>QUSE01000010.1:6675796-7275651 GCA_006508115.1 Apiospora malaysiana
CCCCCCCCCCCCCCTGTGCATTTCCCTAATCCGGTGCTAAAAGGGCCCCAATCATGGTCTTGGTTGACATTGACATCGGGAGCTTGTGCCCTGCAATTCACTGGGCACCTCCCACCCACCACCCAAGACCCAAGAAACCCAAGAAGCTATCGGAGTGGTAAACCCCCATTTGATCTCTCACGACCATAGGTTGCCCATTGCCCATATCCCAATACCTAACCTTTAGCACCTGGTCTGTACCTAGTCCCTGTAGTCTCTGTAGTCTCTGTAGCCTGTGGCGCAAGACGTGGTCTAGGCTCTGTTGTACATACATACCATTTACTTGTTCCCGAGGTCGCCAAGTCCTTGTCCAGTCTGCAACTACCTTTACTACCTTGCCTTATTATTATTACCCTACATCAAATACATTTGATACATCCCGTCAGATTGATAGATGCATCTCAATCCTCTCGGAGAGCAACCACCGCCGCAGGACAAGCTCTGACGCCCCCATTGCTTTTCTGTCCTCTACCTCGCCGCTCTTCACCAACACACTGCATCACCAACTGCATTCACATCGTCAGCCCCCATTCGACCTCGACCTCGACCACGCATGCGAGTTTGATTGACTTTCCCTCCTTGGATAGGTGGACCGAACTGTGTCAGGGCTCTCGGGAACCGGCAGGGAAGACGCAACATCGTGAACCAAGCCCCCCCGGCGACGGACCTGCTCCTCGATCATTAAAACCTACGCCCGATCCTCCAGGAAAGAAACGAAACGAACGACCCCCCAATTGCGATTGAAGTAGCGATGCGGTTCGTTGCCCCTACCTTTTTCTAGAACCCAGCGTATGCCACCGGGTTTCATGCTGGCATGACCTGTCAACGAACTTGCCTTTGTTTCCTGTCTCAAGTCACCGCCGACCTTTCTTGGCTGATATTTTCTTCGTCCTGTCGCAGAACCAATGGCTACTGCAATTGAAAGCGCGCCGAGACACCCTGTTGGCAACGAGCGAGACGATATCATGGGCGCACGAACTGTCCCCATCATCAACACCTCTCAAACCCCTATTATCAAGACGTCGGCCCCTTCTGAATCTGGCGATCCCATGGATATTACAACGCCGACCAAAGAGTCGAGTGGTCCCGGCTCGAGCAAGAGCCCGGACGGAGACGGGGGCGGCTCCGCCGAACGGCACACAAACGGCAACTCGAACGACCAGATGTCCTCGGCGAGCAACTCGATGCCAGCCCCAGCCGTCGCGGCCGCTGCCGTGCACCAGCCCAAGATCGTCCAGACGGCCTTCATCCACAAGCTATACAAGTATGTTTTTGGGAATCTGGCATATATCCCCTGTTGCTCCACACTTGCTGACAATGGCCTTAGCATGCTGGAAGACCCGAATATACAGCATCTGATCAGTTGGTCGAGCTCCGCCGAAAGCTTCGTCATGTCGCCGTCGCATGATTTCTCAAAAGTTCTAGCGTACGTCGGCCCTTTCAGGGGAAGTTGTGCAATTTGGATATAATCTGATGATGATTCAAGGCAATATTTCAAACATACCAACATTTCGTCGTTCGTTCGCCAACTTAATATGTATGGATTCCACAAAGGTGCGCTCAAATACCCCTCCTCTATAGATATATGCAATCATACTAAGCTGCTATTAAAGTGAGCGATGTGTTCCACACCGGAAATCCGGAAACGGCCCTATGGGAATTCAAGCACGGAAATGGCAACTTCAAAAGAGGCGACCTGGTAGGCCTGCGCGAGATCAAGCGCCGAGCTTCTCGTCATGCTCTGGTGCATCGCGAGTACAATAACCAGAAGCCAACCCCGTCGCAACCTGGCACACCGGCCGAGCCGATGCCGCCTATTCCTGACGGAACTGACCCACGCCTCGCGCACATCGAGCACACGCTTTTCGACGTCAACACAAGACTGCAACGCAGCGAAGAAGCCGCTGCTTACATGCATGTCAAGCAGCAGGCGATGATGGACACAGTCACCCGCCTACTTCACTTCAACCAGGAGCTGTCACGAACCATTCTAGCTCTGGTGCCTAATCCTAACGAGCAGCTTCATCGAGATAGTGAGTTTGAGTTTCGGGTAAATAGCAGAGAATAAGGCTAACCACTATGACAGTTATTAACTTGCAAGGGGAAATGCAACAGTTACAGAGCAACACATTCCGTCAAATGGAGCCTGAGCCTCCTCTGCCCGAGCCTCCCTTATCCAGCAGCCGTCAATACTTTGCGGGACTCGAGAATCCGCCCGTCTCCCCGCGGCAATTGGCTCAGGATGACCAACGACGACCCGGCGTACCGCAATCTCGCAGTGCTAACTTTTACCGACCCCCTGTTCCGTCAAACCTGTCGATCAGTAGCGCGCGACGACCTTATGGATCTATCAGCGGAGCCGCGACAACCCAGTCATCTCCATCTCCTCTGCGGCCGCAAGCACCGCCGCCTGCCCCTGTTCCCCATCCGTTGTCCAACGTGCAAGAACCCCCTCCTGGCAGTCTTGCTAGGCGTCATACCTCGGCTGACATCCGTGCCCACGGGTGGCAGCCGAACAATCCGCCGCCGTTCGGGGCGCCGGGACCCGGACCCGTGCCTAATCAATGGCCACCTTCGCCCAATCGGGCGCCTCCCGAGGATCAACGGATCCGTGAATCGCTCCATACGTACTCGCTCCAGAATGCAACCCAACAGTCTCATTCGCGCCCCTCGACCCCACCGCCACCTCCTTTCTCGAATGGTATCAGCACCATGGACAGTTTCAACAATTGGTCATGGGGTTCTGCTAGTAGCCGGGAGAACAAGAACTTGTCAGTCAGAGACAGTTCAGGACCGCCAACTCGTAGGGGCAGCATGGCTCACATTCTGAACCCTACCGATACCGCTGAGCGAGACGACGAGGATGATCCCCGAGGAGACGAAGATCGAAAGCGCAAGCGCTTACAATAATTGTCGAGCCGACCAGGTTGAGTCCGGCTCGACTTAAATCGAAAAATGCTGCATGCTCCATCTTCATACCATTTTCTTCCTATTCTGCATTTCATCCAGCCTTGATCATTGCATATTATACCTCTACGGCGGCCAAAGTGTCATTTTGGATAGAAGCGATCGAAGGCAGTGTCTGTCCTTCAATTTGTTGGATGGTTTCTTGTTCTCTTTTTACAGAGTACTATCGCGGCGGCTTGTACGACTCTTGACACGCTGATGATCACATTTCATTTCTATTTCTCGGCTTTTTATTTTTATTGTTTATCATTGATGGGCAGTGGCCAAGCCCCCTGTTTAATATATACCACAACAAAAAGCGGAGAGGATTTCTGACACAAACAAACTCGGGCGGGTGTTAGTTGTATACAGGTGCATTGTGGGAAGGTGGCAGGAAGGCACTCTTTTAGGGCAGCCCCTTTACTGGGCCTCAGAATCACAGACTTGTTCCCTCTCAGTCCGACAAGACAAATATTTCCTGCGCCTGATTGATATGAAAATTGCGAATGATATCAATTCATTGTGACGGGTGCCAAATGGAGGGTGATATGGTACAAGAAAGACCCCTTGCCTGTCTTTATGGGTTTCTTCTTCTTCGCTTTCCTCGTAGGGATCTTGGGGGTGCAGGCTCAAAAACCACAAAAGCTGAGGAGGTATATTACAGTCCAGGGATAGAGGAGATGAGTTTGCTGTATTTTTTTCAAGAGCAGCATTATGTTCATGTATTACTGGCCTTAAAGGCAATTCCATATTCGACTCCTGGCTCCCAAGAGAAAGCAACTCTACGAAGACCCAAGGCCGTGACAGTGTGAACAGATGTAATTTATTTCTGGGGGTATCTAGAGTATAGAGGCAAATTTGCAATTTGAAGCCCTTAGCTGTCCGTTCGTCCATCAGCTGTCGCTTGGCGGAGCAGCGGCCTTGCTCCTTTTCTTGTTCTTCTTCTTCCGCTTCTTTTTTGACATAGTTTCGGTATTGGTATTGCTGCCGTCGACAGTCTTTGCCTGGTCTCCTATTGAAGTCGCCGCTCCTGCTGCCTCATTCGTCTCTTTGTCGCCCTCAACGTGCTGGCCTTCTTCGCTGCCGCCTGCAGAAGTTTTCTTCGTCGTTATTTCTGTAGCGGCGGCTGCTTCCCTTTCGTCTTGGCCATCCTTCATGTCCGTATCCACATCGGTATTCGTCGATACCTCTCCTGCTGCTGCTGATGCTGCTGCGTCCTCCACAGCGACGACCACATCCCTCCGGGCCTTCTTCTTGGCCCTCCCCACCCCGCTGCGCCCGGGCTCGTCGTCGCTGCTGGGGTCCTCGCCGCGCATGCGCTGCCCCTTCGCCTCGTCGGCCCGCCGCTTCTTGCCCAGCAGCCGCGACGCCAGCTTGCGGTCCTCGCGCATGCGCGCCAGCTGCTCCGCCGACTTGGGCGCCCCGTGCAGGCCCACGCCGGCGTTGTCGTCGTCCATGGCGAGGCGGTCGAGGTCGGCCTCTTCGGCCTTGGCTTGCGCGAGCAGCGCGGCGGTCCGCGCGGCGGACGACTTGGCGAGGGTGGCGGTGGATTTACCGGTCGCGGTCGCGGCGCCGGCGGGCTTGGTGGTGGCGGTGGCGAGGGCTTGTTGCTGCGCGGCGCGGCGCTGGGTGAAGGTGGCCGTGGAGGAGGAGAGGGCTTTGCGGGAGCGGGCAGCTTGCAGCAGTTCGATCGAGTTGAACATGGTGGTGTAGTCGGGCGCCGGGTTGACGCCCTTCTTGGTGCTCGGCGGACGGCCGGCCATTGTCGCTGGGCCTGGCGGCAGCGGCGGTGATTGATGGATGCGGTGCTTCTTGGTTACGGAGGTCTGCTTTCTCGCAATGAGAATATATCTTCTGCTCGGCTACAGGAAGCGCGTATGATGCTTGCGCTTGTGAGATAGGAGGTAGGCTGCGGATGTTTGTGGTTGGGGATTCAATTGCATCTTGTTGTAAATTTATCTGATAAAGGCCGGCCGACATAAATATTTAGTGGGGCATATTCACTACATGGAGCTGCGCTCCACGCCTATCATCGTCAAGTTCCCTATTGCATATTACAGCACAGAGTCCAAAGACACACTACGCTTCATATCGTTTTGAGGCAAATACGCATACGGAAATTGACTATTGAGGCCATTAGGTTTCATTCTCGGCTTTGATGTATTCTCAGTATATCGGGATTTTCAAGTTCAAGATTCCCCAACCGGGACACAGTGAGGAAGAACAACTGGGCATCAGGGCGTTTTGGGATACACGGAAAGAGCAATATGGAACCTATATATATGGCTAGCATGGCTTTACTCTTCAAGATGAGCTAATGTTTCTCAATAGCAAGCAGTCTCCCTATCGCCTCTTCCATTGGTTTCATCCAATTCAAGTCACATCATTCACAACCCATTGGGCCTGCTGGGAAGCCTGTCAGTCATTCAGCTTACCATACATACTCGCAGACTACATATTGTCGTAGTTGCTCTCGACTGCCCATGACTTGGACCAGAAGCCTGATATTCGCACTGAAGGCTATGTCTGAATGATAGCGAACCGTCGACGGCCAGACGTGCTCCCCAAACAATCTCGGGGCATCGTTAACCATCACCCCCTGACAATCCATGGCCCCCGTTCACCAATTGGTATTCGACAAGCCCTATATCATGGTGATTTGGATGTTTTCCTGGGCTTCGCGGCAGGAAATGCGGCGACCTTGGTCTCCTTTCGCCGCCTTGGGCCGTGACTGAACCAGACCATGGTATCATCAAAGTTTATTAACTCACTCACCCCTTCAAGATCAAAGCCTTCTCTTTCTACCAAGGGCTTATAACCCGACTTGACAGAGATTTCCCTTGACCGGGCTGGTGTAGCCTAGCGGTAGTATTCTTATGTGTATTATACTTAAAGGTTAGAGGAGTTCGATTCCCTCTCCGGTCAGTTTCTTTTTTTTTCTTTCTTTTTTTGCCCATGCCTGCTATTCTGTTATGAGTATTCACCCACCCCCCTTTTCCACCCGTGTCACATCATTTGCTTTGACACCACTGCTATTTGTACTCACAACATCCTTAATGTTATAATGATGTCCAACATTTCGTTTGAAACTCGAGGGAGAGCCACGATTATGTTGACAACAGCTTGTAGAACCTGGCGGTATCATTCGCCAGCCGGCTCATAGTCCCTCCACACCAGCCCCTCGGGCACCGTCTTCCACTGCAAGTCCTCGTCTAGCATCGCCGCCACCTTGTCCCACTCCTCGCGCACCCGCCGCGCCCTGCTCTCGCTCCGGGGCGTGATGCGCGCCCGGAACGGCCGGGGCAGCACGAAGATGCCCTCGCTGAGGTCCCCCATGTCCGGCACGATCTCCTCTCCCGTGGTCTCGTCGACGGCCCGCTGGAAGTCGAAGGCCCAGAGCAGCCGCGACATGCCCAGAAAGAGCGAGCGGTCCGCGATGTGCATGCCCTGGCAGAGGCGCCGGCCCGCGCCGAAGACGAAGTGGTCCCGCTTCGTCGCGTCCGTGTTCTTGGCCGCCTCGGCCGACGTCTGCTGGTCGTGCGCCCAGCGCGTGGGGTCGAAGCGGCTCGGGTCAGGGTGGCGCTTCGGATCGTGAGCTATAGCCCTGTGCTGAGAGTGAGCATTCATCAAGTCGCGCAATACGAAAATCGTTGTCTCCTTACCACACATTCCACATCACTCCGGCGCCCTTGGGTATCTTGTACCCCAGATACTCGTCGTCTTGGATGACAGCGTGAGGAACCCCCAAGATATCGGTTGGCATCCAACGCATCGACTCCTTCATGCAGCCGCGGATGTATGGCATGTCCGGCAAATCGTTCAAATCAGGCAAGCGATCGTCTCCGCCGCAGACGCGGTCTATCTCCTCTTGGGCCGCAGCCACGACCTCCGGGAAGATCAGGAGCGCCTGGACGAACCCGATCAGCGTTGCCGCCGTCGTGTCGGAGCCCGCTTCAAGGATACTGCCGCTGGTGTAGCCGGCGATGCTGTCGGAGAAGCCCATCTTTTCTTGCGCTCGGACGAGGTCGAGACAGAAACATGGCTTTCTCGGGGAATGTTCGTTTAGCCTCAACCCGTGAGGAACTGGTTGGTATATAGAGATGGAGAATGGAGGGAATCTACCACAGAGACATAATCATACCTTGGCTGTGCCTTCCTGGACTCGTTTCTTGGTCTTCAAGTAACTACCAACGAAGAGCTCATATTCCGTCTTATGTAATTCTTTCGAATAGCGACGCATAGGGAGCATGAAGTCTGGCAGATGCCGGAGCGCGGGAAACCCGTCCAGGATTGCCGCAGTCGGGGACCTGAAAACCTCGCTGAATTTCTCAAACCCCTGTTTCCTCACGAAAGAGATTCATTTTGTCAGCCAACTGGCTAATATGGGTATAAGTGGAACTCGCCCACTTACACTGAATAATCTCTTGATCATCGGGTCATGGATACTCGTGGTGCGGAAGCCAAAGACCATCTGCGTCGTCAGGGAATTCGTATACCGCTTGATGTGGTTCGCGAACGAGTCGGGGTCCTCCAGGAAACCCATCAGCATCACCTTGTTCTCGAGGTCCTGGTACGGGACGTAGGCCCTGGCGGCTTTGATGTTCAGCCCGTTGTGCATCAGACCCCGGATGGCACGCCAGGTTTCGCCATACTCCTGTGTTCCCGCGATCATAACGTCAGTCTATGGAAAGCGACACCACGATGAGAGACGGGGGCAGATAGGAAGGCTGCTCATATTCTTCTCTCGTCTTGTCTTACCATAAGTAATACTCTGAAGCCCCCGCTCACGATGTTCCCCAGATACATATCAGGCCGGGATGAGTAGATTGCGCTCCGCTTGTCCAGCAAGTCCTTGATCGCCTGGTCCGACGACAGCACGATCATGACCTGGGTGCCCAGGATGAGCGAGTAGATGGGGCCGTACTCCTCGGCCCATTTCTGGAACTGCAGATGGCTCTTCTCCTTGGGTATCAGATGGAGGTTCCCGATCAGCGGGAGCGTTGGGGGGCCGGGAGGGTAGCCAGCCGGCCGCCGGCCGATCCTGCCGAGCCGGTAGACGAGGACAAGTATGGCGGTAGCAAAGGTTACCGAGTAAACGAGTGAGGATACCATGTTTCCTTTACGACTCTAGGCCTAAACGTTCTTCGAAACAACAGGTAAACACCAGAAAGCCAAGATCACTCTAGGTCAAAGAGCAAAGGAGGAATATCCAAGAGTTTAAGAAAGATGTACTGGGCGACCTATGCTGTAAACAAAGATGAGTATATATATATACGCAAATACTGTTTATCGGCAGTAAGCAGATTATGTATCATGATGCTAGTCAAGTCGTTTATCACAAGCTGATCATTCCCAGAATGGTTATAAGAGAAAGGATCGGTCTCTGTTATACCACCGCAACTTCTTGCTGTGTTGACAGACAGGTAAGCCGTCACATACGCACCCCGATAAAGCTGGGGAACGTCATCCCTTCTTCATGAGCCAATTGGCCGCCCGCTATGCCATGTTACGCGCCGCAGACATACCAACCACGTTGTCGATGCTCCAGATGAGGGGTAAGGCGTTCGGGTCTGGGCAGCATGCAAACATAAGCAGAAAGAGGCGAGATGGGGCGAGATTCTCCAATCGCGTTCTGCGAGGGAAAGGGAGGGCTATCTTCACGTGCCGTCAATCCAGTCCAGTCTCTCCCTGCGTATGCGTGTAATCCCGCTTTCTATTCTGTAGCCACATAATAATCTATCTAAATCTAGAAATATTGTACAGATGAATGTCTACAACTCGAGGCGGCATCGAAAGCGCCACCCCATAACCAACAAGAAGCTCTACTTCGGAATGCTGACTCTGAATACCAAGGCTTGGCTGTCCAGATTGTATCCGCTAGAGTCGGCATAGCGGAACTTGCCCCCGTTGAGGAACCCATTCTGCGTGATGAAGTCGTTGTCGCTGAGACTGAAGAGGAAGAACTCATTATCGTCTGGCGTCGAGGGGTTCACGGGAACCATGGCGATGGACTCCCACTTCTCGTTCTACAATACACATTTGAGTTAGCAAATAACACCCCCATTGGCTGTATACTTACGTAGAATCCGAAGAAAAAAGGGAAAATGGGGGGTAGGTTGAGATACACGTGGAAATGAGAGAGGCTTGTAACTCACCAACAGTGTAGAATCCTGCTTCCCTCCATTGTGCAGCCCAAACCGACCCAGCTGCGCATTCACATTGAAGTCGAGCCACCCGCAATACGTAGCCGGCGTCACCCCCTCTTTCAGCTGCCCCTTTTTCTTCGACGCCGCCGCGCAGTCGGCGCAGTCGTAGTCCTTCTTGGCCGCCTTGAGATCCGTCGCCCCGGCCAGGTCCACCACGTCGATCTGGCGGTACACTGAGTCGGTCGACGCGGCGCCGCGGCCGGCGTTGCCGTCGCGGGCCAGCACGAGGAACTGGCCGTTGGGCAGGGCGTGCATCTCCGACTGCGCCGCGACCTTGGGATTCTTGGATGGTTTGGTGGTCGTCGGGTCCACGTACAGCGGCAGCGGCACGATGTAGGACGCGGCGTAGGCGGGCTTCTGGCGGTCGCGGACGTCGTACTTCAGGAGGCGCGTGTGGCGGCTCGTCTGCTTCTCGAGGCCGCCCTCCTGGACCGTGGCGGCCTGCAGGAGAGCCCAGAGGGTCTGGCCGTCCTCGGAGACGCTCAGGCCCTCGAAGCCGTGGTTGTTGTCGCGCCCCGAGTCGGGATCCTCGGGGCTGAGGAGAGGGCCGTTGGCGCCGCCGAGATACTGGGGTGGGTTGGCGGACGAGAAGGATTCGGCGTCGTTGCGCATGGGGATCAGAGCATCTGGCGGTCGGATCGCGGCCAGCATCTTGCCAGTTGGGTCAAAATGGTCTTCTCGAGGAGGCGTGTAAGTAAGTGAGCGGTCTCTAGGTACATAGAGGGGGAAATTTGTATATGACTTACAGATATAGGGGCCATACTCATCAGACACCCAGAACGACTCGTCTTCATTCACGTAAAGCCCCTCGCAGTCCACAGCAACACGCTTTCCACCGGGCCCGTCGCCGCCGAAGCCGTCGCCCGTGTAGGTGGCCGCGGGTAGATCGGGAAACCCCGGATACGACAAGTGTCCCGTCGCGTCCGCATCGAGTCCTGTGCAGGGAGCCCCGTCCGGGCCCGAGAACCCGATCGAGTCTTCGTATCGCAGCTGCAGATTCGGGGCCGAGGCCTGTTGGACACTGGCGCCGGGGGCCGGTGTGAGCAAGACGCTGAACTTGTGGACTCGCGGTTGGAAGTTCAGAGTTCCCTCCGTGTTCCTACAAAGACGATTGGTCGCCGATCAGCTCCCACTTGCCCACGGTTCCCGTATATCCGCAGCGGAAAAGAAAAAAAGAGAGGAGACTCACCAACCACGATCCGGTAAAGACCAGAGCGTCCCCGTATAACTCCCATTGTCCAGCTTCTTCCAATGCGCGCGGTCCATATGTATGCCACTGCCGAGGCCGCCCAGGGTATCACCGAACTTATCCACGGCATCCGAGGCGATGTAGCCGTAGCCGGCAAGTTCATGGTAACTATAGCTCTTGGAAGCACACGTCGTCGAGTTTACTGCCTCTTCACGCGCGTATATGTTATCAGGCGCCTCCAAGACCTGGCCTACTACTGCTGTGGTGGCGGCGGCTAGGACAAGGATTGAGAGAAAGGAGGAGGATGACATTGTCACAGTAAGCAATACAGCCACCAGTCTTCTTTGCCGGGTCGATTTTGAGTCAGCAGCGGATGATCCGGGAGAGGAACGAGAACAAGAGGAAGCCACAGACAGGCAAACAAGGAAGGGAACAGAGTGTTTTATGTATTCATCTGATGTGTCCTGCAGTAGCATCCAGCTAGCGATGGGAGTACCTACTTCTTTGCTGAATCCGACCTTCGATCGGATGGGAAACATGGTGTAGCCGTCGCCACCCCTCCCTCATGACTGGTTGGCCCCCTCCAACCCTGCCAGTTTAGGCAACTCCTCTCACGATTGGATAGGCGGCTGATGTCGATCATTTTCGGTATATTACTCGCCATGCAGGGAAAGGAACAAACCCCTGCAATCATACGTTCCATGCGTGGGATAGAGGAAATATCGTAAACCACAGCCCGCCCATTCAATCATAGGCCCTTTTCCTGCCCTTTTGCCTTTCAGTGAACGATAGAGATCATCGCAGGCCTGATACTAGGCACCTCAGCACCAGTTCGGTAAGACTAAGGGGCACTGCACCTATGTGGCAGGCGGAAGGTGGGCACCCACCACATCTCTCGCCAAGACACGATGCGGAACGATGCCATATCATTGGTCAATTAGCTGTTGTTCTTCGTATGCGGCGGCAGTGCGGTCCAGCTGCTGAGGATATGCATCTCGTAAGGCGTAGCCGCAAAAAGCTTGTCAGCTCCCTTGCTTTCTTGGACTTTCGATTTTCAGCTGCGCCCATCACAAGAAAACGACAAAAAGAAGTCCAGAAGTTGAATCTTGAACCCAACAGAGGATTCGAATGTTCTCTTCTCATTCCATCCATATACAGGCGACCCTGTAGCCACGAGGCCGACTCAGGGTCGCGCATAACGCCCTATCGTCCTATGCGTACTATATAATATATGCTTCTAGTAAATCTGCTATGTGCTAGATGTCGTTTGAACTCGGTGAATCTTTATCCCAATGCACCACCCACTTCCTTCCTTGGAAGTGGAAAAAGAATGCCCCCAACGCCAAACAATGCCACGCTGATGCCCAAAACCCCCTTTAATACACAAAAAGTCACCACACAATAGTTGTACACATTACCACGACCGGAGAAATTCCCGTGGCTTGCTTGCTTCTTGTTCCTTGCCCCCCTACAAGAGCTTCGCCTTTCCATTAGTGGCCCTGCTGCCAGGTGCCTTGACACCAACAGGGTGGGCCAGACTGCCGTTTCCGTAGCCTTCGCTGTAGATGACCCTGTCCCACCAAAATTGGCATGTGGACTTTTGACGGTCATTCATGGTTGCCATTTGCATGGGAATGCCCGCATTGCCGCGGCCGATATTCCCCATTCGTTCATTGTTCCCTTGTCCAAACAAGGCGAGTTTCCCCTTTTCCGCTGTGGACTGGGAGAACGGGTCGACAAACGGTGTCCATGTGATGGTTCCCTTGACACCGTCCCCGAGTTTCTGTCCAGATGGAGCATTTGGGTCGCCAAACGCCGCAAAACGTGTCCAGTAGGCAGTCATGTTGTCGGCCGTTTCATTGAGACCTTTGTAGGTCTTGATGATACTCATGTCGTGTGCCACAATCGGGGCCTCGTCTCCATGATTTGTGCCTCCATATGCCGCTGAGCGGGCGGCAAAGTGATAGACGTAAACGGGTGCCTTGGGCGTTGACATAGATGCGAGAGAAGCTTGTTGCAGCACAGGGCAAATGTAGGCGTAATGAGCATACGCATCATCTAGCCGCCAGAATTGCGTACCAAAGCCTTTAGGAAGAGCCAGAGTATACAAACTGCGGCCGTCGGTCGTGTTGATATTTGGATAGAGCTCGTCCATGAGCTTAATGGAAGTTTCATTCAGGGCTGGTACCAGGCTGGTCATCAAGTTGTTCAGAGCGCTCATGTTAGAAGACTGCGTCGGGACAAAGATGGCGCCTTCATTGGTATCGAAGCCGGTCAGCAGGGGAATCCGCATGACGTTGCCCTTTGACCACGATTCGCGGGGCAGATCTGGAACGACACCGCCGGGTCCATCGACGGCCGGTTGGAACGGCCATTGTAATAAACCCCAATATTTAGCCACGAGAGAATTCTGAGCATCAATAATCTTTTGCGATGGCAAAGCCCGAAGCTTCGCAAATATCTGGTCGTCGGGGACACTTTCGAGGCCACACTTGGCGAGGAATTCCTTGAATTGCTTCTCGTTCAACGGGTGGTCGGGGTTGAAGACAGCGCGAGCTAGTGCACCCCCGGATTCCATAATGGCCTTCTGGAACGGAGGCGGGTCCTGGGTCAGTTTATTCGCCGGCGCATACGAAATCAACTGGTGCCCAATCGAGTGTGCACCAGCACTCAGCCCCATGATGGTGACGTTGTCCGGGTCACCCCCGAAGCTGGCCACATTTTTCTGTACCCAGCGGAACAGGAATTGCTGATCCTTGAGTCCCAAATTCATCACGCCAGACTTTTGGGCAAGACCGCTCGGGAGGAAACCGAATGCTCCGATCCGGTAGTTGAAGCTGATACCGATAATGGGCATCTCAGACCAGGCGACAAAGCTGGCCATGTTGCGCTCCTTGGCCGTACCCGATACAAAGCCTCCTCCGTGCACATAAATGACGACGGGGAGTTTTGCCTCATCTCCGCCGATCTTGGCCATGTCCGCCTTCTTGGCCTCGTCATTCTCGCCATAATGTGGCCGGTACAAATTGAAATTCAAGCAATCTTCATCTTGGGGGCTCTTTAGACTCTTCTGTGGGCAGTCAAACCCGAAGTTTACTGCGCGGTACTCGGTATCAGGCTTGCGATCTGTAAGTGGCTGCGGGGGTTTGAAGCGGTTCTCGCCCGTAGGTGGCTGGGCGTAAGGGATGCCACGGAATGCCTGTATTGACCGTGGGTATAAGTCTGATGCTGGTGTGATTTCGCCAATGAATGTCCCCTGGTCAGTTCGAACATTTACAGTTTCCTGGAGGTTGGTTAGCAAAACTGCAGATACGCTATTGGAGGATTGGCGGAGGGGAGGGAAATGAAATTTCCAGGTCGCTGGATGAAGGTGGGCAGGGCTGAGACATGCCAGCAACCCGCCTCTGCCATGGCTGGGTCAAAGGCAAAGAAGCTCTAAGGCATGTGACACTAAGTCGAACCTTGGATAGGACCGACCCCGAGTTTTGGGACGGATGCAGAGGCAATTGCATGGAGGGGATTGGGAGAAAGAAGGATCACCTACTTTAGGTTGGAGATGGGAGAAGTGGCCGGTTTTGTACAATGCCACCATCAATATAATCAGCGCGATGCCTCCGAGTATCACCGCGGCAATGGCTGCGCGTATTGCGCGGCGCGGTGACGAACTGGTGACCCGGCGATACCCCGAATATCGCGAGTACCATGGTAGCTTTTGGGCCATCTTGTCGTCGTCGGGGCCTTTGGCCCGCTGGCCCTCGACGTCGGAGAAACTGCGATCGCTGCTGTCGCTGTCGGCGGCTGTGACTGCGACGCGAAATGAATCCTTCTTACATGCCTTGGCCGGTTCCGTGGGTAATTTTTCGTTGGAGTGTGGAAACATTAAACCACCATGAAGGCGGGTTTGGGGAGAAGAGAAAAAGAGAAAAAGAGGGAAGCTGTTTGTCCCTCGTTGTTGGCTTCCCTTAAACAGTGGCTATCGGATGTGGGGTTCTAGCGAGCGACCGTTGGTGTGTGAGTGCCAAGCCAAGCCGTGGGATAGAATCGAGAGAGTGCGCGCGTTGAGCGTTGGCCGTTACCAGGCCTCTGGTTATTCGGTGGGTGGTGCGTGGTGGTGCAGTGATTTGCTTCGGAACCGTGGTTGGGACGTACTCGCTGTAGATGGTTTGTTCTTGGCAAAAAGGGGACTCAACACCCAGTGGAGGAAGGGGACCTTAGGGGACCTTGGGGTAATATGGGTCGAGACCAAAAGCGAAGAGGGAACAAAACAATTGTCGATTAAAAGTCGTCTTGGAAATCTTTCTTTCTTTCTTTCTCCCGGGGCCGGCGACAAAGTTATGTTATTTTGTGTTGTCTAAATGAGGCACTTGCAATTTGTTATGGGGCCCTGTCAGCAGGGACAGAGGAGGTAAAGTTCCTTTGAAGATGGGCGTCTGGTTCTCTCGGTTGGCATGAAACAAGTTCAAACAACATGCAAATCGGGCAGGGTCTGGGTGGTAGCCCCCTTGTTATACATGATGCACGCCTGTTCGAGATGTGAGTGTATGTCCAAGGTGGGTGTGGTGTGTCGTCTGTACGTACTGGTCTGCCAGCCTGCCAGTAGTGAGGGACCCAGAACGGTAGATCTAGTCCCAGGAGCTGAAGGTAACGACCGAACGACGTGGGTAACGATGTGGGCCAGGGTCGGAGTAGCAGACCAAAATACACACCAAACACTTAGACGATCTTGGGCCCGGAAAAAAAAAAGAGAGACTCGACGAGACTGCTACGGGTGGAGGTGGAGGGGGAGAAGAGGGGGGAACGGAGAATGGATCCCTATTACAGCAGTGCTTGTTGCTTGTCGTCTATCGGGCCCTTCGGTCAACCCATCCAGGATGGGACTCGAGGTGCGGACTAGCTAGTAGTAGGTAGTAATTACAAAAGGAATACGAGAGCCTGGAAGCTCAATAGTGCTGCTATTCGCTATCTGCTCTGTGGCCTTACACGCTACATGACCGCTACGTGCATAGATACATCATACTACGGAGATAGTCAACAACACAATACACATACAAGGACCTGGGCAGGAGCCCGCGGGCCCTATGCATGTATGCATGACCGGCTATACGGCTTGGCATAGTTCAACGTAACGGTGAACGCGGGTGGCACTTAGGTTGACCTGCAAGCTTGATGCTATCTTAGGTAGGTATACAGACACATGGGAAAGCCAGTCTGCCGTAAACCGGTGTTGCACTCACTTCGTTTAAGCTCCAGTCTATTGGATTGTTTGTTGTCGCATTCGGTGCCGCTGGCATGCGTTTCGTCCCATGCGTCCCGTTGTAAGTTGTAAGCAACCGGCGAGGCTCTGGCTCGGGGCTTCGAACGATGTTTGCTGTTGTTCACTGTGTTACTCACAGGCTCGGCAAACTTTTTCGTTTTCGTTATACCACTATGTACCCAGAGAAGCACAGTCAGCTGGACTAAAGTCTCTCTCCTGCAGATCATTGTCAGGAAGAGACTGGCTCCCTCCCGCCTTTCCTCCGTTTCTCTCTTACACTCGCTGCTCGCTTTCTCGCTCGCGCCGGGGCCCTCAAGTCCCTGAACCTGCATGAAGCAGGGAGGAGAGGACTGGGACGGGGGGGTTATTGCTGGGGGGGAGGCTGCACTGCAGGAGGATGCTCGTTGGTTGGTTGGTGGCAGTGCCGCTCATCTACTGCTAATGATAAGCTTCTCTGTACTCCCAGGAAGTCTGACAAAAATAAGCAGATCAGAAAGAAAAGACCCGCCAATTAATACATCGAAACTTTTCCATTGGCCTGTCAGTGCTAAGCCTAGCAGGGGTCTCTGCCCAGTACCTGCCAAGCACGTCTAGACTCGTCTCATCTCTGTTCTCTCCCCCCCATCTTGCCATCCATCATGAACAAGTTCAATGTCGGTCTTACTTATTCGCTGTGAGTTCCCTTATTGCTCACTCAGCCCAGTGCAACTTCAGTCAGCATGCATGGCAGCTGAACTATTCCACCAATCTCAGCAATACTGTCAGCAGTGTATCCATCCTTTGACGCTATATAACCTACAGTTTACACATGTATTTTTAGCCCGCGTCGCGTGATCAGCCGTCCGAGTAGCATCATAGGAACACCATAGTGACAGAAGCCCCGCGGAAGAACATCGCAATTGACTACCTAATGTAACCACCGCCCATCACTGCACATCACTGTGAGGGTACATGACTCTCTCATGAGTCTCTGGCCCCCCCTGCTCACGGCTCACCCGCCCCCAAGCCGTCCATCCTAGCCTCACAGCCCCCAAAGGCAGGGTCCAACATCTGGGAGAAGCCGGAATTGTAAGCAAGCCTTCCCAAGACTATTCTGCATTAAGCAGCTTCACCGTCCATCATCAGCACATTGAGGCTTGGAAGCTTGGAAATCTTGGGAAACTCTAATAAAAGGGATCGACATTTCCACTCGCTTGCATCACAGCATGAGGATCAGCCGCAAAAGCAATGAGCTCATTTCTTGGAGAGTCCTACGACGTGGTACCTACAACTTGCAAGACAAAGTATGTAAGGGAGGAAAACCCCGAGCATCCGGAAACGCGGTGGGTTGATCTCGCTTCCAAAAAGCACTGGCCAGAAAGCTTAGCATGCGGCCGGCGACTGGTCGAGTCTGGATGGCGACGTGGTATTCAAATTAGCCTGGTAATAGGATTGATGATCGAAATTGATCGTAGATAGACTGCTTGAGGCAACCAATACATGTTAACGTGCAAGCCGTTATCGCGCATCGTGCAGATGGGCGTAATTGTGGCCGTGGGTACGAAGCGCCATCGTCTCAAACCGCTTCGTATTTCGATCTGTTGCTGACAGTTACCACCACGCTTGCTCTGGGACAGCCAGTGTCGGGTTTGAAAGCCATCCAATGTTAGTCCGGCTACACAACTTCCACAAATCCCGGAAGATATATCACATATAACAAGAGCGTCTCGACTGCATGTGGCAATATGGATGCTCTGCCGTTTCCATTGATTGGTGTGTTGTACGTCTGGAATCCTCAGGTGTTGAACGAGTGTTTGGGGACCCTGTTTTTGGATCGATCGCCAGAGGACAGTGCCTACGTAGCTACGTTATATGCACGCATCATATTTCCACTCGGTCTCTTGCTGTCTCAAACTTGACGTAATGGAGTTTATATGCTTCGATTTGGTGCTATACCAGCTCACAGATACAAACTAGAGCTGGTTAGCATTGCCGAGTCACATACCCACAATGGTGTAACAGACTAACCGGAGGCCTGATGAACATGGAATGACATATATGACAACTGGTACAGGGTATTTATAATTGAATAGAAACAGGTTTGTTCAACTTATTAGTTGACGCATACCATATCAAAGTCTGTTGATTCTCTCGATTGACAGCTAAGTGTTAAGCGTCCTGTAAAATACACGTTGAATAAAACACCTCCTAAAACGCCGGAACTCGGCGCTGTCAAACCCTCGAATGCAAATGTAGATGTTCCATAATCGGCCCCATGTGATGCTTTCAAGCCACGAGATCCCTCACGGAGCTCACCGTCATCCGCTTCCGTCTTTGCTTCTCAGCCCATTCCCGACTTCGAAGGCGCGATGCCTCCGCAGCCTGTTCTCGTGCAATGCGAGCCATAGCTTCGCGCTCGCGTCTCTCCTTCTCGCGATCCTGTGTGTACGAATTGTCGCGCTGATAGATGTCCTTGCCTCGGAGGCGCTGCTGTTGCTGCTGCACCTCGGCTGGCGCAGAACCACGCTTGCTGCCAAGGCTACCCGTTGAAATCGGCGTAGGCTGGGCTCGAGGCTGCAGCTGGTTGCTCAAGTGGGACAATGGTTGTTTGCTCGAGCTAGGTGTGGTCGATTTGGTGCCCACGTTCTCGGGAAGCGCTCCCTTCTGGCGTGCACGGCTCGTAACCGTCTCGCGTGGGGCCGGCATGGAGCCACTTCGGATGGGCCTCGCCTTAAATTCGCGTCGTTTGCGTTCTTCCTCTTCTTGAGCCTTCAGCCGGGCCTCACGCTCTTCCCGTTTACGACGGGAGATAGCCTCGCCGGGCAGCTCAAACTTGGGCACGGTCGGTGCCCTGGCTGACTTTGTCCGACGAATACTGGTGCTTGGGGCGGGCGCAGCAGCTTTCTCCGCGGTAGCTTGCATCGACAGGCGGGCCTCTCGCTTCTCCTTTAGACGCCGAGCCACAGCCTCGCCAGGAAGCTCAAAGGTTGGCATGGTAGGTGCCTTGGTTGATTTGGCAAGCGGCTTGGGCGGCTGCAGGCTCGCCAGGCCTTTGTTAGATGACCTCTTGGGGGCCACAAATCTCTCAGCATTAGCAGCTTGATCGAATGCCTCCAATTGATCCTCGAACTTATCGAGGGCTTCGACCGAGTCCTCGATCCGAGCTGGAGATCCCATCATGGACGACGACGGCGATTCTTCCTTCTGAGGAGTCGTCACTATAGGGGCGGGCTCAGTCCCAGTCCCAGTCTCAGGCTCAGGCTCTTGGTCACCCTGCAGGTTTGTCACCAAAAGCGTGACGAACTGACCGACTGAGGGGGATGGTAGAAGGTTGCACCCGAACAGAAGGCTTCGTTCACTTGAGGGCTTCGAAGAATCAACTGGGCCTTTGATAGCCAGCACCCACTCAAAGTCCCCCTTGCGATGTTTGGCGAGCTGCTCTTCGGCTGAGAGCAGTTTGCGTGCAGCTGATGCGAGCGGATGCTTCGAGAATTGATGAGCTATGAAGCCGTGTCAATATCCAAATTGATTCAAAATGGATGGGATAGGTTTGCATACCTGGAAGCTCGATGTAATGTTGAGTTTTGGATAAGACACTAGCAGCTTCGGGCTCTGGTGGATCTCCATCTCGCTGCTCGTCTTCTGGGACCGTCTCGAGCCGTTCAAAGGTATCACGCCTGATTGGCGGCCGAGATGAATGGGCACAGGGTTGTCCCTTGAACTTGACCTGATGGATAGGTCGTCCTTTGTACTGATATACTTCAGGCGAATTTTCCAGATGGAGCTTCTTGAGCTCAGCAGCTAGCGACTCGACACGAGTTGGAGATTTGAGCGGGCGGTTTTGCGCGCTCGACACAGGGATGGGCCGTAAAGGCGAGGTATGGTCCTGTGTGGCTCCATCCAGGGCCAGGGTAGAAGTCTGAGTGGACATCTGCGTGGAAGTCGGGATGTCGTTGTCTGTACTTGAATCGTTGAAGATGTCGAAACGACCTTTAGATAATGCGATTGGGGCCATTGGAAATAGTTTATTGGACGAGGAAATATTGAGTGGTAACGCGGATGTTATGAGGATGCCAAAATAGTGTCTTCCAGAATTGTTTGCTGGTTGAACCAGTAACCTTGGTGAGGGTCTGGAAAGGATGCAATCTGCCAGATTGAGGATGGCTTGACATGGGGGTTCCTGGGGGGTAAATAGCTCCTTCTTGTGTTACTGTTGACCATCCTTCCCGCGAGTTGATTGTTTGCATTGCACCTTCCAAAACGGTGTATACTTCCAGCCCGTGCCTCCATCCGAGCATTCAGCTGGCGTCAAGCACCCATAGCAACCGCTGACTAACACGCGTCAAAGACGCGCCGCTCTTGGCTCGTTCAGAACATGCATACAGGATTTAAGACAACTAAGAGGCGGTAGCTGCTACCTAAGCATCGACTTGACAGTATTACGTGATGCCCAGGAGAAATTTTCGTGGTGCCGCACAACATATCAATGCCCAACAATTAGCGCCCTCTTGAGGGATCATTTTTACTGCTAAGAAGGAGGCATTGGTGCTTGGAGAGACCGTCTTCGCGGCTCAGGCAAGTACACCGAGTACTCATGGCAACTCGGCTCCACGCTTCTGTATCTTGAAGAAGAATTCGGATGTTTCGCCCAGCTCATTCAGTTTGCGAAGGGTCTTCTAGTCCCTCTGCTTGCGCCTGTAATGTCGGCGCATGCTCTGTGGGAATACGGACCAACGTCTGCGGCAAGGGCGTGGTCTCTTCATCGCTGGCCGTCTCTCTGTTGTCACTGGGCTTTGGGATCTTGGCTGCGATAACGGGAGTATATCAGTTGGTTGCCATCAGAGAGAAGAGTTGGGCTGTTGCATACCAGAAGCCATGTTGATGGCGCGCAGCACATTATGCCAGTTGTTTAAAACCGTCGCAATAGCTGCAGTCTGTATTTAGTACGCCGCTGGCCTGAATAACCAGGAAAGACCTACCTTCTGTTCCGTCAGATAATGTTGACAACTTCTGCTCCAAAGCTTCCATCTCGTTGGCGACGGCTGCGCTCAATTCCCGAAGCTCCTTCAGGTTCTCCAGTTCGGCCTTCTTCTCATTGATGCGGGACAAGAGAGCGGCCGACTGACCCGTCGACTGCGCATTGGGGTTGCTCGTAGCAGACCCTTGGCGAAGATGGCCTGAGAGGGAGCGTGTAGAGAAGGCCATAGTTGCTGGCCTTTTAATTATTGACGTAGCCTGGTTAGATGTTGCGGAAGGCTGAAATCAATCAAACCGATATGCGATCAAGACGGTGTTCGCTGGCTGGCTCATGTGGCATGTGGCGGGGCTAAAAGTTGGGTAACGTCAATAATGCTTGTTGTACTCTGGAAGTCGGTGACGAACGAGCAAACACTAGGCGGCGCGGTGCCTATCATGCCCAGAACTGGACATATGAGCCCAAGGATTTTGCAATGATCAACCGAGGGAAGAGAAGTGAGTAACCTTAATGCTTCCTTGCACTATGGAGTACTATGCAGAAAACCAATTATCGGATAGAGATAGACGATGCGAACCAATTGTTTTCTGCTGAGGTGCGTAGCTCTATTCGATTGGATCAAACTATGCTGTTCAATGTTGTTGACATGACCCCTAAGAGACTAACTGCCAATAATTTTTGTTACCAGGCACAGGCACCCACCAAGGTGAAAAGGGTCAGGCTCGGGTTATTAGCTCTGTCACAGATGGCTTCCCTCGCCAGCTTCTGACACACCTGAGATACTTGGTCCTCCACCAATTGATACGGCAAGAAGTGTAGAAGCCTCCGTTGCTTTGCATATCCAGCAAAATACTATAGTATTGTAGATGAGATGCACATCAATGCAACGGTCAAGCAGCAATTTGGCGTGGCATGACGCGCTCTCTCGCTCGAGCATGTGTCACGGCAAATGTTGACCGGGCCCCCCAGTAGAGCTGCCCTCCTAACCCCACCAAAACGACCCAGCACCAAACCGCTTTAGGCAGTGTGTTTACCTCCCGAGATTACTTTTCCCAGTTTGGTCGAGCTTCCACCCTTCTTGCTTACAACCTTGGAAAACTTTCAGTCTTCTCACCCACCATTGCACACATATACACGAATATTTGGATGACATTTTGTTGCCATCGACTTGCCCTTCCATCATCGAGTGGCCTTGTGACACCGAGTGAGCTTCACTCAATAGATTTATCACACAGACGTCCTCCTGTCCACCACTACTTGCCACAACTCCTGTCTAAAACAGCTCTTGCGGGCCCAGACCGCTGCCATGGCGCGATTGAACGAGCCGATCATGGCTACCGAGAGTCTCGAGACACGTACGCAACCTCATATCCTTCGAATACACTTTCATACATGCTGACGAGCCTTCGTTTACAGTCAGAAGAAAATTCCTCCGTCAAAACCGCGATATAGCCAGAATCAACAGCACGCAGTCCTTGCGCATACGAGGCCTGGAAAATGAATGTGCTCGTATGTTGTCGGAAAATCTCGACTTGCGTGGTCAGATCCTGCGGTTGGAGACGGAATTGTCGGAAAGTCGCGCACAGCGCATAGCCGACCATGCCATGGAGATCAAAGAAAAGATGGAAGCACAGCTCTTGGAATGGGGTTCCATGCTAGCAAGCCTGGGTCACGAGCCTATGCCGAAACACCATTCACCAAGACTTTCGAAAAAAGCGAAGACCCGTTCTAGCGTTAATATCAACAGCTCGCCACGATGGAGACGCCGGAATACCGAGGAGATGGAGTGGGCTGCCCAACAAGAAGGCAGGCTCCCGCCCCTATGGGAGAACAAATCTTGCCCCAGAGAAACGCTCAAGTAAGAGTTTTTTTGCCATCTTGACGGGGGTTTTCCAATACTAATGCTTCACAGCCGCGATGAGATCATGGCTCTGTGTCATGAGGCAGCAGAGACCAACGAGTCGCCAGATCTTGGTCCTCCACCGGTATCCCGCTTTGTCGATGAAGATCCGGTAAAGATTGACCTCCCAACCAAATCGCTTTCAGCTATCCGAAATGTGTACGCCCTCGAGGATTCGCCATCAGCACCAGCGAGGAGGCACGTGGCCGAGGAACATGTGGTTGCGGTGAAGAAGGTCCAGACTCTCGAGAGTATAGAGAGGGCCGAGGAAGCCTACATGTCTCCGATTGAGAACGAAGAAATGGAAAGGTCCGACCCGGCGCCTGCAGCCGTGGAAGCTGAGCCAGTACAACCTACCAAGAAGTTGGAAGCGAAGATAATCAAGCCAGCGCCAACTCCCGAGCCACAGTCCACTTCTCAAATTGCTAAGGCCAATTTGAAGAGAAAATCAAGGGATGAAGACGAGAAGGAGAATATGCAAAAGGGAGGAGACGCGTCCAAGGTAGCCAAAGCACAGCCCGTGAAGCCTGCCACAAAGGATGGAGTTGCAAACCGGCCTATCAAGAGTCCAGCTCCTGTCAGGAGAGATGCGCAGGCCACACAGACAAATCCTGCGGCCATCACAGCAACTAGGAAACCATTGAGCGCCCGAAACGCCAACGAGCCTGTCAACTCGCCGAAAAAGTCGACGAAACCAGGACTGCCAGGCGACATTGGAAAGCCCAAACCGAGTGCGAAGCGTGAGGAGCCAAACAAGGAACGACCGGTGAAATCGAAACAGAGGATGGAGGCTGTACAAGCCGATATCCCAACTCCTATCGAAGTCGATGTCCTGGAGGAGCCACTGGCCCCAGTTGTCGCCAGCATCGATGTGGAGTCCGAGAGTATATCTGCCGATCCGGACCTGTTCGCTCCCAGCTCACCCGAACCTATGGTAGAGCCACGAGAGAACATCAGGGACACGCCTCCTCCGACTGAGATTTCTAACGATGGTGAGACAAGTCGGCCGAGTCGTAGAAACAGGACTGCTGTTAGCTACGCAGAACCAAACCTCCGGGACAAAATGCGTCGCCCCACGAAGCAGTTGTTCGATGCCGTGGCAGGCGAAGGCCGATCGATCCGCCGGACTAGCCAGTCTAAACCAGGTGGCGAACCAATGTCGATCAAGTCAGAAGAGAAGTCGCAACTATGGAAGGAGTTGCCATCTGCCGTACCATCTTCTGCTGCGTCGGACATTGCTGCCAGCCCTCTAGCACAAAAGGTGAACCGGTCATCACCTCCTGCTGCTGCGCTGCCCATGAGCGTGGTTACGGACCGGAAAAAGCGCAGCTCAACGGCTTCCCGGGAATCCGATATCACCAAGTTGGAGTCGGAAGAGAATGACAGCGGCGACGTCTACGATTTCCCCGACGTTTCGCCCCGTGCAGACCTGAAGCACTCGTCGAGGCAGACCAAATCTTCCAAGCCCGCCACGCAATCAGCTGTGGAGCCGCAGAAGAAGACGACTGCTTCCCGAAGCAACGGCTCTAGGAAGAGGGCGTCCATGATGGCGCCCAAGACGACGAAGATGATAGACTCGGAGAATATCGACGGAGATAGCTTAAACAGCCTGTCCAGCATGTCGTCGGAGAATGCAGATAGCGCTATGTCCAGCAGGGACAAGGCGTCAACGCGGAGGAGGAGCATGATGCTGTAGAAAGAAAGAAGAAGATGTCAGATTTCGGTGTTGTGGGCCAATGTGGCTGATCTGGTTTTGACTAGAGGGTTGGAGGTGTTTTAAGGTGTCCTTCTTTTCCGTTCCTTTTGTCTTTCCCTTTTTGATATCCTGTCTCTGAACGATTAATGCTTGGATGATGCCCCCTTTTTTCCAAGGATGAGAATGAACCAAAATGTCCCTTTTTTAGCTACTTAGTCATAGCGTTGGAGTACAACTGCTGTTTGATACCAATTACGAACTTTCAAATTTCTACTTATTTTTGACTGTTTTGCTGAAACCTCATGACGGCGAATTCAAGGAGGAACCTGCTTGCATGGTCATTTCAATAGATTACCGTGCTCAGAACTAAATATGACTGCCGTTTACCTGGATGCGCAGGCTCATGGTCAACTGTGCACGGAATGTCGTTTCGATGGCTCTGCTCCTGCACCCATAAGACTCCTTTTTTGGCCTGCTTCCGTCCTGTCGTGGCAGCTGTTCTTGTATATCCTTCCCATCTCCCCCAAGCTCACCGGCTCGACTCTGAGCCCCTCCTATCATGATGTAGTAGCCGTGGGCTCTACGGGTTTCGTATATGTAACTTTCTCAACCGCCACATTCTCGACCCCGTTGGCGTCTTTTCGCAGTTGGTAGACGTATAGCGTGAGTGAAATTCCTTGCACCTAGAAGAAACCGTCAAGTCAGCATACAGTCCAAGCTCACTAGCAACATCCCAGGCTTTTCCCGTAAACAAGCCACTTCCTATCTACCATCCAGAGTATCCTTTCTCTGTTGCTGCCCCGGGCAGTGAGAGCTTTCTCGAGGACAATAGAAAGAGAGAAACTAAGCAAAAGGCCAAACTCACATCCATCAAACAGAAGCTCGGCACCATCTCCTCGCCCTCCTTGGTCCAGCCCGTCGTGTAGGCGCCCGTGGCCGACCCCGGGTTGACGAAGAACTTGTCCATGTACTCGAAGGCGTCGAAGCGGTGGGTGCCGCCCCAGCAGAGCACGTCGACGTCGAGCTTGTTGGCCTCGGCCAGCAGCAGGTCGGGCTCCGTGGAGACGAGGGTGAAGCCCTCGACGAAGCCCACGCGCAGGGAGCCGTGCGTCACCACCTGCGACAGCGGCAGGGACGTGGCCTCGACGTCGAACCGGCCCTTGACAATCTTCAGGTCCGGCGCGATGGACCGCAGGTACTCGTAGGTGTGCTTGTCGGTCAGGTTGCCGAGGCAGAGGGTTTGGCCGATCTTGCCGGGGGAGAGGAGCTTCTTGAACTAGACGGGTTGCGCGGCGAATGCGAAGTTAGTATTTCGTTATGATCGTATCAGAGGGGTGCAGCAGGGTGCGCGGATGCATCAATCGACGCCCTGTGAAGAGGGAGTTAGACGCGGGCAGGCAGTTTGTCGTACCTTGGCGGGTATATCGAGGGCGCGGTCCGGGATGTGAAGATCACCGATCACGAGGATTAAGAAAGCCATGTTCAAGTATTGGGCAGTTCGCGATCTGCGACTTCGATAGTAGAGGCGTCGGCGTAAGGCGTTTCGCTGTGGTGGTAGACAGCCGTCGCAGCGTCGTCAGCGCGGGGCCCAGTAGTCTGACAACAACGATCGACGTGCGGACAATCGGATTCCCCCAATGATCTATCCCCTGATTGCCTGTGGGATGGTGATGCCCCTTTGTTTGCTGCCAATGAAGCCGGTATGGAATGTCAAATTCGGACGAGGCGGGCAGTCGGTCAGTCGGTCGGTCAGCCACCAATCGTGAGCTTCGGCATAGAGTTGACGTCGTCGCGCTGGCTGGTTCCTAGGCGGCCAGACCCCCCTCCAAATGCACTAAAAGCTACAGTACCTTAAGGTTAGGTCCTGTCCTTAGCCGCCCTGCCGCCTGCTGGAGACCCCCTGTCGCAATTCGGCATCCATCCTGCTCCAGACTGACAGGGGTCGTGTCCCGATAACTGATAGCCTTGCTTGTAGCCCGAACGTCCGAACCCGGAGTGAATTCCATATTGTATCGTGCTGTTACGTAGAGCTTCTTATTAACACCATCTCCGCGAACAATTGCCAAGACAGCTACAGAGATTTTATCTGAAGAGTAAGCGGAACTCTCAGAAGGCTCAGAAAGAGAGAAATAGGGGCCCTGCCATCACCAAGGAACTGAACAACAATTGCTCTCGTCCGGTCCCCCGAGGGCTGCATCTAGTGTACCGGATATCTTTCGGCTTTCCTCGTCGTCTCTCTCAGGACCGTCCAAAGTCCTGCCCAATCGCATTGCAAGTCACTACCCAGATACCTGCTCTGGCTGTTCAATCACGTACTCAATTACTCAATACGCTCGGCAGACTTGGCCCAAAGGAGCAAACCTAAGAAAGAGCCTATCCTCGCCCTCCTTTTCCTCCAACTGCCAACGTTCAAAGTATCAGTGCAGGCAAACCAAGCAAAATGCGGAGAGCAGCTTCGAGGGCAGCATTGCCCCACCTCGCCGGCAGCCCCCCCTCCTCCTCATTATCGCTCCATGTAGCAGCATCATCGAGCACTTCTTCCTCTCGCCTATCTCTGATCTCACAACACCTCTCCGGCGGCCCTTCTATATCCAACTCTTCGAGAACACGCTCTATATCCCCCATACAGACACGAAGGCTTTCTTCGTCATCACAACGCAGCATGTCGTCGCAACCTGAACACCCGACCCTGCTCATCCCGGGCCCCATCGAGTTCGACGATGACGTCCTCCAGTCCATGAGCCATTATAGGTCAGTTTAGCCCATATGCACTTTCTGGTCATACCGCCAAGCAGGCAGAGTCTCTATCATCCTGGTCGTAGCCGTGTGGTCAAATTGTTATCAATTTACACCCTGTTGCATGGAACTCTTACTTACCAATACTCGTCTGGCAGCGAATCCCATGTCGGACCCGGCTTCGTAGCCACCTTCGGCGACACCATATCGATGCTGCGCAAGCTCTTCCAGACCACGGACCCCTCCGCGCAGCCCTTTGTCATCTCCGGATCCGGCACTCTGGGCTGGGACATTGTTGCCGCCAACCTGGTCGAGCCCGGCGAGGACGTCCTGGTCCTCAGCACCGGCTACTTCGGCGACGGCTTCGCCGACTGCTTCGAGACGTACGGCGCCAAGGTGACCAAGCTGACGGGCCCCGTGGGCGGGCGCCCCCAGCTCGACCAGGTCGAGGAGGCCCTCAAGGCCAAGAAGTATAAGATGGTGACCGTGACGCATGTCGACACATCGACGGGCGTGCTGAGCGAGCTCGAGAACCTGTCCAAGCTAGTTAAGAGCGTGTCACCCGAGACGCTGCTCGTCGTTGACGGCGTGTGCAGTGTCGCCTGTGAGGAGATCCAGTTCGATGCCTGGAAGCTCGACGGCGTCGTCACGGCGTCCCAGAAGGCCATCGGCTGCCCCGCGGGTCTGTCCATCTCTATGTTCAGCGGCAAGGCCATCGAGGCCTTCAAGGCGCGCAAGACGCCACCCGCCACCTACTTTGCCTCCATGAAGAACTGGATGCCCATCATGCAGAACTACGAGGCCAAGAAGCCCTCATACTTTGCCACGCCCTCGCCCCAGCTCATCCACGCCCTGCACACCGCGCTCACCCAGATCCTCTCCAAACCCTTGTCGGAGCGCTTCGCCAAGCACCGCGAGGTCTCGGACAAGATCAAGAAGGCTGTGGCCGACCTGGGCCTCAAGCAGGTTGCCTCCAAGCCTGAGGACCAGGCCCACGGCATGACGGCTATCTACCTGCCAGAGTCTGTCAAGGCGACTGACTTGCTACCTAAACTGGCCAAGGCCGGTGTCGTCTGGGCTGGTGGTATCCATAAGGAAATCGCACCCAAGTATGTGCGGTTCGGCCACATGGGCGTCAGCGTGGTAAGTAGAACAAACCTCTCCACCCACTCATTTCTTTTTCCGTAATCGGTCATATCTTCCTTTAAGGGTTAATTGCTAACTATTTTCTTTTTTTTTGTAGACGGATCCTGCCCGAAAGGATGTTGATAAGGCTATCAATGCTCTGTCAAATGGTCTTTCAGAATGCGGCTACAAGGCATAAACTCGAATGTGATAAGACATCTGGAGTTACGACGGACAATGTATGTACATTCTGGCCCGGTTTAGAGAATGGTAGAATAAAAATAAATGTCCGACTTCTACAAGACCCAAGAACTCGTCCTCACTTCCCACCACATTAACGATGAATGAATTGCCCAAGACGGAGAGAATATATTGCCCATTAAAGTAGGATCATTCGTATTGGTATTACATTAATTAATAGTGCTTAAGTATATTTAACCTATTTTTCAAATCTTTGAATTATTGGTTCAGTAGAGGTCGCCATTTTTGGTGTCATCCGATTTCGGGAGAGGGTTGGATAATGTCACATCTGCTTCTATGGAATGACCACCGTTTTGGATACTACTGGTGGTAAAAAAGGGGCTTACATACATACTATGACAAAACATTCACAAGAAAAGTACACGCTCCAACCTGGGAAAGATCTCAGAAAGGGAGACCCAAGCCAGTACTTACACGGAAAGAAGGAACATTGGATTAGGGATTATGGAGGATTATAGTCGAGATTTATTGCCACCAACTCAATAATGTGCCTATGGTCATCTATCTACTCAAGAGCAACAATAGCTCCATGCTATCTTGGCCCGACATTTAGCAATGCTCAAAGGCCCAAGGCGGCAGGCAATTGTTCACTTGCCTGAGCCCCTCTTCCTCCCTCCCCCTTTTTTTATATTTCCATTGTCGGCTCAGATAGTAGGCCCAATACTTGGGTAGAGAATATCGGTCAGAGGCAGTCGTCGATTCGGATGGTGTTTTTGCCAACCATCCAAAGAAGAAAAACGTAGATAATCATCATCGTCCTCAAAAGTGCCTTCTGAGTTATTTACACAAATGAGAAGCTGCCATAGGCACCCTGCCTATGAACGTCACTACACAATAGCCTCCGTCCGCCGAAGACTACTCTGGTATCACGCACGCCAAAAACAAAGAAGGATGTGGACATGTGCTGTCCGCTTTTCACAGTTCGTCGTCATCGATCTCGATTTCGGATGGCTTCAGAAGACCGCCAACCTTGGATCGTCGTTCGCGGTCGGCCTTTAGGTTGTCCCGGACCTCCTGCTCCTTCTCGACAGCATACAGGTCCGCATTGTCGCCGGCATACTCCTTGAGCGAGATCAGGAAGTCACGCAGGTTCAGTCGGAACTTATCGTACTGGTTGTTCAGCGTGAACAAGCCTTCAATGAATACATTGATTTGCGCACTAGAATACAATTGATTAATAACCATTTGACCAGTGGATGGATCCAGAGTGGCAGAATAACCAATTGCCAAATATCACAGAGAACAGATGGAACAAACTTACACTTGGAGATTGCCGAACGCCTTACTGAGGAGAGTTCCAACGAAGTTAACGAGGAAATCCCGGTTAGACGTTCCGGTGGGGGCCTGGTCAGTGTATACGGGTCCCTGGATCTTGGGCGTGCCGCCCTCGGCCGGTTGCACGAAGTTGAATAGCTTCATGAGAAGCATCGACTGTGTCTTAAATCCGGCCTTGTGATCGGGGTCGGTGAGGACAAAGAAGACATCCTGGAGGATCGTAATGAAGAATTGTTGGAAGAAAGCGTTGGCCGTCTGCACATCCGTCTTCTCGGCGATGTTGTTAATAAGTTCCAGGCACATGTTGAGACCTGCGCCCTCGACATCGCGGTTGTCATGCTTGCTTGCCCACATACAAGCGTCAATGACAAACTTGAACTGCCGGTTGTCCAACTTCAGCAGCGCAGGGAAGCAATGCAGGTTGATAGCACGGAGCAGGTTGAAGAACTCGACACGATGTTCCGGGAACTCGGAGAAGTCCTTGTTGATCATGTCCAGAGTGCACTCAAAGACGTTCTGCATGATGACAGGAACTTGATCCTCCATCAATCCAGTAAGCTTGGTAATGATGGTGGACATGGCCTTCAGCACCTCGGCATCTCTGGCACCTGGAACGTTGCGGTTGTAGTCAACCAAGACTGAATCCAGAAGCTGGGGAACCATCTGCTGACGAACAGATTGCAGATCCTCGGCCTTGTCCACGTATGTCTCAATCAACTTGAGGATTTCTTTCTTGATGGTTCGAAGACCGCGGACCTTGGGCATCCGTGGGGCCAGGTCTCCATCACGAGCAACAGCTTCCGAGATAAGCTGACTTGTGGCGCGATACATCTGCAACATGTCGAGATAGATGCGGCCAATCTGGGGGTAGAAGTAGGGGCCGACCGAAGAGCATGCTGAAACGTTTGTCTTCATGATGTTTCCGATAATCTTAATTGTCTCGGCGTCTTGGAGAACGGTAGGGTCTGCAGTAGCAGCGCGGATGATCTCGTCCCAAGCAGCGTTGGGAGCACCCATCAAGTCAGCAAGGAGGCGCTCTTGCATATGCTTGTTGCCCTGTGCGTTGACCATGTAACCGCAAGCCTCATAGAAGGTGTGGACCTGCTGGGGGGTGAGATCGCACGTAATTCTGGGGAGGTTCTTAACGATCTCCTCGATGAAGGGCTCGTTCTCATTAGGTTGGAGCGCGACAAAGTGGCGTCGGCATTGGCGGGCAATCTTGATAAATGTGTCGCAAGCCATATCTTGAACACCCTCGTGGGATTCGTGCATGAACTCGAAAAGCTTGTTGACCACCGTCTTAAGGAACTTCCAATGCGCCTTTAGGAATCGAGGGTACTGCCCAACAATGTACATGATGTTACTGGCGACTACAGCCTTGTTGTCCTTGCCACGCTTCATCTCAGTAAGACCCAGCAGATCCTTGATGACAGTAACGAGGAAACGCTTCTCGGTCTCCTCATTCATGGCAAGTGAAATAGAGCCAATGGCCCAGCACAGGACGTTGCAGTTGTGCCAAGACCACTCGCTGCCATCGACCTGCTTTTGCAGCTTGTCCGTCATGATTTGCTCGGTGTCATTGACATCGAGATGTGTCAAGTAAACAAGACACTCTCGAATGGTCTTGTACAATTGGACCGTGTCGCTCTCCTTGACGAACTCTCGCACAATTTCACCCTCATCGTTCTCGACAATGAGGACTTCTTCAGGTCGCACCATCTTCTCGATCATGACCACGCGCAGATTCGACAGGACTTCCTTGTATTTATGCATCCGAAGGGGAAGCGAACTCAGCCTGTTCGGGTCAAGAGCGCCCGGGTTCGCCATCAGTAGAGGAGCCATCTCATTCATCGGAGCCGCTTGCATCTCCTCGTAGAGCTCCTGAACCGACTTAAGCCAATAATCGAGGCAAATCTTGAAGATTTCCCGATCCTCGATTTGCGAAATCCGGATCAGGTAGAAGTGGCCGTGTGTAAGATAGTCCCGGTTCGGAAGGTGCTCGATGAGGTTAACATGCTGGCCGAAGAAGTTGCACAAGAAAAGTGCCAAGTTTTGTATAAACTCCTGGTCTCTCGAGTTACTTTGAGGGTATGTGCTCTTCAGGTCGAGCTCGAGAGGGATGATAGTCGCGATAGTAGTGAGAACCTCGCAGAACATCTTGACCAGTTGTTCGCTATAGGCATTGGGTTGGCCGTGGGCAGCCGTTGTCAGTCCACCAATCTCGGTCAGGACTTGCAGCGTGACATTTCGAAACTCGGGGACCTCGAGGAATCGTGTGCGCAGGGTGTCGATCAGGGGAGTCTCGAAGATGTAGCCCAGGGGAATCCAGTTGCAAAAGCGTAATAACGTCTCGAGCGTCGCTTTGATCAGGGTAGGCTGGTTTGCTGTCGTGAGAATCTCTTGGCAGAGCTGGAAGATCTGGGAGAATTCGTTGCACATGGTGGTCTTGAGGTTCCTCGTCTTGGCCGAGGTCATCTGATCCGCCGAGTAGTCGAAGACCTCCTCGGAAAGGAGCCGCAGAATGATCATGTTGTTCTCGCAGATGGAGAGACTTGATTGACAAGAGCCGATGATCTCGTTAATAAATGTAGGCCAGTTGTGCGGCCATTCTTGCTTCAATATGGAAATGAGCACCAGGTTGAGCTTGTTGAGCAGGGTGCGTTGAGCCTTGAGAGACTCTTCGGTGCTGGAGCACTCCATGATGCTCGCTCCGACGAAATTTCGGATTCCCAGACATTGGTCGCGAGGGAGGACCTTCCATCTTGTCATGATAACATGGTCGAGGACTTGGAGACCCAGATCTAGGACTTGTCAGCCTCACCACGACTCCAACAGCAGCGTGAATGTCTCTTACACTTGGTTTGCGGGTAGGACGCATCGGTTAGAATCTTGTCGACAAGAAGCCAAGCATCGGGGTCTTCTTTGAACTAGAGAGGCAAACAATCAATTAGCTACCGAGTTCGAGGGCACACCTATGCATTGAATTACACAGGATAGGGAGCTTGGGAGTGGCTTACCTGGTTCAGAGCGGCTTGTGCAGCTTTTTGCTAGAGGCGGGGAAGGATCCAAAAGTCAGTATTGCATCTTGCAGCAGATTGCGAAGGGGCGCAAAGAAGATAACGGCGCTCCCAAATGAAGGACGGGCAAGACAAAGGACGTACCTGTTCGCCGCGGCCCTCGTAAAAGGAGCGGACCATGACGTCCAGCTCCTCGATCGTGGGCGCCATGGTGGGTGGTGGGAGTCGGACAAAAGGTCGACGCGCCCGCAGCAGAAGGTGTGATAAGGATCAAAGAGATGAGGAGCTTGCCGAGGCGGCCGTCGTGGAGGAGGAGAGAGGCTGCAAAATGGATCAGGCTGGGTCAAACAAGTAATTTGTATTGGACTAGGAAATGTGCGTACGTGAAGTAGGCAGTGAAGAAAATTGTCGAAGTTACGGTCAGGCAAAGGTGGAGGAGAGTTCGTGAAATTGCAGAGCAGAAGCAGCAGCTGGTATCAGAATTCCCGAATCAATGAAAGAGGCGGGTAGGTCGCGGTAGTAGTGGCTTTTGGTGGAGTCAGGCAGGTCGGAAGTCACTTCAATGTTCATTCAGGCCAGGCCATCAATCCGTCCAGGCAGGCGGCGCGTAAGGTTCTAGGTGGGTGGTGGGTGGTGGGTGGTAGGTTAGGTAGAAGAAAGCACAGCGCAAAAAAAGTGAGGGGCGCGGCAAGGTGGGCGGGCAGTTTTAGTGTGTACCTAGGCACTAACCTAGGTAGAGCAGACAGGCACACAGGCAGACAGGCAGGTCTAGCTAATAAGTGCACTCACTGCTAGGTAAGTGAAAAGTTGACAGAACGAGCAATAATTCGGAGTCACATTCAACGCGAAATCACATTGGATTGTTGATTGGTACCCCTCCATGTATTTATATGTAGCCGTAAGAAGACAGAGGTGTCCAAGATTGATTCTTCCAGAGTGGTGAGTGAACATGAGAGCTCCCTCTGCCTCTCTCACTCTCGCGCGCGCTTTAATCACACCCTCTTTCTGCCCCTCATTGAATCACTAGGTGACGACGTTTCTGGGCCCCTCTCCCGATCCACCCAAGCTATTGGGATTTTTAGGTCCGATTATTTCATTACTAATTCGTCTCAAGCCGCATCCCACGGCTTGGGAACACAGCAACCAAGCAAGGGCCGACCGTACGACAGGCTTAATCAGAGTACTGAATCATTATGCTCCAATGGATTATATATGTCGATGAAATAGAGCGTGGCATAGCCTGAATGGACAAGCTTCCAGGTGGTATTCCAACTGATCACCGTAGGGACACTAGAAATAGCTGGGGTATGTCCTGGTTGCATAAGTGGATAAACAGAAGGTCAAGTTGGCGTACAAAACACTTGGAATAAGAAATCGGGCTGTGTATGTGTTCAAGAATTATCCGCCCCTTCTACTTGGGTATAAAAAGGTCTCGGATGTTCAGCGGTCCGTATCGCTTTATCATCCTCTGGTTTGACATCGCAGCCATTGCTTGGTAAGCGGACACTGTTATTACTTACACGCACTTCATGGGATGATATCATGATACTGCTGCAGCCTGGAGAGTGAGCTTAATTTCAACGTTCTCATCACAATGCATGCTACCCCCTGGTTATCTAAACGAATACTGCTTTCATCTCTCTCGAAATGGCTTTCCACAGTTCTGTGTGTAGATAGTTCCCTCTGAAATGACTGCAATGCGGTGAAACAAGTCAGTCTATTTCTTCATATTATGGTCGAGTTGGCAGGTATGTTCTAGCAACTTCTTGGAAAACTACCAGAGCAAAAGCAGGGATGGCCATGGTTTACGATCTATCGCGGGTTTTCGAGTGACAGATCTTTCGATAGGTGGCTCGGGCAGCAATGGCTGGCTCTTTCTTTTTAACGCCGAAAAATCATAGAATATGCAATGCTCGCTGCTTTTAGATTTCCATGCCACACGGCGGCCCCAACATCCAAACGGCCCGTGGAACCGGGACATTGCGGATACTTAGGTGTCCATCCGTGACTCCAGGTGGTCCGTCTGTGGATCTCCCTGCGCCGCCGTATCGTCGGGATCCCTTCCTTCCGTTCGTCCCCGCGAGTTCGCCAGCCTCTAGCATGACCTGAGCAGAGCCCGGCACCACCGATGTTCACACCCTACGCGAATACATGATTTTTAAGTGGTCCCGGAGCCCCTGCCTTGTCTTCCAATCCGGTCGGTTTTCGTACACTTGATACCCATGGTCGACTTATCACCAGAGGCGACAATGCTGACAGGTTGGGTCCCACATTATAAGGTAGACTAAGGGGACGCGAGGGAATAAAGCAGCAATGCACCTAAGCACCTAGACTCCTGGCCTAGACACCTAAAGGTGTCAGACTTCGCGATGATGATGTATATCATATGAACAGGAGCTGACGGCAACATTGACTCGACTTCAGCAGCCCCCGTTGACATAGTATTTGCTAGAAATGTGTGGTTCAATATCTAAGTACTCGTCTAGGCGGGAGAATATAACAACCTATCCCCCATCACTGTTTCCTTCCCACGGTAAAAAAGGGTATCACAGGCAACTTGCGTGTTTCTTAGGAGTTCCCCATCGTCTTGTAATGTATTGGAATCCCCCTGTAGAGGTATCCCTTAGACTTGAAAAGACATTTGCAACCCCTGTACCATATATCCCCGACCCCTTTTTGATTATGCCGCACCATGAAGATATTTGCCCAGTGCATCGTGTAACTCCCTATAATCATCCCGCCCCGAAGAACCACCACCCAAAGAATTCGCCGTGGGGTTGGGGGATGGCCGTCCCGTAACCACGCTCTCGAGATCGTCCTCGGTGATGAGCTTAAATCGAACGTCGGCCATCCGCGACTTGACGATGCTGCCCCGATACCAGTCGGTCCAGATCTTTTGCACCACATTCTCGGGCTCGGGCTCCTCTTCTGGCTCTTCCTCGTTCTGATCCCCCATATCATTATTTACGTTCTGCTGCTGTTGGCGTTGCTGTCGTTCCTGGTTACGCTGGGCCTGCGGCATGTGCCCAAAGTCCCGCTGCTGCTCCCACTCGCCCCTGTGACCCTTGACAAGTGGTTCTTGCCCACCCAGAAGTGCATGCGTCCACTCGTCACCAGGCGTCACACACACCAAGATGTGCGGTTGCTGTTGGTCTGATATCCTAGCAGTACCCGAAGGCACACTGCCACCGTCTGAGATAACACCCCTGGCGATATTGCCATTACTGCTACTGCCGTTGCCGTTGATACTTGAGGAAGAAGCAGACGTCGGCGTCGGTGTTGGCGCCGGCGTGGCTGTACTACATAGGGGGAACCGGTCCACGACGTGAAACAGCGAGCCAAAGATCTGCTGACTGCCTGTCTCGCCGTACTTGAGGGCGGAGAAGGCGACCGCGACACAACGAACGCGCGCTGTGTCCTCCTTGCGCAAGAAGTACGTCATGGGCGAGTTGAAGCCGAACGAGTCGTAGGGCTCGAGTTCGCCCAGCAGGTACAGGGCGTCGCGTTCGAAGTTGAAGTAGACACGCGGCTGCGACCAGGTCGGTGGACCACTGCCTCCTTCCTCTGGCGGCCTATCGTGGGCACTATTGCCGTTGTTCTGGTGGTGGTGGTACGTGGACGCGAACACGTGGGGCACCTTCCAGCTAAAGGTCAGCGAGTAGTGCTGCTCAAGGGCGCGGGTCCGGGACTCGTGGTTGGTATGCAGCACGGCTGGCACGAAGCGGCAAGCACGGCGAGAGCTCAGCTCCCGCAGTTGCTGCTGTTCGGTGGCGCCGTGGTCGCCTTCTCCCTCGGCGTCGAGCCCTTGCGTGATGCAGGAGGCCAAGACGATGCGAGGGACGGAGGCGGCGAAGTCCCAGATCTTGAGGCGCAGCTCCGGTGGGAGAGAGGAGAACAGAGTGAAAGTAGCAAGTGACTGATCGTCGCCACGGCTGCCGTCGCTGTAGACCTGGAACTTGATGCGAAACCGGCACGCCATATTTGCAAGTGTGGCCTGATAGATAGACAGATGCGCGGTAACAGCCTAGGTGCGTGTCCAAATGCAGCACCTCCGCGATATTGCTTGTGATAGAAAATGAATAGGTGCAAGTATAGACTCTAACGACCCCTGCCTATTGTGCATATCTTGGATGCAGTGTGCAATACCGAAAGCGGGATGTATGCGGTCTTTCTGTGCCCCCACTACTACTGCTTTCTTCAAGGAACGAAGGGAGACAGCCGCTGAATCAGATGGAAGGAGTGACGACAAGAGAATTCGCTTCTTCACACACCACGTCACCCGGCACGCAGGCTCTTCAAGATATTGTGTACGATGAAAGTCAGTCCACGTACCGCAGGGGTGATGAATGGGTTTCGTTTCGCATCTTGATTGGCGCCGTCAATCAACGAACGAAGTGACGTCGAAACTCACAAGTGGGGTCCCGAATTCCCGGGAATGGCGGGACGCTAGCCTAGGACAGGTCTCCGGCATTCCTGAAATGGTAACCAAGATTTCGGTCGCTTTCAAGATCACCAAAGTGGGCTACGATATATCTCTTACTATACTGTGCCAAATGTACCTGCAGTTGAGCGGGTCTTATACGTTCCAAAATCCAGTGTCAAATAGATAGCAAATCATCCTCGAGTATATTAGTTCTGCATGCAACTTCGGAGGAAGTCACATCAAGTGGTGCTTTATCCCAACTGTCACAGGGATAAAATTCCATAGTACAGCCTGTTTGAAATCTTCTGTTTTTACAAGAACGCCCTAGACTGAGTGGTGACGTCTATTAGACTCTTCGTCAATATATAATACACCGGCCTCTATCATATATAATGCATCACATATGAGGTTCAGACCGAAAAGGTATGTCGCTATGCGTTTCGCCGCCACTATGCAAACACCTTGGGGTATCATGTTGCTTTACCGTAATCTAGGATCTCTGGGATCTCTAGGATCTCTTCTGTCACTTCTGATCTTCTGGAACATTGGACAAGCACTCTGCGGCGGGCGCCCTTTGATGCCGCCGAGAAGCCAGTCTGCCAGATGTACCACCTTGGCGCCGACGCCTTTCTCCCACTCGCCATCCTGGTCGACGTGTTCGATCGTGTGGCTGATTATACGCCCCTCGGCGTCAAATTCGAAGATGAAGAGCCCCGTAAACTCTTTCTTGGAACCGGGACTCTGGGTGCCCCGCAAAGCATGGTCGAGGTTTTGCTCTCCTTGCTGGGCCAAGCTTGTACTTCCGTTGCTTTTGGTCTTGTCTGCTGTTCTCCACTTGACTACCAGCTGCTCGTCATATGCGCCAGACCTCCGGGGTGAGTAGTATAGTGGTTGTGTCGTCATGCGCTCCGACAAGATCTCCAGCTTCAGATTCCCGATTATGGGCACGCGGTTCCATGCTATCGGCGAAGTCCACAGCGCTGCTATGTAACCAACTCTCCCGGAAACCGCCGGCAGGTACGGATGCGTTGAAGGAAACAGATGGAGGGAGATGTTGGGGGCGAGGATCTCCTGCGGGAGGGGAGACTGCAAGAGTGTGGGCAACCGTTCGTGGAGAAGCCGCAGGGCTGCAATACACTGTTAGCCGACCACCTGTACCAAAATTGCAACTCTAATATAGCATCATTGCCGCGAACGTACTCCTTCCAAGTTTTACCCTACGGTCATCGCCCGGCCTTCCTCCGTTTCCGCTGAATTTGGCACCGGCCGAATCGAACCATGTGGGCGACAAATCGTGATGCGATGGTAGTGGGGTAGGCGCTGTATGTACCGTTGTGGGAGGCTTGGCCGCTTTCGAGTGCGCCAGCGGCGCCGAGGTTGTCACTGAAGAGCCGGTGGAAGAATAGACCGAGGAAGGTGACGATGCTGGTTTAAGGAGCTTCGTGGCACGAGAGGCAGTGCTCAGAACTTGGGGCGGCGTCCGAAAGAAGCCACTGGGGAGAGACATGAGATCCGAGCCTCGAAGGCACAATGGCGAGTGATGACTGGCATTAATCCGGTTCGGTGATTTGGTACGAGAATGCGCCGCGTCATTCGGCAGCAGACACGCTTGGCTAGTCTGAAGGATATGTAGATTAGGGAAGAATTTATAAGATTAGGGAAGTGTCCATAGAGGATTGGTTATGATGCAAATGCAGTTGAAGCTTCTCGGCTACCCTGGGCGGCGAGTCCATTGTTGCATGTTTCCTGTCTCTAATGTTCTGACTTGCCGAAGCAAAAGGTTACCATGGCCCCAAAAATTTGGGTAGCGCAATGGCACGACAGTCAAACGAATGGTCATCAATGGACCCACTCCACTCGGGAATCCTCCGTGTGGCCGATCAACCGGGACTACGGAAAACATGGGGTTCTATATGTCTTCTATACTGTGCCCAACTGCTTCAGAAGACATGTGATATTTAGCAGAGTATAGAATAGTATTGCCTAGAGTGTGGCGGAATAGGTCAAGAAGTTGACTTGGAAGCAGATAAGTCTTGGGAGAGAGCAATGCAAGCCAAACACCAAACAGATATAGGTTACGTGACTCAAGAAGTGGCAGCAGAAGAGTAGCCAGGCTGAAGCAATACAAGAAGATCTTACTTACCCTTTCTTTGACTTCAATTACCAGATCAAAAGGCTTTTTGAACGTTCAGAGTATTAGAAAGCACTAGGTGTCTGGTGGCTCTTCCCTCCCGCCCTTCCAGGTCATGATGTTTGAATCTATTTGCTAGGTACGATCGATCTGTCTCATGCGGCTTTGCTTGCGTCTTCCGATATGCAGATAAATACATGTATGTTGCCAACTGTCAGCATTGAGCAGAGCTGACTCAAAGCCGGGTGGTGACAAATTCAGCCACCTGACTGTCAATGTTGGGCAAATGAAGCTCATGACTTGCCCCCTTTTACACCTCCTGATTGGTGTAGCTGCGTCGGTGGTCGAGGACCTTGTGATACTGTTGGCGGCAATTTTAGGCGTGTAAGGCACCCTTTGAGGGCTAAGGAATGGCTGCTGATGACTTCAGGAGTTCTGGTTTGCTTTAGGTTAAGTTGGCTTGCAACCCCCCGTTAAATCAAATCAAGACCCAGAAACAAAGTAGAAGTGGAAAGAAGTGGAAGTGGGGGGCTGGCTGGCTGTCCTTGACACTCCCTGACGCACCAGCCTTAGGTACCTAGCCAGCTAGCCTAAGGTAGCCTGCTGGGTTAGTAGGCCTGTCTGCGTCCCTAGGTATCTGCGTGTTCTGTTCAACCAGCTGCCTGTGCCTGTGCCTGTGCTTCTTTGCTTGGTCTTGGTGCGTTGTCGTGCTGTCCGTCTCCAGTGTCTTTTTGCGTCCGTGTCTCCCCAAAAATGTACCTAACCTACTGTAGACTCCCTGACGCTCCTGGTCTGACTGAAAGTCAGGTGCATGTCTCTGTTGCTTTCTTCGCCTTTTAAGCCTGCATCTATCTTCACCCTCTCTTAATAGACAACTTACATCATTGAGGATAAAGAACCATCGTCATTCAAGAAGAAGAAAAGTCAACTGGCCTGCGACCCCCCCAGTGATATTGGACCCCCCCCAAAAGGCCCATTCAAAGGCAGCCGTGCCTTGTCGAACCCCCGTAAACTCATTAACGTAAAGTTCCACAGCAACCGGGACCCCCTTTGACTTGCCGCTACCGCCTTCCTTTCCGTGTTTCGTTGGCTTATCATCCTCCGTTCCAACTTCAACACCAAACCTGCCAACCGCATCTAATATTTGCATCTTCTGCATCCGCATCGTCAACCGCCAAGATGAATCCTGAGTAGTATGTCCTGCCCTATCCCTCGGCCGCCCCTCTGCCAGCATCTACTAGATGCTGGCTGCATCGCCGACCTCGTCGGCGACCGTGGAGAGCAAGCACTGACCGCGTACAGAGTTACCTCTTTCTCCTTTACCCCTCGGTTCGTTCGCTGCGCGCCCCTCGATTCCGGAACTCAGTTGAAGATGCGCTGCCTAAAGCATTCGGAGATCACTCGAGCCTCACTCTTTTGTGTTCCTTGATCGACGGCTACTTCCAAGGCTGCCGCAAAAAACAATCAACCCCATTGCCACATTCGCCTGCATCATCACTTCCCTCGACCACAACACAGCACAACTGCTTTCATCCACCATGGCTCCGAAGCATCAGAAGTTCTCGGATGATGACGAGACCGAGTATCTGGCCGAGCCGGGCATCTTCCAAGATGCTGTCTGGGTTGGAGAAGGCAGAACTCGTTTTGATGACGTTCCCGTCTTCCAGAACAAAGACCAGGAGGGCACAGCTGACCGCGATTCCGCTATCGACAGATACGACTACCTCTTCAAGCTGCTGCTTATTGGTGACTCTGGTGTCGGAAAGTCTTGTCTGCTCTTGCGTTTCGCAGATGACACTTACACCGAGTCTTACATCTCCACCATCGGTGTCGACTTCGTAAGGAACCTCGCTCCCTTTTCGCCTGCTTGTTACTGTTACTGACAGCAACACCAGAAAATCCGAACCATCGAGCTCGATGGCAAGACTGTGAAGCTCCAGATCGTAAGTCATCCTCAACCTTTGCGCCTTGTGCCCAAATTGTTATCCCTTGCTGACATATGATATCATTGTAGTGGGACACCGCTGGCCAGGAGCGTTTCCGAACCATCACATCTTCCTACTACCGTGGCGCCCACGGCATCTGCGTCGTCTACGATGTAACCGATATGGACTCGTTCAACAACGTCAAGCAGTGGCTGCAGGAGATTGATCGCTACGCCACCGAGGGTGTCAACAAGCTTCTCGTCGGCAACAAGAGCGATATGTCCGACAAGAAGGTCGTCGAGTACACCGTCGCTAAGGTACAGCAAATATTTCATCTGGTGAAAAAATTGCCATGTAACTGACAAATTCTTGTAGGAGTTCGCCGACAGCCTGGGCATTCCCTTCCTCGAGACCTCGGCCAAGAACGCCTCGAACGTCGAGCAGGCTTTCTTGACCATGGCTCGCCAGATCAAGGAGCGCATGGGCACCCAGACCACCACGAACACCAAGCCCGGCGTCCAGGTCGGTCCCGGCCACAGCGTCTCTTCGTCGTCCAGCGGCGGCTGCTGCTAAGAGAGAGGCACGATTCTTCTTCACGATACCCGATCACGTTGGCTTTCTACGTCCTCCTTGCGTCTTGATTTTTCCTGGAGTAAACCGGTAATTGCAGGCATTGCGAAGGGTTGACTCGATGGTTGGCAAACTGGAGGTCAGATATGGTTTCTCACTTTTCGCCGTGGATGCGAAATAGACGAATTTCCCCTACGACAGGATCCTCATGAGTTATAGCAAATCTGACTCTGCCAACTTGGCCAAGTTTCTTACCAGTGTTACGCGATAATGGGAAATGTGAAGAACGAGATGAATGAGCATGGGTAATGACGCTAGAGAGCAAAGCACGTACTGGTGTGAACGTGGTATTATGATCGAAAGATTGACTTGTTTGTTCGCGACTAGACTTGGACCAGGTGATATTGGTGTCTTTTTCTTTGGACTTTGCATGGAGATAGGTGCGAGTTTGTGGAGAGAACTTTCTCATTCCATGGCTTCTCTTTGCGTGTATGTATTTATCGCAGGCATGAGGAGTGACCGCGGTCAGGGATGGCAGACATAATTAGGGTAGACAACATTAGTTTCTCGCTCGTTCATCTAGATCGCTCTATTTCGGTGCCTTCTCCGTGCCGAGCTGTGTTGATTTCTTAATATAAGAAACTTAATCGAGCGAGATCCGAGACATCGAATAATTCTCCTCCGTGTGTGTGATAGATATATGGTTCTTCTATGGCACGAAAGACCACGGCATCGGGGAGACCTTCCACTTGGCCACTTCAGATCACAAGAATTGATTGTTCATAATACTTTGTGTCGTCTATATCCGAAGATACTGGTGGCTTCCATATTGGCGTGAGCTTCTGTTACCCACTGATGGAGATTTGATATGGTGATTCTTGGGGTCTTCTCCCCCTGAGCCCTGGTCATAACCACTCGCATTCGGGGGGAGATTTAGTCAGGGCTTGTTGCGCCATGTTGTTCTTTCGCATTCTTCTCCTTCTCACGAGGAATACTAGGTAGAGGCTTTGAATATCACTTCATTGGTTTTCTGCCATGGTTATCACGCTATTCTTGGAATGACGATGAACATTCTTCATTGGGTAGGTTGGTTCGTGTACGAATCCCCCTTGTTTCTCGTCATTCTGCCCAGCTCCTAGCCGCCTTGGTGAACCGGCTCTTCACTTCGTGAGGTCATGCTTGAAATTGATGGTATTTCGACTGATACTTGAATGCTTGGGTATGGATTAAAACGGCCGGGCTTATTCATATTACTATAGTGTTGGCTATTCTCAATAGAAGTCGTAAGTATAGTTACAATCATGCGTGGTCTCTCTGTTTAATAATTTAGACACATATTGGAGAGTGTGGGTTTCGTTTCAAATAGGCCACCCGAGATACGAACATAAAGCTTCTTACCAGATAGGCTTGCTTAATTCGGAGGATATTCACTGCGGTTTTACTCTTCTTTCGTACAATAAACCCTCCCATTTGATCTTGTGTGTGCCTTTTGGCCTTAGTAAAGGAAATTCTTTCGATACAATCACTTTCTTGGTAGATACTCGGTCTCGATACTGTTCATATCACGACAATACGTATTCTATCCACGCTGATTCTGGACTTATCGATGGATGGTCGAACTCACGGCACATGGTAGGATGGCGTTGAGGTCAGCTTTGCCTCTGTTCTACTCACGAACCTAGAGCACTGATTATACTCGACCAAAGAAGATCGGGGTAGTAGGCCGGTGCTGTTCTAGCCCCGGCGTTTGTATGCTGGCCCGCGGTAGGCTTTTTCTCGGGATCTCTCCGAGCATGAGGCATGGGGGGAGGGGGGATCGTCGAAACTTCTACATGTCGCCATGTTTTGCGAAACATTAGTGACAATCTCGCGGTCTGGTGTACGATCGAAGGCCGAGTGCCCTCTTTTTGTTGTCTCAGCAATATAGCCAGCTTAAGGCAACGGTGCTGTCGCGTAGTGCGCTGAGGGCGAGATTTGGGGTTTCTGTTCCGTTCCAGCGTACATGCCAATCCGCCAAGCCTACACGTGATACTAGGCACCTGGGCGACCTCTTTGGTAGTAGGCTGGCAGTCGTCATAGTGGACCATGCCCACGTTTCCTCCGTCGTCTTGGGATTGGTTGACCGGCGTATTCCCTTCGTTTCTGGTTCCGATCCCAGGCTGCTTCCAACGTCGATCTGGGTCGAGTATCTCTGACTTGTGAGGCATTGGTCTCGACAAGTCTCGGCTGCTGCTACACGGCATCGAATCTAGGTGGTGCGCTTTCTAAAATATCGAGATCGGAGGAAGACTGTCTTGGAGGAGTCAGAGCCCCTAGGTTCGGGCATGTACGTTCACATGTCAGTTCCAGGAATTTTGGGAATATTCTTCCACTTCAGAAGATAAGACTTCTCGAGAAGGTCCAAGGGAGAATGCAATGTAACGTTATTTCATCAATCTACATATATGATGGCAGCTCTAATAAGGCAGTATCTGAGAAGCGCCGTGCATGCAGTTGATGTAGTAGTAGTTGTAAGCACCCCGCAATTGCCATGATGTTCACCATAGCTTGGCATCGACCCCAATTATGCAGACGATGGTCATCCCGACACCCGGTCCTCCGGCCCCACCTCCTCGTTCTGTTGTTCCTCTAGGTGTCCCTCTAGGTGACTGCCTGACTGCCTAGGTAGCTGCCTCCTGATGCGACTGCTGCTGCTGCTGCTGCTGCTGCTGCTACGTACTTACATACTTACTGACCTATGGTTGTCTACTTGTGTCCATATTGGCGTACATACATAACCTGGGGGATCTGCTTACTTCTGTCAGCAGGTATGACAAGGGAAACTCCCTTGTTCTTCTACACTCGAATTCGATCGGATATTGCAGGCGTGCCACTTCGCAATATATACCACTCGTAGGTAGACATTAAGACATCTGTCTATCTCAAAGACCTTCAACCTACTTCTTCGTTCATGCCTCTTTTGGGCGTGTGTGATTTCCCCTAGTTCATCCTAACTTCCAATATACTTACAACAACCCAAGCGGCCAAGCCCACCCGCCGAATCGAGACCCTCCTTTTGCTGTTTTACTGTCGCTCTTTGGTGGATCATTTGGCACAGGCGCCTGGCCGCTTCAGACGAAACCCTTTGCCCCGACATCCAACCAGAGCTCATCCTCTGGTCCGAAGTGCCCAAATCGCCTACACCAACTTCCAAGCCTCGCACCAACCACCCACACGTCACACCACAAGACGCTTTCAGACGCCTTTCATCTCGGCCGTTACTCGCCCCAACCCAAACAAACCAGACAAACCGATTTACCCTCCCCCCGTGGGGTATGCAAGTTGTGACTGGGTTATAGTATCATCAGGTGGGTACTCTAAAAGCCGCATACTAAATCCAACTCCCTTGCCCTTGCCCTTGCCGTTGGTAGTGAGTGGTACCTATGACACTGCCCAGTCTTACACTTCCCATGTTACCGTACTCTCGAGGCCACATGCTACATGCTACATGCGTCATGTCACGGCACGGCCAAACGACGAGCAAATGCCTTTTATCTGCAGTTTCCAAACGACATCACTAATTCCTCTCTCAAGCGAAGCATCAGGCAGTTAGTTGTATGCGCTTACTTTCTAGTAAACCTTCGCTCTTGGCTCTCCAGTGGCTCGTTTGCGTGCTCTTTGCCCGACATCAAAGTCCCAGCACAGGCGTGTGAGTGGGAGTGTTCTCCAGTAAACGGTTTCTAACCATCTTGCATAGCCCAAGATTGATTGGCTCTCCAACTTGAGGTGAGTTACCTAAGTTATACTCTCATGTCAACTCATCCCTCCTGGATCCCTTCAGCAGCACCAGTTCCAGCCCAGTCCCGGCAAATTGGTCGGTCTGCTTGGGCAAGTGCATCCATAATATGTGTCGTCGGGTCTGCGGATGACATCGGGCCCCAGTCCACTGACTCGGAGCCAATCATGACCTGCCCTCGCAACCTTACCCCCCAAGTGACGACGGTCGGTATTGGGACGAGACCCCCCCAATCGCACATGCTTTCCCCATCGCTGCCCTCATGCACTTCCTACAAGCCGAGACTTCTCCAGGTACAAGGTCCACCTCTCGCTTCCTTGGCTTTTGTATATCTATAACTCTATAGCCTATCTCCCCTCGCCCTCGGACTTTAAGCCCCATATCAACTTTCTACCGGCCAAGCGGCTTTACACTTATACGTACTTACACGTACCGTCTCTCCTGTGCCGAGGCCTCACTTGGCGCAACCATAGTGGGATGCCATCTTATTGTCTTCAAGATTGCCATTACTTCTACCGTACAGCCCTACGCGGCTTGAATATAAGCACCTCCGTCTCCCCCTTGTACGCTTAAGTCGATAGCGTCAAACTGATAAAATGCCTACTCAAGTCCGTATCTTCTCTATGCCCAAGTCTTTGGGCGAAACTCTAGCTGGCGGCGGCTCTGCATCTGTACCTCGTTCAGTCCCAGATCTACCAAACATAACTTCTACGGCATATGAACAGTCAACGCAGACCACGCCTCCTTCCAGTAAACCCGACATGTCTCAGAATAAGGGCATAACCTTTGCTGCCCAGGATGACCTACCTAAGCTCCCTATCCCTAGCTTGGAACACACTGCCGAGAAATACCTGACTGCCCTCAAGCCGCTGCAAGGCCCCAGAGAGCATGCCGAGACGAAACAGGCCGTTCAAGAGTTTCTGAGGACAGATGGACCGGGACTTCAGGAGAAACTACAGCAGTACGCTGTGGGGAAAACGAGTTACATCGAACAATTCTGTGAGCCCTATTCATCCGGTATATATATGTGCCCGTGAAGCGAGAAACTAACCTCTCCGTTAGGGTACGACTCGTACTTGAACTTCGACAACCCAGTTGTCCTCAATCTCAACCCCTTTTTCCTGCTCGAGGATGACCCAACTCCGGCCAGGAATAACCAAGTCACTCGTGCCGCCTCTCTGGTGGTGTCTTCACTCGAATTCGTTCGGGCCGTTCGCAGGGAGGAGCTCCCTCCTGATACTGTGAAGGGCAAGCCCCTGGACATGTACCAATACTCGCGACTATTTGGAACTGCCCGAGTGCCGACTGTCAACGGATGCCAGATTGAGCAAGACCCCGACTCAAGGCACATCGTCGTTTTATGTCATGGGCAGTTCTACTGGTTTGATGTATTCGACGACAACTCGGACCTTATTATGGGCGAGAAGGACCTTTCCATCAACCTTCAGACCATCATTGATGACGCTGCACAGACACCCATCCAAGAAGCGGCAAAGGGTGCGTTGGGAATACTCAGCACCGAGAACAGGAAAACATGGTCAGGATTGCGAGACGTCTTGCTGAAGGAGGAAGGATCGAACAACGCAGATTCCCTCGGAATTGTGGACTCGGCCCTGTTCATTCTGTGTCTCGATTACACAGAACCAGACACAGCAGCGAAGCTCTGCCAGAACATGCTTTGTGGCACAAATGAAGTGGAGAGGGGAATCCAGGTCGGCACATGTATCAACCGTTGGTACGACAAGTTGCAAATCATTGTCTGCAAGAACGGCAGTGCGGGAATCAATTTTGAGCATACGGGTGTGGATGGCCACACGGTACTCAGGTTTGCCAGTGACGTGTATACCGACACAATCCTCAGGTTTGCAAGAACTATCAACGGCGGAGCACCTAGTTTGTGGAAGACGACGAGCCCCGACCCCTGGAAACGCGACCCCGACAGTTTTGGAGACGTCAACACCACCCCACACAAGCTTGAATGGGATATGCTGCCGGAGCTGAGCATAGCCGTGCGCTTTGCGGAAACTAGATTGGCTGATCTGATCGGACAGAATGAATTCGCCTGCTTGGACTTTGGCGGGTACGGCAAGAACTTTATCACCTCGATGGGCTTCTCGCCAGATGCCTTTGTCCAGATGGCTTTCCAGGCTGCCTACTACGGTCTATACGGCCGTATTGAGTGTACCTATGAACCGGCCATGACCAAGGTCTTCTTGCACGGACGGACCGAGGCTATTCGATCTGTATCGGAAGAGTCGGTCGAATTTGTGCAGACTTTCTGGGGGGACAATCCCCCCGAACAAAAGGTAGACGCTCTGCGCAAGGCGTGTGAGAGGCATGTTGCCAGCACTAGGACATGTGCCAAGGCAGAAGGTTGCGATCGGCATCTGTATGCACTATTTTGCGTGTGGCAGAAGTATGTGGATGAGCAGCAGCCTCCGCTGAGCACAGGGTACACGAGTCCGTCGGAGAACGGCTCAGAAATGGACATGTACTCCCCAGTGGGAAGTCCGCGAAGGGACTCTTCTGTCATATCACAGGATGGTGAGATCAGGACCCGGGAAAGAGGTGATAGCACTGGCAGCTCGCGCTCACGGGATCATCCAGTACCCTCCATTTTCTCCGACCCCGGCTGGGACAAGCTCAACAACACGATCCTCTCGACGTCCAACTGCGGCAACCCGTCGCTCCGCCACTTCGGCTTCGGCCCCACGTCGGGCGACGGCTTCGGCATCGGCTATATCATCAAGGACGACGTCTTGTCAATTTGCGTCTCGAGCAAGCACCGCCAGACGAAGCGCTTCATCGACACGTTCGAGAGCTACTTGTTGGAAATCCGCCGCATCCTGAGGATTACAAATCGTCGCGCCACGTCATCTAAGCAGACCCGCGCCCGCGAGGTCGACCCGACGAAGCCCGCAAAGGGCCTCAAGGGCTTCAAGGCCCGTGGACGTCTAATTATGGGCCATGAGGCCATTAGGCGGGAGGCTACCTTGGGTGGCGGCACGCGGTCGCCTACCGAAGATAGCATAGCTCCGAGCAGCGAGGATGACGAACTGGGTGGATGTAAGCACTATCCCATTCTGTTTAACCGCGCTACCCCTTTCAGGCACACTTTACAAAAGTGTCCTTCCGAATGATTTATTGTACTAACTGGTTTGTTTCTAGATGGCTTCTTCGATGCCGGTATGCTCCTCCAAGCCCTCAAGGCGCGTGGTGAGGCCATGGACGGCGGCGAAGTTAAAGCCTCCGAGAAGGCGCGGCGGAGAGATGTTGGCAAGAAGCTTCGCTTGGTGGAATACTGATTGGTCAACGGTGACGAGGATAGAGAGGTTTCGGGTTGGAACGAATTCGCACACGACCTTGGACATGCGAGCAGCGATGGTACTCTTGTTTGATGTCATTTTGTAACCTAGGGATAGCAGCAAGCGTTGTGGGCTTTAGTTGTTTTCCTTCCTATTCAAAGCTTTGATTCCAAATTTCTTGCTAAAGTTTTCGTCTCTAATATGAGCACGTGATTCTGCACATATGTTGATCAATATCACGCCATTATATGTAAGGAATGGGATTAAAAGACATTACAGCCTGAACGTCGATGAGTACGACATATCAGGAGATCTATACATGATATGGTGATATACTGAGTAACTTGACACATATACTTGGAGAGTGCGCCATCCGTCCTGAATTCATTGATCCATACCTGTCGAGATGAATTAAAAGTAAATCAAATCAAATGGAGAAACCCCCGGCGACCAGATGATATCGCTTGCTTGCCATGCCAGCGCCTCCATCCTGCTCCCAGCCCCTATCTCTCATCTCATGCTTCTCGTCCAACATTATTGCATCTCGTGGAACTGCCCGCGATGGTTAGAATGCGGCCCATAGGTACCAACCGCATCGCCGCCAGCCTCGTGCACCGTAGTCGGCACATTCGGACCGCTGCCGTTGTTGCCATACTGCTGGTACCCGCCTCCCATAGTGCTGCCGGTGTGATTCGGGTGTATCGACGAGACCTCGGTCATGGTTGGTGAAGAAGGTTGGAGGCTCTGACGGTTGTCGATCCCGGGCGATGTCGCGGGGCTCGGCGGCTGTACGTTGGAGTAGGCCTGAGGCTTCAGGTCACCAGCCCCGGCTACGGCCGCGGAGTAATATGGAGGGGCTTGGTGTTGTTGCTGCTGCGGATTGTAGCCTCCCTGCTGCTGCGGTGGCGGGGACTGAGTCGGGGGTGGGTATTGTTGCTGCTGCTGTTGGGCGTAGGATGGGTTGTACACGGATTGGTGAGCACCCGCCGCGGCGCCAGTGGTGGGAGGAGCATTAGAGCCGTTATTAGGACCGCCTGGCTGCTGCACCATTTGCGGATAGCCACCAGCGGCAGCAGCGGCGGCGGCGTTCTGCCGCTGCTTCTTCTTCTTGTTGTGGCGGATGATGAAGAAGAGACCGAGCGCGACGGCCACAAGAATGGCCACGCCACCCACGACACCGCCGACGATGGCGCCGATAGGGGTCGACGAGCCGCCTTTGTTGTTGTCGCTATTGTTGTTATTGTTACCACCTGGTACGGCCGAAGCGGTGACTGTGGTAGGACCTTCGCCTAGACCAACATCCTGCGTCGCCGAACGGCCTGCACTAGTGGTAACGGTCAGGACCAGCTCGGAGAAGCTACGGCCGTCGTTCTCCCCTATCCACGTAGTCAACATCTGCTTCGCGGTCGAGTAGCGACTGGTCATGCAGTAATAGTCCTTGATGCCGTTGAAGAACGTGGCAGTTCCGCAATATGGTGTTGCTGATCTCGAGCTGGGTGGTAGGATATCAGCATCGTGATAAGAAGTTGTTGTTGTGATGGTGTTGAAAAGGGGAGGGGGCCTTACCACTTGACCGTGTTCATATCGTTCTGGCATGAGGCACCGCAGCTCGAAGTTGAAAGCCTTGCATAGTCTACACAGTCGAGCCGGAAGCCGCAAGTAGCGCTATTACAGCAGGCGACGGCACCGATGTTTGCGTACGTCAAAAAGGCGCACTGGGCCTTGACATCGTTGCAGGTATAAGCGCTCGCTGGGTGTCGGTGTTAGTAACGGCCAACTATACTAGAATCTGTTGGAGTCACCAAGGAAAGGAGAAAGAGCAGACGACGATATACATACCCAACAGTCCGCTAACGTAGCCGCATGTGTTGTCAGGTCCCACGAGCACCGTCTGGGCTTCCTGTCTCTTAGCCAGCTCGTGGAGGCTAGGTGGTGCCGTGATCTGGGCAAAGTTGAAAACCGCCGTTGGCAACGAGACATCTGTCGGCGCGGCTACCATCCGCTCAACGGCGATGGCCTCTACTACTGCTCCGAGAGCAGTACAAAGAAGGAATCGTGCCATGACTAACGCAACTTCTTCTGGAACAGATTGGTTGTGGTCTTATAGCCACGACTAACTGACTCTTGAAGTATCACAAGGGGGACGGACACCAAGTTTCCAAAGAGGTGGTGAATCCCAGTGGTGCAGAAGCCGAAGAAGTCCCAACAACATCCGGCCTGAGGAAGAGGAGGAGTCCAGCGCCTTTCTTATTAGGCCGGTGCCTTCCCCTCAGCTGTTCCCATGCCGGTCTCTTCGACTGACCCCATCGTATTGATCGACAGGCAGGGGTACCAGCCAGCAGCGAAAGGCGGCAAGGCAGACTTTTGGGCTCGGCAAGCTCGTCCAGTTAAGCTTGAGGTGATTGATGGGGATGGGATGGAATGGCCCATTTCTTTCAGCCCTGGGGAGGGTTCATTTCCCAAACCGAAGGCCGTTGTAGCTGAATGGAGGTTAGACTATTAGTCGCCGGCAGCCCAGACGGACGTTAGGTCGCACATGGTGCAGCTCAGCTGAAGAGGCTAGAGCGGAACTGGTCCGCTAAGAGCCAGCCACAAAGTCGGCCGGCGTTTGTTTTTGTTGCTTGGCTCGGCCATTACCACTTTACAGCTCTTTGCCCCTTACCTTGACTGACCGATTTCCTGAGTCATGCTGCAGAAAATGGAGGTTGTCTCTGAAAGTTGGCAAATGGGGTTGGTGTTGGTGTTGATACGGGTCGCCTATGCAACATACCTTAGACGTAGCTCCTTGGCAAAGTAGCGTTGTACGCTGCACCTTTGACGAGATTCAAGCGACGTTGGGCGTGACAGATGTCAGAGCGAGGTCGTCACGGAAAAGGGAGGCGGGATGTAACCGAACATGCATATATTGATTGGGAAGGCCGCCACAGATTCTGGGCTTCGGGCCCAGCGAGTAGCTTTACGACCTAGAGCTGAGAGCTGTTATACTCGGTACTGATACCGGAAGACGAGAACGCCGCAAGAGACGCCTTGCTTCTTGAAAGCCAGCTGCCATCAGCTCGTAGAACCCAACACTTGACGGTACAGAGAGTCGCGGAAAAAGCAAATTGAGACGTGGTTTTTAAGCGATACAATATTGGATCTAGTGTAGAGGGAAAAGGAAATGTGCGGGTGAGGTCGATGGGTGCTGGCTGAATCAGGGTCCATCTACTCATTGTCCCCAAGTTCTTGGCGATCCCATGATGGGGTGAGGGGATTTGACTGCGAGTATGTTGAACGGAGCAAGCATGGATAGTAGAACAAACATCGTACGAGAGGAGACTTTGGACCGGTAAGGATTCCGCGCAGAAGCAAGAAGACATCTATCTGATGGCCAAGTGGCCAGCACTGAGAGAGGCGAGAGGAGGAACACCAAGAATATAGTGGAGACAAGACGGCTGAGGAGCATTTGCCCATTGGTCCAGTCAGCCAGTGGTCCAGTAGTAGTGGTTCAGTCTGGATAGCCCGCTAAAACGCTACTTCCACAGTTGTCCATTCTATTTTCAGACACTGACACAGTGACCACCTTCACCGAACCCCCACTAACCCTAAGGTAGGTTAGGTACCTGCTGTAGGTAGGAAGGAACATTACACCAATTGGAGGAAACAAGGTTTGTTCTAGCTTCTGCCAGCCACACGTCTCCTCCGTCACCCCAAGCCTCGGTACCTATCCCGAACTATCTCTCTGCCCCCTTTGACATCTCCAGTCTCCAAGGCAAGCAACTCCTTATCTCGGAACCAGAGGCCGCAAGGCTGGGCAAGCCGATGCCTCCATGACAGATCTGTCACGCGTCCTGCCGGGATTTCCGACAGCCCAGTATGCCCGTCTGTTGCCTGCTCTGGAGAACAATCAGGTGACCACCACCGAGTTGCTCACCCTCGACATCGCCGAGTTGGGCAAGCGCACCAAACTGCCCCTACTGGACCTGAAGAGGCTCTGCAATGCTGTTTTGGAAGCCCTACATGTTGATCTGGGCGTCTCCGAGAAGCAATCAGAGAAGCCCAGCGCGTTGAAGCAGACCGCCTCCGACCTGGCCCAGCGCTGGAGCACCATCAGCACCCTCGATGAGTCTCTGGATCGAGCTTTGGGCGGCGGTGTCCCGACGGGCTATGTCACCGAAATTGTCGGCGAGAGTGGAGCGGGCAAGACACAGTTCCTGCTGACCATGCTTCTTGCCGTCCAGCTTCCACCACCACACGGGCTTGGCCGTCCGGCCCTCTACATATCCACCGAGGCGCCTCTTTCCACCAAACGCCTGGCTCAGATGCTGAGCAGCAACCCCTTCTTCAAAGACCTGGATAAAAAGCCCACCCTGGACCGCATCATGAGTACCGCCACCCCGGATCTCGAGTCGCAAGAGCACATCCTGCAATACCAGGTCCCCGTCCAGGTGGAGCGACATAATGTCGGCCTGATCGTGCTGGACTCGGTCGCCGCCAATTACCGTGCCGAATATGAACGCGGCGGCAGTCTCGGCTCTAATATGGCCGCCCGCTCCGCCGACCTTATCCGTATGGGCCATCTCCTGCACGACTTGGCACGCCGTCACAACCTGGCCGTCGTCGTCGCTAACCAGGTCATGGACCGCATTCCCTCATCTAACAACGCCAGCAACAGCGGGACCCCGGGTATCTTCGCCATTAAGAGCAGCGCCGTCACCCCGAAATCTCCACTGGCTGATGCTGCCGCATCCACCACCACTACTACTACTGAACATGCCACCGCCAACTTCCGTATGACCCAGGACAGCCCACTCGCATCGCGTTCGCGTGGCCCCTGGCAGCCGCCGCCGGGCGCCGAGCCCACGAGCAGTCTCGCCGACATGGTGGGCGTGCGGTCGAGCATGCCGGAGCCGCCGCCCGAGGACCCACCCGCGCCCGCCTCGTTGCTGCTCGACTACCAGAACCGCTGGGTCACGGGCTGGGGCGACGACCCCTATGCTGACCCCAACCACTTCAAGACGCCCACCCTGGGCCTCGTCTGGTCCACCCAGGTCGCCAGTCGTATCGCTCTGCTGAAACGGCCCGTCTACGGCCGCAAGGACATCATCGAAGATGAGGAGACGGGCGGCGTCGCCCTGCGCAACTGGCGCCGCTGGATGAAAGTCGTTTTTGCACCCCACGTGCCCGGGACGGGTCAGGGGCTCGATGGCGCTGTCGAGTTTGAGGTCAATATGGGTGGGTTGAAGAGTATCGACAAGGAAAAGAAGAAGGAGTAGGTAGTCAGCCATGAATTAAGAATCAAGTATGCCTTGGTCAAATGTACTAGATCAAAACTCTGAGCCCAATATCTGACCATACCTCATGTGCTATCTTCTCTCCCGACAAGGAATTTCTATACCTACCTGGGTACATACATACACACCCTTCGTCCGATCGCAATAACGTAAAGTTTAGTACGCCTCCAGTCTAAAGAAAGAGCATGCGTAGCGGGAAAGTCTTTGTGCTGTTTACGTCTCTTGCCCAATAGGCGAGGGTCTATCTAAGAGGCAAACAAACAATCCAGTCTAAGCTGAAATTGGTGGCTGTCACTGCGGAAACAGGTATGACAAAGGCGCGGGTTTCTTAGAGCACCTAGGCCGGCGTTTTTCTGAGCTCTGGGTAGACCTTCTGGCAGATCTGGACAAGTCCAACGAGAGCAACAGGAACATCCACTCCAGGGTGCAAGATCACTGGTCGTGCATTGACCCGGGAAATCCTCTTAGTCGAGTTCAAAGAGAATTACTTGTACTTGATCCCTTCACTCACCAAAGAGTACATTAACTTTGGCCGCTCTACCAAGCGAGTTACCCAATGGCTCAATTTCGTGTACGCAATAGAATAGGCTACCAGCGACGAAAGAGATGATCAACCATGAGCGCAATGCCAAGACCAGAACGTACTCATGGTAGCAAAAATATACGACGAGACACTTTGTCATACTCTGGAATGTAATGATGAGCCTGGCTGATGATGGGATAGTTAAAAAGGTGATAGCCGGCTAGAAATGGGACGACAGGGCTGGCGGGTAACTTCACCGACAAGGAATGACTGGTACAACACTGGAGTAGCGGCTTGGTGATGGGATATTGGCGATAGGGGTAATAGGGCTACTGTCGGTTGGTCCTCGATATAGAATGTAAGGATTGATTACACCCTTTGCATGGTTCTATGAGTATGTAGGTATATACCGACTCCAGACGTCCAAGCCAACTGGTTCGAATAAAGACTGGTTATTCCGTTGATCATGATATCACGCCAGGAGCAGGCAGACAGACCACTACATTTGGGCCGAGTTAAGAAGAACTTGCATAATCTGTCGTAATTGATTCGCAAATTGGTAATCTACATACAATAATACAAACGCCATGCCATTATGCCAGTTGCCTGAACGCCTAAAGATGCAACGACGACCATTCTTCCGTTTCTCCCAGCTGCTTTCCGACCCCCCGTTTGTTCAACCAGTCGGGTGAGGGAACTCATCCTCAAGCTGCAGACGTACGCCGACGTTCATACTAATGAGCTCTTGAATGAGCAGCTTGGCAGCGTATGGCATCGTCATCTTCGCCACCTCCCGACTGGTGCGGCAGGTGCTGCAGTAACCGCGGTACCCGAACAAACCGCACTTCTGGCAAATGTCCACGTCCGTACCATCGGAGGAAATCATCAGACGCTCAAGCAGCAATTGAGAGGCACCGTAGGCAATAAGACAATCGCGTTCCATTTCTCCTAGACGCAGACCACCGTCACGGGAACGACCCTCGGTCGGCTGGCGCGTCAAGATGGCGCGAGGACCTCGCGATCGAGAATGCATCTTATCTTGAACCATATGCTTGAGTCGCTGATAGTAGATCGGCCCGTTGAAGATGTAGGCTTGTAGCGGCTCTCCTGTGATTCCGGATGTGAAGTAGTCCTTGCCCTCCCATGAGAAACCGGCCTCGACCAAGTTACGGCTCATCTCTTCCAGCGGATGCGAACGGAAAGCATCGCCGTATCCGAAGTCCCTGCGGCCTCGCACAATGGAAGCCTTGCCGGTAAGGCATTCGAGAAGCTTGCCGACTGTCATACGGGATGGGAAACCGTGGGGGTTCATGATGATATCGGGAACCAAACCCTTGTCGGAGAACGGCATATCCTCCTGGTCAACAATGATACCAACTACACCTTTCTGACCGTGGCGAGATGAGAACTTGTCGCCGAGCTCGGGGCGTCTCGTCTGTCTGGTCTGGATCTTGATCAAATGCGTGTCCTTGTCGGTCTGCGTGACCATAACCTTGTCGATATAGGCAGGGTCGTGATTTCGGTAAGAAACGGGGCTCTCCTTGTACTCGTCGCTTCTTCTTGGAATCCCCGCAACACCTGGATTCGTCTCGACGGGGGTCTCTTTCTTCAGCATGACGTTGCCCGACTCTACCCTCCAACCGACATCTGCTACTCCGTCCTTAGAGAGTGCAATGTGTTTTCCACTAGCTTGTGACGGGTCCCTGTCACCAATTCTTTCACGGCTGCCGTTATTATACTTTTGCAGTTCCGTGCTGTACTTTCTGAAAACTTGGCATCGTCCAAAGCCGCGATCACACGACGCCTTGTTCAATACAAGAGCATCTTCGATATCGTAACCGGAGAAAGACATGACAACAACAGTGGCATTATGACCTGCCGGGAGCTTGTCGTAGTGGATAAGCTCAATGGTTTTCGAGATAACCATAGGGCGCTGGGGGTATACGAGGGTGTAAAGTAGAGTGTCGATACGGTTGAACTGGTTGTAAGCAATAGCTCCGATGGCTTGCTTACCCATAGCACACTGGTAAGTGTTTCGAGGGGACTGGTTATGATGCGGGAAGGGAATCAAGCCGGCTACCGCTCCAAGAATGGTGAACGGCTCAATCTCAACGTGAGTATGAGCTTTGGTAATGTCCTTCTCATATAGAGCTACCAGGGCATCGTTCTCTTCGTTGACATCCAAGTACTCGACGATACCCTGCGTGAGAAAATCATCGAACGTGACTTTGCCAGCCTGCAACATTCTCAAATGGCTTGCTTGAATCTTCGCCTTGCCGTTCTTCACAATAATGTAAGGCCGACAGATCCGGCCTTCGTCTGTGGCAATATGCACCGCAGCAAGATTGCCGTTGACGTTTATACTCACGAAGGGCGAGACCCAACCACGCCGGCGCATGGTCCGAAACTTGTTTGCGAACTGTTTCGGGAATCGGGTCATAGCGATGGGTGTACCGTTGATGTAGATAACATAAGCGCCTGGGGCGTGCATCTCGGCGCCAGAGAAACAACGTAGAGGCTCAATGCTAGCGTCAAGCGTGAAAACCCATCGTTTGACCGGTTCTTCCTCGATATTGGTGGTGATATGCGTCATAAGAGCCAAGTTCTTGACCAGACCACAGGCCTCTCCTTCGGGGGTATCTGATGTACACAACATTCCCCACTGGGAGGGTTGAAGAGCTCGGGGTCCAGATACTTTTCGGGTCTTTTCGAACTGACTGCTGATTCGGGTCATCATTCCCAGTGCGCTGATGTAACTGAGACGGCTCAAGACGTGCGTGACACCGGCTCTTTCCATCTTGAATCGCTTCACGCTCCAGTTGCCCGTTTGGATAGCACGGTTCATGCCCTCACTAATATGCCGACCGTTTGCAATGATGGGTCCCAAGGGATCGTAACTGGCTCTGTTGTTCTTTTTCAAGACGTTGTCGGCGGCGAATTTCAGGTCTGTGAGGTACTTCTTGAACAAATCTTCGAACAAGAGGGAGAGCATCTGTCCTGCCAACTCCAGACGTTTGTTGCCGACGAAATCTCTATCGTCCACGAGCTTGGGGTTGTAGTATGCCATAAGCACTCGCCGCGTCATGAGCGCAACGTAGACGGCTTTGGGATAGAAATCCAGACCCTCGACGGGGATATGAGCAATAATGATATTTGCCAGGGCATCCAATCCTTCTTCCACATGGCTTCTGCGTGCTTGTGGCGCACCGGCTCCGGGCTTGCCCCTTCCTCCCATCTTTGTCCGGGCTCCAATGTAGTCGAGAGCTTGCTGTTGAGTGAAGACGCCAACCTTGGAAGCCTCCTCAAAGTTGACCACAAAGTCATCCTGGAACCTGCCGTCGGATCCAGCAACCAGTTGCATAATCTCGAAATCCGACAGACCTCCAAGGGCCTTGAGGATGATGATGATCGGCACAGGCTCGATGAGAACGTTATGGTTAAGGACAAGTCGGTCTTTCCGAAGAATAACGTAAGTCTTGGATTTACGTTCATGGGTAGAACTTGTGACAGATGCTTGAATAATATTGTTCTTCTCGTCGGCCTCGACAATGACTCGGTTCTTGCTGAGTTGTTCTTGGACAAGAATCACCTTTTCTGTGCCTCCGACGATGAAGTAGCCGCCCGGGTCCAATGGGCACTCATTCAAGCGCTCCATCTCGGAGTTGTTGGCGCCATACAGATAGCATTTGTTGCTTCGGAGCATGACCGGGATTCGGCACAATTCAATGCCTCTCATGATGACCCGTTTATTCTCACGGGAATAAGCAACATCGACAAGCACCTTTGCCGAGTAGGTCATGTCTCGTAGGCGACACTCCATGGGACTGATCTCATTTCGAGGCTGAGGTCCATCATTGTAGCCTGGGCGGTCAGGCTTGATGACGCGAATGTCGAGAAACTCGATGAAAAAGGACGAGTTCACATCGCTTCTGACGGTGCGGTTGGCCTTGAGAATCTCCTTGATCTCGTGGTCAACGAAAAAGTTGTACGAGTCGATATGCTGCTTCACCAGACCCTTGACCTTCAAGAATGCAGGCAAAAGCTGCATCTTGTCGCCAACGGTGGAGATGGGATCGGTGAGCTTCTTGCCATTGTAGAATGGCTCGAGCAGAGCCTCGAATCCATCGTCAACGTGCGGCATGTTGGCTGGTGAAGGTATCACTCATACCAAGGTTGCTGGTTGGATTTTTTTCGGCATTAAAAATCTCGAAGTTTAAGGTAGCTGCAGAGATGACTCCGTCCGTCGTTGGCCACCAAGCTTAGCCATCGTCGTTAAAAGGTGGGGCTCGCCTGTCAAGTAATGCCACCCGACCATTCCCCAGGCTGAAAATATCAAGCTGCAATGAGAGATAAAAAGTGATTTTGGACTCGGAATATCCTGTAAAAATGAACATGAGCCCTCTATTGGCTTAGGACTTCTCTAGAGAGCTACAAGGCATATTGTATAAGTGCATAATCCTTACGCTCCAGCAGGATGCGCTGGACTTCTCGATCCGCTGGCGCACGTGTGATGAGCATGCAAGTACAGAGGTACACACCGCGTGCTGGCGCAACTACCCCTCTAAAAATAAGCTCTTCCTCTATCCGTCAAGCTTGCGCACGGATCAATGCGATAAAGGTGCGATAAGAAGGAAACATTGATACGGATGGTGATCACGGACGTAGGTAATATTGAATATAGTATCAAGCTAGGTTAGGTGTCGATGTCAGACAGCTGACAAGCACTGGAATAAATTGCCAGTAAGGAGACAGCCATGCCTAGAACAGACCGTGTATTTGGTACACACACAAGTCAGTGATGGTCAGTGGCACCTTCACTTGTAAAAGTATCTGGAGAAGATGCGGGATGACACTTGTAGTTATCCGGGAGTGTATTTACACAATGGCTGCAATCAACAGTTGACTGCTGGGTTGCCGTACTAGGTGTGCCTACGGACAATTAGAATTGCCTACGCGGCCTTCAAACGGCCAACAGGTCGTGTGACTCTCTGCCATCCCACCGAGAAATGCCGTCGACTTGGTGCAGCGCTCTCGCGCGCTTCCCTAATGCACCAAACGAATACCATCAGCAAAGGGCCAACTGGAAATTTGCTAGCTCTCTCGCCGGATGAGAATCTCCTGGTAACATTGGTTCTACATAGGATAGTTGATTCCGGTGTCCATTGGTCTTGATGATGGCAGGCATATTCTACGCGAATAGTATTCGTATAGGCTTGACAGTATCGAAGGCCGGTTGCTCCTAGGATGTAGGCAGTAACGTTCCAGTAATTGTTGTCATTCTTACATGGTACATGGAACTATCCAATATTGAAATTTGTATACATCCGTTTCATGGCATTGTTTACTCCTTTGCTGAACGTAGTTTACAATCTATACACAATGCTATTATACAAGAATTACTAGGATAGACATGCATCAACTATAACCATTCCCCGCCTCCAGTCTTAAATTAGTATTCCATACCCGCCCTGGCGTGCAAAAGGAAACTGCTCACGAGGCTCTTCTACTCCATATAAGAAGAGCCGGGATGTGTAGGTTGGCATGTGACTAGTCACCTCCAAGCCGGCTGGCGTGTAAAAGCGGTCTATTTCACTAACAGGATGCTACTTGATACCCAACTGTAAGGACTTACGACCCGTAAGGCTCCTGTGTAACATTATTAGAATCCTCTGAAAATGCAAGACTACACGGATCGCTGGGTGTCTATTTCATGTGGCTGTCACTTCAGGCACGGGTTTGACTGAATATGATATAGGAAGTCCACCAGATACAGAGCTCTGGGAAATCTATAACATACAACTATACCAACTCGCATACTTGACCTGATGGTCTATAGGATGCAAAAAGCATGCATAGTATGCACAATGCCGAATAGAGCAATCCTATCGAAGCCCTAACGCCTCTTTACCTGCATACCACATTCGCTGGCCCCATTTTCTAAACATTGTCTCCTGCAGGTGCAAAATTTTTGGTGGTGTTAGAAACGCACGTTTGCCCACCTATATGCATGGGGACTCATTGCTGAGTGCCCGGCGCTAGAGATCGTCCCTGGGCTTGCCTTGGCTCCGTGCCATGCTGGCTGTTCGATCGGAATACCCACCCTAATTCACAGATGTATGTAGGTACGTACGCCCTCGATGTCTTTCTTTGGGCCAGTCAGCGTGGATACCCCCCTTCCTCCGAGCAATACGTACGGTTCCTTGCGAGGCCCCTTGTCGTCACATTTAAGTAATTTGCAGGCGTCCGCAGTGCCGGCAAGCCTACCCGTACACTCGCGACCGAGGAGGGAAAGGAAAGAGAGATGCATTCTGAGCTGGCAATGCATGCTCTGCAGGAGGTCACATAGATAACCCTCCTGGGCTCCCAGGCGTATGCAATATGCAAATATACACACTTGTCCCGTAACGTAGGTGGCTATATATGTATTCCAGAACCGCGAAGAATGAGGACTCAGGCTGCAGCTAGTCGTCATATCTCAACACACTGCATGCAGGTGTGAAAAGGGAGGCAAGGGAAAGAGGGGGCGGCGAGCGGAGCAAATACCGATTGACTGAGCATTTCAGGGTCTCGACTGACTGCACGCTTGTTGATCATGGAAACGTTTCTTGCCAATCTCATAAGGGCAAAAGCATGCAAGAACTCGGGGCGACTGGCGGCTAGGACGAGGGGTAGTACAACCAAGTTTGACTGTCAAGCCCGTCCCATCCCCGATTTTTGCTGGAGCCGGGACGTTGAGCGACGCGTGCGATACTACTCCCCCATGCTTTCTTTGCATCGTCGGTGGTGCCCCGCCTCTCAGCATTGCATTTTATACATATAGGCGCTGTAAGCCACCGAAAGGGCGTTCTCATGTAATTGAATGCATCCAGGATAAGTGTGACTTCTGGAAGAGCAAGGCAAGGTGAAGGCATATCGATGCAGGGCAGAGGTTTTGTCTGATTCGGGTAAAAAGTCGGTGAATCAACGAGACAAAGGGAAGACAGGACTTCCTTGAGATCACCAATTGCCACTGGTTGATGAAACCTGCAGGTCGAGAGTGCCATTCAAGCCTTGCCGCCGATGGGGAGGGGCTCGAATCTGATCTCCCCGCCATGTGAGGAGAAGTATGTAGAGTGGTATTGCTGTTTTTCATCCTTTTCTTCTCGTCGTTTATTAGATTAACGATCATCCGATCATGACAGATGCGTCCGTGATAGTACCTAGCCGTAGCGCGTGGTCATAGCGAATGTGGAACACCACGACCACGTAGAGCCGACTATATAGCGTGAACGGGTTGCTGCCATCTACCTAGACCTTTGTCAAATATGTGTACCATGTTTCCCTTAACGAATTGCACCAAGCGCAGAGGTAATCCCCCCGTGGTGGCGTCAAGAATCAACGGTCATCTCCCAATGCTGACCAGCCACTGAAGGGCAGAAGTAGCGGTAGCGGTGGTGAAGCGAAAAAGGAAGCAAGGTCAGACCCGGGCTGGCAGCAGGTGGTGATATCTCGTACGAGAGACTGACTGATTTGCGCCGGCGCATCTCGAATCGTTCTACATGGATTAACCACCATCGCTGGAAGGCCAGCCGCGCTAAGCCATTTGACTTCGAGGCGGTATCTCGGTTCGACGCGAAACTTTGGGGCGGCCGAAGGACCCTTTGCGAGGTCCCGCTAGCCCACATGGAGCGCAAAGGTGGCATAGCATGGAAATTGACAGAGATGTTGGTTGCTGCCGGTGGTAGGTGGTTGATAGAAAGAAAATCGTCCGGTCAAGTGAAGCGGCTTTACAGTACACACAATTCTCCCGCCCGCTAACTCTAGGCTATGTTCATGTAGGCTACATAACTAGCGTTTTAAGCGTGTGTTGTGTAAGGAAGTACCGTATCTGCCAGCTGCCCCTCGTTGATGTTTCTGGGCTCGTTGGCTCGCCCTGGAAATGAAAATGCGATGCTGATCTTACCTCCCCGTGCTTTTTCAGATGACGTCCTGAAGCGGATAACGGAACTCAACACCCCTACCAAGTCCTTTCTTTTTCCCTTGCGCGCTTCTTCTTTCTTTTGCGCAAGCATGTCTATGCTTTAGCTAGAAGTTTTTATATTTTCCGAGGGGGTCATAATGGGCGTACCAATGTCTAGTTTACATGGAAAGTGATACTGCTGTTGGAACAGTAGTCTCTCTTCATACGAGACCACTATCGTCAGGAAGTCGCTATCTGAGAAGCGACAGAGAACAGGACCCAAGAGAACCCCAAAGTCTGAGATGCCGAGCCGAGACCTTACCTCATGCACCGAGTATACCATGTGTAGACGCCCACACATAAACCCGTTCGAGTTAGAACGCAGAGTTCCGGTCGGCCTACGACATAGGGACGGCCCCTCATTCGCAAACGACGTTCCGAGCAAGGGTGACATGTTGTCCAACCACAGTACCTCTGGCCTACATCTCGGTGCTCATGCATGGCATCTTTGTGGGGTTTAGGGTGGTTCAGGGCTTTTTCGCTGCAGCGGCCTGGCAGTAGAAGATGCTGACAGCAGGAGGAATCTGCATAGAAGGAAGGAGGCGACGTTTCGGTCTTACCCCCCCCTCTCTCTGTTCTGCCTATGATATGTAATCCCTTTCAGCCCCTCCTCGGCGCGAAAGATGTTGCTGTACTTAGTCCTGGGTCGGTACTAGGCAGATTACAACCAAGATGCTACTGCCGATGATCACCCATCTTGATCTTGGGCGTATGCCCAGGAGGGAAAATAGCCGTGGGCTGGAAACCAAACGAGGGTGATGTAAGTCATGGATGCTGGGGTTTCTTGCGTTATCCCGTCTCTGCTAGCTCCTAGGGTCCCCGCACTAGTCTGTTGCGGATTGTCACTTGGACCGCGAATCGGCCAAGGCGTCGGAGCTGGGAGCGTAGGAACTTATTAAGGAAGACAGCTAGTGGGAAGCCCACAGTTCGGACCAGTCCCATCTCGCTGCTAGGTCTTTGCTCACCGCTTCGTTCTGGGTTTTTCTTCTCTGCCAGTCTACCTCGTGCTACTTACTTGCTTGTAGTGGCAGGTAGTGAGCAGTTGGTTAGTTCATTGTTCTCTCTGGTGGTGCATTAGCACAGCCGGCATCCCATGGGTTGGAACTGTGGAGTTTCGTCTTGACTTTTGAGACCGTTGGGCAGGACTGCGAGAAAACAAAAGAGCATGGAAGAAGAAGAGAAGTTATTCGTGATTGGAGATGGGCCAATCAATGGGCGATGGGATTGGTGCAGCACTCACTTCGTAGACCAATCGGTATGTAATGTATGGTATGTATATACACATTATGGATATTTATACGCGCCAGGCAAGTGAAGTTAGGCCATCTACCTGTACCTACATCTGCATATGTATCGACCTGAGGTCAATACATGAGGTATGCATCCATCAACCGTCACATCAACACCTTATTGATAGACCCCGGCCCGCCGACAGCAGTGAGACTCTTTCGCGCCTACAATTGTCTCATCAAGATCTGTGAACGAGGACTAATTGACTGTTAGGCACGGGTAGTTTGGGCTGATAGCCTGAAAGAGTCACGACTTTACCAGTCATCTGGTTCTTAGGTTCGGTGTTGCCAAAGTCAAAGTGAAGCCTGCCAGCCTGCCTTGCCTAGAAGCAGAGATGACTTGAGTTTAATATCCAGAACGTGTTCCACATCCACCCACGCAGAGGGTACATACTCTGGAGGGATAAGGATTGATAAAGATCGAGTAACCCCTCCATTATAATCCATACTTCTGCCGGTCAATCAGTCAGTCAGTCTGTCGCTATCTAAAGTCGACGGTGTACGTAACGTCCGGCCAGTTTTAGCCAGAGTGAGATCTGGCTCGCATCGCATGCTCTTGTCTTGTCCTCTGGAGTTGTGCGGTTTTTAGACCCAGCAACTTGCCAGGTCCACGAACCAGGACCAGGAAGGTAACGAGCCACCGACCACCAACCTGTGGCCCCCCTCCCCCCCTCCAAGTCCCAAGTCCCAAATCCCAAGTCACAAGTGCCCATCGGCTCTCCGACAGGGGTCGATTTCTGGGTTACTCTGTTCCTGCTTCAACCCCCCCAAAGGCCAAAAGAAGCACCACCACCACCACCAGCGGTTTGATCTTGGTCTGGCCTTCGCTTCGCTTCGTTACCTTTGCTCTCTTTCCTGTCCCCAACTCACATTCATTTTGTTGGTCAATCTTCTTGCTATCGCTCCCTGCCTAGGGAAGCGCTTTTGTTGCTATAATTCCTCATTCTCATCAAAGGTAAGCAGAAAACACCCCCGTGTCGTCTCGTCTGGCCCTTTCGCTAGCCTGGCCCGGAACCTCTGCCTCCACCTCCAGCCAGTCAGTCACCTTGGCGACGGTTGACTCGTCTCGTATCTGTGTGCCTGCGATTGAGGCACCACAGAGATGGGCGCACAAAAAGACGGAAGAGATATATCTGCCCCAGCGATCAATGTGATAGATGCCCAGTGCAACTGCTTTTGTTGTTGCGCTTCACTCTAGTTCGCTCGCTTCGAAGGCAGAGTCTTGTCCCCGTTGTTGTGGTTATTGTTTCTGTCGGAGACACACACGAGTACTTGTCGCGCCGCCTGTCTCTGCCCATGTCTGACTTGAAGTCTTTGATGACCAAATAAACCAAATGCTGACTGCCAAATCGCGATCCTGCAGTTTATAGAACGGCGACAAGCCTGTCCAGCTCTGTACGAAAAACCCGATAGTTGTAACAACAGAACGAAAACGAAAACCCTACAAGAATGATGGACGATTACCGATTCCGCTCCCAGCAGGCCCAGCAGTCGCCCCGGAACGAAGCGCCAATGAATTCGCTTGTGTCTCCGCCGAGGAATGGCGCTCGCATGCCTCAGCAGCAGCAGCAACAACAACAGCAGCAGCAGCAGCAGCAGCAACATGTATCATCCCAAGATCATCGCACTTCGTTGCCCCGTCGGTTCACTACCGATTCGGGGCGTGTACCAACACTGTCCACCATAAATACCCAGCGCCCTCCTGAACCCCAAGAATATCCCACTGCCGTGAGTGCAACCCTGCCCCCCCACCGGGCATCTCCGTTGCTGTCTAGCCCTGCTGGGTTGTCTCCCAGAGATGTCTCAATATTGAAATATATGTCTTGCGCTTGTGGAACTCGTGGCTGACTTCTGCCCACCCCAGACCCAGTATAAAGCCCAATTGGTATGACACCTGCCCCAGATGTTGCTTTGCATGTTTCCACGGTCAAGCTTGCTAGAGCTTCTGGCCTTCGTAGTTGGAGTTGACTCGCTTTCTGTGGCACAAGAGGCATCGCTGACTGTGTGCTGCAGCTAGAGAAGAAGAAGCTCGAATATGAGAAGATCCTGGATCAGAGACGGCGCTTCGAAGCCGAGATGCAGAAACTCGCTGCGCAGCAGCGTCTAGAGGAGATGGAGTTGTTACGTATGCAGGAGGATCTGGGCCGTGGTGCGGCCCTGACCGGCCACATGTCGGAGCCGACGACACCGCCAGAGTATCGCGAAACCTCGTCCGGATTCCCCACCATGTTCTCCCGTCCGAACCGATATTCGACCTCGAGCCTGGTTTCTCCGCATACGTTTTCCAACCGACCTGGCAGGTCCGGCTCGCAGCTGACTTCGCCACAATCGTCGATGATGCCTTCTCGTTTTAACTTCGACGACCAGATCCCTTCCAGGTCAGTTCCAGGATCTCGACGAAACAGCGACGACGACGAGAAGGAAGAGGCTCTTCGCCAGGACCCTACCAGCCACCGGTCCACAAATGCGTACGTATCTGACTCCCTTCCCTTTCGAATGCGCCTTGCTTGTTCCATAATCGTTTTGTTGTCATGAGTGTTGGGCTTGGTTGGTTTGCGTGATATTTATCAAGCTCATCCAATGCCACCCTGAATTCGCCTGAAGCACCCATTTCTCATCTTCTGCCAAGTTGAAGATGGGACAAAGCTGCGGACCATTGAATGCAAGGTCATGAATATGCTTAGTACATATTTAAAGCCTTTCGCGTTTTGTCCCTCTCCTCTTGCCTCGACTGTCACATACATCCCTTTTTCGCCTTCGAGGGCACTCATCTCGACACACCGAGTTCAACCCAAGACCTGGTTTGAGCAAGATAACCTTTCCCCTTCAACTTGAACTTCGATCATTGTGGTTGAACGTGGCAAAAAGAAAAGCATATTCTATTCCTTTAGGCAATCCCAGCCTCTACACAGTCACTCCCAATAAGCTACGCGATCTGTCTCCTGACTGCCTCTGTGAAAGCTCCTTCATGCGCAAGCATATGAGGAATTCTCACCTTGGCTTTACGGGCGGAAAGAAATCTCCTAAAAAGTAACAACTGTTGTTTGCCCTGCATTTTAACATCATTCACTGCTTGGTAGTAGAAGGACGTTGCATTCACAGACAACACTTCCTCCTTTTAACCGTGTCGGCGACATTTCGTCAGCTTCCACCTACTTCTATCCTGCATGAACTTGTTTGTCCAGTCGACGACCTTGATCTTTTTACTGTCTTCCCTCTACACTTACCTCGTTACCTCATTACCTTGTCGTCACTACCTGTTTACTTCTACTAACTGATATTGATCAGTCTTAACCGGTACTCAATGCCTGTTACAAGAAGAGGTAATCTTTACGACAACATCGATCAGACCAACGCTGCAGGATTCCTCTTCAGAGACGACGATTCTGGAATGGAGCCTACGTACACAGCCGTCGATACTGGTGATAACGGCTTCCCTAAGCTGTACACACAGAAACCGAACCCTAACCGAGTAAGTGTAATTCACTTTCATATGTGTGTTTTGTTTTGGTCTATTTTCGATTGTCGGCGAGTTCCCCCCACATCAGCTTTGAGATCCTGCATTCATGAGCGTGTTGTGAATACCGCGTTTGTTGATTGTGTGCTATGGAGGGCAATTTTTCAATCATAGCATCAAACCAACCTCATACCTCCCTCTCTTCCAACTTCCAATAAGCCAGAAGAAAATCAATCAAGCTTCTCCCTCACAACCATCTCTCTCTCTCTCTCTCTCTCTCTCTCTCTCTGCGGCCCTTCTGCAAAACGGCCGGCCTTCCTTCTGGCATAAAAATTTGCGAAATCCATTTATGGGACTTGGGATCATCATAATTTTCTGCGCTTGCACTCATCTGCAACTTTTCACTTACTGACTGCCACTTCCCATAGCTCTCGGCCTCTTCTGTTGCAGTTGATCTCTCTGCCCTTGAGACTGCCAACGGTTGGAACAAGATGCCTTCGATGCACCGTCATCAGCAGAGCCTGTCTCAGCTCACTTCCTCTCAGATGAATGCCAGTGATAACGGACAGAGCGGGGAGTCTTCTGATGCTAAGAGTATTGGCGCCCGACCTGGTTTCCGCCATTCGCTGGACCTGAAGAACCATAATGTTGACCTGGGTTACTACAAGGACGCTGTCGCTGAGGCGGCTGCTTCTTCAGCTGCCCCTCTCATGTCGCCTCCTGCCGCACAGGCTCTGGCCACACCTCCCAAACTGCAGACTTCGTTTTCCGCAAACGATATTCCTACAGTCAAGAATCCCTCATCTGCCGTCACGCCTGGGTTCAACGCCAATAATGCCAACGCCCATGCTCAGCAGCATTTTCACCACCACAATGCCAGTATCGGCCGGATTCCCCCGGGTGCTTACTCCAAGCGTCACAGTCGTGAGCTCTCTAGCGACAGTGGTCACATTGCAGTGACCCAGTCTGCTACCTTCCCGTCAATTGGATCGGCTCTTCATGCCAATGCACCATCCTTTGGACCGCCTGCCACTCAGGCTCAAATGCAGTCGACACCGTCGTCTGCCTCTATCTCTTCCCCAGGTTCTTCCATGGGATCCTATCCATCTTTCTTCCCTGGTGGATACAACCCCGCCAGCCCGAATGGTCCCAATAGCCACGGCCATGGCCCCGGCCCCGGCCCTGGATACAACAACATGAATAACAACATGAACATGCTTACAATGGGCTTGAACAACATGAACATGAACGGATACCCGAGCCAGTCCTACAACACTGGCTATGCTCCCATGTACCAGCCTGGTGCTCAAAACAGTCGTGACTCGCAGCAGCGTGTCATCAACCAGCGTCGTGCTGTGGACAGTGAAGGCAAGTACATCCATGGCCCTCCTTGGAACTACTCAACTAACAGCATATAGCTATGTCGCGCTTCAATAATCTGACCCTCGATGACCTTGCTGGCGAGATCTTCGCTCTTTGCAAGGATCAGCATGGCTGCCGATTCCTTCAGAAGCAACTTGAGAACCGAAACCCGACCGAGATTCGCCAGATCTGGCGGGAGACCAGCCCTCATGTTACAGAGCTGATGATGGACCCTTTCGGCAATTATCTCTGCCAGAAACTCTTGGAGTACTGCACCGATGACGAGCGCACTACCCTTATCCAGAATGCCTCTAACCAGATGGTCCGCATTGCTCTAAACCAACACGGCACCCGTGCTCTTCAGAAGATGATTGAGTTTGTCTCTATCCCTGAGCATGTGCAGATCATTGTCAATGCTCTTCGCTACGAGGTCGTCAGCCTTATCCAAGACCTCAATGGTAACCACGTCATCCAGAAGTGTCTTAACAAGCTTTCTGCAGAAGACGCCCAGTTCATCTTTGATGCTGTTGGCAACCATTGTATTGATGTTGGCACTCACCGTCACGGCTGCTGCGTTCTTCAGCGTTGTATCGATCATGCCTCTGGAGACCAGAAGGGCTGGCTCGTCGCACGTATCACGGACAATGCTCTCCGCCTTGTACAAGATCCTTTCGGTAACTACGTGGTTCAGTATATCATTGACCTCAATGAGCCAGCTTTCACTGAACCGCTTGTCAAACAATTCGGTACCCAGATCGGCAAGCTTTCCCGACACAAATTCAGCTCCAACGTCATTGAGAAGTGCTTGCGCTGCGCTTCGGAACCTTCCCGGGACATGATGTGCCAGGAAATGCTGAATCCCGGTGAGATGGAGAAGATGTTACGAGATTCATTTGGCAACTACGTTGTTCAGACTGCCCTCGAGCATGCGACCCCGCCGATGAAGCACCAGCTTGTGGAGTCCATCCGCCCGATTCTGCCCAACATCCGGTCAACACCTTATGGACGTCGCCTGCAAGCCAAAATCCAGGCTCATGATGCCCGCAGCGTCTCGAACCCGAGCAGCGGTCAGAACACGCCTGCCGACCAGACCGGTGGACAGATCTCCCTTCGTGCTACACGTACCATGGGTAACGGCACCATGTCTTCCGGGGGTTATTCCAACGGCATGAATGGTGCACGCGGTCAGGCTGCTTACCCACCGAGCAGCAGCCTCACCGTGGCCCCTCCTCAGCCCCCTCGGTTGAACCAGGGCTACACCTACCCAGGCGCTCCTATGCAGACTGGCAACGGTGATGGCCACTTTTTCTGAGATCTTTTCTTTTGCAATTTGCCGCCATCCAGCTTGTAATGGTATGGTACGAGGGACGCATGGGGGCGGCATTTCATCAGGACGGCTCTCTTCTCGGCTATCCTTGCGGTTTTCTATTTGGCTTAGGCGAAGCACGACTGAAATGTCTTCCACGAATCTGACGACTTTTCCTTGTTGTTCTTCTACAGACGACACCCAAACTTAACCTGGCATTCGACTCTATCTCGACACATGACATAGTCGACGAGCATCCCACTAGCGCCCACCGTTCCCTGGGTTGCTCTGTACACTACACGCTCGTTGACAAAATACTTAACACCATCCCCTTGGGTTTCTGCCGGTCTTGGATGAGGAACGTTCGTAATTTGGCATGACCAAAAACGATGTTAGCATCCATACTCTGATCTCCCTAGGCCTGTATCCCTGTAACAGGATCGTGCGCAATACTTGCGCTCGCCATAGAATTTCCTAGCCCGTCTTCTTTTTCTTACATTGTCGTTTTTTCGATTCAGATGTACCTGGCATCGCGATGATCTCCGACATTCCGATATGTTCATGAACGTCATCACGATGATTCACAACGACAAGGACTCCAGATTCATTGCGCTTCTTCTCTTCTCTTTCTTTTTTCGGGTGGCGTCAGTACACTCCCCGGATCTGCGGCCATTTGACGAAAAGCACAAGTCCACTTTCTCCAGCAAAGCACCTTATCCCCCAAGTTTACCCCCTCAACCTATGGTATCCTCATGGCATTCGACAAATGAGAGATGCTTGACAGACACAAACTGGGAGGGTCCTCGTCAAGGAGAAATCAAGTGGCTGTTGAGCTTTTACGCCTCGCTATCACAATAATGGGCATACTCAAGGCAGGAAGATGTGCAGAACAAAAGGTTCGGGGAGGCAGAAAGCGCGATGACATGTCCCACTAGGATATGTTCCTATTTCTAGTTGTTGTTCATTTGCGGCGGAGAGAAAGCGCGGGGAAACCAGGAACTTGCGAATTCTTTTTCTTTTTCTTTTCTACGAAAACGATCTTACACCCATAAATCCATGAATGAAATGAGGGAGGGAGAAGAGACAATTGGTTGACTCCTTCCCGATGAGACATTTGCACATGAGTAGGGGCAAAAGATGATCATTCTGGCACTCAGAGGAAAGGTGCCATATTGCGTGTACTTTGCAGATAGATTGCCCAATACAAGGCTCATGACATAACTTGGACCTGACTTCACTCGATGATGTGCTTTTGTGATACTAAATACTACATGAACCCTGGGTATCTAGAAGAGTGCACGGCGTGGCTTTCGGAAAGTAGACGTGATAGGGAGAGTATCAACACCACCGCCAGATGTGATTTAGTTCACAATACAATCTACATGAGCAAGACATGGTTCACAACAGACATCAAGTAAATGTCCACATCTACAAATCTATCCCTGCATACGCATGATGAGCCAAGGAGCCATCTTTATCCTCATCCTTTCACAATCACTCAATACACTTTGCGAGCCTGGGCAACGTCAAGCGAGCGAAACGACTGGCGAAAAGGGAGAGAGGGAGAGAGGGAGAGAATGCCCCAGCAGTATATATCATTATTGGGCCCGCGATGCTTCTGATGGTGTGAAATAAAATAATCTACGGTTGGGGTTCTAAGAAACGATAGCTCCCAGTTCTTCAACTCCTAGCAATGAGAGGTTCACCACAACAGCAAAGTGTGTACTGGAAGGCTGCAACGATGGTATGGGGATCCATATATGCAAGAGCCATAGTAAACAAGCCTGCACATGCTTTGGATAAGACCTGAGCATCATGATGTAAGGTGATCATTATCTGCTGTCTTGTTAATTATTACTGCCGAACCCAGCCACTTCATCTTATCCTCGTATGAGAACTAACGGTACCATGTGATGACATGGTTCAGTTATTATATATATATACATATGGTCTTGGGTCAGGACTCCTCAGGTTAGTGCCCATGAAGATGGTGTTTGAGGAGCGATCACATGGCAAAATTTATCAAGGGGAACAGGACAGCATGAGTTCACATAGACAACAAGAAGTAGCAGCTACTTGGGGATGATTTTTTTAGAATCTCATTATCATCGTCACAATACGCCATGTAGAAAACCCATATGTGCTGCTGATCAAATGCTTTTCGTCATTGTCAGCTACCTGATTTAGACCAGCCGAGCTTTTCCCCAGCCAGTTGCATGCCCAATCAACCGTTCCATGAAGCATAACCACGCTCCATCGCAAAACAATGATGCCCAGATCAATCGCCCTCCTTTCACCAAGGGTGACGCGGCGTTTAACGGTATCGCCAGAGAGACAGGGTGTTGTGGCGCTTCCAGGTCTTTCTGCGGCCAGCCTTGGTCTTGTTGTAGCGGTGACCCTTGTTGAGACCACGGGACTTCTTGCCAGTGGCGGTGAGACCACGAGCCTCGCGGTGCTTGTGGACGGGGTTGACGATCCAGTTGATGCGGGGATCTTGGCGGATGGCCTTGTGCTGGGGGTCAACGAGGATGATCTCGAAGTACTTGTAGGTCGAGTCCTGGTTGATCCAGTAGGAGTTGAGGACGCGCAAGTTGGCGCATCGGCGGCCGACACGCTCCTCGGCGGTGGCCTTCAGGGAGCGCTGGTACTTCAGCTGGTTAACACCCTGGTTGGTGGGCTTGCCTGTAGAAGTAGTCAGTAGCTGGTTTCGGGTACCGGGAGTCTGATGGTTCCCATGGAATGGGAGAGTTGGCACGAACCGTAGGTGGCACCCTTGGGCACGGGTCGCTTGCGGCCACCACGTCGGACGCGGACGCGGTAGATGACATAGCCCTGCTTGGCCTTGTAGCCGAGACGGCGGGCCTTGTCGGGGCGCGAAGGGCGGGAAGCGCGGTGAATGACATTCAACTGGCGGAGCTATATTGATGCAGTCTCAGCAAATGTTCAACGACTGTATAGCACAGACACAGGTGTCTCGATCTTCAGCCAGCCCACAAAAAGGCAAAGCAAAATTTGCAGCTTCGAAGGGCGGCCTCGATACGAGACAACACAGGCGTCCACATGATCATCCAGTGATCCATCCAATCCAAATGTCATTGAATGCATATGTTTGTTCGTGTGTGGTTGCCGTGTCGCGTGGACTGGAAAAGAGGACGGTTGGGTGTTCAACATACTTCCCAGCAGCGGACTCGGAGGAGGAATCGCAGGACATCCGACTGCTTCTTCTTCTGAAGCTCTTCGACGTACTTGAGGGCACCCATCTTGGCTGTTTTGGAATTGTCGTGTTAGCAGATCACAAGCCAGCTATGATGATCAAGAGATGGATGTGTCGGTCAAGAAACGTACCAGGTTGGAGATTGTGGCCTGCAAAATTGGATGGTCGTGTGTCGTTTTGGGTTGTTCACAAGTGGGAAAGAGGTGGGAGGATTTCTCGAGAAAAAAGCATAGCAATTTCTCAATGGGGCACACAAATTTGGGTTGTGGGTGAGAAATATCAGCGCCTAGGCTTGAATTGGCCTAGCTCGGCTTATCGCCAGACCCGGATGATAAACTCCACTTTTACCCTCTGGCTTGACCCTTCAACGCTTCACCGCGATCCTCTCGGTGAACTGAGGACCCGACCCTCTTTGGCATTGGCTTCAATCACTTAACCTTAGGTAATACGGGTGCAACCACCCTTCATTGGACGGCATCATATGGGATTTGTTATCGTAGAATTGCGATTGCTACATCAAATGCATCTAACTGACTGCCCATGAAGATTAGCCAGGGTCTCCATCTTCATTATTGCTCGTTACAATTACATAGCCCGGTCATCTGGAATAGCCAATAAATAGGTTCGCCTGCCAAACTCCTTCTCTTACTGAACTCTCCGTGGATCGCAATCACCATCATGGTCATGACCATCCGCATCGGCTGCAAACTGAACAGCTTGTGCAAGGTCTTGGAAGTACCCAAACTGTTCAACGGCAGCCGCTCCCCAGCTGTCTTCGGGCTTCATCTGCCGACTGTCCTGGAACATGTTTGCTGCTTTCTTCTCGTGCTCGCCTGCGTTGGCCTTGTCCAGGTCTGATGGGTTGAAAGTCCCGGGGGCGAGGTAGTTCGCTGCAATCTTGCCGCCGTATTCGCGTCCCTTGGCGAACACCTCCTTGATGTCCTTTCGGTCCTTCTTCCAGCGCAACAGTACTTGTGTGTCGACTTCTTTTCCCTTGAAGGTGTCATCGGTGTCCTTGTGCCATTTCAGAAGACGAGCGCTGGAGGCAAGAGCGTCCTGCGCCTGCTGAAAAAAAACATCACCCTCCTTTCGTGAGTCTTCGAGGCGAAGGGAAGTTGCAATCTTGTAAGCAGCCTCAAGGATCGGCTCGGATTTTGATTCGCCAGGTCGGCTATATAGATCGCCAGGAGGTCAGGTATCGGGTCATACTAGGTATGCTTTCGCAGTGGAAGTGATCGGTCCACTCACGTTGATGCTACTTGTTCCACGAAGCCATCGTGGAATTCGTCTGTCCTCTGCTCAATGCTGGTCAAAACCTTGTTCACCAATATATCGCAGTATAATTTCTCATTCTCTTGGATGCCATGAATCCATTTTGTCCATGCGTCCGCATCACTGGCTTGGGGTTAGTGGGTAAGATCTTGGCGGCTGTCAGAGTCTCTCACGTACATGCATTCGTCCGGATCGTCTTCGGCAGTGTTTCTGGGGCGCTTGGAAGAGGGTCTTGGCTCGTTCTGAGCACCCTGGCCATTTGCGATTCCATGGCTTCCGCCTGAAAGATTTCTCAGTATGATTACGTGTGAGATAAAGAGGGAATACAGAGAGAGAAGCTGACCTTTGCGCTCGTCCCCAGTGGATTTCCTCTTTGCTGCTCGTTTGGGTGGCATGATTCAATGGATACACGTGTTTTCAAGTAAGCAGGTGTGCCAGGTCGATACCAATGGAATTAGATAACATTGGAAAGAAAAGGAGACATGGGTAAGAGAAGGTCCCTTCCACTCTAAGTTGGTGCCCAGAAAGGAGCCTTGTAAACTGAAGCAGGAGGGAAGATGGAGTATGGACAAGAATTGTTTCTTGCTGCCTGCCCGGTTTTGCTTAATTGTCAATTGGACATACGAAATACGAAACAGGAAGGCATGCTTTGGGGTTTAGAAGCACCCACCCAGACTCACTCGCGACTTCCTTACCTCGGTCCTATCATATTGGTATAAGATGGGACTTATAATGTGAAATTTACCCAAACTTCAACCCAGGAAAGTGCTACTCCCATGTAAGATTTGGAGCAAGCACCATGGCGAGAAAAGACAGTTGAAGCCTATCCGGTCTTGGGGTTAATATATTGCTACGTTGATGTTGTCGTTTACAATAATCTGACTCGATCCAACGTGTGACGAGAAGGTCAATGTATACACTTGCACTTAGTTAGATATATGCAAGTAGAAAGCTAGGGCAACCACTTTCCGGGCATCGCCAAATATTCTCAATACCTTATGTATATATATTGTGTACGACATCATGCATCAAGATGCCAATACCACGTTCAAGCACGACGCATATTCATCACCAGCGACACGGAAACGAAGGTCGGAGACAACATTCATTCAGAAAAACACTTCGATTATTCAGATCCCCCCAAGAGAAAGCCACTAACCCATGTCATCAACTTTTCGCTATCTGATCCCCCCGTCTTCCCTCTTTGTAGACTCCTTGAAAAGTAGGAAAAGAGATCGAACAAATTCCACCGTGAAAAAAATAGGAGGGGGCCAAATCGCCATCCGCCACCCGGCAGGGAGGCAGTCGGAATGGGCAAAATAACCAACCACCTACCCTGCCTGCCTGTCATGCCCCCCCCCCAAAACGTAGTGAATGAATAAAGAGAATCTTTGATCGTACAATATGGGAGAAAAAACGTTCAACCTCCGTTGCCCAAGGAATGTGGAAACAAACATCCTCCCTTTCCCCTCAACCCCTTTCTCGAGATGCCACAATTACATCCATGCTCGTGCAAAAGCTACTGTCTATTCCTTTCCCTGCGCTGCAAATGAATTTTTGGATGAACCGTCTTATGCCATTTGTCGTTGACGTCGTGTAGCTTCGAAATCATCGCTGCCGTATCGGAATCCATTCTGAATCCGCGTGGGCACTGCAAAAGAGAAAAACTGAAAAAGACCATTTTTGGGAAGACTCATCAGAACCAAGCCACGCCCCCGTGACGGCCTGCTCTGCAAGCAATGTCGACATGCTCCTATTCTTTCTGAATCTGAGCCAAAATTTGCGTACCGCCAGCCGTGTGCTGCAACGCCCGTGTGTATGTGAAATATCAACTATAAACGAGAAACACTCAACCGAGCTGACTAGCGAGAGTTCAAGGACAGGCTCTGGAAAGCCCCAAGCCATTCATTCTGGGGGCCAGAGGATGGGGTCTTGGAGTCTTGAGCCGAGGGGGTGCCATGCGGACTTGGGAACCGGCCCTGCATTGTCTGATAATCCGTCGTTGGCGGGAAACCACTAGCATAAGCATCGATGCTGGGCATCATGCCGGCAACGTAACCGGCACCGCCAGTCCTAGCAGTGCCGAAAGCCCCGTACGCAGAGTATGGGTAGGCAGACGGCGGGTAGGCGTTGTTGGCCGCCATTCCACGATCCGATGCGAAGGGTTGGGTGAAAGTAGGTGGGAATGACCGACTAGCGGGATTTCCGCCACCGTATGAGGCTTGCTGCTCTTGTTGCTGGTTGGGTCGCCGGTCGGTGTTTGCAGAGGCATTCCCATTACCAGCGCCTGCTCGGCCTAAACCAACAGCGCCGGGGCCGATGCCGCTGGGTGCTTGAAGACCAAGCGTGGGACTTGCAAATGATGCAGGGTTGATAGCGGACATCCAGATCCGCGTCTTGTAGATCTTGAACAAGTCTGTAACCAGAGAGTTGAAATTGATCTAAGCATCCGCGAAGTAGTAGAAAGTCAGTTTCTTCCAGTCCCTGCTACAAGTTAGTAAAAGCTAAGGGTTGTAATACAAGTAGTAGAAACTCACATCTGAAACTCTGCATCCAAAATCTCCATGTTGAGGCCATGCTCTTTGACCTTTTGCATGCATACCCTTTTGGCTTTGGCTTCATTGCCTTCCTTTTCTCGAAGGTTGTGGATCTCGTGGCTCTGTGCAAGACGCTTAATCAATTTTGGCTTGAGCTCACCAGCACTAGGCTCCTGAAGATGATGCTGGCTTGGCGGGCCCATTCCGCCTATGGCACTTCCTTGCATTCCGTTGGAAGCTGCCATCAAGCCTGCGCCAGTCCCCTCCTGGGCTGCAGCAGCGTTTTGAGAATACATCATCAGCCACTTGTAATGTTCCTCGGCGTAATGCTCCTTGAGCTCCTTGGCTGTTTGCCAATCAACCTCGCTTCGATCAACGGTACCCAAGTCAGTACCTCGGTCTGCCTCCACAATCACCAGATCACCAGGCTTCACAGTCAACCCGGTTCCCTCTTGGATGTAGAAGACGTCTGCTCGGGAGCATTTGAACAGGACAATGTAAAGGAGTTGGTTGTGTCGTGGCTGACTCATGCCGTACATACCCCGATGGGGCGACGGGGGTCGGTTCCCATAGGCGGGAGACATACCATATGGAGATCCGTAAGGATTACCGTAGGCCGAAGATGCGATGGCCTGGTGTGCTCCAGGAACATGGGAGCCGCCAGTGAAGTAGGACGCTGTTGAGCCTCTTAGACGATGATCAATCGCAGAGCTAACGTGAATCAATGGTGACTTACCAGGACCAGCAGTATTGTACGCAGTCCCATCGTGATAACCACCCATGTCATGGGCATGTGCGACATCTGGTGACGTCGCCTCATATTGAGATGCTGCTTCCCCGATAGAACTGATTGAACCTTGGCGGGTCGGCATGTCAGCGAATGAGTGTCGGCGACTTTGAGGGATATCACCCAGTCCACCAAATCCAAGCGAGCTTTGCCAAAAAGCCTTCTTCACGTTCTCGAGTTTTCTATTCTCCACAGGATACAGAGGCGATCGGTTGTTGTAGGCGGTGGCTCCATATTCGCTCATGCGCCGACCCAAGGCTCGCTTTGATGCCGCCTCAGAGTTCTCCTGCGACTCATCAAGCTCGTCTATGGCGTAATCCGATTCTTCAGGAACAGCTTCATGCACACTGTAGCCATTTCCAAGCCCATATGCAATCCCGGTGGATGCGCGAGATCTCAGTCGCGAGTTCTGATACTGCTGCTGTTGGGCTTGCTGCTGCTGCTGCTGCTGCTGGGCTTGCTGCTGCTGCTGCTGCTGCTGCTGCTGCTGGGCTTGCTGCTGCTGCTGCTGTTGTTGAGCTTGTTGTTGCTGCTGGCGTAGCATGGCATTTTCGCGGGCAAGATATTCAATGGTCTTTGCCTCAGCGGATTGATGGTGCATCGCAGGAGCCGAGCCACGAGGACTCTGTGGCTCATCGTCATCATCCACCTCTTTCACCTTGCCTAGCATAGCACCTTCGCTGGACATTTCACTGAGCATACTTGGGCGCGAGGGCCTGTGTTGCAGTCCCGGGTGACCGATTGGCCGGCTCCTGCCTGCAAAGGGGGTCGGGAGCGTCGGCGTGTTGGCATCTGGCTCAAGCTGGCCCACGGAATAGGATTGAGACCGATACGTCTTTGGTGTTGGGTGGAGCGGGATGGCAAAAGGAATTTGAGGATTCGAGGTTTGATCGGTTGGGCCGGGTGAAGTCTGCCCAAGAGAGCTGTCATTGCCCCCAAACAAGCCCCCGCTGCTCATGCCGGGTGGCAGGCCCGACGTGGGCGACGGCAAAACCTCGCTGAGACGTGAGGGAGGCTCCTTGCGATCAGTGTTCCAGATGGCAGTACCCCAGGGGAAGGAAGAATTGCCCTGATGGCTTCTTCCGACGGTATGCGTACCCCATGCGCTCATACCGGGGTCCGCCGATGGGGTGCTTGGGTGAGATGCAGTCGGTGACATGGTGCTGCTGGCGAAGGAGCCTTTCCTTGGTTGCGGTACGGTGGTCTGGGACGTATTGTTCAACCAAGAGGCACGGCGGACTGGCTTTTGGTGTTGGATAGAAGCTTGAGGAAGATCCGTACGGTGAGGATCAACCTCGTCGTCTGAGCTTGCCAAAGCTTCCGAGTCCGGGGTAGAGCGGCGAACGTTGAGTTTATCCAGGAGAAGTGACTGATTACTCGGAGCTATTGCGGAGTAGCCACCCTGCCCAGGCTTGGATCCCGGGCCGGATTTGTTGCCGGAGCTCATATTATATACACAGGTCGGGCCCTTGGTGTGGTGGACGAAGAGCGTTTGAGACTTTGCGGACCAATAAGGACACACCAAAGACGAGGGAAAGAAGAAAAAAAAAGTGGTTAGCGGAATGGGGACCTGGTATGATCTCAAGTACCAAGAGACGCCCAAAAGTCAATTAGGTGACAAGAATAGCAGGAATTGGCGTCTTCGTTGTGGTGTAGTAGTGTAGTGTAGTGTATGCTTTTTGGTGACCGTTGCGGAAAGTATAATCTGAGTTCGGAGTCAGTTTGGAATGTCACGAATGTGAAAAAGGGCGAGCCCCAGAACAGGCATAACAAAAGGAACAACAAGTCGAAAGGGTGCACTGTTCAAAGGAGAGGGAATTGCGATGTGGTGGTGGAAGCGCAGTGCGCTGCGTGTGAATATAAGTGCGCAGTAGATCCTGAATTGGGAGAGAGCTCTCCCGCAGAGCAGAGTGCAGCAGCCCAGAGCGTAGCGAGGGTAGCAAGCGTAGCAAGCTTAGCAACAAGCGTAGCAGCAACCCCACTATACATACAGATCCGCAGCCCCGTGAGAAACGGATCCGTACATGGATCACACGAGATTAGATTAAAGTCGGGCCACCCAAACTCGGCCCATCCTGATGCTGATGACAAGGAAATAGTAGCTGGCGCTGCAACTCACCAATGTCTGAAGCCGCAACCAAAAGGAAACGCCAAATCTATGCACAGGGTATCGCAGAAAGCCGTCTAAAGGTTTGCAACTGAGGGTCTGGAAGAACAACAAATGAAGAAAAATAAGTGTCGAATGCCAACAATAGACAGAGAGTGCGTGTCGATGGCTGCTATCCCACTAATGAAGGCCGTCCAAAGGTCCTTGGGCACCAGCCGGGACACCGTTTGGGCAGGAGACGTAGTGGAAATATCGAGTCTGAAGTTGAAAGGCGGAGAGCTTGGGGCGCATACTCTTTCTCTCGTCCAAGGTGCTACGCGCGTTGCGTCTCGTGTACTGTTTTCTCCTTCTTCTTCTCTTTCGTAGACCCTTCCAAACCAGGAGATAGGCAATGTTCTCTTCGTCTTTCTAACGGTAAACCAGTCTAGTCGCCTTCTCTTTTGTTTCTCTCTCGTTCTCGCGCGCGGTCTCGTCTTTTCTCTCTTTACCCTTACTCGCGTCCTAGGACGTCGGGAAACTGGTCGTAGTCGCTGCGCCCCGAGAGGTGCGAACGCAATGCTTGCCTAGTACGGCCTCGAAGACGAGGTTGTAACAGAATAGAGCTACGCGCGGTTGTAGCTTCTGCCCATGGTTGAAGGTATCGCTGAGTTTCTAGTCTGTCGCGCGCTGTCGCCAAGCTGAGGTACTGTACCGAGCAACCACGCTAGAGGGGAGGGGAGGTGGATGAATATGTCGTTGCGTCTGCGGCGGCTGCTCCCAAGGTGACGAATGAGCAGGTCGAGGATAGGGAGAGAAGAAGGAGAGGAGGAGGAAGGTGGGAGGATTGACTAAATGGGAATCAGGCCCGGGGAAGTAGATCAATTAAGTCCAAGTGCAGTTGGGAAGCGGGGAAATCGATCGAGGTGAACGAACTGCTAGCTAACTGGTGACTGGTGCTCGAGTGCTCAGGTGCCCAGGTGCGCTCTTCTTGCTCTGCGCCCGCGTCTGCTCTAGTGGTACTGGCTTCTCCCAGTGTACTAACTGCAGCTTTTCGGTGCTAGTGCATGTAGCTTGCGGCACCCCTGCTCGGTTCTGGCGCAACAGAGGGAGACTGGGAGGAGGGAGGGAGCGTTGCAGCGGCACACACGAGACTTTGGGCGAACAGAGTGGTTGGTGGCTGGAGGTTTTTAGCCTCGACGGGTGTGGTGGAGTCAACTAGGTGGTAGCGCCCAAGACCAGGAAGCAGTGCCAGGTGCAAGGGTTGGCCGCCCCTAACGCTAGGTTATGTTCTTCTTGTGTGAACTGAACAGGGCCTGTCTATATGTCGTCTCCGGCTTGCAGAATCAAGGCCCACCGCAACCCATCTATCGACTGTATCTGCCTTACAGATGTGGATGCCGGTTTCGTTTTTATCGAGTTGCTGACGGCGCAGTGATAACGATGATGATGATGATGATGATGATGACTTGCGCTTCCTCTACTGCGTCGCTGCTGGGCGTACCATACCAAGTATATATCTACTTATGTAATGCTTTAGTCGAAGAACAAGTATTGAAACATCTCGGGACAGCGAGGGACAGCGAGGGAGTAAAGGAGTGAGCGTGATTTCCATACCTTGTTTGAATGCTGGTTGAGGGTCTGCTGACAACTAGCTGGGCATTTATGTATTAGCAGTGCCCGGGTAGGTACAATGTGCAGGTATGGGGTGTCGGTTGTATCCACAAGGAGCTGGGGCTACAAGATATTGGACTGGAGTCCGTATGTAAGTAGGTAGGTACTGCTGCTGTATGTATGTAAGGTAATAAGATGATGCACCAAGAAGCAATCAAGATGAGGAATGCAGGCCAGTCCAGGTCCAGTCCCATTAATAAATAAAGTGAAGAGACAAAACAGAGAAGAGAAGTCGTCTCTTCTCTTCTCTGGCCAAAACCCAATACAGAACTTGCAACTTGCCTACCATGAACCCTACAGATAGGGATGGGATGTACTCGTAGTCGTACTTATTCTCCCTCATGGTAGTCGTATGGCAGATGTCTTGCAGCATCTACAACTAGGCGTGTGGGTACATGCCGATTTTAGTTGGCATCGGGCCAGGCTTAGGAGTTGAGATCGAAGCTCGACTGAGGTAGGCTTGGTAGAGCCCGTATGCCCCGTAGGCCTCAAGAAGACGAGTCGGGAGGGTGTAGTCAAGGATAAGCCTATTGGCCGCTTTTCTTCCTCGTTCTGACAGGACATTTGCCCTCGACCAATCCCCACGCGAAGAGCAACGTCGAACCCCCTGAAGCTTGCTTGCAGCTGCACTGGCATGCGAATGTCCATGTCAAATCCCTAATACGTACTGAGAGTTCTGTGCTGAGGAGTATACCTGACGCGCTAAAATAGATTGCCGTCCGACGAAAGTGTGGAGAAGAGGGGGGGCGGATGGGTGATCGAAATGCTATGTGAAGGGCAAGCAAAGACTCGAAAGCTTGCGCAGTTTGGCCTCGAGGTCTCTTCAGGTTTCTCCTGGACTGCTTCCTGGACTGCCAGACGGCCAGACCAGACCAAACACCGTTTCGAACGGCTCAACCCCTAACCCGCCAAGGAGGCCCGTGATGACCTTCGCTTTCTTGTCCCACTTCCTCGTACTCTCCATGACCTTGTCCCACGGATATTCCAGCCTCAATTGGAACAGTACCCAGAAATTCAAATGCGCTTTTGCCCCGATGGCCATGACATCGGATGGTAAGGTAAGCACCCCAAGTCTCCAACCCGCCGACCTACCTAACTACCTAACTTGAACCGGGACATGCGGAACCACTCTGATTGCACCACCCCCCGACCTTGGCCAAGGAAACCTGACGATGTTGGGCCTTCACGTTGCACCAAGTTCCAACGCTTCATTGCCGAAGTTACTAACCTAGGCCACAGTCGAAAATTTGCGCATGCTTTCCAAGTATACTTACATGTATATACCACGAGGTATACAAGTCGTACTCATTTAGGTATTCTATCACCACTAACCAGAAAACACCACAATGTTTACTAGGTGGTCTATGGATTTACACTGACAAGCAAGTCTTAGCATGCATGCACACACCCAAGCTCCCACGACTATTAATAACACCAACCTCGTTAACTTTAGAGGTTATGATTACAGTACGACTAGGTCTCTGAGCCCTCTTGAGCTTCTTGGGATACCAAACCAATCAGGATGCCGTTCGCCGCCTTCAAGATATGAGATGGTGTCGAAGATCATCTAGGCGGCGGGGCTCGTACCGCGCAGGGGAAGCACAGAACTAATACTCGGCTGATGCCACCCTCCTTTGCTTTCACCGAGAGGGCTACCCTGGCCCGAAAAGAACCTTCACCTGACGCGAGAGGGCAGAGGCGACGACGCTTCCTGTCTTCTTATGTTCAATGTTTGGAAAAAGCAGCGTAGCGACCAAGCGAGATCCTGCTGTCCGCTGCTGGACAATCCTATTCAACCTCCTGCATATGGGCGCGTAGTGGTTGCAACGGAAATAATCAGTATCAGGCCATCCTTCCTCCGGCTGCAACCAGTCGGCGCCGCGACAAGTTATTTTCGATCAATGCTGCGTCGTCTTCCACCCCTCATACTCCACAGTCCAATCTTCGTCACTGCCAAATGCTAGGTTAGTAACACCATTTGCAGCGCAACGCAACGCAACGCAAAGCATAGCTCTGGCTGATCATGGGACTGGAAAGCCATAATACCTGGGTAATAAAAGGTGATACGAAGACATGCATGCACCCTGAATCCTCTACATGCACGCTGTAGGCATGTATGCAAGTTACGGCATACAGCATTGCCCGAGGAACGACCGCAGTAGCACCTAGCAAGCACTGTATTATTCCATCCAATTGATTATATCTAGGTATGCAACGCATAGACTCTAGGGCACATCCTTTCCCCTCACTGTCACTCAGCGTGAGGAGATTCAAGTCATTATTGCACGGTAAAGCGTACACCGGAGCGACCTATCTACCCGATGGTCGCCAAAGGATGGACATCAAGAAAAAGCAATGCCGCATCCTTCCTACCCACTTTCTGCTTTCTACTGGACTAGTGGTAGTAGTCGTAGGTATGGCTCTATGCAGTACAGGATACAGTCGTGCCAATAACGATACACTTCCAAAGCCGTAGTGGAAAGGTCAAATAAAGGCATCAACCCGTCTCAAACTTTACTGGTCCGCGGCAGGGGTGGGCGCACGCTCTGCGCACTGCGCAATGGAACCGGAAAGGGAGGCAGGGGGCTAGGGGTCAGGGACTTTTACCCCAGATTTTGAGAGCGAACGGTCCTCTTGCTTGGCTCAGATTGAGGATGGCAGATGGTGGCAGGGTGGTCTATTGATTGCAATTGCTCTCACCACTACTCCGTACAGATCTTCACTCCCCGTCAATCTCTTGCACAACTTGGACATGCGCTGGAGATCTCGGGGTACCGCCAATCTGTTTCTCCCAAGCGGTGGGCATGGCATCTCATGTCTCAAACGCTGCTGTGATCTTCTGGGGAATGAGCACAGACGGGCCACGGCACGCGACCAGGTATCTCGGTACCCCGGGTCTCAACCGTTTTACGTTGTACGGTCGTAAACTGACATCTCAACCCCAGTTCATGATCCGTGCCAACCTTGCTGGTCCATCTTCTCGTCTCCGTTACCTGTCAATTCACGCCAGCCAGTCATACCAGCTGTTTCTCGTCGAGCACATTTCAAACAATACCGCACACTACCGACCGGAGACGATACCGGCCAGACGCCAGAGGGTCTAGATCCTAGATCCGCTTCTTCCCTCGAGTCCCCGGTATTCTGGGGCGTGGTCATCAATCATTCTCCTCCCTGCGCTGAAAGCTGTTTGTTTACTATGTGGGCAGGTGAGCCCGTGCTACACAACTCTGACGTAGCGGCAAATGACGGCTCTTCCCTAGGATGCCTGGACTCTGGACACAACAGTTGGACACAATTCTAATCAGTTCTAATCAGAAATCGCATACCATACCGGTGGCAGGAGGCCTTTAAGTTACGTCATCAGAAGTCTCAGGCCAGGTACATTTTTCTCATGCTTTTTCGCCATCGAGTCCTGGATGGGGTTTCTGCAATGGTGCCTCTCTTGGGAACATGTTGCATGTCTCCGATGAGTATGCAACTTGACGTACGTTTCTTTAGTGGCACGATAGAGGCGTGCCCCATGTGACCCCTCTTGCCAGCTTCGCCCCTCTTTCTCAAGGGTGTCGCCACGAACTGGATCTTCCTCAACCCGCGCACACACAAGACATGGCAAAATGTCACCCTCTCTGCCCAGCGGCTTCGTAACAAATAGCAGCACTATCCGGCTATGCAACTAATCCTCTAAATCTGGGGTACGTTGGACGATCGCCTTTTCGCCAAGGGATCAGCAGACGGGAGGCTGTCTGGCCGGCAACCCACACCCTGCCGCGGATATAACCTACTTTGACTTTATTCTATCAGAGCGCGTGCTTTGACAGCTACTGTTGTTTCTGTCGGGCATGAAAAAGAAGAAGAAGGGGAAAACATCAACTTGCTATGGACCTATGGCCTATGAATCTAAGGTTTGGTGCTTGCAGATTCTTCAGCGGCCTTTTTTTCGCATTCTTATTCCCATAGCATGACAATCTTCGGCTTCCGCGGTGAAACTTGCGAGGCCTTGACAAGTTGGCCGTTCTTAATCCTCACCTACGCTAGAATTCGACCCCCCCCCCCTCCTCAAGCAAGCTTGCATAGACTTTGAAGTGATGTTATGTTACAGCCACGGCCCGCGACGCGCTATGGGAAGAAGCTCAACTTTCCCCTCCCCGCTCTCTCTCCAAGTCTCTTCGAGTTTCTTCCCTCTTTCGATCAGTAGAGTTACCACGTGGAACATTTCGAAGTTCGAATGTTTCGAAGACAGACAGAACTCAAAACATCCCCCGAACTTTCAAGAGGCTCGACTTGGTTGAAGTTAATTTGCCCCTAGCTCCGGCTCTAGATAAGACGATCTTGATGAGGGGGAAAGAGAGCAACTTGTTTGTTGGTCATCTGATGGGTTATTGACTTGTGGGTTGCGTTTTCGTGCTCATTTCACAATGGCTCAATCTGGGCATCACCGGTAGCTTTGTTGCTGAAACTCCGATTTCCGAAGAGGCACTTGCATTCGGGACCCAGAGGAAGATCTGGTTCTGACGCCCTTCCTGTCAGCTTGGACGCACATATCAATATCAAGTATGAAGGTGGGGTCCGGTCGGTCGCTTACGAGACCAATAGTCTGCCTATATGCAGTGTACCACGATGCAGTTCAATGACAAGAAGCCACCCCCCGTTTAGCAATGGTACTGTACCACGAACCAATTGGTCCCTTGGAAACGGGGAACGCTCCAGACAATGAGCCCAGTACATGATTGGAGGGTTGATTCCACAACTATATAGTAGATGAAGGCAACCATGACAACAACATGCTACTATTCGAACACCAGATATGATGTTCGAGTTCCTGAACTGTTGGTCTTGTTATTTGTTCGGGCTTCCAGATGCAAGTTAGGTAGTCGTCGTTGTGGTCGCGTCTTGATACGATTCTGATAGTTTCTATGTTTGGGTTACCGATAGAGGCGACGAGCTGTCAGTAGCACAAAACGAAGATGAATATAAGCGGCTGACCTTTTCTTGGTCCATATTTGAATGGCCCCTTGTCGTGAGAGACCAAACATCCTTTGTCCTCGTTCCTTGAGTCTCAGAGCCCTGGAGATATAGCACTGGCCCACTGTCAACTTGGGGAGCGACCCGGCCCTTGCCTTTGCTTTGCCCATCCATCGATGTCGCGCAGTCTTTTGACAGGCAGCAGCACCGAGAAAATGTTCGTCCCGTGTGTGGTGTACGGTAGCTACTTGTCGTCGGCTCGTCGACTGGGCGTGTCAGTCAGGAGGAATAGAATTATGACCAAGGGGCTTTGCTTGATAAGGATACTCAGGGAATGGAGATGCCAGATCTATCAACACAAATCCCAGAGAAGCCTTTCAACATGTGGATGTGACTTGCTAAGGAACAAAGTAGCCCAACTATATGTGCTTGTTCTCCCTGAAATAGACGTGTGCTCACCAAGACTGGGCATGGCCAAATCTTCTCAAGTTCCGTGGCATGATAGACATTTACCGACGGAAAGCCTGTCCACCATTCTCTCTGCTTGTCCCTAATGCAGGTTACGGAGACGGCAACGGATCCGAGTCAAGATTAAATCATTACCGAACTTCCCGTCGTTCGCGTCTATAAGGGGTGTGCACAGTGAACATGGTTATTTTTGTGATGTTTCGACAATGAAATTTGTCGGTTATTTGGGCGTGCTTCATAACAGCCAATGTCCTAGAGAACTCTGGGCCAGAAGAAGAAAGACCTCAAAGGCTGACCCAGCCGGGAGTGCTTATTGTACAAGAAGAAAGCATGGTCCCCATCCTATATCGGGAAAGTTCTAGTATACAATCTCTTACACGCCTTCGCGATGGCCAATCCAATTAGCCAGGGACCGAATCGATGGCACCCTTGCCAAACGCAGAAGGTGCGGCGTCCGCACCCTTCTGTGCCCGTAACTTCTCCTCAAACTTCTCAAATTCAGCCAGGGCAATCTCTTCCTCTGGATCTGTGACTTGGTGCACACCTTGAACTTCCTCGATCTGTCCAACCATACCCTGTTAGTATCCTGCTACGCCACTCTGTCTGGGGGAGAAGGGGGTGGATGTGCGCAAGGGACGGGGAGGAAACAGAGAGGGTTTTAGAAAACTTACGTAGTGCATCAGCATGCCCTCGATACCGTTCTTGAGCGTGACAGTGCTCGAGTCGCACGTCCGGCAGGCCCCGCGCAGCTTGAGGTGGACGTGCCCATCAATAAAACCACGGAACTCGATATCGCCACCGTCCTCTTGGATGGCGGGGCGGATGCGCGTCTCGAGCAGCTCCTTGATCATGCCGACGACCTCGCTGTCGTTCTCGTCGTAGGCCAGGCTGTCTAGCTCCTCGGGCGCTTGGTTTTCCGCCGTGACCTCCTGGCCGTCCGCGCCGATGTCACCGATCGCGGGCTTCTTGCTCACGGTAACAATCTCCTGCCCCGACGTGATGGCCTCGGTGATCAAACTGAAGATCTCGGGTCGGATGTGCGCCCAGTTGGCGTCGGCGGCCTTGGTAACGGTGATGAAGTCGGCGCCGTAGAAGACGGCCGTCACGCCGTCGATGTTCATGAGCTGCGCCGCCAGGGGCGACGGGTGCGGGGGCGCAATGGTCGAGCGCGGGTTCAGGTACTCGAGGAAGGGCGCGGAGAGGCCTTCGGGCAGCACGCGGTGGTTCGGCAGGAACTTGAGGGCGTCGGCATTGGGCGTGGGCTCGGTCTGGATGAAGATGCTCCGGGTCTGGACGGCGCCCGCCCTGGTTAACCGGGAGGTGGCGGCATTTGTGGTTGTGGCGAGGATGGGCCGCCGGGTACCGATGCGAGAGCTGGTATGGGCTTTGCGGGACGCGGTCGCTGTGGCTTCGCAGACGAAGGTGCTGGCGCGCGGGGCGACTCGCCTCGTCGAGGTTGAGAGAAGCGTTGAGGCGGCGGCGGCTGGCCGCATGAGTCGGCTGGAAGTTGTCATTGCGTGTTTGAATGTGTTGTATGTCGTCACAGCTCTCGGAGGATGTCGGTGGTTGGAAAAGGGATCTGAGGAGGGCGCTTAAGCCATGCACATATATATTCGGGTTCAAGCAGTCGTGGACCAGTCGTAGTTTATGTTGGGTTGGTTGTTGGTCGTAGGTTTAGTCAAGTTAGTGTCATTGTTGACCTAGTTGGCCAACAGCTCGCTCCGATGCCTGGAGGCCGAAGCTGCCCGCTATGCAAGATCCGACTAAGCGTTAAAAATTTACCGCTTAGAAATCCACACTGCCGGATACGCCTTGACGCCCCCCATAGAAGATGGAAACATTAGGTAAGGTTAGACCATCCATAGACCCCCATGACGCAAATTTCCGTCTTCCATGTCACTTTTCCCCCTTCCCGAGCGCGACTTTGACCCTGAACGAAGAAAAAAAAATATACTACTGCCAACCATGGGCCAACCAAATCTCTTGCCAACCTCACCCTCAACTCCACAAGAACCGACTATCCAGCAGCCTTGAAACGTTTGATTAACCAGTGCTAGATATTTCAGCCGCCGGGTAGTTGATCGTCAGCCTTGCTCAGGCTCTTTTCCCAGTCTGCCAGTGTCGCTTCCAGTGTTGTAGACTATCCAAGCAAATTTTGGATTGTAACCTAATTAATATTCAACTGCATGAACATTCATTTCCGACAATATTCTCACTTTTCGACTCGCAAGCGACACCTCGCAGTTCCTCTTATATGTTTCGGGGGAACCGCGTTGCTACCCGACTGCCGCCAGCCATTCCTGTCGCCAACTATCACATCAATAGCCAGCCATCCCAGTGTTTACATTGCTATCTCATCGCGACTAGATATCCTAGAGCCGACTTCCTCCAGGTTACGTGAAAAAGGACGAGTTCCAGCCGTATTTCACGGGGGCCATAAGGTCTTCAAAGCAGAGATAAGGGCTGCCCAATGGATGTGCTCTTACAACTCCAGTAGCGGCAACCCTGGATGACCATCCCATAACTTTCGTCACTTGTAGATCTGTCGCCCTCCTTCGTGCTTGCCCATTAGGTTGGACACCTTAAACAATCGATATCTTCGCGATTTTTCTTGGGACATTCTTGGGGCAGCGACGCGGTTCACATTCACGCCCGCGTCACGTATATCGTTATCGATACGAGTGAAAGCAAGTGAGCTTCGCGATTGTTCACCTCTATTGTTTGATATCCAAAAAGGCCGACTTGATATTTCTTAGCGCCCACACTTCTCGTTTACGTCAATGAGAAGTGACGCGCTCTCTCTCCAAGTTGATCTTTCAGAAATCCTTCAGACCAGAGACAACACAACGCGACTTGACTTCACAAGACACCGCCAAGATGCCTCCCATGATACCTGCAGAAAGAATCTGCATCATCTGTGAGAAGGTAGATGGCAAGTATAAGTGCACCAAGTGCTCGAAGTACACGTAAGTTGCCGCGATGCGCTCGACATATCAGAGCTCACCATAACTAACGCCGCTTGAAAGATGCTCCCTTCCTTGCTCCAAGGCCCATCGTGAGGTTCACGACAACGAACCTCAGCCGCCCAACGCTGGCGATTCCTCAAGCCGCGGAAAAACAGCCGCTGGCGCTGGAGAGGAGGATGATGAGCCCGAGGGCGGTCACTCGCCTCTGTCTAAGCTGTTCAAGAAGTACCCCGAGCTGCCCCAGCAGCTTCGCGACATTGCCGACGCCACAGACCCTCCCAAGGATGGCAAGAGCGGCGGCAACAGCAGCAACAACCGCTTCAACCCGCGTGGTGGCCGCGGCGGCAACAAGAGACAGGAGCCCTGGACCAAGGAGATCGGCCTCCAGAATGGCATGAACCTTCTGCGCCGAAACCTGGCCTCCCCCTCGCCTCAGCAGAGCGAGGGCCTCCGCGAGTATTGCGAGCTCTTCAAGCACGAGAATGCCCTGAAGGCCGAGCAGGGCGAGGACCCGGACGCCCTCTTCCGCCGTCGCGCGGCTGAGCACGACGCCGAAGTCATCCGTAAACTTATGGAGGAGGAGAATCAGAAGGACTAGGCATCCGACTTTTAGTGCTCATCCTAACCCGTCCATCGTTGCTTTTATCTTCTTGGCTAGGCAGATGAACGAGCGGTTGGAGAGTACTCGATTCGATCCATTTCGGCACTATCTTGAGTACAGTCTCAACTTTTGGCCCCAAAGGCTTTGCAACGAGAATCATGTCTTCTCAAAGACCTCCCGGATTCAGTAATGTAAGTACTTCAATCAAGCCTTTGCGACATGGCAGTTTCATTGACTAACATCTCTAGCGGGTTTGACAAGAACTCGACAATATGAGATCTCAGTTGAGGAGGACGACTGCCCTGTGATCAGCCAAGGGAAATCAACCATCCGACAGTTCCGGATGAAATCAAGGAGAAACCCATTATGATAAGAACGACCATAGATAGGCGTTCGTAATAATGAATAATCATACAAGTCATACATAAGTTCGTGGCTGGTTGACAGCCAGGATACCCCAGAACATGTCATTCCATGGCAGTGCGTGCACGCCATCCCAACGCGGTGTAACAGGCTGGCTTGCTTGCTTGCAGGTGATCATTGGACGCCACATTATGACCTGCTAAACCCTGGATCGTGACTTCACACCACCCCAAAACGAAGACCGTGCTCTCGGTATTCTAGAGTAGGTCCGTAGCTGGTAATTGCTGTTATAGACATTGACATATTAAAATTTATCATTCGACGTATTGACTTCATAACCATTCATGATCACAATTCCTTCCCATCACCCACAACACCAACAACACTCTTTTTTTCCCCTCCGGTTCGCCTCTTGACTCCCTGGCGCATTGCGTTCAACGCCAACACCAATTCCCAGCAAATCCCAGCCAAATCACGAATCTCAGCTAAGCTCAGCTAAGCTCAGCTCAGCTCAGCTCAAACGCCTGAGCCGAGAAAAGAACCCACCCCTCGAAGGCGACTTGATAGGCGACGTCATGCCCGTCTCGGATGAGTTGGCGCTATTCCTCGACGTCTTATTACTGCTGCTACTGTTGTTGTCGCCGCCATGATGGTGGTGCTTCCGCCCAGACGAGACGGACACCAGTTTCCCCTTGAGCGCCCAGAGCGAGTCCGCCTTGCGGAGCAGCGGGCTCCTCGGCACTTTGCTGCTGCTGCTGCTGTTGTTATGGTTGTTGTTGTTGTTGTTGTTGTCGTGACTATGGGAAGCATGGCGCGGTGGTTGTGACGAAAGCTTCTCGCTCTTCTCGTCCTTTTGCGTCCAGTCGACTTGGCGGTCCGCGATGGCCGCGTTGTTCCGCAGGGCGAGGGGCGTGCCGTCGGCGTCGACGGGGCGGCAGCCGGGCATCAGATCCGTGAAGTTGAAGGAGCGGCGGCGGCGGCCGTGGCTGCCATACGGGTGGGTTGTGTTGGCCGGGGAGAACTCGCCCGACTGGTAGTGGTAGCTGTCGTCATTAGTCGAGTCCTCCACGATATCGCCCATGTTGGCCCAGTTCCAGTGGTGGTGGTGGTGGTGGTGGTTATTGCGGTTGTCGGGCAACGAGGACGACAGCAGAGAGGAGCCGGTGCCATAGGAAGAAACGGCGAAGCCGTCGGCGGGGAGGGAGTGGCGCTTGTTCCGCGGGGGGATGGCGGTCGCCACGGCGGCCGGGGGGAGGTCATTCTGGAACTGGTTGCGCTCCTGCAGCTTCTCGCGCGTGCTCTGGGCGCGCCGCAGGGCCCGCGTCTGCTCGCCGGGCGTCTTGCTCGACTCGAGCTCCGTCCGCTCGGCCGCCGAGCCCTCGATGTGGAACTTGAGGACCTGGCGCGACAGCGGGTGCACGTTGCTCATGTCACCGAGGCTGGCCTTGGCCGTCGCCGTCCGCGCAAACTGCTGGGCAGCCACCTGAGGCACGTGGTGGTACGGCTCTGCCGGCTGCTGCTGCTCCTCCTTGGTGACAGCATTTGCTGTGCTGGGTGCTGATTTCCTCGCCTTGATTGATGACGAGGATTTGCTGCGCTTGACGTCTTTGGCGGCTCCGGCGGCATCCATCTTCGAGTCGGCCCGTCGTAAATTTTGACCCTTGGTACTGATCCCATGGCCAACCCTGCTCGCATCTGCCCGTGGTGGTGCGATGACCACCTTGAGAGCAGCAGGGGCTGCACCGGCCGTTGAGGTAGCCGCTGCGGCCCTAGCAGCAAAGCTTGTCGTCGTAGCCGATTTTCTTGTGTAAATCGACGTCACGGTAGTATCGACGTCACCAGTCAGGGCAGCGGCAGGGCCCGTTATGGGTGGGTCCATGGCTCCATTGTTAGTCTTTTGCGTCCTCAGTCGCCGCGCTTCCCGCTGTGCGTTCTGTTCTGAGAGCACAATGTAGAGCCTCCGCCTCAGGTCCTCGGGGTCGGGTGGTGATGATTTGGGCGGGTGTTGCGGTTTGGGCCTGACGTGCTGCTTGACTGGCGGTTTGATAGGCAGCGTCAGGGCCAGGTCAGTCCTGGGATTCACCCTCGCGAACTGCATCTTGTGTGTGTTTTGTTGGATACAGAGATCCAGTAGGTGGTAATAGGAAGTGAGAAGAAGGGCTTTGATGACTGTCGAAGAGGTGGAACGTAAAGTCCCAAGTGTTTTTTTTTTCACTTTATTTTTTGGCTGAGAAGCTCTCCTTTCCCAGAAAAGATAAGTTGTAACCCAAGTTGAGCCTCAACTTCCCGACGGATTATTAATTGTTCAAGATTATGAGCTTAGCACAACCCGACCAAAAGGGTCCTCAAGCCCGTCATATGCCAAATGGTCGTGTTTGACGTCAGTTCGTGTTCCACTCTCCAGGGTCGACAGTTTGAACGATATGGCACCGAGTATTGTGGCTCGATGACGGCGTTTGCGGAGGGTTAATGTAGGGGTGTAGTAGTGCCCGTGGGACCCGGGGGTTTTCTGTCAGTCACGGTCTATGTCGTGGGGAATGCTGTAGTGCTAAGACAGCATGGATGCTCAAGTCGGCAGAGACTTGTTTAAGACAACAGGAAAGCCTAGACCTAGACCACTCGAGAAAAGATCAAAGAGAAGAGAACTGGAGGAAGTATAATGCGAATGATGGGATTAGTAGTAGTAACTAGAGTATCAACTCGAATACAATAGCACCAAGCGGGTTTCGAGGGTATGCTGAAGTGGGCGACCCATGTGGTTTAATACAGAGAAGCCGAGTCACGAGAGCTCCCAGGACTCGACAAGGAACCCGAAAGCGGCATAGCAGCTGCAAAGTGAGCCACAGGCGCAATCCGGGGTTGCATGGATGGGCAGTCCATGTAGCCCAGGGTAGCCCATGTTAGCCATAGCGCCGCCGCCCGCATCGAGTCTCCTCGCATTTGACAGGGCCCCTCAGTACTCCAGTCGTTCCCAGTCATTTCCAGTCATTCTCCCCCTCGCCGCCTCGCCATTGGTCTCTAGCACAGTAGCTGCCACCAGCTAGCCCAAAACTAACGCAAATTACATCAGACGATGCCCTCGGGAGGAAATTGAAAAGTAAATCCAGTCACGATGGCTTCGGGTGGGTTCTTCTTTCTTTCCTTCCCAGCCTGTTTCTCCTCTCCGCTCAACCCATCGTGGTACGAGTGCTGGCCCATATTCTGTGTGTGCCTCGTAGAGAGGGGGGCTTTCTTACGCAGCCCTACCTAGCGGTCCAACCAACCCCAGGGATGGCATGGAGGCATGCAGAACAGGGGAGGCGGGTAGCGGTCTGTCTGGACTCTGTCGTATCTGGAAGGGATCCTTCCCAAATTCCCAAATTCCCAAGCTCAATGGCGGGTAGAACTGAGTATACCAGGCCGGTAGGGTTGCATTTGGACAAGGGGCAGGGTCGAGATGCTGCTCTGGTTGGTGCATCTTTCTGCCGGTTCTGTACTGTACAACAAAAAGTACCCATGGTGGTGCAACCTACTTTCGACTTAGGCCGCAGGACTAGCGCGCATTTCACTTACAATTGGTGCAGGTGCTGAGCGTAAAAATGTTGTGGAAGACCTCCGAGTCAAGATCAAGCTTGAGCTTCATTCTTGTTTACCGCAGCTCAAGTCTCCCGCGGTTGTCGCTGCTTGCTAGAAAGGGGAAAGAGGAAAGAGGAACAACAATAGATCGTCAGGAACCACAGCATACGAGCATGAAGCTGACTGAGTGAGTGACTGAGTGATTGACTGACGGCAGGTGGCCTGTCCCTGTCCCTGTCCCTGTCCACGTCGACAGAGAAAGAGTCGGATGAAGCCGCGGATGATTTGTGCTTGGTACAGCAACTGGTTCCTTGTTTTGTGTACCCTACCACTTACTCCTACATACAGTACGGTATACCCGGCTAGACGGGAAGATACAGCGTTTCTTCGATGCGTTGTGGACGCAGTGACCCGAACCGTGAACCGTGAACCGCTGAACCGCCGATCCAACAAACCCCACGATCCGATCCAGCAAGCAAGCACAGTCCAACCATTTCCCGGGTCAGCATCTAACTTAGACATACATATCGACGCATTCGTGCAGCTGAATCGAACTATGTCGCGCTTTTTCCCATGGCAACAATGTCTCACTCCTTCCGGATGCGCCTCTTAATCAACAATTACTCGATGGCGACAACCATCATACGTTGCTGTTTTTTTTTCTTTCCTTTTCTCGAACTTTTTACCCCTCATAGTCTGGCAAAATGACTGGATAACTAGTCTCAACCGCCGCAACCCAAGGAGTGTTGACGAATGGGCTGCAGATGCGGCATAATATTGAATATTGAAGGGATCTGCAGATTGGATGCCACACCACACCACCACCGCCTGAAGCAGAACCAGAACCAGAAAAAAGAGGGTTACTTCGGCCGGGTTGTTTTTCGTGTTTGTGCCAGCTTTTTCATTGTGGATTGAACTACATTGCCGAGTCTCTCAAGATTGACTCTGCCTACATACTTTCGAGTGTCTCAGCTTTTGCCCCAGAAGCCAGAAGAGGCTGTCGAAGAACTCACACTCTCCGCGGAAGCGATCTACCTATTCCTGACGGAGCGTAGGAACACTGCCACCCGCCAACGTTGCCTGGTAACGCCGTGCGTCAGGTGTGATAAGCAGGTACTTACTTCCCCTTACAAGATGCCTAACATTATTGGCGGACGCCCGCCCTTCATGAGCCTCCCGTCTTTAATAACGTTGGCCGCTGCCCACACCAATAGGTGGCACAGAAGCTGTCTCTATATGTTGAGCTTCTTTCTGCTAAAGTGGGATGGCGTCTTCACTTCGCTTCCTCACCCTACACAATTTGACTACCTAGCAAGTCGCTTCCTAGACTGAAACGTTGGCGCAATATACAGATCGTTGATATAGGGTTGCGAGATCGCCCACCACTAGATTCTTAGCAATCGAAGTCAATCGTAGAAAGATACGAAAGAAACGACAGTCGCAGCCGAGATGGTCAAGAGTCCAGAACGGTGACTAGCATGGTATGGCGTACAACGTGGTACCAGGACGCTGTTGTCACCCTTGTCCCCTTGCACTAAAGAAATGGTTCTCCAGGGGTTCAATTAGGTTATTAACCTATACCACGGATGTGTGTTGATGCAGGTGGGTGATTGGATGCGAAAACATGCCTGTCCGTCTACCGTCGTAGCGCGGCTGCAACGCCGTTTCTTGTCCCTGCAAGTCGTGACTGGTGTCGCTTCTAGGCAAAAGTCCCCTCCAGTTCTGCGCGGCAGTATGCAGCCAAGCTCAGAAATACGAAGATATAGGATATAGGTAGGATGCAGCAAAAGCTCCGATACAACACATGCAAACATGGAAACATCAACAATAACAACAAGGCAAGCGTAATACTTACTAATGCTCAAGAATGAAGACAATGCTGATGTTGGATTTGCATGACTCCAAATATGCTTCTACAGCGACATACATACATACGTACATACGTACATAGGCGGCAAAGCGGCCCATTGGCGTCGGCGACAGGAGCAAGCTCCGCTACAAGGTAGCGGCGGATCGTCGTCTGTCTATCGAAAAAGCTCTGCTTGAAAAGTAGCACAAACCAGGAATGCCGCCGAAATATTCCGAGCTTTCATCAAGACCCTGAGCTGACTGTTGATACCAACCCGATTCTATTGTATGTAGTAGCATCTCCACAGCCATCTCGTCTCTGGACAAATGAATAGGCTGGCTTCTAAATAATAAGAAACGAACGGCGGGCGACTCTATTGGAAAAGTGCCTCTTACTCCCTCTTTGTTTTGCTCTTCGCGACCAGTTCGAGAGCGAGCCGGACGCCCAAGCTGAATGAATTATGGAGATGGTCCTTGGTTGCAAGTGAGTTAGAACGGCGCTAGATTGCTCGGAAAAGCCACAGCTCAAGATTTCGGTACTACTCGCGCCTGATAATTTAAGTAAATACATCCTCCTCTATGGACAGACCTCAAGAACCGTCCTGTTATTGCTGCCATGGCGCCGCGGTCTACGGGCGATGCCATATGGGCGGCTACTGACGCGATCTTCTTTCTCGTGGACGCCTTCCAAAGGCGACGCGATGGGCGGCGTGGCTTTCACCCGTCCAGAATGTGGCCCTCCTGGAAGTTTTTTGAGTTAGATTTCATGAGAGTTACACATACTTGGCTGGTCACAATAAACATGCTCACCACATGGCGGCCATCCATTTGGTAGGAATAGTTGAGTCAGGATCGAGTAACTTTCACAGAAGGCTTCTCGGCAGATGCGAGAGCCCAAAAGCTACTTCATAAGGTCCACACAGCTCCTTGGTGGCTAACATGGTCATAGAAATCCACTTCCACCTCTAGAAGCCACAAGGGAATGCAGCAAAACTTACAGAGACCATTCATACAACCTCCAGGGAAAATATAACTTAGCTTGACCGATTAGTGGCAAGACGTTGATCAATACTCTGCTATTGAATTTTTATGGCAAAGATGCTGTTTATTACCTGAGCAGCGTATTCTGAGCCTGTATCAACATTGTCGAGCCCCAAAGGTAATACCAAAATTGTCCCAGACTATCCCGGATTATCCCAGATTATCACATGTAATGCCCTTTTATACTATTGATCTGGCGCCGCGCCAAGTTATGTTATCCCTGGAGGTTATAACGTGGCAAATGAAGCCAATGTGGTTGATGACAAGCTCTCAGACTAGCCACTATGAACGAGAATTGTTGCCTTTTGATCCAAGCCAGGAAGCAACGCATAGCCCCAGTATCCAACGGTGTTGTTACATCGAGCTCCGTGTGCAATTGCCGGTATCGAGGCTCCTTGGAGCAGTTCACTGGATCAGGATCAGAATGGTCCCCAAATACTCCGTACTCCAGCGGTTTTCTTCCCCTTTTTGACCTATGCAAGCGCCTCCAGTCCTTCCGTCGGCTTGGGCCCACCCTTTGACTTCCTCTCCTCCTCGGCGCCGCTGGCCTTCCACGCGCTGACGATCAGGTTGACAATGTGGTCGACGCCGACGCCCTTCTTGACCTGCGCGAACACCGTGGGGCCGCCCTCGCGCATCTTGCGCGCGTCGCGCTCCATGACGCCCAGGTCGGCGCCCACGGCCTCGGCCAGGTCCGTCTTATTGACGACCAGCAGGTCGCTCTGCGTGATGCCGGGGCCGCCCTTGCGGGGGATCTTGTCGCCGCCGCTGACGTCGATGACGTAGATGATGTAGTCGGCGAGCTCGCGCGAGTAGTTGGCGGCCAGGTTGTCGCCGCCCGACTCGATCAGCAGCAGGTCGGACCCGAACTCGGCGTGCAGGTCCTCGAGGGCCGCCAGGTTGGCTGAGATGTCCTCGCGCACCGCCGCGTGGGGGCAGCCGCCCGTCTCGATGGCGCGGATGCGCTCCGCGGGGAGGGCCTTCTGGCGCGTCAGGAACTCGGCGTCCTCGCGCGTGAAGATGTCGTTGGTCACGGCCGCGATCGAGTACTGGGAGCGCAGAGCCAGGCAGAGCGCCAGCATCAGCGCCGTCTTGCCGGAGCCGACAGGACTAGAGAGAGCGAGAGAGCACAGCAATTAGTTCGCATAATATAACCCAAGCTGGGTGACGGAACGAGTAAGCTAGGGGAAGGGAACTTGGACCTTGCGATGAATTGTAAGCTAGACACGGACGGAAATGACCGGGTTCATGTGCTATTGATTCAACTATCGCCAATTCCCCAAGTCTCGTCCCCCATAAGCGATCAATTGAAAGGGTCAATTGCAGAGGACGCGTACTTACCCGCCGATACCAATAGTGAAGGCGCGCTCGCCCCAAGTGCGACCTTCGACAATGGGCATCTCGCGTCCCAGGTAGCTGCCAGGGCCGTCGAGGATCTCGTGGGAGTGACCGTGCTCCGCAGCGGAGAAACCATCGTGGGAATGGCCTCCGACGCCGTCATGGGAATGAGTCTGTGCCATTTTGGATCTAAGCCCTAGCTTCTTGTCTCTCTTTTCCAGCGCTTCAGGATGTGAACAGAGCAATCTGCCAGTGCAATGGCAATGGCAAAACTGTTTTCTGGACAATGAAATTCAATATCCCAGATCCCCGAGCTCCTCCCGGTAATACCTACCTCATCAGACAGCTCGAACTGCGGGGTGCTAAAGCTTGCTTATCAGTGAAGGCGGGGCAGGGGTCCTATTACGTACACCGTACAGCATAGTACTACTAAAACTTCTCCAAGCACCAAGGGCTTCAAGGACATGCGGGATTACCTATGCCACGGTTCAGACTAGCAGCAAGGGTAGATCTATCTGGCAGCTCGAGCTGGCAATACGGCTCATCACCATTTTTATTGGCCAGTTCATGGATGAACTGGTGGAGATTTATCAACTATGGGAGCGGAAGACTCACGACAGCATCAACTAGATTTAGTATTACGCAGGTCAACAGTCTTCATATTCTCACGAGTCTAGCCCTGTTCTACTATTAACTCGCTATTTTCGGATAATTAGAAGTCGGTGACGGGCTAGCTTGGAGCTCTTGAAGCCCTACTTGATCTGTGATAGAACCAACACACCGTCGCCATAGTGCAGCAGTCAATCCGCGCCTAGGGCAATAGTCCGTTTGCAAGTTTCCTTTGTCAGTCTATAGCTAAGCGACGGATAAGCCAGCTGAAACTACAGTATACCATTCGTCAGCCTACGAAATTGTTCTAGGCCCATGAACCCTTATGAATAAAAGCAGCACTAGCACCATTACAGCTAAAGGCGTCGCGGCCCGATGCATTGTCTGGGGGGCGATATGTATGTAGAGTCTATCGGCGGAAGATCTACTGCTATATGCACTCCCAGCTACCGACATCACGGGGGTTACGGTCTCCGCCCTTGAAGGTGCTCTTGGCCGGGTACTTGCAGTGAGTATGCTGGTAGGCGATGCCCTCAGCCATGGTATCGTTGACGAACTTGGTCCCGACCAAGGCCTCTGGGGCTATGTCTTTCTCAACCCAGTCGACCACCGCCGCCAGGACGTTGTGCTCGCGATCAAAAGGGACCCCCGCGGCCGCCGAACCCCCCTCCTGGCCTACAGCCCAGGCTCCCGGACCGCTGCCACAATGGCCCATGCCGGGGATCCGGAAGAACCGGTAGAAGTGGTCCAGCTGCGCGGACGTATAGCCCATGCCGTCGGCGAGGTGCTTGTAGAACCGGATCGAGTTAAGGCTCGTGATCTTCTGGTCCTGCTGACCGTGGTGTGTCAGGATCTTGCCGCCACGCCCCTCGAAGGCCGCCAGAGAGGATGGCCACGTGCGGATGCCGCCGGGGTCTTTCCGCCCTGCGGTCAAGGCGTCGTCGGCCGTGAAGGTGGCGGGGTCCCACGAAGGATCGTCGAGGACGGTGAACTTGAACCAACCTACTGAAGGGCCATACGCTTTGCCGCTGTACAGGCCCCCCGATGCGGCAATCTCGCTGCCTGGCTGCATGGCTGGATAAAGTATGGAACCGTTTGGCCACAGGTAATCACTGAAAATGGTTTTGACGGTTTGAAATTGGGCATCCGTGAGACAGTCTCCCTCTGTGGTCTTTCGGGTCCCGCAGCGAAGCGTCTCTGGCTGGAACTGGCACAACGTCGGATCCTCGATGATGCCATCGGCGGCTCCGTCGATACCATCACATTGCCGGAGGACTTCACTGTGAATTGTTGTTTTCCACGTGTCGGCGTCAATGAAGCTCGGCGCATCAGCCGCGCCAGTGACGGTGAAATATCTGGCCCTCGACGAGTATAAGTTGTTGAAGTCAACGGCGGGGGCGCCGGCCACGATCCCGTCGAAGTCTTCGGGAAACAACTCGGCGCTATGTATCCCCTGTCTGCCGCCCAGCGAGCAGCCGATGAAATACGACTTGCTCGAGGCCGCGCCGTAGAAGAGGGCAATGAGTTTCTTGCCGACCTCGACCGACGTATGGAGACTTTCCGCATTCCACGGTTAGTTTTCAGGCGGTTTGGTATCGATCTCGAGGCAGACTTACGACCTCCATCCAAAATCAGCGACAACATCCTCGTTCTGGTAGAACGTGTCGCCATTCGTGCCATTGTGGCCGTTGTTGGTGCCAACCGTCGCAAATCCGTTTTCTGTGCCATATGCAAGACTATCATATGCGACGCCTAGATATCAATGCCTGTCAGTATGATGAAACTCACAAATTATGGCAACGATGGTGCTATCCATAGATTGACTTACAGCCACCGATGCCCCCATTGCCCGTAGCCAGGAAGCGACCCAACCATTTTTCCGGCAGCCACATCTCGTAGGTGATGCTAGATCTGTTGGAAGTCGGTATGGACAGCGCGACGCGGCACGCGTCCGCGGCGACGACTTGGCTCTTTTGACCGCATGTCGGATCATTGTCCGACAAGGTGATACTGCTCCCGGCCTTGACAAACTGCAGCTCGGTGCGTGTCGAGTTGCGGACAGAACCTTCTGGCCTGAACTGCAGGCATTTGTCTTCAAACGACTGGCTGCTATGCGTTGCGGCCAGAGAAGGCAACGCAAACCCTAAAAGACCGGTTTCTGGTCTCATCTTGGTCCAAGGCAGTAGCGACAACAACAACCATATCATGGGTGTCTGGGATCGCGTGTCTAGTAAACGACTCTGGAGCGCATCCAGAACCGTCTCTCTCTCTCTCTCTCTTTATACCCTGCTGCTTTTTTTATCCCTCATCGATCCCAGCGGCGACTGCGGGCAAAAAAATGACAGATAATTTCCCCTTCTTGTCTCCCCCTCACTGTCTCAAAAAGAGTATCGCGGCTGGTTGGCCGTGCCAGTGCTGGTCCGGGCCAATCAATGATCTTCATTGCGGCGTCCACCTCCCCCTTTAGGACAAGCCGGGGAAGGGACTGCCGATTCGCCCCTGCAAGAGGCTGCAACCCACGACTCAAGCGTGCATATCGCTATTTCCGTGGGGAAATAGATCCGTTTCGTGGAGAATAGAAGCAAACACCGACTATCATCGTCAGATATAGAGCTATAATAATTGTTCCAAAGCTCTCCAAGCCACGTCGTCACATGCGGCCCATGAATTTCTGATCGAGTGGCTGAAACCTAGTATAGATAGGGATTGAGTTTTTTCATATGATAAGTAGCCGACAGTGCACCAGGTTTCATGTGTCAAAGCAAAGTTCTACGTAAGAGTCCGAAACTTTAGAGTTGAGAGATGGCTGGAATCTGCTCGTGGTTTAATAGTCTCTAAGCTGCGCACTTCCCCATCTACCTTCTATTCTGCAAGTGTAAGACGTATTTCAGGTATAGTGATCGTTCCTCCAACCGTTTGCTTCAAGCGTTTGCTCCGATCGTTTGTTGGTCTTTGTAGGGAACGATATAGCTGTATCGTCCCTCCACGCTCTTCTGCAAGAGGCCTACCACCCAGTACAACTTCACAGTCTCGTCTTTTTCCAACAGGTAAAAGGGATATACTGAGCATCCTCTACTTAGTATCCGGACCTCGTGAACCCTTTGTTGTAGTATATCCGACAATATCCCACCTGGCCGATTCTCGCAACTTTGCGCTTTCAACCATTGGGAACCAGCGTTACTATGGCTATCCAGAAAGCCGTCAAGACGGAGGAGGAAGACAACGGGTTGGCTACGGTGCCGCAGTCACGACCACTTTCTTCTCTACGGACGCCCAATTCAACACTGTTCGGCACAAGAGCCTGCAAATTGGTATCCGGTACTGTCTTCCGATGGAGTGCACCCCAGACGGCGGTGTTCCGGGACTTCATCCACCAGAAGTACCCTAACCAGATGGGTTGCGACTTGAGTCCGCTGTTCAAAGCCCTGGACCTCGATGGGTACGAGGACATGGAGACCGACAACGGCGAGAGCGTATACCAGCTCATGGTCGTCAAGGTCAGACGCAAGATCTCGGCAACCGTGAAGCTTATGGAGGCCGATGGAGCGTTTACCAAGAAAAGGTTCGTACAAGGACTCTCCGCTACTAATGTAATGAAAGGGTTGGGTGGAAGGGAGACGCATTGCCAGACTAACACTGAGATGAATCCAACCAAGCGCATCGACGACGGAACGAACTGTCGTAGCTAAAGAGGCTCTTCCATCTGTCGATTACCAAGCCGCCGCCCCTCAAGGGTCTCAAGATCGTGGCACATCCTCCATCGTCTACGATCTACCCGAAGCACCAAGCCATAAACCTTTGCAGCAGCAGCGCACAAACGCGACGCCCGTCCAACCCAACACCTTCTCGAGTGATTACTACCCCGAAGAGGACGACAGCTCGATTGCCAGTTCCGCTTCCCGTCAGAGCAGCGGCGGGTACCACCATTCTGGATACAGAGTTCGAATGCCGCGAGAATCGACACCAACACCAGCATCAACATCAGCGAGCACGCCTGTTGCTGCAGCTAGCCGACCGCAAACTTCTGTACCCCAGCTGTTCCGGGGAGCTGCTACTCCAATCTTGCATAAGGACCCCTTCCACCTGGGCCCCGGCGACCTAAGCCACCAGCAGATCAAGTTAGAGCAGCCCATCCTATTCGGTGCTCCAGCAAGTCCCTTCTCCTTCAACTTCAATCCCACTCAAGGCAACGGTAATGGCAGCGGTGGTGGTGGTGTCGAGACCCCATCTCTGCAAGGAGGAGGAGGAGGAGGAAGAGGGTCAAGTACCAAGAAGTCGGCGCGCCAGGGTCACATTGAGCGGATGGAAGAGACGTTGTCCGACTTCGGCGAGGAGCTGAAAGAGGCGCAGCAAGAATCTAATGAGAGCGAGGAGTACGAGACGGAGATAGACTCCATGCGGCGCTTGTACGACAAACTGGCTCAGAAGTTGGAGAGATTGAAGCTGTTGCCAGTGGCAAAGGAGTGAAGGAATCTCATGAAATATGAGGCATTGAACTGAAGGGAGAACCCCAGGTACTACATCTGTAAACTAATGTTAGGCTGACAATAATATCAACTTGGACTCAACAGCCTTGTCCCAATTTGAAAGTACTCTGCACACCATTGTATCAGCCCGGCAACAGGACTACTCCAGATCGAGTTGAAATGAAGCGGCAATATCGTTTCGTTTCCAATTTTAGAGTCCTAGAGTCTTATCGGTATGTAGCAGAAAGGAAGCTGCCATAGCAGTAAACCAGGCGTATGCGATGTGTTATCGAAATTCTATTGAGTCGACGGCAAGGGTAAGGGCGTAGCGTCAGTTTTAAGTAGATGCAGCCGGTCACAGGAACGACTACTTTTGGTAAATTCACTGGTATCGTCATATTGGTCCTCTCTTATCGACATACAGCCCCTTTGTGTCGGCGTATGAGATGAGCCTTCTGTACCCGAAGTCTCGTCCTTGTTCGACGATTATTTGGCCTCTGACTCCTCTTCCGCAGACTCGTACTCCTTACTCGATACCGATTCAGCCTCCGTCTTCGACTCCGATGCGCTCCCTGTATCTTCCTCTGCCTCTCCAGTGTTCGACAATTCTTCAGCCTCAGATGCTTCAGATGCTTCCGACATCTCTTCCGCAGGCATACCCTCTTCACTTGAAGTAGACGAATCTTCATCTCTCGACGTCATCGTTCCCGCCGACGTACCATCCCCCTCCTGATTCGATGACACCGGGGCTCCATCTTCAGAGCGTCGCACCACCTCCTCCGCCGGCAATTCCTGTGGGGGCATCGGCGGGATCTCCCGCCCATCCAACTCCCTAGGGGCGATGCACTCGCTATGCAGTTGCGCTTTGTCGCCGTACTCGCCGCTCCGGTCCCCGTCCACCCGCGTGATGGTCGTCGGGGTCGACTGCGGCGAGTGGGCGGCCTGATTCCACAGCGCGATGGCCGACTGGCGCGCCTCGGCCTTTCTCCGCTTCTTGCGCCGGCGCTGCAGCCAGAACAGCAGCGCCGTGAACAGGAGCAGGGCGACGCCGCAGCCGACGCCGATGCCGGCGCCAATGCCGATGACTTGGGCGCGGCTGGGTCCCGCAGCAACTGGAGCCGGAGCCGCAGACTCGGTGTCGGCTGCGGCAGAAGCAGAATATTCCGGCAGTTTGGATATGGTCGTCGTGACGAAGGTGGACTGGACCGTGGCGACGCGGCTCTGGGCATCCGTGGTCGTGACCCATGCCGTCGTCGTGTGAGCGATGTCTGTGTACTGGTTCATGGGCGGCGCGACGGTGGGAATGGCTGACTGTCCCGACCGGAGCTGCCGCAGTGGCACCGTGATCGAGACTCCGACGGCCAGCGAGTCGGCGGGCGGGTGGACGGCCTGGACGGTGGCGGTGGGAAAAGGCATCATTGGGACCTTGCTGGCTACCTCGTGTTTGGGGATGCGGCAGGGGTCGTCGACCACTCCGCGCCGATAGGGGTTTTCGGCGCCAACACCGCACTGCGACAGGATCCCCGCGAAGTCGGCAGCGAGGTAGTCGGCGGCACGCTCTTGGGTGCCCTTGGTTCGGAGAGTTTCCCCGACGCAGCAGAGGCAGTCGTGGTAATATTCGTAGAAGGCAGACCCTGTATCACAAAAGTCTTCCCAGTCGCAGCTCACTTGGCCTTTGATAAAGGCAGCGTCTGTTCAAGAGAAAGGGAGAGATTTAGTTCCAGTATTTTGCAGGAGAAGCCCTTTAAGCTTGATACGTCTAATTCGAAAGGGGATGGCATGTACATACTGCATGTTCCATAGCATCTATCTTCAATAGGCGCGGGAACACTGCGCCTGCGAGGCTGGCTGAGGTTCTTCACGGGGTATGCAAGTCCAGTCATGGTTGGATCGATTACGGTAGAGCAGCAACCCAACTTGATGGACAAGAATGAAATCGAGAATATGGAAGCATTTATTCTATGCTAGGAACGGGTATCATGTGGCGGCGAACAAGGTACTCGGCAGATAACTTTTAGACCCCGCAAGTCGAGCAGGTTTTATGAAATCTCATACTAGGGTTGATCAACAAGACATCGATATCAGTAATCAATTTCATCAGTCGTAATACGTACGCCGTGGCCTCCCCTCCTATCTATATGCAGGTATCTACTGGATGTCCTCATCCATGGCTTCGTCCTGGAAGCCCTGGAACTCCTCTTCCTCCAACAGTGGTCCACTAAAAGGCTTCGCCGTTCGCGGGAAGACACGCTTATACAGACTAATACCAACACTATCTTGCGGGTTGATCTTTCCGTCGAAGGTGGCCTTGAAATAGCCGTGGGTACCGAGGGCTTCCCGGATGTAACCGCTGCGCCCACGCCTAGTCCACAACGGCATGGCCTTGAACCATTCAACATCCTCACGGTTGAAGAACATGTACCTGATGGTAACAATCTTCTTGTTGATATGGTATGGGTGGCCCGTGAGAATAGCGCGCTTGGCGATCACTCTAGACGTTGATGGCGCGCGGACAGTACCCGTTGCAACCAACTGGAGGGGCAAATTTGATTCATCACCGTTTTCATCAACTTCTCCAGGGATAGTGCGTTTGAAGAAGAGAGTTGGCACTGCGCCCCAAGTAATAGGACCCATGAATGTGGCAACTGCAGATTGACCCGGGTGGAGGAATCTGCAGTACTTGTGCACGTCGTTCTCAGTATTACCTCCCACTGAGAACAGGGGTTGAATAACGAAGCGGCGGGGGCCGCATTGGACGATAAGTTCTTCCTTGGACTTGATGGACTTCTCGTAGTCTTCCTTGTGCGTGATGTCAAAGTTGAGCGTCGTCCTCTTGTTCTCATGCTCCAGAAGAGAGAATAGGGAGATGGGTTGAGAAGGCTTATAGGTCTTCTCCAATTCCATCGGCACGGCTTTTAGGTATACGTGGACTCTGGTTCCAGGCTTCACACCGCCGGCCAGTGCTCGCTTTAGGTAGTGGTTGCGTGATGATGCATAGTTTGTGACTGGTAGTAATCGCGACCAGTCTTCTGGTTCGTATGGTCGATCCTCTTCGGTGTTCCAGGGACTGGTTCGAAGGCTCTTGAGACCTCTGAACCGGGCAAGTCGCTCCCTCGCCAGTACGTGGGGATGTAATTCGATTTCATCCGGGAACTCCATGTCGTCTTCAACTTCGTCCTTCTTGCTCGCTCGATAAGCGGCAAGCTGTTCGGCATCGTCGTCTTCATCGAGTTCCTCAAACTTCTCCGATTTTTGATATTCTGACATGGCAGCCTCAGTTGGCTCAGCACCGGCAAGACCCTCGACACCGTCTTCGGGTGCTGCTTGCATAGCGTCAGCGTCAGCGTCGGCATCTTGCATCTCATCGTCGTCCATTTCTGACTCGGAATCGGAAACGTCGTCGAGGTACCACGCAGCCTGGTAATTCGAAGTTCCCTTGGGTAATTTAAGAGGCCTAGTGGGTTTCTCCGCTTCATCCTCGGAAAAGTAATGATGGTCGTCCAGCAAGACGCCCTTCTTTGATGTAGTCGCGACAGAAACGACATCGTCGATATCGTCCATGCGAGCCTCCTCAGGTGCCAGTTCGTCAAGATCATCGGGCTTGTCGTGCTCAAGTACTGTAGGCTCCTCAAGAATTTCCTCAGGTTGAGTTCCATCGATGGCTACATCACCATCCTTCTGCTTCTTTTCCAATGGGGCAGACGTTATCTTCTCAATTTGGAATGTGCCCCAATCACCAACTTGGATAAGTCTGTTTGCTTTCATGCCCTTGCCACGGACGACACCGGTGAAGACGGTAGATTCGGATGGAGAACTGGGCCACTTGATTTCGTCGACCAACATCCAACTTCTCTGATCCCTCCAGTGAACGCCCTTGGGAGAAGAATTACACAATGACCGCATAAGGTTGGAGCAATCTTGCCTCGAGTCCAGGCTGTGGACCTTGTCTTGATCGGGGTGGAAGTGTGTTATGAAGGAGACCAAGGACTTGACCACATCTGGCCTGGCCTTGGCGGGTTGGATCTTATCGAGGTTCTGGACAACTGTGAAGCACGAAGACATGCCCTGGTTCTCAACACTCCGGATAATCAGCTCGCCAAGCGCATCAACTTCGATTTCGGAGGAGAGAACGAAGATGACAAAGTCGGCCACTCTGGCGGCATCCATGCATGCAGTCAGATCGCGCTTCAGGGGAATATATTGCAGTTTTTGCTTGAAGCGGTCGATGGAGACGCGGAAGCTGGAGTTGGAGATCTCGGTTTCGATGTCAATGCTTGCATTCAGGCTCTTGATGGCGGCCGCAGCGTCGACATCGCTGCAGAGAGGCACCACGGCAACGATCCGGGGAGCGCCATCGCGTCCTCTAAATATGGCTGTTTGATCTTGGTGATCCTTATGCTTCTGTTGCTGGAGTTGCTTCGCGCGGTTCCGTCGGTCGAGTTTCGACATGACTTGCTGGTGTGGAGTCTTGCGCAGGCCGCGCTCGTTGGATAATTTGCCTATGAGAATTGAATAGGTTAGCATATACTTCCTCGTGACCTTGAAATGATACGGATTTGTTCTTTCGGGTTCGAAATGCAATAATTCATACCTTTAGCCTGTTCTCGCAGAGCACCCTTGGTGGCCTTCTTTGACTTAAACCCCTTGTGGGAGGTTTTGGTCGTAGGCCGGTGGGAATGCGCCATGGCAGCCGGCATCTTGCCGTCTCCGCCTGCTTTGAAGCGGATGGGTAATGAGTGCGAAGCCAGATTGACTGCTGTCTTGCGATCAATCCCCTAGTGCGGGATCGCAATTTACAAACTTGTTGGGCGCACGCGAAATCGGTGTTGAAGTCGAAGGCCAATTGTTTCAACACAGGCGCATTGGGTATATTCGACGTCGCTCCTGCAATTACCGTTGCAAAATGGAGGGGCAAAGTCGTTGATTCTTGAAATTTTTGTGGTTATCGATTACTATCAGCTCGATAAGGACCCCTGTAGGAACCCCCCACCTGCCCGCCTCTAAAGCCCAAGATCTTATCTAAATTTAGGGCCAGTGCTCTCCATCTTCTGCTTGTTCCTACTCCTCTGGCATCTGGCTGTCTGGGGCATCCAATCCAATGCAACTTTAATTCACGCTTTGAGAACGTACATCCTGGTGTTATTACAGGATACCCGAATGAATAAATGGTCGATTTTATGATATGTTTCTATTTCAGATGTAGCAGTGAGACACAGCCATGTACAGTGGCTTTGATGGTGATTATATGGTGTATAGTATTAGTGAGACTGTTTTGTATACTTTAGAACCTTTGAGCTTACATCACTCTCATTGGCTACCAAGCGGCTGGAATTGATGAAGGCCATGCCAACTTCAATTTCAAATCCCATACAAACTGGTGTCGCTACATCTACATCAGCAGACTCAAGTGTATAATTTCGCTCGATAATACAAGTCGTGTTATTCAAGGTAGGTAGCAAGCATGTCGCCTCTAAATCTATCGTATATCACTGCCATGACTGCACTCGAACAACATGTACACCCTTCGCCGAGGAGTCCTCATGCCTTTTCAAAACGGATTCAACGCTTCTTGGCCACTAAGAAAGCTTATCAAGTATCAAGCGCTCTGCGTAAGAATTTCCTAAGTTATCTATAATATACGATGTCTAATGGTTTTCACGGACAACAGCCGACTCAGGTGAGCCTGCTATACTGTCTATATGTTTAGTAGACTATTGAATTCCTCCAATATTGACAAAGAGGGAGCCATTCGTGAGTATCAACCTAACAAGTAGAGTTCCTGGTCAGGTCCTTATCCCCAGAGGCGTTGGATCAATATAAAGTGTCTCTTCATTGGAAATGTCCCAGCAGGCTCATGCAAACATGTGGGTGGTGTTTTCAAGACATCTTGAGGGGGTCTTCAGTATTGGCTCAACCCAATGAAGTTACCAAGGAGCATGAAGGAGACGTTTATACAGAAGATTTATTGATACTGTATACCTTGAGAAAACTATGGTACCCACGACAGCGGACCCATTCCCATGTCACCAGTGGTTGTCATCCTTCAATACATCAATGGAGCTGCAGTCAAGCTGAATGGAAGTGGGGCACCAAGGGACAAGTACCGCTGCTTATCGGGCGATAAGAGTCCCCTGAATAACTGGACTTCAGTGATCCATAAGTCTTTGGGTCCCGCTAGATAACGGTCTTATCAGGGGTCTGTGCTCAAAATTTCCATGAAACTTTTTGGGAGTGTTAGCAGGTAAATGTTCAACGGATCTGCAGCAAGACGACATCGCGACATCTCCTGTTGCGCGCCTAGCATCCTCCCAATTAATACACCTTGTTCCCGAGAGGATCGGATACCTGTACGCCAAACCTAAGATAAAAGTTCTTCGATAGCCGACTCGCCAGCACCAACTTTATCCGGCTGCAACATGGAGGTGGACGAGGTCGAGATTACCGAGCGGCCTTCGGCAAAGACCCACGACAATGGCGCCGTTACCGTCAAGCGCGCTCGCACACAGCTCATCCCGAAGCACGAACGAGAGCGGATAAAGCGAAACAAGCAAGCCCACCGCGACTACGGCCGTGGAAACGGCGTTGACCTCAAGACCATTAAAGACAAGAAGTTGCGCCGCAACCTGAAGGGCCTCGAGGCCAAGTACAAGCAAGCTGCCGAATCCGCCAAGGATGCCGAAATTCTCATGGAAAACACAGGGGGCTTCCTGGAGGCCGAAGAGGAGTTGGAGAGGACATGGCGTGTGACGCAGAACGAAATCGAATCCAATGTCTCTTTGGAGGCTTCCAAAAAGCGGTTCGACCTCAAGTTGGATCAATTGGGCCCATACCAGTTTGACTACGATAGGACGGGTAGAATGCTGTTATGTAAGCAACCCAGCAATCTGCCCTCGCAAACCCTGGGCCTTCGTTGGATTGTCCAACGGGGCAGATGTTGAAGCTGTCCTAAACCTGGGGACTATGTACTGACTGATTGTGCTTGTAGTGGGAGGCGCCAGAGGACACATAGCCACCATGGATTGGAGGCAGGGCAAGTAAGTTGAACCTGTGACTCTCATTAATGCCTTCTCTTCTAACTGGAATCGTTATAGGCTTGGTTGCGAGATAAACCTGCAAGAAAAAGTTCGAGTACGTATTGCCTTGTGTCTATGTCGCTTGGTCCACCGATACGGTCGCCGCTCGAAGACTTACCCGGTGCTGGGCTGGAGCCAGATGCTACGGACCACTGGCAAAACTGGAAAACGTACTATACGCTAACATGTGGCATCTAGGCTGTCAAATACTTACACAACACGAATTACTTCAGCGTTTCTCAAAAGAACCAGGTGTATATATATGATTGTAAGTCGTTGCGCTTATATATAAACCATCCTCATAATACCCTATAACTTGGATCCCGCCGAATTTCATCAGAACTGGGCATGAAGCACTTCGCTAATTCCGCTCATAGCACATGGCGTTGAATTGCATTGTCTCCGGAGCCTCCAGGAAGTTTCCCACATGGAGTTCCTGCCATACCACTACCTCCTGACGACACTGGTAAGCTTGAATGATTTATCGTAGTCTGTGACATTCGTCTCTAACTTCTACCTAGGGTCTGACAGGGTGGCTGAAATATACGTAAGTATGAGTGTGCTTATTCTCTATAGTTGGATCACTCTGGCTTCTCCCTACTCGGCAAGCCAAGTATGATACTGCAAAACAGCCACTGACTTCTCTCACAGCGACGTGTCGACCGGTAAACTGGTCTCCGAGATACGCACGGGGCTGGGGCAGCCTACTTCAATGGCACTGAACCCCTGGAATGCCATTGTGCACGCTGGTCACAACAACGGCACTGTAACTCGTATGTGCCATTTCGCAACTCTCTCATACCCTGGAATGCATACTAATGCACGATTACACAGTGTGGTCTCCCAACAATAGCGAGCCACTCGTCAAGTTGCTGTGCCATAAAGGCCCCGTTAAATCTGTTGCGGTAGACCGAGAAGGAAGGTATATGGTATCATGCGGCAATGACCGGAAAATGGCCGTGTGGGACATTCGCATGTTCCGGTATGTACCCCTTCAATGCTTGCTGTCATCTTCCGGGCTTTCTTATAGCATGATGCTGACAGCTTTTACAGAGAGGTGAATAGCTACTTCACAAGAACTCCAGCGTCGTCTGTATCCATCAGCGACCGGGGTGTTACAGCTGTTGGGTGGTCAACCAGCGTGACACTGTGGAAAGACCTCTTTGTGAAGCATCGCAAAGACCAGATCAAGGTCGAGAGCCCGTACATGACATGGGGCGGCGAGGGCAAATCAGTTGAGCAAGTCAAATACTGCCCATTCGAAGATGTCCTTGGTGTCGGACACGACGAAGGTTTCTCATCAATCATCGTCCCAGGTGCTGGAGAGGCCAACTTTGACGCCATGGAAGTCAACCCTTACGAGACCGTCAAACAGCGACGCGAGACCGAAGTCAAGGGTCTCCTGAACAAGCTCCAGCCTGAGATGATTGCCCTTGATCCTAACTTCATTGGCAACCTGGACCTTCGCTCGGACCAGCAGCGACGAGAGGCGCGTGATCTGGATGCTAAGCCGGTCGATATCGAGACAGACATCAGGAACCGTGCACGTGGAAAGAATTCGGCTCTCCGCAAGTACCTGAGGAAGCAGCGTACGAAGAACAACATTATCGATGAGAAGCGCCTCAAGGTGGACGAGCTGTGGAAACAGCAGCAAGAGCAGAACCAGGAGAAGCGACAGGAGAAGGTTGCCGAGCTTGGGCCCGCTCTGGGCCGCTTCGCGAGAAAGGAACAGTGAAAAGGTATCTTTGCATAGCCATAATACAAAACGAAGCCCAGTTCGATGCTAGATCGGATCGTCGCGTGGGTGCATTGATATGTGGTACACGCCGGACACTACAGGCAGGGACTTGATTTAGTGATACCCAATTTAACGGCTCATCCCGACGGTACATACGTTTTCTTTTTATTTCGAGGGAGATGTCATACCTACACTGCGACTACACGGTCGTTCGTTACCGCTATCCGACGTTTCGCAACCACCTTGGCCGCAGAATGAGGCTTACTCTAGATCATCCCTTGCGGAACATTTTGCGCCATGTATTTGGGAGCAGCTGAAAACAGGGGTTTCTCCGGCTCTTGGCATCACATCAGGCTTCGTATGCGAGAGGATTTTCTACTCGAAATAGCACCAACTGGTTGAAAGTTGGCAGGAGTATGCAGGAATAGCAGGTAGACCAGTGTGTACGGGGTGGATGTGTCAGTAGGCATGTGATCAAAGACGATGGCCTCCATGGTTTGACCAAATGCATAGAACAAGTTGGAAACTCGGGTGTCGAAACAAGCCTTCGGAAAGTCTCAGCCACGTTGCGTTGGGAAACGAAGGTTGCATCCTCATTACTACCACATGGTCTCTTTAATTGTTCATATGCGTGGATGAGAGCGAACAGTGCATCTGTCGCACAAAGATCATTCCATCGTTTCCTTCTCTTCTTCGTCCCCAATAGGGCTGTGGAACGGTATGACGGTCTCTCATTTAAAGCCTCCCATCCTTCTTCCCTTGCAGTATCTTGTTTGAATTAAGTCCATGGCGCACCGTGAGTGGTTGGTTGGTGGTAGGTTAAAATAACGCCGTGTAACACGTATGAGCCACTTTGATGTGGTGCTCTGCTGAAATCTCACTCGGGCGCCTCCAACTCCCGATCGTGCGAGTCCCTTCCCGCCGTCTTACACGGTCGACGGGCGGAGCGCAACACGAATTTATGCCGTGTCACGGTGTTTCGAGAAGGTCAACATGACGCGTGCCTGCATGTGCGACTCTGACATTCTTGTCTCGGTGAGACACGAGAACGGCATGATGATGATGATGATGATGGACTAACGTTCTCTTTACCGACCTCTTACGAGAAATGGCCATCGACGAACCCGCGGTTGTGGGTGTAGTTGGCGAGGGAAACTCCAGCGTTGGACGCCGAGGCCAGCCTTGGTGGTTGATAACTTTTCGCTTGATATCCGAACAGGGAGTAACAAACAATAATGCATATCGTGTTCTTCTTTTTGGGCTGAACCAGCCCGGGCGGCGTAGACCAATCGTAGTCCCTCCTGAAGCTCGGGTTTGCTCTGCACTGCAGAAGCGAGTGGTGAAAACGACGAAATGTTACGCTGCGAATAGCCCACGTTATCCTCGTCTTCTTCGGGTCTTGATCAATCACGGGTTATGTACACGGAACTTGAGGGCACCCCTTTTGCTCTTTAGTAGAAACTAGCCCCCACACGAGGGCTTTGGGAGTTTCCCACCTATTCTCGTATCATGATATACCAAGTCACCAGCAATGGCGGTGACAATCAATCAAGTATAATCCAGAGGAGAGAGTGTTGGAACATATATTGCTACCACATGCCAATATGCCATTATGAAATTCGTCATTGATATCCCTTCACCCTTCACCCCTTTCCTTGATTGTCTCTACATTGACCCGTGCGAAGATGGAAGCGGCACCACCCAGCACATCCGACGCGGAGGAACAGCGCGGAAGCAGCTGTGTCGAGAAGCCGGAATCATCGACGTCAACGACGGGCCAACGTGAGCCGAGTCATGAAGAAGTCGATGCTGAGGCTCAGGTCGCCCAACAGACCCCCGTTTCAGAGTGGAAGATAGGGACGCAGGAGTTGTATATCATACTATCGCTCACAGTCATCAACATGGTCGTTGCCCTGGACTCGTCTATCATCATCACAGCTCTCAAAGTGCGTGTAATGTGTACCCAATAACATCATAGGAAAAAGCTCAATGTGCCCTATTGAATGCGTGGGCTAACCTTTTATACTGCACCGCCCAAAGACGATGACCACAGCCCTGGGCGCAGACACCACCCAAGGCTTCTGGATCGGCACCTCCTTCCTGCTGGCCTCCACCGTCGCCATGCCCCCTGTCGCGAGCCTCAGCGAGATCTTCGGCCGCCCAATCTGCCTCCTGTTCTCGCTCGCCGCCTTCACCTTGGGCAGCCTCCTCTGCTGCATCGCCCGCAGCGTGCGCCTTTTGCTCGCCGGCCGCGCTGTCCAGGGCGTCGGCGCGGGTGGCATCTGGATGGTGTCGCTGCTGCTGCTGACGGACCTCGTGCCTTTGCGCCACCGGCCCAAGTGGTGGGCCGTCATCTCGCTTGGCTGGGCCGCGGGGCTGGTCGCGGGTCCCCTCATCGGTGGCGCCATCGTGCAGCGCACGACTTGGCGCTGGATCTTTTACCTGAACTTCCCCTTTTGCGCGTTCGGGCTCGTCGTCACCCCTTGGTTGCTGACGGTCCGGCCCCGGCGCATCGAGAGCTTGCGGGCGAAGCTGGCGCGAGTCGATTGGGTCGGCGGGGGCCTGTTCACGGCTAGCTTGACGTTGTCCCTGTTCGCGCTGTCCTCGGCCGGCATCCAGTTCGCCTGGAGGAGTGTGGAGATCATCGCCACGCTGGTCATCGGCTTTACGGGACTGATCGCTACGGGTGTTTGGGAGGCTTTCTTTACCAAGGAGCCGATGCTAAAGCATAGTCTGTTTTACAGTCGGAGTTCGAACATTGCCTATTTCGGCGGCTTCGTGCAAGGCTTAGTGGTCAGTATTCATCGGCTTCAATTGGCATCACCCCTTGGTAATTACGGGGTATTTCGTGGGATGAGGCTGGGCTTTGTTAACCAAAACAAATCACAAAATAGATGTACGGCGAGAACTACTACGTGCCCTTTTTCTTCCAATCGGTCAAGGGCACTTCACCGCTGCGAGCAGGCATCAACCTGCTTCCGGCGCTGCTATTCGTGATCCCAAGCGGCGCCGTGACGGGTGCCCTGGTCAGCCGCTATAACAACTACCGCTACGCCCTCTGGATCGGCTGGTTTTTTGTGTCCCTGTCTAGTGGCCTTGAGCTCTTGTGGAACGACGCGAAAGTGGCTACGGGGGTCTGGGTCGTGTCTCTTATTGCTATGGGCGTCGGGCACGGGATTGTGCTGAACGCGCAGACGTTCGCGTGCCAGGCCATGGCTCGGCCGGGCGACATCGCAGCGGCTGCCGCTATGTACGGGTTCGTGCGACAGTTGGGCAGTGCGGTCGGTGTATGCGTCGGCAGCACCACCTGGCAGAACGTAGCGGCGCTGAAGCTGGCATGGCAAGGAGTACCAGTCGACATTGCTTACCATGCGGAGGCCTACGTCGAGGAGGTCCACAGCAGTATGCCCGATGGCGCAGACATGAGGAAAGAAGCAGTGACGAACGCGTTTGTGTTTGGGTTCTTGGGGGTATGGCAAGTGTTCCTGGGCATCTCGGGCGTCGTCTTCTTCCTCAGCTTCTTCGTCAAGCACTTCGATATGAACAAGGCCATCGAATCAGAACACCGGCTTCAGAGTGTTGGTGGTGATGGAGGTGGCAATGGCAACGGCAACAGCCACGGGACTGTACAGAGGATCTCCCGCCTAGTAATGCTGAGGAGCTCTAAGCCACAGGCCGATCGATGACTGGTGATCTGCATGGCTCCGTACATAGCTCCGCACATAGCCGTGAGCATCACCATAGCAGAGGGAACATATTGGCCATGAGCCACACTTACTACTGCAGGCATTGTTGTTAATCGCATCGATCGGCACGTTCATCTCGTATGTATGTACATAATTAGAAACCTGCCCCTTCCGGTTTGTTGGTGCCGTTGCGCTGCTAGACGTCGACCAACTGGTCATGTAACCGGGGTAGACCCGTAATCTACTAGTTGGCTCAGAAACCAGGCCACGCCCAAAGCGAGACACACAAAGTGAAAGTGACGGCTTGGATGACGAGACACGGAGACCAAAAAGAGGAGGCCCGAGAGTAGTGGTACGGAGGAGACGACAAGGAGGAAGCCAGAAGAAGCAAGCAAGCACCTTCTGGTTTCGGGGGGGCACTAGGTGCGAAAAAGGGCGTCTGCCAAGGAGGCAGGAGGCTCGCAGGAACGGGGTTTGTTTAAGCTACTACTCAGCCTGAAAGGACCACCCAGGCTGCAAGCAAGCAAGCTCGCAGGGAGGAGAGAAGCGTCCAGGAGGAAAGAAGGGTGTGCCGAATAACCGTTTCCCCCCAGAATCCCAAGGACCAAGGCGTGCTAGGGTCCAGAATGACGAGCGAGAGCCCGGAAGAGCTACTGGATTACTACTACCTATTATGGAGAGTGACATGGTGCATGATGGATCATGGGTGTCTATGTCTGGGTGTTGTGCGAGAATGCCATTACTCGATGAGAATCTTGGGCTTCTGGGCTTCTGCTCTGGGCTCTACGTTAACCTGGGAACCCACAAATCCCTCCTCGTTTTGTCAAGCCTTGGCTACCAGCCACAATTCGTCCGATAATTCTTGCCGCTATTTATGGAGACCAGTGACGTTGCCTTTTTCATGCTTTCTCCAGCTTTTCGTCAGCGTTCTGGTCAGCGCTCTCTGCGCTCCATCCTATCGTGCCTGCTGAGCTGCGTGCTCTTCTGCGGCCACCCCAAAAGTGAAACCAACAAATAGGTACAAGACACCCCGAACCAACTATTTACTGTACCGGCCGCACTGCCGCATCTGGGCCCGTCTAGGCCGCTAACGCGCCGGTTGGTGGCTGGGGGCGCAATTAGACCACTGTCAGACTGTGCCATTTTCAGAGTCAAGAGTCAAGAGTCAGGTCCAGGAACCGGAAATCAACAAACAATCACGGTTTCGCAGTAAGCGAGCCGCCCCCATACTCTCAGACGAGCATGTTGGATGCCATCTTGCGACATGGTGCCAAGTAGCAGGAGATTGCACCGGAAGATGCTGTTTGGGATTGAGCCCATGCTCGTATGGTTCATTTCTGCTGGTTTACGATGAGCCGCCTAAAAAGGATTGCTGAAGGACGGAGACCGGTGCAGCACCACTGGAGACAACTTGGCTATGCTACAGCTACGAGTGCCAACGAGTGCGAGGGAACACCATACCTGTACACTGTCTGTATCCAGCGCGCCGCCTTACTTGCTTACTCGTAGCTTTCCTGTGTGGTGTACAGGTGTATTTAGTAGGAGCAACCGAGATCGACGTTGAGGCATGGGACCCAATCGGAATCGGGGAGACGCGCGTTTGGTCTGGGGCAAACAAGGCTCAAAGCTCGTCCAGCGGCGGCCCGGAGAGCTGCCATGCCCCATCAGACACCAGTACTGACCAGAGCATCAGAGCCTCCTCCGTCGCTACACGTACAACTATGTACAAGCCATCGGTACCTCCACCTTCTCTGGTAGTCTGGGGCCACAGCTGTGGTTGCTTGCTGGTGGATCCCAAGGGGGCGGGTCCTCCCCCTTGGACAAATGGAGAAACTCGACTGGACATGGGCAGTACATGGGGACCTTTCACAAACAACCGGTCGCCTCATGCTTGTCTAGCACAGGCTCTTATTACGAGCTGCCATGTTCGATGACGAAAACCAGAGCTTGGAAGTACGCTGCCCATCCAGTATTTAATACGCAACAACGACCTGACTCTTTCCTCACCTCCATCTCTTTCTCCTCCAACCTAATCATCTTACATCAACAAGCCCTCGCTTCTTCTCACCTTCAACCTCACCAACTCCAACAACTCACCAAAACCAACAAACATCAAAATGCAGTTCTCCGCCGTCACTGTCCTCGCTCTCGCTGCTGCCGTCAACGGCCAGCTTGCCAGCTCCATCGTCTCTGAGGCCACCTCTGCCGTCGGCAGTGTCGTCTCCACTGCCACTGGCGGTGCCGGCAACGTTGGCAGCTCCATTGCCAGCGGCGCCTCCTCCGTGGTTGGCTCCGGCTCTGCCTCTGCCTCCGCCTCCGCTAGCAACAGTGTTACCACCACCATCACCAGCGGTGTTGTCGCTACTGCCTCTGCCAGCAAGTCCGGCAGCGGCTCGCAGTCCGGCGAGGCCACGAAGACCACCAACGGCGTCAGCACCACGACCAAGGGCCCCACCGAGGTCGTCGTGTCTCCTACGTCTACCTCCACCCCCAACGGCGCTGCTGCCACCCCCATCATCGGTGGTCTCTTCGCCGCCGCCGGTATTGCTGCCCTTCTGTAAATTTTGCAGACGGAGTAAGGGATGAAAATGTGTGGTGTCAAGTTGCATGATGTCATAATCACGACACTCAATGCGCGGCATCGCAACGAGCAAAATGTACCCATAATATACCACGCGAGAGGGAAAGAAGCTTCGGTTCAGTCAACTCGGGGCATGGAATTTCAGCATTATCTTTTGGAGCATGGCCGTTCTCATGGTCGGACTATTTTTTGTCAGGAGTGAATAACACCTTGCATAACATAATGATTACATGTACATAAAATATACCACGATTCTATTTCTGACAACTACATATTCCTGTTTGCCGTGATTGTACGACTGTCAAGATCTGATCTTATTGCACATGACCATATTGTGACATATTTTCCCCTTGCTAGTCGCACTCGTTAGGTTGATTGAACAGCCCTTTCTAGTAATACTGGGCGGCTTAGAATGTATGGTCTATGCACCGGCTTGTTGATGAGATACAATCTCCATGTGTGAGATGGCGGAAGGATATTGAGACTCAAGTGACACATTTCCAAAAGTAGGTGAATAAAGTATGTATCGCACTCGCACACGGACTTAGTACCATTGAATAAGAGACATCATTCCGTGAAATATGTCTTACACATACATGGCAGTGCCCAAGCAGTCAGGTACGCAGAAGAAACTTTGACATTTACAGCGGACATAAAGTAAACGGCTTGACAATGCCCAACTTTCATTGGGATACTGGATGTACACCGCGAGAGAGGAAATCTCTTAAGAATCCTTCCAAGAACAATATTGTTTGTCAGAATGTCTTATGAGTGCGGACAGGAGATTGCGATTGGCATACAACCTGGAAAGGAGCCGCGATATGTACCTGCTTGCTGATGAAACACAAAATTCATGTCATATCCGGAGGGTTCAATATTCCCTTGAGATTCAGATACAGCAACCAACCAACCATCTCGCAGAATGTCAATGAGAAGAAAAAACCGTCGGAGGAGCTTATACAGTAAAATACGCGCACACAGCCGCCGTCGGTCGGTGCCCAAGGCCCGCTGTGGGAATCGAGCTGTTGGCCGGTTGGACATGCCTTCAATACGAGTCAGCCAGTGTTACTTCACTGGTGTAATGCCAGGCCAAGGATATTAATAGAAAACAATTACGCGTAAGTGTTCATGAGGAGGCTTTCTAAGAGCGGTCAGACCGATTCCTTGATGCCTTCTGGCACCCCTAGGTATTTCCTTCTTCCTGCTTTCTTTCTTTGTATGTGAAGGGGCTGGCTGGTTTACAAGCAACAAACGTCCAATCCAATTGATGGTGGTCAACCCAAAGTGGCCCGGCCAGAACCAGGACCCTCCAACCAGCAAATACGCGCCAAATTGTCAATTCGATGAAAATCCGAGACGAGGCAGGCAATGATTTGCTACTTGGAAATAACTTGAAGGAGGACGGCCATCCGCCATCCATCCCCATGGGACGAAGAGTGATAGACAGTGCGAGGTAAAGTACCGGTAAATACTCCACGCCCACAGGGGTCACGTGTGCAAATTCCAGAAGGGTACCGATGCTTCTGGCGCTGTGGCTGCGTTTTAACGGTAGCTGCGCGCGACATCCATAATTGATGCCAGCCATCAGGACATAGGTAACTACCTGGGCTTCTCCTTGCTTGTTCATTGCTTCAAGGTCGCGCGGCCAGCAGCGGGTATTGTATTTCAACACATAGACCAGTCCCGTCCCAGGTTGATATTGATTCGCCGTCATTCGTACATGTGTGAGCCTATGCAGGGTTTTTTTTTTTGGTTTTTTTTTTTTGGTTTTGGATTTGGATAAATTCCCATCTTGCTCACATCGAGTTTAGACAATCGGAGAATTACATTAGCGTCTTTTCTTTTTCCAAGTGGCATTTTGGCAGGAGCGACTTGAGGATTAGCGCGGTCCCCCCAACTGCCGCCTCAACGCCAGCAAGCCAGCCTGCAAGTGCGACTGCGGATTCTCATCCATACCTATTGTATTGTCTACACCACCACCCACCACCGTGACTATGCCAGAGGCCCAAAGCTCATTCGTGAACTTCAAATGCTGAATTTTAACACCAGCCGAAGTAATATTCATATATACATGCATATTCAATTAAAGGAACATGTTCCATCTACCTGCCCAAAGTGAGCGTGTTCGACCACCACGGTCTGTGACCAAATCATTTCTTCTCCATGGTTCTGTTTCAATTCTCTTCCGACTCGCTGCTCGTCCGCGGAAACCCGGATTTTTCTGGTTGAATCCGGCTCAATAGGTGCCTTTGAAAACTTACCTAACCCAGTATGACCCGAGATGACCTATATAACGAGCAGATTAATAAACGAGTTCTACTGCATCCATGGCTAACCGGCACCCAGCTCGAGCTGGACAGTTGCCGGTCCCTCTGCCGACACGAGAAGCAACGGACCGTTTGGTTTTGCTCTCAGACCCAGTGTTTGGCCTTCCCCTCAAGGATGATCAGAGGGACATTTATATGATGAAAAGAAAACAAGTTGTGATCTTTGCCAGTCGTGCAGTGAACGAATATACGGCCTGCCGCGGCAAAACTCGCCGGCCGTCTGTCATTGGTTACGGCCAGCATGCCAACCGGTCACATCTCGAAGGCAACGTCCCCCCCTTTAATCAATCTAGATTGGGGTTGGCTGCGTGTGTGCCAACCTTTTCAGTATGCCAAGAGTCTGGGGTGCATATCCAATCCCACCCAGGACGTGGTCAACCAGAGGTGTCCCTAGGGGTCGCCTTCCGCATCTGGCGTATCCGAGCCAAGGCTGGGATAGATGAAGCTTTTAAAGTGCATACATCTGCCGACATGGCCACAACCCGGGACTTCGACCGTCGCAGCGCGAGAGCACAGTTTGTTCCCGACTCGGGGGCATATAAGGAAGCCTCTCCGTCTTGGGCACCGGAAGCTTTCTGGACCGGATGTGTGGGCACGCTAGGCCAACTGTTTCTCTTCCAGACAATACATCTTGATCGCCGCCATGAAGTGTCCCGGAAACAATGTGCTGCTCGCGGCAGTCCTGCTGCTTTGTCAAGCGATCGCGGTCCCTCTCACCACCCAGGAGGTCTCCCAAACTGACATTATGTCCGGAAAGGCATTGTCCGACTATAGCAAAACCGCCTTCGACAATGCCATGAAGAGACTCGGTGCGAGTGACTCAGGCTGTACCAAGGACAATGTGAAGATCCGTAAAGAATGGTGAGCTCCTGAATCACGCCAACTGCTTGACAATAGCCCCGTTCTGACTGTACTTCAGGAGAAACATCCCGGGCGAGGAACGTATCGCGTACCGAAAGGCCGTTGAGTGTTTGATGCAGAAACCGAGTGTCTTTCCCGATGTAGAGGGGGCAAAGTAAGCCACATCAGTATTATCATCAACGTGCGAGATCACTCAGCTCATATTGGCGCAGATCGTCATTCGACGACTTCGCTGTCCTGCACGTCGCCTTCACACCATACGTCCATAACTCGGTCAGTGTAGCTCTGCAGGAACCAAAAGGGGCCCTCCGGCGTCTCGAGCATTAAGGTTCTAACATGGATAGGCCACCTTCTTGACTTTCCATCGATACTTCTTGAGGACGTACGAGCAGAGACTCGAAGACCAGTGTGGCTATACAGGTACAAATACACCCAAGTCCATCAATGCACCCACAGCGCTGATATTTCCCCCTTTAATCCTGAAAGGCACCATCCCCTACTGGGAATGGGGCCTCGACTGTGGCGACATCGACAAGTCGCCCCTCTTCGATGGCTCCGAGACCTCGATGGGCGGCAACGGTGAGTATATCGCCAACAAACCCAACCCGATGGCCATGTTCGGCGCGAAAGCGGGCACTGGCGGTGGGTGCATCAAGAAGGGCCCCTTCGCCAACTACACCGTCAACCTGGGCCCCATCGGTGCCAAAAACCCCCTGGGCTACAACCCGCGTTGCATCAAGCGCGACCTCAACTCGGACATCTGCGCCCGCTGGGCCTCGATCAGCAACACGACGCTGACGATCCGCGACGGCACCGACATCGAGATCTTCCAGGCCCTCCTCCAGGGCGACTTCCGCTACAAGCAGGCGAGTAACTTGGGCATGGCCGTCCACGGCGGGGGGCACTACACCATCGGCGGTGATCCCGGTGGTGATTTTTACTTCAGTCCACTTGAGCCAGGATTTTATTTTCATCACGGGCAAATTGATCGCTTGTACTTTGTGTGGCAGAACCTAGACTGGGAGAAGAGACAGGTACGTCCGCTGCTGTGTTATCTTCGAGCTCGCTTTTCCTCATTTTCTTTTCTCTCCCAACAATGGATGATCTGACCTGATATACCGAAACAGGGCATCGCTGGTACGGGAACCATGATGAATATGCCGCCGAGTCGTAACGTGACCCTCGACGACACGCTCGACTTCTCGCCCATGAACCCCAAGCGAGCCGTCAAAGAGCTGATCGATACCATCAGCGGGCCTTTCTGCTATGTCTACGAGTAGTGTAGGGAATACCGACACCAGGTGGTAAAGGATTTGCTACCATGGATATTGTTCGGTTCTGTTGAGCAAACATGATAGATTGGTTTTCAATCTTAATGACACCACCATATTGCCGACCTGTTACCGACCCAAGTTCACACTAGCACAAGAGGGAGGACAGTCCTCGACAGGTCCCAGTCGTCACCCACCCTAGATTCCCAGAGGTATTTCACCATTTTACAAGATAATTTCACTATTAGAGAGTATCCTGATCGTTACCCACCGCACAATTTGAAAGATATTGTATCATCTTAACAAGCAACTTCATCATCCAAGAAAGGGGACGTGGTCTAGTAGTATAATGTTTCCTTAGCATGCGCTACTCGCCCTCTGGGTGCTGTAGACTGTCCTGATATACGAAAATCTACCGGTGCGCGAGCTGATGGTATTGGTGACCGCGTAACTACCCTGCAAGCCGATAATACCCCACCCAATCTCCATTCCTGATCAGTCATTCTAAAAACGATGCCTGGCTCCCAGGTCCGGATCCCTCTCGAATCCCCAGGGGGGCCAGATATGGAGGGTTCGCTGACAACATATCTTAGATGAAGTGTTCGCTCAAGTATAGCAAGAATTCAGACTTGAACCATTTGATACGCAAATCGTATAGCACACCTTGAATGGTCAGATCAGCCAACGAGCTATCCCGGAGCCTGAGTTCATAACATATCTACCTACCAATGCCGTGACGAATAACGACCAGGATACGGCAATACTTATAACTTGAACCCCTAATAGTCCGTGGCTATCTGCAACCCCAATACATGAGATCAACACTCTGTATCAAAGATATACCAACGTAATGCAGGCTCAAAGCCAGTACCAAAAGCTGAGTGTATCGTAGTGTAAAAATGAAGAGGAAAACGTGAGACTTATTCAGCGTTGCCATCGAAATTCAACCGGCTACATGCCGGATAACTCGCCCAAATTCACTTGGACCGCCCGTATTCCACGTCCACCTCAGTGTTTTTCATGATAATGTACTGCTGGCTGGAGTCGTCGTCGATGCGCTCCCACTTCGACCCGTCCTCGCCGCCACGGCATGATGCGAGGGACCGGCCGCCCGCATGCCCAAGGTTGTTCATCTTGATTTGGTTTGGTGTATCATTGCTGCCAGATCGATAGGCATATGACCTCTTCGACCCAAACATCGGTATCTTCTTCAGAAGCGGACGAAGAGACGGGAGGGAGCCGGCTATGATGCCTACTCCGCACTCGACTATGGACCAGATCACAATGTTGCATACGTTGTCTGGGAGACAGTGGCATTAGCTCGAAGAAGATTTCCAAAGATGACGGAGCAGCTGTAACTTACAATAGTAGTCGGTTGGTACATTGTAGAACTGCAAGTAGGGGAGCCGTACGATGGTCGATATGCTTGCCCTGTATCGTTGGAGTCAGCACGAAAGCAATTTGGTAAGTTCATATTAGACACAGGACTCACAATGCACCTAAAGCCAGTATAAACATCAGAGTAATCTTAAGGCTCTTGCTCATCTTGAGGCTCCAGATGACAAAGGCCGGGATGATGGCGCAGGCCCAGTCCGTGATGACTGAGATGGCCGAGATAACGTAGCTGATTTGGCTGATTCGACCCGAGCTATCGCAATGACCAGTGCCGATGGGGGCGCGGAGCGACGGGTCCCAGCTTGCGGCAAAGGGCGTGCAGTTAACCATGACGGCGACGAAACCCACAAAGGTGATGCCCACGCTGAATATCATGACGGCCCAGAGCGGGTAGACATAGCGGCGGGCTGTCGTGAACCGCAGTAGAGCCCAGCAGATGCTGGACTTGATGAAGGGGAGGCTCCAAGCATAGGTGATTTGGAAGAAGACAAGCCCTATACAACATTTAGCCCCGTGACCTTTTGTAGAAGGCTGACAGAGACTTCGGGGGTATACTCACATTTGGCGGCGTGAACCGTCAAGAAATAACTATCATCCTTGGAGAATCCAGTAGCAAACGCAGCGTCATGGTGTCCCAAACCTGAGTAGACGTCCATGCTGGTGAAAGTGCAACATGCGACGAAGAATAGCTATATGCTTGCATTAGGTTCATTGCTACTTTGGAGATGATCATTGCCCGCATGAAGCTTCTTTCCCGGGCCTTTTCTTCGCACTCACCAGTCCAATCATCATGAGGTAGTCATCTAAGGCCAGGGCCTTGATGGAGGTGCGCACGTAGACTCTTAAAGTTACAGTAATGATAGACAGGGCACCAAGTACAACGGTAACTGCCAGTGTGGCAGCCGCCAGGTCAACGGGTGCTATGCTTGGTGGCGGTGCCATGGCGAACGTGAGGGAATGAAAAGGGGTTACCGGAGGGCTGTGCAATGTAAAGATATATAGAGAGGGTGGAGCATGGTTCAACGAAAAGAAGGCATATTCAACCATGACGGATGATACGGATCTCATTGCTTTATAGTTTATATCTCCTTCATTCCAAACACCCAATGATTATCCATGCCGGTGAGGGCGAGCAATGGTCCCGCTTCCCCTTAAGGTGTCCCCGAACTTGGAAATGAAGAACGTCTCCTATTTGATCAGTCACAAAACTGTCGACCACGCCTGTCACTGAGCACCTCTGGGGGCCTCTGACGGATAGTGCCGCTCCCGCTATGTTTCTTCCGATGAGTGAAATAAATCCTCGGCTATCCTAGTGCGACATCCGAGTTCAGTGTTATAGCTGGGATTCTAATTTCAGAGTCATCTCACAGCAGCGCTGGATTGATATATGATATCTCCTCGAGCTGAAAAAACCACATCAGTTAGTGAACTTTTCAGCCCAAACCTGATGCAGAGACTGTAGGACAAGCAGTCCATAGCAGAATGGCTCGGTCTCAGCTATGATTAGTTGATAGTCTACATGATACTGCTACCTTTGAAACCAGCCATGGAAACTCGAACAAAACAAAAAGAAAGTACACGTCAGGAGGTTGAATAGGCGGTTGGTAGGAAGCTTGGAGTCGGGGCAATTAATATAACAACCTTGTCTGTGGCTGGCGCCCGATGTTACATAATACGCCACTTATACGCTCCTCGAAAACGGTTCTCGGCTTGTCAGTTCCCAATATTTGGGAGGGACAGCTTGAGTTAGTTGGACAGGGTGGTGAACCGGATCTCGCAGATGCCCAAAGCTGAAAATGCTTCGGGAAATACTACACATCAGTTTCTTCTTCAGTGGCTGCTGTCGTGGCTGTTTCCATCGAGGCTACACCAGCCCATCAAACATGTCTAGACAAGCTTCCCCGCCCGGGCCGTTGGAATATATCGTATCGACTAGTGCAAGCCTGCAACGGGGATGGCGGTACGCTACAATCTGATTCGCCGTCACCCCAGTCGCGCAGCAGCATTGCCGTCCAAAAGGGGTGTGCCAACTGCATGATCTATCGACCTTCCCATGGCGGAAATGAAAGCAGTTCGGTCTGTATGTGCCGAGAACGAACACCCCCAATGTCAGATCGTACAGCATAAGTACCTACTTGCTCATCGCTTCTGTTCTCACGATAGATGGTTGGTCACACCAAGCTACCCAAACACCCCCACAGACCTCTCTGCCCACCACTATCGCTGCTTTCTGCATCCACGATTCTTCTTTCTTTTCCACTCAACTTCTGAAAATGGCTGAAATTCCACCCGGGCCAACCCTTACCCCAGGACTGGACTTCTCGTCCAACAAGACTGGAAACCATGACGACCCGAATGCTGATGTTGCTTATAACCGCGCCATAGCAATCATAAAAGAGAAACTCCCTCTCATGAGCCAGTTGAAAGCCGTTCTCACAGTCAACCTCAGTGGTGAGAAACCACTCATTATCATCGATGCGAAATCAGGTGATGCGCGACTCATCGATCAAGTCATCGGTGAGCCTGATGCCAAAATCACTAGTGAGTAGCTTTCAGCCCGAATCCTCATTTCCGAACGCAGAAACTCTGACCGATTTGCTTTTCTCTTCTTACATGTAGTCAAGCCCGAATACGTCATTCAGTTCTATGAGGGGAAGTTGGAACCTCGTTACGGATTGTTTAAGGATGCCTTCTTCCACGAAGCTTCGATGCCGCAGGGCAAGATCCCTGTGGCTATCAAATTCGCCGACCTGCTGACCCCGGACCCTCCCTCACCCCCACGTCGGTACCAGCCCGGCATGCGTGTGCCCCGGCCGACCGAGGACATCGCCAAGGTAAAGCAAAACATCGCCGAGTTCGGCTATGGCCTGGTCGCGAACGCCCTGAACCCCTCCCAAGTCGACATCTTGAAATCTGCCCTCAAGCAGCAGGCCGCGGGCGAAGTGCGCGCAGGCGTCGCGGCGCATGACGGCGGGCCCCATTCGCCTAACCAGCGCGTCTGGACCCTCATCAACAAGGGCGACGAGTTCATCGACTTCCTCAACCACCCGCTCCTGGACGAAGTGGTCCCCTGGTTCCTCGGCGACCACGCCGTCATCACTAGCTACACGGCCAACATCGCCCGCCCGGGCAACGTGCCCATGCAGCTGCACACTGACCAGGTCGCCATCCAGCCGCCGCAGCGCGGGCTCGCCTATGGCCTCAACGTCATGTGGTACCTGACCGACATCACGGACCGCAACGGAGGGACGCGCGTGTTCCCCGGGAGCCACCGGGACCAGGTGGCGCCCCCGGACCTGTTCGACCTGGAGGGTACCGTGGCCGCCGAGGCCCCCGCGGGCTCGGCACTCGTCTTTGAGAGCCGACTCTGGCACGCTACGGGGCCCCATCGGGAGCCCCAGGGCGGTGACCGGCCCGTGGTCATGATGTTCTTCATGCGGTCGTTTGTGCGGCAGCAAGAAAACAACTTCTTGTCTCTGCGGCCCGAGGTCGAGGCTAAGCTCTCGGACCGTGCCAAGCGCATGCTTGGGTTCTGTACTACGGGGGCTCTGGGTGGGGTCGAGGGAGAAGTGCGCGAGGGTATCTACGTGAAGAGGGTTGAGAACCCTGTCGGGCCGCTGAGGGATGTAGGGGATGCATGATGGAACGGATTACGCGATTTTGTGGTTGTCAGTTGGGCTCTCGAGTATAGCCAAAGTATACATCAACCCCCTGCTGAACCACCTGCATTGGATGGCGAGTAGGTTTTCCGTACTGTTATAAGTTGGAACGTAAATACAAACTCTTCTTTACCTGAACAGTCGCCGCCGTCAACCTCTCTGTTTTAACTTCTCGTTGTTACTCTGACTCCTGTCAGACTTCTGGCTTGCCTTAGGTCGTTTCACTCGTTCTGACCCACAACACGAACACGTCGTTGACATAAGCCGCTGCAATGCACACGTGAACCAAATATGTTCGCATTCAAAGTTCAACTCCAATACGACTGTTCCCCCTTCATCATGCCCATACCGGTTCGGCCCATCTGGCCTGTGAGTATGGTAGACTTGCCTCTCTTGAGGAACACCCCATCGCCCCTTTCCCCAACGACGCCGCCGTTGTCCCGATCCCAGACTCGTTTCCCGCGCAAGAACACCCACCGAGGCCAGTTCCGGACCTCTATCCCTTCGAACGGGGTATAGTCGATGCGGTGGTGCAGCATGCTGTTCGTCACAGTAAACCTTCTCTTCCTGTATGCAGCATCACTGCCACTTGCCAAGCCATCCGCCTCAGACACGGAAACCAGCGGCGGCTCTTCGGGGTACCAAATGACGATATCAGCGTCGTAGCCTGGCAGGAGGCTCCCCTTGCGCCCACCTAACCCGTAAAGCTTTGCCGGGTTCGTCGACGTGACCTCGACGAACCGCGTCAACGAGATCCGGACCTTGTCGTCTTCGACACCGCCACTAGGGCGCGAAGGGTCAAACGTCCGGTCGTAGAGCAGCGGAAGTCGGGTCTCGATGCCCGGGAGGCCGTTCGGCACGTTGCGGAAATCTCCCCGCGCGGTGTGCTGGTGCTGGTGTGCTTCCCCTTGCTCACCTATGCTCTGTACTAAGCCTTTCATCTTGCCGCAGGGGTGATCGAACGTCGCAGGCGCGTGGTCCGAGGACACCACCGTAAACGTGCCGTTCCCTAGACCCATCCAGATGGCATCGAGGTCCTGGGCGTTATGACGGAGCGGGGGCGCACATATGCTCTTGGCCCCTTCAAAGTCGTCGGGTCCGGACTGCAGCCGGTCGCTCAACAGGTACAGATAGTGCGGGCACGTCTCTGCGTGGATGGGCAGGAGGCGGGCCTGTGCCGCGCGCACATGCTCTACGGCAGACGGCGCCGACATGTGTACCAGCAAGATGGGCGTGTCTGTCACCTCGGCCAGGCTGATGGCGCGATAGGTGGCTTCGGCTTCAGCGATCTGGGGGCGCGCGATGCTGTGCAAGAAGGTCGAGGTGTTACCTCTCTGGGCCAATCGTCTTGATAAGAGGCCAAAGATCAGTATTCACATTTGCCATTGGAAGAACAGCCATTAGCATAATCGCTTACTTGCTTATCTGCTCAATCATGTCGCTGTTTTCCGCGTGGATCATGGTCGTGATACCGAGGCTACGCGCCTTCATCATGACGTTGAAGAGATCCCCATCACCCAGCTTCATTGGTTCATCTGTAGGTCAAACCAGCATCAGCCATGCAAAACAAAGGGGCCTACGGGATCGAGTTTGGTTTTACATGTCATGTACAACTTGATGCTGGAGATCCCTTCATGGCCGACGAGGCGTGGTAGTTCGTCTTCGAGTACTGTATCATTGGGGTTCGTCAGGATGAGATGGAACCCATAATCGCAGTGCGAGTTGCCCGTAGCCTTTTCATGGTACGCTTGAAGTGCTGGCCATATGCTGGATTCCTGGCGTTTCTGCGTCGCAAAGGCTATGACGGTTGTGTTACCCCCGGCGATGGCGGATCGACTTCCCGTCTCCCAAGTATCGCCGGTGGGTGAGTTGTCCTGCTGGATATGGACATGCGAGTCAACGCCACTGCATGCTAATGTAAGCGATTTGGAACATCAATAGGCGACTGGGAAGGAAACGCCCAACCCTGGTGTGATGTAAGCACCCTGTGCGTCAACAAACTCTGTTCTAGGGCCTGCCTCTAAGCCCTGTCCGACGAGTTGAATCTTTCCATCCTTAATTCCCAACTCGACACCCAGATGGAGGATATCCGAGGATGACACCTGTCGCTATCAGCTGTTGCCAGGATGGCTAGAGACTGGCGTTCACTTACGATGCGACCGTTGCGGATAATAAGGTCTAAATCGGTACTACTTGGATCTGCTTGGGTGCCCATGGTCATATCTGTCGTCACAAGAGCTGAGATATCATTATTTGAGCGCACGGAATGAACGAAGTGCGACAGGATGATGGAGTAGCCCGAGTATCAGTTGGATGGGGAAGGCATTCGGAGGCCCCCGAGTTTCCCCGCATGGTCGTTATCTCTAGTTCCGTAGATGCATGGGGATTTCGGCTCTTTGCCCTGAACCCCTCATAATGTGAAGCTCTTGTGCTTGGTTTGGTCAATAGCCTCAATGAAAGTGACTGTACTCTTATGAACTCCGGGAATTGCCTGAAGAGTGTGTTTATTGGTCATATATTGACATTGCCTCATAATGGCGACACCACGGACGATAACCGTAGCAGCTGCGCAGATGGGCGGAAACCAGCTAAGCGACTCTCGCACCGAGATCCTCTACCGGATGCTGAAACTCATGGACCAAGCGGCAGAAGCCGGCGTACGCCTTCTCGCGTACCCGGAACTCGCTCTAACCACCTTTTTCCCGACGCAGTACATGACGGACCCAGAGCGGATCGCGGAGTATTTTGAGCCCACATCGCCCTTGGACCCCTACGCTGTCCTCTCAACACCCCATGCTAAGTCGTTGGTCGAGCGGGCCAACAAGCTGGGTATAGACTTCTACCTGGGATTTGCGGAGCGATGGACGATGACAGATGAGGATGGCAAGATCACGACAACAGACTACAACTCGACGATATACTATTCGGTGGCTGCTGGGAAGGGGGTCGCTAAGTATCGCAAGGTGCATCTCCCAGGCTCCAAAGAGCCCTTGGAGGACCCTAAAGCGTTCCAGCAGCTGGAGAAACGGTACTTCACTCCGGGGGACCTGGGGTTCCAGGCCTTTCGGGCGCCAGGCTTGGTCGAGGGTGCACTGAAAGGGGAAGACGTCGGGCCAGATACAGATCCGAAAACCACTGTAGGGAAAGGCGACCCGATTCTAGGGATGCTGATCTGTAATGATAGGCGGTGGCCGGAAGCGTGGCGCCCCTACGGACTACAGGTCAGTCGAAGGGGGCTGCCTTCGGAAGTGAGCGCGCACTGAAATAACTAACGCAAAGTATTCACCCAGGGCGCGGAGCTCGTCATCGAAGGCTACAACACGACGGCCTGGGCCCCTCAGTACCCGGGAACGCCCGAGGAGCAGCAAGCGCTCGCCGAATTCCACCACCGGCTCTCGTGCCAGGCCGGGAGCTACCAGAACGGGCTATGGGGCCTCCACGTGGCCAAGTGCGGCGAGGAGAACGGGAAATTCCTGATCGGGGGCAGCATGATCGTTGACCCGCTGGGTCGCGTGGTGGCCGAGTCCCGGACCATGGGGGACGAACTGGTAGTGGCGACCATCGACCTGGCCCTGTGCCGGCGCCCGCGCGACCGGGTGTTCAATTTCGAAAAGCATCGGCGGCTGGAGCACTATGGGCTGGTTGGGAAGCAGCTAGGACTCGAGGAAATCCCGTTACTTGGCCGATCGATTTAGGATGTAAGCTGGCCGGCGTATGCTACGCAATTGATGTTTGGGCTTCTGGGCTTCGAGGCACCGAGGCTCTGATATGCGCTTGCCTAGCAGGCGGCCAGCCAAGCTTTCCCTCAGAAATTGGGGGTGCAACAAGGACGGCATTGCAGGCGATGCATCTAAACAGCGTCCGACGAATTGAACCACCAATGCTTGTAATTGGGTTTCGGATTCCGATAGAGCACCAGGAACGTCAATGGGTGTCGGGCAGATGGGGCTCAGGGGTTACAGTGCACTTACATGTATTGATTGCGATGCAAAGCCCTGTCGTTGCGGGGTAATTCTACCTAATTGACTCTCCCATCCTTCCCTAACTCCCCGCGGAACCCGATCATCAGTCATTCAAGAATAATCTTTTCATCTTGATACAACTCGATTATACTTTGAATGGGAAAAATGACATGTACCCAGGGGCGTGATGTCTTCAAAAGCTGGAATTGGCTGTGGTCGGCCAGGCACAAGCAGTCCAGGTTATAATGTTTGTTCAACCGCCAAGGTCTGATCTGACAGCCCGTACAAGGCAGGCCACAGCGAGAATGTGCGTTGAAATTCCCTACTTGCCTACCTAGTGCCCGACATTGTGTGCGTCAGTAAGCCACTGCTGCCTAATAAAGAAACCACCGCATGCTTACTTACCTCTGATACTAACCTAGGCACTCCGTACATGCAATTCCTTTGACGCACCCTGTTGGGCCATCTGTGATCGACTGACGATTCGCGCGACAACCGGGACAAGTTTTGGACGTATATATCTATCTCTCTTTATTTCTATCAAACACTGGCTACCGAATTGCATGCTTCCGAGGTTACTCGTCTCTCAATGCCGCGGCGCACAAGGAACAACAGCGAAATCCCAGTCTACACCATCGATCTAGCAGCACCACCGAAACTACGCTATCTCGAGGTTGCCAAAGACTTTGCCCCACACATCGCCTCATTAACCCCTTTATTCGACCTCATCCTGCAAGAAGCCATACCCTACGTCCACCTGCGCACCATAGCTAAGAAAGCAGCTAAGTTCTGTCTCATTCGCCTCCACGATGACGACGAGACCCAGGAGCTCCGGGGCATCTCCGAAGTGACAGGGGTTGACATGTATTTGCTTGTCGCTCTCAACACCTTGCTGGACTGCATGCTCGGCTGCACCTCAGGCGCCGTACCTGTCGCTTCGAACCCCCGCACGAGTCCTCCCGGCACCCGCCTGATGCACTTTCGCACCTTGGATTGGGGCATGCCAAGCTTGAGAGACGTTCTCGTCGAGCTGGAGTTCGTCAACTCATCCTCACCAAACCCAGCCAGAGTTTTGGCACGCTCCATAACCTATGCGGGCTACGTAGGGGTTCTGACTGGCGTGCGGTTTGTCTCACACTTGGCCATACTCATTCTCACTGACTGATCCTCTTAATACAGTGAAGGTCTGTCGATTTCCATGAACTTCAGGCCGAACCGGCATTGCTCGGCGGTTTCGCTCAGGTGGCACCAGCTTATGGTCCTCTTGGGCCGACGAAGACCCCTTTCGTCTATCTTGCGATCTGCCATAATTCCCAGCACGATGCCTGATCCTGGTTCCGGGAATGACAAGCAGCCCTTAGCGCGCCCAGTCGTTCATCTAATGTCTGCCAAGATGTCCCCCTGCTACCTAACCCTGTGTGACGGTAAGGAGGTCACTGTCATTGAGAAGGACCTCGACTCTGGAAGGGTCCGTTCTTCCGCCGAGTTTCTGGTGCAGACAAACCACGATGTCATTCGGCAGCCTGTAAACGATGCCGGGGACAAAGCTGCACCTGATCATCAGGATCTCAATAGAGCCATGTTGAAGCTCGAGGGCTGGCTGGAAGAGTCGACTGAGCGATACGATAGCGTGATCCAGAAATGGACTCGTCATGCCTGTAAGGTTGCGCAGACAAGTCAACCCTCCATTGACCAAGATACGACTGTCGGTAATGGTGGGCCAGTCATGCAGTCCATTGCGGAGAAAGCAGTTGCAAAGCAGGCTCTCAAGCGATGGATGCAGTCACAGCATGTCATGGGCGAATGCACCCATTTTGACGCTATCATGGACCCATACAACGGGACGATACCTTGGATCAAGCGAGGACTGTTCTTAAGTGAGCCGAACACTTGATTTCGGTGACACCTGCGAGACATGCCACTCCTCATATCTTCTGCTCATGTAATCTGATGTGGTTCAGTCTTTTATCGATCGACCTATCGTTGTCAAGGTCTGGGGTCAAGCTTGGGTAGGCCGAGCCCGCAGCGTATCGAGGGAGGTTCAAGTTATTTGCAGCCATTCTGCATGAACCAGGATTGTCTGACATGGTCTCCGGGGTTTCTATGGGTTGGAGATGTTGCGAATATGCAAATCCTATTGCATCTGACAACATGGTGGGGTGCACCCCGGATGCTGCAGCTACCATTGCATTACTTACCCTACCATCTCCCCATTGTTTGCCTGAGACTTTCGACCCTACATCATTACCTCTCTATGTCAGTCAATCCTCTTTGCTGGCACAGTCTATATTCTTCTTCTGTATATCTCTCTGCTCGATAGACACCCACAATCATAAGTCAAGTCTTTGAAAGTGTACTGCTTGTATCCATTATAGCAGTTTAAAGCTCGACGGTTGAAAGGCATGTTGAACGTCTGAAACTGTGGTTCCAGTATTGTAATGAAAATTATGGCGATGAATGCCAGGAGGTACCTATTACTTAGAGGGCACCGCGCCACATCCCGGACTAGGTCATTGACACCCAGGATGCCTGTACCGGTCGTGGATTCCAGCCTGATGAGTATCGACTTTGCAGCGTGTTTTGGGTGGAAATTATGGACAACAGCATGTACAGCAAAGCAGCCTACCGAGTACCGACGGAGATCTGACAACAAAACAGCGGAGAGCCTAAGTCGATCATATTGGGGTAGATTACAATTCCAATTGGTTTCTACCAACTAGTTTATCAACCTGAAGCGGCCTAAAAATTTGTCATATATCTCTGAACTGACATCCTTATTAAGGTAGTCTCGATTCTGTCAGAACCGGCCACGCCGACGATAAAACCCCAGCTACCACGGAACAACACTTCACAAACGCCTAGCAACCTACACGTGTATTGAATCGTCCACCCGTCCCGTCTAACAACCAACGGCCCACGTTGTACTTCTGCCGGATAGCGAGCCTTTCTCCCTATAACTGAGAACGGCTACGCAGGTCCTAGACGTTAGGCGAAGGGTTCTCAGTCTGCTTCTCTCTCTCGCGGCCCATCCAATAAGTCGAGCGGATTGCACGGGTCGTGACCAAAGCAGCCAAATGAACAACAACGAGGCAATTGATCAACAATCGCTGTTCAAGCATAATCTGATTCCCCGGTGTCTTGGTTTGGTACCAGTATTCATATATGTCGCCGCCAACGATGAGATTCTGCAGCAATAACAACAGCATATTCATTATCCGGCCTCCACGGAGGAAGGTCACTTTGATGTCGTCCACGATACCTCCTAGCAGCGTCACACATATCAATTTTGATTAGCTTGGGCTATTATAGACATCTGGTAAACCTGTCCCGATGCGAGACAAACAGAGACAACTTTCACTTACCCGTTTCGAAATAGCTCTTCTCACCATCATTGAACTCTCTATCCCCGAGAAATTTGCTTCCTCTCCTCGTTTTTTTTTTTACCTCTCGAGCCTTCGGATAGGGGTAGCTGGTACTGATCAGGGGCTACTTGGACGCCTGTCCCATGCCGCCTGCCGCAGTGCCCTTGGACGCTTTTTGGCAGGTAGGCCATTTGCGTTCGACATCAAGCAAGTGACCAACCCACCAGCTGACTGATATGATAGCTTAGGTACTTGGCAACCTTTGCTTCGCGTCGTTCCCCCAAGTGCGCGAGCCCTTTCATGTGTGTCTCCTGCTTCTTAAGTACTCGACCATAGATGCCACAAATCTAAACTCTCCGCAAAGTGACCGACCCCCTTTGGTTGTGCGACGTTGACTGGGGTTGTATTGGTCACCTTGTCAGTCACAAACACTTGACTCAACCCAAAACGTCTCTACCTTCCATCTTGCCCACCTTTGATGGCGGGTACTTTGGTTGGCGGACAAGTACAAACGCACGCACGCACCCACCTCGCATTCCCTCATGTGACGGAAAGATGCAACCCAATCCTGGGACAGCAGAAACCAAATCGAGCAAGATGTAAATCGAGTAATAGTGTTCAAGGGTGGCATAGGTCCATGTACTTTGGATTCCACCATCATCTGCATGAAGACATGCATCAAATTGTTACAATCATCCCCAAGAGTAAACCCAATTGGAGCCATTGGTCCAGATGCGACTGGGCAACGACGACCATGCTGTCCCAAACCAGTATGTTACTGTTATCTTGATCGCAACCGCGGGCGTCACTACCATTGTGCACATGTCGCGCCGCCAGCTATGTGCTGGGCATCGTCTCAGTGACCGAGGATCATCCTCTAACACGCACCCCCACCGCCGACAGTCATGATAACCCGTTAATATTAGAAGACTTGCCTAGTATAATGGCACTTCCCTGAGAATGCAGATTTCCTCATGCTGCTGTTCGTCATGTAGCCCAAGACCTGGACCATCAACAACCTTAGCCTCTCAAGTTACCACGAGAACCATCGCTGTCACTATCCGACCGCAATATTTCTCTCGTTGGCAAGGAACACGCGGCAAATGGCACTGAGCTGAGGCCAGAGGTCAGGCACAGAGATGGATATGATGCACTGCCCCTCCTGCCCGATATCAATATTGGGCGTGCTATTGCTCTTTTTCGTGAGGAGGGAGCTGATGAACGTGGGCAGCAGCAGCAGCAGCAGTGTGCGCTAATATATGAAGGACTTTGACAACGTGACGGGACTGAACCAATGGGACTGGTACAGCACGCATTACTCCCTCTTTGACTGTGTCGACGAAGGGTCGAGGGCCCACGCTTCGGTGAAAGCATTCATAGGCGCAGCTGCAAAGTCTGCCAATGGAAGATGGGCGTTGTTGCGTGCATCATACCCTTGGGAACGATGCAACTGGGCTGAATTTCGGATACTCGCGAGCTCAAGGGGCTGTGAAAGAGGACTGAGATCGAAACCACAACCAAGGGGGCGTAGATGTAACAGGGGTCGTGGCCCGGGGCTTTGGGGGCGAATCTGAGTAGGGCAGAGGTGAACCTGATCATGGTCGGTCCTGGTCTTGCTCTCGCGCCACCATGGCGCTATCTTTGTTTCCCCGTATCATCCCCAGCTCGCGATCTGGGTAGCGATAGCTACATAAGCGAGGAAAAGAAGAAGGGGGCAACGTCCCATATGGCCAGTCACGAGAATTGTCCAATTGTGAGTCGGGCGAGTCGTGTATTCCACGGTGCCTGTTTCAGACCCCTGAATTGAGCTTGGCATCTTACTGATATTCCCGATCGGGGTTGCGTGCTTCAACCCAATAGCATTCATGATCGGGACGACATGCGTCTCCACGGAGGCGTCCGAGGCAACCCCCAGGCCTCCGCCAAATAATGCTCGCCTCTTTAATTCCATTTTTAGCCACTCAGAGCTTCATTCCCACCTGTGTCCTTTGGAGGTGTCGTGGCTGGGTGAAGTCTATTCGCTCAAGCACCTCGCGCAACTCAAGGGCGCAAACGCCAAGCTTCATGCGTTCTAGCTGCGCCAAGTGGGTTCGGTTTGCCTGGCCGTTTCGCTGTCAAGTGTGGAGCGACCCTGGCGGCCTCGTGATAGGCCTGCGGTCCCTGTCTGCCGTTCTATAGAGCTTCGGGCAATATTCCAGCCACACCCAATCGGGGCAATGAGGATCCCCAGGTTCATGCGATGCGGGCCAGATTTGCGGATCATGGAGGGGTCAAGGCAACTCAAGTCGACTCAAGTCAACTCGAGGGGAGCCATCACCCCTGTCGGCCCCGTCCCGCGCCCACCACCGATGCCACCCGGAGGCTCAATAACGTGCCGATAATATCGGCTGCGCTTGTCAATGCCTAGTTTTGACAACCACCAAATGCAACGTGATGCACCATTCAACGTCCAGCGCTGCGACCAGGGTGGAGGAGGCGACATTTCGCTCGTCATTCCGGCACCTCTTCGCAAATTGAAGTTGACCTCGACGTGGGATTCTGCGTTTCCAGTTAAACATCTACACCCATTTGGTAAAAGGGTTTCCCGTCTATATAATCTGCCTCTGTCCGCCGTGATGATCGTTCGTTTCTGGTTCCTCATCCAGCCAACCATCCAACCTTCATTCCAACAACCCAGATTCCTTCACTTCTTTTCCCACATTCTTTGAGTTGATCTCACCGTCGCACCAGCTGCTTCATATTCATTCTCTCTTCAAGCCAACAAGCTCCACTCTTTCTATACTACATCACCGATCAACTCAAAAACAACAACCCCACCATCAAAATGCAGTTCTTCACCTTCATCACCTCCGCCCTCGTCGCCGTCGCGGCCGCCAGCCCCCTCCGCGCCGTTGAGAACAACGACGCCCTGGCCCTGGCCCGCCGCCAGGCCGAGGAGACCCAGGACAGCCTCGCCAAGCTGCAGGCTGTCGGTCCTCAGCTGACCGAGCTGCTCGAGGTTCTGGCCGCCAAGCAGAACCCCTCCATTGCCTCGGCCGGCAACCCCGACTTCAGCGTCCAGGCCGCCGACGTCAAGGTCCAGAACGTGATCCAGGACATCGTCAACGGCCTCGGCGGCGTCGACGGCATCAAGAACATCGTCAAGTCCGTCGTCGGCCTCATCCCCGGCGCCTCCAACTTCCAGGGCATCGTCGACAGCGCCCTCAACATCATCCTGCCCCTCATCACCGGTGGCGCCAAGGGCAACGGCTCCGGCGCCGGTGCTGGTGCCGCCCCTGCTGCTCCCGCCGCGCCGGCCAAGAACTCCACCGCCAAGGCCTTCGACATCGCCACCGTCTCTGACGAGTAAATCAACACATCGGCGACAATGGTTGAACTATAACCCTGTATATCACTTCGCTTCTTGGATCCTGTTGTTTTTCAATGTATGGGATCACCTCTGCTTTTTCTTGGCTTGTTTTGTATCAGAAGTCTTGGGTGTTGGGGGAAGGGACAGGTTTCCTGGTTCAGGGAGGAGTTGGGCGGAGCAGTAGGCTGATAAATGTACATTACGCTGTGTCTTAAGTGTCCAGAATCATACCCCTTGTTCGAAGCAGCTTTTCAACCTTCTTTCAACGTGCGATCTAACATGAACTACTGTAACCCATTCTGTATCAATGATTGACTATGCCAACTACCCTCTAACTACATCTGACTACATCTAACTACAATTCAATATGCGAGCCCTTAATTGTGCATTCTCACTTACAGTACAATCGTCCGTACTTGTTGGGACAATGTTGAATGATTCCGTCACTAGCGATATTGGCGCACAGCTCTCTTGCGCTTGGTTGAAGTGCCTGGGAGTTACAGGCATTGTAGAGTGGTCAAGTAGACGTGGCGTGTGCCGTTCTAACTAATTTTCGGATTCGATGGTATTCTCTGATCGGATGTCAAACCTCTGGATGGTGAGACTGGGTTGAATAATTCGGATATGAGGCTGGGAGGAAGAGCTTGGAGTTTTATCGGCTACAACTGCGCACATGAAGAGGCCTGTTCTCGTACGTCTGTATCTCTTTTATTGTTGTGAAGACATCCCAACCCAGTCGAGGGAGCTGCTTTTGTTTTTGTTGCGGGAAACATTTCGCCTCTGTACGATGGATAGCCACATGCGGTTGACTACCGTAATTACTGTGGTAGTTTTCTATTGGCATTCAAGTACTAAGCCTAGCCACCGTTCTTTTTTCACACTTCATGCACAGCTCCCTCTGCCCGACTTACAATAGAAAGGCTACCAGCCACAATTACCTACCGTCTGTAGCCCCTTGTACACGTCTCTTCGTTCTACAGCGTAAGATGAAGCTGCTTCACACCCGACATCAGAAGCAGTAGCCCTAGATTTGCAGATTTGATATCTTCTGTCCGCTGGTTCTTATATTAAAGCATACTACCCAACTAAACAATATCTGCCTTTTGATTACCTCGTCCCCTGTAAATCACTAACGCCTCCAAGTGTTGCCCATTCGAACGAATAACTGAGTACCGTGCAATATACCCGATAAAGGAATCGCATCGTACATCCCATCTTGTTCTCCGTTGAGGAATGTTTGTACCTGCAACAAATGGACCATGCTTCAACGCGGTAGGCCACGTCCAACCCCTTTGGAACGCGTCCATAGTATACTGTCAGACTGCAGCCACATTCTGATGGAAGGTTTCCAGCCACCGTAGTGAACAGCCATCCAGGGAAGGACGGAAATAACCACCAAACACACCGCAGTCGCTGCAAACTTCCATGCGTCTTGTGTGAGACTGACCTGCGAGCTCGGCTCGTCAAGTACAATGAACCGCATACTCCAGAACCCCTTGGTCTCCTTAGCGTCTGGAGAGAAAGGAGTAAAAAGCCCTGGTGAGTTGGATGACTTACCTGCGCAACTGTTACTGGTACAAATAGCAGTGACAAGAACGTCACAATCCTAGTCATATCCTTCCCCTCGTCTCGACTCTGTTCTTGGATGCGCTTCGTATTTTGTAGTTGATGAGTGCTCACAATATTGTACGCCTGGTATTGTTAGATCTTGATGCAATTATGTGTCCGCAATCATTAGTACCATGCGATGAACTTGGGGACTTACCAGTGCAATCTCATTGTTGATTCTGTCCGTAAACGCCTTCGACCTCAACATCAAGTTGAGTAGGAAGTCATGCGAGTGACGCAAACCGGAAATCACATTATCCGAACGGGTCTGATGGAGTGGTGATTCTGTATGAATCAATGATTGCGCATGAACCACCATGGCATGTGTCGTGTTGGCCGCAACTTGGAGAGTTTCGTTTATATGGATAACATGGCGAGACAATTCATGCATGTTGGTGTATCTGTCCAATATGCCGTTGCCGGTGGACAAACTGAGTTGCAACATACCCTCGACTTGCTTCGCGAATTCCCTGCGACGCTGGACATGGAATTAGACCGGCATACTTTGCATGATATTCTCAGTATTCGTACCTTCTCGATATCTCGCACCGGGTCTCTGAAGCGCCAAAGTGCATTATCGTACACATCAGTGAGCCCTCGTAGAAGAGCATCGTTTACAGCAGAGCCACTTTCATAGATACGCTGCAGCGGGTAATTGTTGAAAGCATCGATGATCTTGAACTTGAGTTCGCGTTGAGAACAATCATCAAAGCACACGAGAATGCAAGAAGCTTTCCCCTCACCAACTCCACGCCACAGTGTACAGAATGAAAGGTAAGCCCATTGGTAGTTGGCGATTGCCACTGCGGAATCGAAATTGGCGGTGGGCAGCATCTTGACGAGAAATCGGGACGCACTACCTATGATTCTTTTAGAATTAACGGGCTCTGGGGAGGGTTTGACACACGCACTCTGGCTGCCAGACTCCCCCTGTTGGCATTGAAAGAACCCGTTGGCATTCCACGCCTTCTGGCTGAAGAAGTGACGATCGACATTTAATCCAACAGATAGTCTCGAGCACAGTTCATTGTCGTCCTTGATCATCGTCGTGTTGGATGCTTCCGTATGTATTGGTGGCAGAAAGCTTTGAATCATGACTTTAGATAAAGCGTTAGGACTGAGCCTAGTTTACTTACAAGATCTCAAGGCCGGGGTACTGTAAGGAATCTTGGAGTCAGTCTTTGAGCGGTTACAGCGAGATGGGTGCTCCGTGTAAGGATTACGTACCGGGTCGCTTTCAGCGAGGTGGCTGAGGAGGGTATGCATTGTGGATCCCGGGACTTCCTGCATCTGTTGATCTCTATACGGTGAACGTATTAGTATCTTCCGGTCCATGTAACTCAAAACTGTCTTTCGATTGTGGAATGTGCAATTACTCATTATCTGTGCTCGCGAGGTGTGTTATGTTGTAATCCCGAAAGTCGGGCTCGGATGGTGAGCCCGCGGTGGCTTCGCTAGGGCTCAAGGCGTGACTAGCTGCAGAGGATCCTGTTCCATTTCGATCGGACTGTCGACTTTGTGATGAATCGCTGGAGAGGCTGTGGTATTCTTCCGTTGCCAATCTTTCATCTGACACTGGGATTTCATGTTCCCTGTCTGGATCTGATATTTGAGACGTCGGGATTGCCTGCACAGATGCAAGGCTTGCTGACCCTTCTTCAAATGATGGGGGTTTGAGGTCTTTGATCAGATGCTCATCTTGCTTAAGGGGTTCCTGCTTGGTTACAGACGAATCAGGTACTTGGATCCCCACGTTCGGCACCGGGCTTTTTGCCGGTTCCGGTTGCTTAATTGTTTCCGATTCAATTGTCACCGGCGAACCCGGATGCAGTAAGTTCGTGCTGACTAGATCGCTTTCTCGAGTGGCTCCTGGCTCCTGGGTGGCATGCGAACCGAGCAACCCTGGCCGAGGCGGCTCTTCTGCCTTCTCCGGAATTACAGCCTTGGGTGCAGTGGTCTGATTGTTTGCTGCCATCTCAAAGACAAGGTATAATAACTCAATACCAGACTAATGGATTCTGGCGACACTGCCCCAGCATTTCAAGGAGTTTGAGATCACTCACGGCGGCGAGAAGTTGTCATATTGGTACCTGCGCTCTATCTATATTTTCCAGGAAGAAATACAGACTCTACGGGAGAGTTTGGAAGGGGAATGCGAGCCTCGCTCTCACTCCCATCTTCATAAGGCTACGTTTCCATTGGATTCCATCAGATTCCGTTGTGGCTTCTTGATTTACAGCTGATTCGCTAGGCCTGCATATTCCATTTAGCCACGTGATGATATTATGCGACCTCTTTCTGGCTGGCTCTCGGCTCACCGGTAGTATGTTTGGAACACATTGACGGCAACACTCGTCACTGGATCAGCACCTTTAATTTTGTCACCTATGGGTAGTCTAGGTGATGGCCGCCACGAAATGGTTTATTGCCAATCCAGAAACCCACGTCATGGGTCCTACCCTCAAGTCATACGTTTCGCAAAAAGTTCACCCGGCTTTGAAACGCGAAGGGGTTAGGTGCATTGTCATCTCTGGCTGGCTTCAAAGAGCGTCGCCTGCCCAGATAGCACCATTCGAAGTCGATCAGCCTCTCGATTTTCGTCGCCCTACCGTGTCTGCGCTAGACTCAACAACATTCGAGTTGCATTGCTTCCCAAGTGAAAACTACATGATTCACTACGCGAGTCTAATCGCAACATACTTCGCCATCTATAAATCACAACACAGGGTTCTGATTCTGATGGAATCAGTCCGGACTCCTTCGGGCCTCTATCGAATATCAGCATACCCTGACCCCACTGATACTACGTTCCACCATCTATTTCATGTCCGCTCTATGGGTCCAATCGACATTGCTATATTCGGCGAAGTCCACCATCTGAAAGGTCTGTATTCGGGATCTTGGAAAGATGGGGGCGGGCCATACGAGGGCGTCCTGCGCTGGCGAAAACTGTCATCTCCCAAAGGCAAGAATATTGTGCTGATGGGATCCCTGGAGAAGGTCTGGGGGGACGCCGGCGAATATCTGATCCATGCCCTTCACTCGCAAGCGGGTGTCAAGCAAATCGTCTACGTTGCTAAGGTGGGAAGTCTATCGAGCCGATACGCTCCAAATGAGTGGATTGCTACAGGAGAACGCGCCATGGTCGGCAAAGATACGCCAACAGTATGGGAGAGCCCACTGCAAAATGCCCTGAGCGCCTCAACTCGGGTGGCCTCGGGCTCGATTGTCACGGTGACAAGTACTCTGTGCGAAACACACGAATGGTTGGAGGAATGGTCGCCACAAGCTTTATGGGTTGACTGTGAAGTTGGTTATATGGCCAGGGTGGCTAAGAAGCTTCGCATCGACTACGGATTTCTCTCAGTTGTCTCTGACAATCTTTGCCGGAGATATGAGGAAGATCTTAGCAACGAATATTCTGATACTGTTACTCAAAAAAGACGAGTGTTATACGACGAGATCGTGAAGATCCTCAAGAAATTCATTTCCGAATGAAAACATATTTAGTAATTCACATTAATTGGGTTACCAGAAGGCCAAATATCAAAGGTAATGGATTTTGTCGCCGCTATCAATGCCTGCTGGGGAGGACTCGTAAGTTCCCAGATTCAGGGATTACTAGTAAAGACCTTCAGTCATGTCCACGGCGCCCGGTAAGATAGATGAAACTTTGCCGTGCGGGCTTAGTAGATTGTTTGAGCGTGGTATCGACTACGGAGGCGGCAAAAAGCCTAGGACGTACAAGTCATGGTAATTAGAGTTGGGATGGGCATCTGAGGGTCAGTGGCGTGTGATCTGAGTTGGTTGGGTCACCTATCATCTCTGGCCCAAAGACAAAAAGTGAAAAAGAAAGAGCGAAACACCGGAGGGTTGGGGAGTTTTCAAATGGTCGGAGCCGGACCGCCGCAGACTCATCCGGGTATGTCACAGAGAATAAATAAAACTTTCATGCCAGGAGTGGTCGTTGATATCTCAATAATTAGGAAAATCGAATACTTCCTATCTCAATCACCGTGATACCTGCAGCGGTGGACGGAAATTGTGCTGTTGCTCCAAAGGCAACAGTCAATAAACAAATGATGCACGAACAAATAAACATATGGTATACCGCCCCTCAAAAAGACCTTCCCTGCGTCTCCGAACTCCCAACACCTGCCCGCCCCTGGCACGTCCTGTGGCTTGACAGAGACAGACCATCCTGCCACTACTACTTCTTGGAGGCCGCCAACTTCTCCGCCTTCTCCTCCTCGGCGGCCTTCTCGGCGTCGCGCGCGAGCTGCTCCTCGAGCTTCTTCATGCGCTCCTCGGCCCGGGCCCGCTTCTGCTGCTCGGCCTTGCGCCGCGCCTCGGTGCGGCGGTGCGCCATGATGTGCGGCAGGGTGCGGATGACGTGCCACAGGCCCCGGAACCCCGCGGCCAGGTGGCTGAAGGCCTCCTTGAAGTGCGTCTTGGTGTCGGTGTAGTTGGTGCGGGCCTCGCTGGCGTGCTTCTTGGCCAGGTAGGCGCGCTCCGCCTTCTGGGCCTGGGCATACTGGTCCGAGGCTTGCTGGCGCGTCTCCATCAGGGCCGTGATGGTGGCCGAGCGGTGGCGGTTGTGCTTGCTCTTCTTCTTGGTGTTCTCATCATCCTCCTCGTCGCCATCGTCACCATCGGCTCCTTTCTTGCCCTTGCCCTTCTTATGTTTCTTGTTGTTCTTTATGTTCTTGCTGCCCTCGCCGGCTTCGAGGTCGACATCCTCGTCCTCTTCCTTCTTCTTGCCCCAAGCCATGACGGTATATAAAGTGACTGTGAAAGGGTACGGATAAGGATTGAAAGAAAAGTGTGTAGTGTGCGGGAGATAGAGAGTGTGTGAGCTTGGTTAGAACTCGGGATATCACGGGTACGCACGAAGTGTGGGTATCTTATTGGTAGTGAAGTAAGAGGGGAATGATCGCTTGAGGCTGTTGCCAATGAATGTAAGACGCGCTGGATCTGGTGTCGTCACACTGATAAGGAAATGATAGAAAGGAAATTGAAAGATTGTTGAGTTGCCAGACGAGAATCAATTTAGACACATCCAGGTAGGGTGCTATATCGCCTGATATATTCCAAGGGGTCATGGTTCTCTGGTCCTGAATTTGTTCGCTAGCCGGACAGAAGGGACAGGAAGACACTTCGTATGGAGACTCTCATGCGCATTTTGGTAATATTGCATTGAGACACGATAGATGTGCATGAGTTTCCCATATATCGAGTTATTGGGCCTAAGATGCTAGTGCAGGGGGCCCTTTCCCTAGCTGTAGATAGTGCATTGAGTGCCAGGGGTGAAAATTGGCTAAGAAGCTTAGACATCGTGCTGGTATGGTGACTTAACACGAAACGAATCAGTGTCCACACTTGACCATCTAGCGCGAGAATGCCATTTGGAAAATACGCACCAAGGGTGCAGTCCCGCTTGCTTCAATGCTGCGGGCGCCTGATCGACGACTCCGGGGCAGCACGTGAGCCGCCGGCGATGCCCGGTAGGTGGATCTCCGTTTCACCCGAATGATTCAAACAAACGACACCCCTTGACATCCAACTATCGTGATAGGCATTGGCTACTGCCGCAGGTCAATCAAACCCTCAAGTAACTGGAGAGTAGATTGATCATGGTGCAACAGGTAAATGGCACTCTTCTGACTTCTTGTGAACAAGGTCATACATCAATGTCCTTGCGACAGACTTGCGACCGCCTACCAAAATACCAAGCCGAGAGAATTAGTTTCTTTCCTCCTTCTTGCATATTGCACCCAAACCACGGAGAACTTTACACCTCAATGGCGACTATCTTTCCGTACTCGACACATTCCACTACCCTGCTTGGACCCAACGTTCATATTTTCATATTTCACAACCGATGCTGTGTACTTTGCGAAATATGGGTACTGTTCGAAAATAGTTCTGGGGGTTGTTCGGTGGCCCAGCTGGATAAACGCTCAACAGTTGACATGGAAAGTATCACAGAAATGTATTTGTACCTGCACTTGGTATATTAGGATGAGCAGATGTGTGGAAACAAGCCGAAGTGGGGGAAGATATCGTGTTGTCTCGTTATAAGGGACGGGTGCGTTCTATGCCAAGTCGGCAAGAGAATGGAGCAGGGCCAACCCAAATATCATGTTGCCGCCAATTGCATGCACGAGCATATCTGCGATAGATCTCGACATCACTGTGGCCGTCTGTCTGTCCCTGGTACTTCACTGTTATCGCAAACGATCTTGTGTCGCGGCACCCCACATATCCCTTGCGTCGTATGAGCATCCGGCATATGCAGGAGCGAGGCGCAGGATTCCACCGAAGGAGGGGTCCGGCTGCAATGATAAAATATGGGAAAGCTGAAGTATTAACCTGCAGTTTTCTTCCCCTCTTCTCCCGTATGAATGGGAAAACAATCTTTTAAAATCTAATAATTCGCACTAAAAACACCTTTGCCGACCACGAGTCTGTGTGGTGTTCTTCGCCAAGATGTCGAAGGTTTTTGTGTAAGTCGGCACCCCCACTCTTGTCAGGATATGCCCCTGACACTACACTAGCATGGGCGGAACGGGTCACATTGGTGGCGCCGTACTGGATCAGCTGGCCCAGTCGCCATCGGAACTGTCCATTTCAGTGTTGGTAAGAGATCAGCAGAAGGCAGACAAGGTCAGGGCCAAATATCCAAAGGTCCAATGTGTGGTCGGGGATTTCGCTGGCTTGGACCTGGTTTCAGCCATGTGTCGAGGCGCCGACATCGTCATAAACGCGGGCCCGGACATCACCCATGACAAGACGTTGGAGGCAGCACTACAGGCACTGCAGGAGGGTCGTGATGGAGGTAACAAGAAGAAGCCCTACTTCATACATACGTCGGGTGCCTACTTGATCTGTAACTTGCGTCAGCCCGGTGGCGTCAAGGAGGAGAAAGTATGGGACGATATCGATGACAACGATCAATTGGTCTCGATGCCGGATACAGCTGTACACAGAGCCACGGACAAGGTACGTTTGAAATATACGGGTTGGGACTAGGAGAAACGATGAACCCATTCTAACCTATCCAACCCTGTGTGAAGGTGGTGCTCTCGGCCGCGGCCAATGTCAATGTGGCCATCATATCGCCGGGCGGCGTTACAGGCATCAGCCCGTCAGTAATACATCCATTCCCTATCACGACGACGGCCTTGTTCCAGTGCGTGCGGGTCTTCAACTCGACCTTCGTAATCGGCAAAGGTGAGAACGCCATGGGCATGATACACGTGGAGGATCTGGCGCGTATGTACATGGTTCTAGTCGACGACGCAGTCGCCACCCTCGCGGGCCGCAACAAGACGACCGCTACCAGCCCGAACGAGCTCCCTTTCCCGCTCTGGGGCGAGAAAGCGTATTACTTCGGATCAGCAGTGGACTCATTGTACCGGCGCGATTGGATGGCAGGTATCACGCCCCTACTGGTGAAGCACGGTGTAATAGCCAGTGGCGAGGTCAAATCGGTGTCTACCGCCGAGGTCGCACGACGGGTCCTGTTTGGGGATGATTACGACCCGGATGCGCCGCCGCCGCCACTCGACAGCTGGGCGACTCACATTGCCAACGGCTTTGGGGCCAACCTCCGCGTCCGGGCGTCCAAAATGCGGAAACTTGGCTGGGAGCCGCAATATGTTTCCTTCATGGAGACGATGGGCGAGATCATTCCGGCTTACCTAAAGTTGGAAGAGGGTGCAATTGGAAAATAGTAGGAAAGGGGTGCGAAACCTGTAGGAAGAAGAGATGATGGGTTCACCGCAACCCCCAATGCACAAATGACGTGAATAACGTTACGTACGTAATATGAGGTGCCAGTAAACGTGTCAACCGTGTCTGATTTTGCTGGGTGCACTGGTGATAACTGTGAATTGACATGCCGATTCTGTGTTTAACAACATTGTGATTAAGGGTTTCCCATCATCAACGCTTTCTGACAATGTGCCCAATACCGTCGACTGCCAGCGCTGACAACAAGGTTACCAAGAACGGAGCTAGAGAACGAAATAGGCCTCGGCACACAACAGGAGGCAATGGACATAGCACATAATGCACAGATATTTCCTATCCGGCGTCATAGGAGGTTTATTTCCCTTTCGTTTTGGGTGGATGCCAGGCTCTAGAAAAGGCGGGCTGCGTAAGCAAGCACATAAGCGGCATCCAGAGGAAGGTGGTCATATAGGTCAGGACGGATATCAAGATGCCGATAGCCTTGAATCCTCCAGTACTACACCAATCTACGCCTCATTGAATCAAGCGTCAAATCAATTTGTAAACACCAACGAAAAGGTCGCGGGAAACCGGCACCAAGAACCTTATTCAATCGGACCATGCTCGCGACCCAAGCTGGAACCATCCGGCTGGATGGAAACTCGCGGGCGTCTTGGTGAAAAGAGAGCTTGCGGGACTAGCGGCCGAGTCAAGAAGTGTATTTTGGACAATCTCGATTATTGACGTGGCTGTTTCTGAGAGGGCGTACGGTACCTGGATGACGAGCAGACTTGCGACGTTGGGGACGTGCCGCGGTTGCACCAAATGTCAAGTTTTGCGAAATGAGACCAGGAGTGTTGCGCGTCACTTGGTAATCAGTATCCCGACTATCTGTGTTGGCCATGGGCTCGTGAAATCAGGCTGAGATGGAGATGGTGATATCCGAAGCATGACCATAGAAGAATGATGTCGTTGTTCTCCATTCAGCCTCAATGTCGGACATTGCCGCTGCAAAAGGCGATAGTTCGGGCCCGGCGGGGGTGAAAGTGGTCAATTGTTCGCGCACTGCCACGCTGCCGCAACTCTGTTGGCGGCCCTTGGATTCCTTGGTGCTTGGCTAGAAGCGAATTGGATGGGACAGAAAACAAGGATAGATGCTTGTCGCACACGAACGGGTGTCCCGTTCCCAAAACCAAAATCTGCCTTGGCTGTGGAGATTCGGAGAGTAGGGCTGAATCCACTTGTTGGGCTTGAGACCTGAGGTTATGGATAATCAATGACGGTTTGCCACAACACCATGAAGATCGCATTGTGACATTGGAAGCTCTGCAGATGATAGATAACCCCTCCCTCGTTCGATTGACATGGCATACTCTCCGCCTCGTAGCAAAGAATCGTGGGCTGCCTCCAAGACAGAATATGGAAGTGGCGCAGGAGGTGGCAGAAAAGAAAGAAAGGTGCTGACCGCATATACCTTGGGGGCCGTTGCTTGCAGAAGCAGTAAGAAGATAGCCCTCCTTCCTACTTCCTTTGAAGGAGGCAGGAGGCGCAAGAAGACCAGGAACCAGAATCAATCATGTGAGACATGCGGAGAGAAGCGAGCAGGCGAGCAGGCGAACAAACCATGCAAATGATTGCGCCATATTGCATTGCTGATGAGAGGCGACGACGTGGGGGAGGTCTGCCGATAGGCTGATGCGGGCATTCGCGATCAATATCGAAATGGCGAGTGAATTGATGTGTTGTCGGCTTGAGATTGGCGGTGTTGTGTCTGTAGGACTTTACTTTCTAGAACCTCCAACTGATTGATGACGTTGTTTGTAACAGGCAACTGAATAGCTGGAAATGGACTCGTCATGTAGGACTTGGGACCGGATCATGCACACGGGACCAGAGCAGAGGCCGGGACATTACGGATATGGGGCTTTCGCAGTCTGGCCAAAATAGGGTACATGTAGAAGGAGTAGCGATTCTTGAGGTTGCGGCTAATCGGACACACCCTGGAGGAGTTTCAGTGCAAAAGAGTCATTTTTCCACTTTGTTCTGTAGGACCTCTGGGCTGGCGCGAGGACAGGCAAGCGCATGCGCGGACATGGAAGTCCACAGGCCATCCAGCCGGTCAGGGATGGGAATTCCACAAGCGCGCTCCAGCAAAAGTAGGCAGACAGCAGGCAACCGTGGGAAGCACCCCACTAGAACTTTTCCACTGCATCAATTGATCAATCGAATTGACTGATGCGCTGTTTCAATCACGAACCTTGAAGCGTGGATACCGCTTGGATTGCAGGTATGTATGCATCTATGACGGGAGCGCTATGTCTCGCATACTGTATCTCGACTCGGGAAAACAATCGTAGTCAATCTGGGCCACTGGGCCAAAAACCTTGGAACCGTCATCTGTGGTATGTGGCAGTGCCCTCGACTCCCTGTAGCTGTAGCTGAACGGGAGAATCCACTCGACTATTGTGCTGGTGAGCAGGCTGGTTTTGCGTTGTGGCGGGGCACTCATATCTGCACTGCCGCATGAAGATAAGCTGGAATAAGCTGGGAGGCAAGGTGAGCAAGTCGGGTTAGGTAGAACATGACCAAATATCGGTGGTTCGGTTCTCCCCTGCATCCATGGATCTTTGAGACGGGAAGGGAGGAGTCGGGTTTGGTAGGGTAGAACCACCAGTGACCCAGCAAGGAAGCCGGGCCAGTCCCTCTCGCCGGTTTGTGGTGGGTGGTGAGTCGATGCGCAACATTCTGGTCGCAGATGACCTCCCGCTACTGCAGCTACTACCTACTATGACTGCAGTAGCCTCAATTGATCTGGAGGAAGGAGGCCAATGATGACTCAAGTGAACAATCATTCGGCGAAAGAATTCAGTCGCATCGCTCGCAGCTCGCAGAGGGCAGCTGGGCAGCTCGTATGCAAACACCTCGAGCAAAGGTATGTATGGTAGGTGTGTTGTTTGCATTGCTTCCAGTCGTGCAACAGAGCTACATGTACGGAGTATTGAACAGCTATCCGTAACCTACTGTATTCCTCGGCAGAATCGTGCCATGATCAGCAACAAGGGAATCTTGATGAAACACTCAAACATACTCTATTCCAGTTTCTATTTTTGCGACGTTTACTGGACCCTGTGTTCATCCACCCGTTCAATAATAGATGGTGACCCATCAACCGTCAATTGATCAATGCAATGCCCAATACCAGCGCGCTGGGAACCGCGGGGGAGGTCGAGAAAGAGGTGCACGGGCTGCCTCTTGGACGGCCATCCTATCCGTTTCGCATCATCCAACAGTGGACAAACAGACTGGACCTCAAGGACCAGCGTTGCCAGGTTGCTTTGTCGCTGGGCTCCCTCCTGTCAGCAATGAGCATGCGACCCTGCTGCTAGTAGGAGCTGCTAGAAACAAAACCCGCTTGGGAAGCTTGCATGGGGGGAAAAGAGGCTTGGTGTAGGTAAACGGCCACCAACGATAAGTAAGCACTTCATGAGGTCTAAGCCTCTAGAGCTGAACCTCGTCATTGGTCAAGTCGGCAAAGGCCTCCATGGCCTCCGTCCGCGCTTGTCTCTTTGACTACACCTGCTTCTCTCCCGGGGTGTGTCATCCTAGCATCCCAATCATGAGCCCCCTCGGCGGCCGGGTTTGTTCTAGCGCCCATGGCTGCTGCCGTAGCTCTGGAGCGGTGCAATTCGTAAAGGGGGGGGTCCTTGCAAGGCAGGCAGGCAGCGATCATAGCTGCATGGTCCAACAAGCCACACTGGCTGGGACACACCACCCCACCACAACGAGCATGGAGTAGTGGACAGGGGACCTGAGGTAAGAACTGCTGCTGCTCGGCCCTGCAGACGGGTATGTCGCTTTGTATGTACTAGTGATTGCATCGCAGGAAAACAGAAGAAAAAAAGTCCTGGGCCAAGGTCCCGTCGAGATACTATAGCCTATCCACATATAAGGCAGCAGGTTCCCGCCTCGACATTTACCTCATGTTGTCTCGGAATCACTTCGTCTACTAGTATCTTCTCATACCACCTTCTTCCAACTATACAACTACATACCAGACACCTTCCTCCCAAGCTCGGCCAGGCAACCGAGTTTCCCCTTCCCGGCTTCTGCTATAAATTTCATCCATCCCACCTTCACCCCACCAAGACATATCCTTCTCCGATGTCATGCATCGATTGAATCTCGGGGAACAACAACAAAAACACTCCATCGTATCAGACTCTGTCGATTGACGATATAGCCGTGGCTTCTTCACTACCTAGAGTCACCATCAACAACACTGTCACCAAAACCAAGCACCACCACCGCGACGCTCACACCACCGTGGAGTATCAACCCCACAGCTCGACACAGCTCGCGCCTCCGCATAACCATACACACCGCAGTCACAAGTCACGACTTGCACCTGTAGTTACCCAACCAGATCTCCCACAGGCCCGGCGACCTTCTAGCCGACCCAACGACACAATGTGTGAGAAGCACTATTATTACGCCCAGAGGGGCAACAAGGTCCAGGCAGAGAAGGATGTCAAGTTTTGCGTCAACGCCCACCACAACCGACCTTGCCGACAGGCTGTGGAATTCCACCACAACCAAGACGAGAGACGGGGAGCCAACACATTCCCGCCGTCACCACCTCTTTCCGACATTGGCGTCATGTACTCTGGCAGCGACGGCGAACGCACACACAAGCGACGCTCGAGCGCATACTACTCTTCTCACGGCAGCAACGGCATCGAAATCAACCGCCAGCCCTCGCAACGACAACGGCGCCGGAGCGTGGTGATCGAGGACCCTTACCGGCCCGTCACCCCACCAGCCATGTACTACGGCTCCTCGCCCTCGCACGGGGAGTACTCCTCGCCTCCTCGCCGCCCGGGTGTGAAGATCGAGATCAGCGACACCCGCGCAGCACACCCCACCTCCACCAGCTACCACCGCAGCCCCAAGTCGAGCCGGGCCGGCACTGTGGGCAGCAACGTGTCAACCGAGGAGGAGCGCATCCAACGGCTTGAGCGCGAAGTGGCCAAGACCAAGGAGGCCCTGCGCCGCCAGAAGCTGCAGTCCAAGATCGAACGCCAGAACGAGGCCATCAAGAACAGGCCGACGGTGCCCCAGGCGCCCCCGGCCCCGCGCCCCTACCGCCGCGGGTCCGTGTCCATCGCGCAGCCCGTTGACCAGCTTACCGATGCTATGAAACACGTGCGCATTGGCAACCAGACGGCCGAGCAGGTGGAGCGCGAACGGCGGCGGCAGGAACGCGAGGAGGCGGCTCAGCAGCACCAGCGCCTGCGCGCACGCATGGAGCGGAGGGGCTCTATACCAGTATACGAGGACCAACGATACGGGAGACACTACTAAAGTGTCACATTCGGAATTGGGAACAAGCAAAAAGGCGCTTTTACTTTGGGTTAGGTTTTAGGGATACCCGGCGACATTTGGAATTGAATTGGGATTTTCTAGCTTTTGTCGTTATATATTACGTTTTTGGATGCCTTTTTCTTTTTCTTTTTTCTTTTTTTTTGACTTCAAGATAGTATTAGATAGCTTATACACCACTGCGCAAGTCATACCTTCTGTCTTCCCATCATCGTGACCCTACACACCGCAACGGGACTCCTCGGAACCCCAAGAGCCTCTACAACGGAATCTGGATCTAGGAGACATACGTTTTGATTGCATTCCCATGTGCGCTCGACTAACAAAACTTCCTTCCAAACTGCCGAATGCACACCAAGCACTTCAATTTTCTTTCCGGAATCCAAATGGACATGTTCGGGCATTTTCTGTTGCTGGTTGCAGGTGCGCATTGCTTTCATGGTACTAAACCACCCACCAACTGCTTTTTTCCCCATTCCGTGTAAGTGAAAGGGAGTGGGACGATGTCTAGCGTGTGCCCCGCCAAGTGCCCGTTTTCGCGACGTGACTCACACGGGAAACCCCTGCGAGGAAGGAGAAGCCAACCTTGAGTTCGCTGCCCCTCATCGCGCGCGCGACAATGCGATGCGCAGCCAAATTCCTTCAGAGTCACTCTCTCAACTGACCCCGCGATCCTTCGGGGACGGGCTAGGTAGACATCGTCTGCATTCCGGTCAGTCCGTCAGTCATATGTACATAACCATCCAACCAAACCACATAGGACGTTTTCTTTTTCTTGGGTTTGGCTGCCTGTTCGATTGGTCAGTTGGCCAGGACTGCCAGGCTTCCTTCTTTTTTTTTTTTCTCTCTTCGTGGCACTTTTAGCTCGCCGAGATCCGGAGACGGGAGACGATCCAGCTCAACAGGGAACCTAAAGAGTGAAAAGGGAAGGTCATGCAGCAGGTGTGCACTCAATCACTCAGTCACTCAATCAAGTTGGTCAATTAGGCAAACATGTTCGGGCAGCCAGCCAGTCCCCTCCCCCACGACGATCTACATAGTCTATCACTCGTCAATTGACCACGCCTAAAGTATCTGCCCACTACACACACACATACAGGGTGCGGGGCACACACACCCTTCTGCTTTTAGGCAGAGGCCAGCCAAGCTAGCTAGACAAGGGTAATCCCGTCCGATTTTCTAGGTAACAGTCGTTCGGGAACGCAAACATGGCATTCTTGACCCATGATGCGCTGAACCATGCATTTTTCATGGCACGACCATGTGGAGGTCAATGCGATCGCCGTATGTACGGATGACGGGTGGGATGGGATGACTGCAGACGGTCCCGAGCTTCGCGGATAGGGAGGAGAAAGGGGAAAAACCTAATCAGCCCAGCCCATGTTGACACAAGTCCTAGACAAGGGTGAGCTGTCCATTTTGTTGGGCTGCAAAGATGTACTCGGAAACGTTCTAGGTTAAAATGTTGGAATAAACGGAGGCTTGAACAACTGAATGAACAGAGGAAGACGATGATTCTACAATCGTCCACGTCGCTATAATACCGGCATCACCTATAGCATTCCTATGTTTCTATTTGTCGTGTGACCTCGGCAGGTCATATTCTAGACTAACTCGTTGCAAACTGGAGGCAGATACCATCTTTTCCAAATCCACTTAAGAGGACCCCGGCAACTATTACCGGGAGGTCGAACTTGCCGAGCCAGTCCAGAATCGTCGGCGAACCGGTGCTACCCTGGTCGAGAGGGCCCAGGGGGGGTTGCTTAAGCAGTATCGTCCCTGAAACGGGTGGCGGGCAGGGTGGTGGTGGTGCCGTTAAGTAGCACCGTGACATCGCTGTATATACACTGTTAATTAGTTCTTACCTTGCTATTAGGATGACGACGAGAGGCCAAGTATGCGCCGGTTGGCGCCGTGCAGGGCGCCGTGACGGGTCACCAGCGTGTGGATGTTGGGGATCTAGTCGACAACGTCGTCGGGGAAGGCCCGCTGATTACTCTGGAGGAAGACCATAGTCTGGTAGACGCCGGCCAGGCGCAAAAGTATATCCCAATCCGTTGGGTTTCCTGTTTAGTAATCATCCGTCTCCCAGTAGCTCAGCAATGTGTGCAGCCGCTCGACGAAGACCGTCTCCTTCTCGATTCAATCGCACTTCTTGGCCCAATTGCGCCGCAGCACGTTGTTCAGGGCGGCGAGGTACGTCAGCGCCAGGTTTATATTGCTGTAGCTATTTATTCCAAGCGGAATACTGGCATACCCAAACCTGCACTACAAGCTACCTTTCTCTGTCACTCAGCCCAGGCCTTCCACAATTTCTTGGTCATGGAGACCAGGCTGTACCTTTTGGCTATGCAGTACCCAACATTGTTCTCGCGAGATATCAAGGAATATATCGTGAGTTTGGTGGATCATGGTAGCGATTCAGTAAGTGTGGTCAGCCGCCTAAGCGATGAGGCAGCAAGGATATAGCAAGCTGGAATGATTATGGAGGGGGGTTTGAAGACGCTGGATAGAAGGATAACATGTATGGGATGTATGAAAAGACACAAATCAGGAATGTGATCAACTGCCGGTAATCTAGGTGGCATTCCAAGCTTTTTTGGTCTTTTCCTTTTGTAGTTTCATTATATTAGGCCAAATATCAGAATATCAGACATTAAGAGGCATTCCGTCAATATCACAAGCCTTACACACTCCCCTTTCCGCGACTGACGGACTGCCTTGATCCCATGGTGTCCCAGTACAGTCAAGTGAGGTGATTTCCAAGAGAACGTGCTGGTCTTGTTCTGGGGAAGGTTTTCGTTGTCTATTTCGAGTAAATCCATGTGACATTCTGAGGGGCCCTCGCTCTCAGCTCCGAAAAGACTTGTTCCACCAGCATTGCCCAAGGAGCGAGCATGATTTAGTCTTGACAGCACTTCCACTGAAAGGCGTCGAACTCACAGACCTGCTGATAGCAAGCGTTCTGGCAGGCGAAGAAATTCCAATACTCTCGGCAAAGTCTAACAAAGTACCCAAACGTTAGTAATGCTGTTCCACTCCCGTGTTTATCTTCACCAATGCCTATATTAATAGACGGGGCGAATGAATTCTAGAAGCAAGAGAATCAACTGGGTAACACCATGAAAAAATGAAAAAAGGCTAGCATAGAGACAAAGAGACGGAGAAAGAGTGCGGAAGCCAAACTCACCCTCGTTTCTCGTTGACAGCCATGGTGCCATTGCCGACTGGCGCAGCAACCGCCGCTCCCAGGGCCATAATGGCCAGAGCGAGGGTGCGAGTTGCAGTGAGGAGTTGCATTGTTAGATATTGTGAGGATATTGAACGGGCGAAATGAGGGTTGTAGTTGTGCTATGGTTGGGCTTGGGTACTGACGAGGATCGTGTATAAAGTAGCATATGGTGAACTGTGATGTATGAAATAGAAAGAAGATGTTTTTTTTCCTGTCCTTTCCCTCTTTCAAGGGTACAGGTTGTTTTTGAAAACCTTAATACGCAAGTTCTGCTATCTTCGATGGCTCTTTGGCCGACATAACACAACCGGAGCAGTGGTCCTGGGATTCCAATACCTAGATATAATGCCATCTCCAGGCCTGAGTTTTACCTCGAATCTTATGCTGTGGGGTTTAACAAGCGGCGGAGGTCCAGTCATCGTTGTAAGAGGCTTAATGTGGTTAATAAAATAGCATATAGCGAGCTGTAATATATGAAAGAGAGAGGGCCTGTCTTCTCTTCCTTTTTCCAGACATATATTTCGTAATACCCAATGGCACTCATGGGGGCAGAATCAAGCTCGAATTATCTCAGGCACAACGTTACTTGTTTCTTATATGCCTCTCGACTTCGTCAGCGAAGCAAGCTCTGACAATGCACGATAGACGGGTACAGCAAAATATAATTCAAATGTAATAGTGCAAGAAAAGAAAAGAGTCCGAAGCCATCTCCCCTCTGGCCCCCCTTAAACGGCTATCATCCGCTAAGGGAATTGCGTGAGTTGATAGTTGCTCATGCATGTCAGACGCAGGTCACATACATTGGCCAATCATCGACCATTAGAGTGGCTGAAGCCGGATTGGATGAGGAAGAGAAGTATTGAGGGATAGGGCGCGTCAATAAAATGTACTCATATGAGTTTACTTACTACCCCACTTCGCCAACTTCATGTCTTCGTACTGTGGGTGTGCATCATCGCCTCTGGCGCCCAACAAAACATTCTCAAGTTTATACCATCTTACCGCATTCATTCTGTGAGCTATTGCACTCTCATGGCCAAGGCCATGGAGTCTTTGATGAAAGCCATATACACATTTCGAACTGTATTAGACATTCTGATACAGACTTCTCCCGGTTTTGCCCGCCTAGTTTGGAGGATCATCAAACTAGTTCTCGGCGGGAGATCAATATTCACCTCGGCATTGCATGGAGGTCACAAAAAGAGGAAATATCTTAAACCAAGGTTTTTGCATATCTACGATCTCCCACTTGTACATGGCTCCGACAATAGCCTTGAAAACCCGCCCGGTATCACCTTGACGTGGTCCAGGCCGTCGACCTCACTCGACGACCTGTTTATGGGGCCACTGGATAACCGTGGCATTCGCATTTGTATTGGGCATGATATTGATCTTTACGAACGTGACATTCATGCAGCTGCACCTCAAAAGAATCGCAAAAATAGTGATAATGAAGGTACGTGTGCATATCTTTCATTTGCTTGAATAGTCAAAAGTGGTATTCCGATTTTTTGTATTCCCACATCATACTGGACGAATAGTTAAGTTGATTTCGTGCTGTCACGTTGTTCGGGGTGCAGTTCAAGCTCAACATTGCTCATCCGGAGCCGCTCCACTCCTTCACTACCACACCTCAGTGTCGACATTGTTTGGCAGCTGCTACAATGCTGGCGAGTATTGTTGGCGAAGGCAGTGCGCTACCAGCACTGCGAGTGTTGGTAACAGCACAATCAATAGCAGAATTGGTTCCGTTTCCTCAAATAAAAAGATAACTGTTTGCAAATTTTGAACTGATTCTTTGCCTAGCCGTCCGCGGAGCATCAGTCGGAGGCGCTGCTCTCCATGAAGGGGATACCGAGTTCATAGGGAGGCTAAACAGTGTTTTTGGCATTAGGAAGAAGCCTCCGGAACAGTACGATCTCGCGGTCGGTCGAATATACAGCACCGGTCGAGGATACAGCGCCCTCCGTGAACAGTGGTCGGTTGATATACCACAGACTTGGTGGGAATCGACCTCATTCCTCAGTGATGTTCCAGCTCACGACCCAACTCAGCCTTGGGCAATTGGCCAGAGGCTACCCAAGATTCCTGAAACAACCTATGTCAAAAATTATCACAAGATTGGAGGCTCTCAGGCCCTTGGAAAGATCCTCATACAGGCTCTGAGGCAAGTTTGCATAACCAAGGCAACAGAACATGGAGGCCTTATTAGCGAGTATTGTAAACCCCCAAGAACCGTACAAACAGACAAATATACTAATAATGTGGCAGTGCTTGTTTCCTGCATCTCGCTACAAGATCTGGATCAGAACTTGTATCTTCACGACCGGTCCTCTCTGGCGGTACTTGATTCCTTGACTGATTATGTATCCAAGCTTTCGGAGCATCACAACAAGTACCGGTATCTTCTGTTGGATACTAATCTTTCCGATGTGGAGAAAAGAAAGATTCTGCTATTATGGCATTCCCAAGTCCAACTTCACGGGTGGGATAAATCGATCAACCCACTACGAAAACGATACATCGAGGTTCGCACGCTGCTACTAGATTCACGAAGGTTTGCCATGAGATCGCGCCTCATGGACGAGATCGCAAACGACGCGTATATCTACAAAGAGCTTTCCTCAAACGTAACAGAGTTCACAAGCACAGTCAATTCTTTCGTGCAATCCATCAGTCTCTACTGTTCCAATGCAGAGAGTGATGATAAGCGGAAGAAACTCGTGCGTGAAATCAGTACAGAAACTCAGGCATCGTGTCCCAGCCTCAACCTTCAGGTGGATCAGATCACGAATGACCTCAAGCATCATCTCAAGTTTCTCGAGCTTCGACGGGGAGTTCAGGAGTCGAACAGTCTCTGGGTTTTGTCAATCCTCGCCAGCGTTTTCCTGCCACTGGGCCTGGCCTCTAGCTTACTCAGCATGCAGACACGGTTTGTTGACCTTGGCGTCCTTCTCTATGACTTCTGCGGTGTTGCTGTCTTATTGTTGACGTTCGTCTTCGTCTTCACATCCTTGATCACAGTCTTCGTTCAGGCACGTGAGAGGCTGGCGGACTATAGTCTTCCTCACAACCTTACGAAAATATTGCAGGCGTTGGTAATCCTATCAGCTTTCACAGCGTGGGGACTGGCGTTTTCTTCGTTTACCGTCGGTATGGTCCAAGATCTGGGCCTTGGCGGTCGGATACTTGGTTTCGGAATGGCCGGATTAGTTGGTACGACACCTGTTGGAGGATGCATCCTGTGGGTAGGCTACACGGGCATCAAGTTATTTTTTTATCAGTAGAGAATAGGTTTGTTCGACTCTTGATCCCATTGCCAACTGGTTTGCACCGAAATCGAGGTGATCGTCGCATATTTGCAGCGAGTTTGCTAGGAAAGAAAAAGGAGATGCGGTGACGTTTTTCTGGGCCAAAGACAGCGCAGCGGGTGGCCTGAGCACACCGGGTACCAGTCGCACTGCGACGTCAGGCGTCGTCCACTGAAACGCAGCAATTGATTGGCGGTCCATTGACAACCGGTCAAGAGACGTGGCTCGATGTAGGTGGAAAAGCCGCGAAGCACGATGGTCAAAGAAAAAAAACCTCGAAGAAAAATGACGAGGTCTGTTGATGATTTTCCCGCCATCGCCATCCATATGCCATGCGACCCAGCCTGCCGGATTGGGCGGGAATTATTTAGTGGAGTGCTGACGCTGACTGGAGTTTCTTGGCCTGTGGCTACAGCGGGTACAGTGCCTGAGTGCTGGATTTTAGTGAGAAAGAAATGCCGTATGTACAACTAGAGGACGCTCGTACTGGCTCGGGGTCATCCGAGGTGATCCGAGCAACTCAAACATCTCACCCTTTCTCGTGTTTCTGCTACAATTGGCAATCATATGCTGATCGCCCCGGCTTACTAAGTCGCGCGGTTAATGCTCGGTTGTGGCTGAGACACCGGCCACATCATTACCCAACCTGTATTTATGGCCAGGAAACCACATCACCCAGCTGGGGAGTAGCTTTAACCCGACATACCCATCAACAAGCCAAAAGTAAACAAGCACAACACCACCAGACAGACATACTTCTCTCTTATCTCCTTCCCCCCTCCCTCCAACTCAATCGCCCTAGTCCAAGCATCGTATCATCATAGATAAACCACACGCCCCGGCACGCATTTCACTTCGTCCAGAGCCATGCATTTCTCCAGAACCCCCGAGTCCAAGCAGCTCCATGCAGACAACAAGGGGGCCGCGGCTAGCGGCTGGGACCGCACCAGCGGCAGGGATTCCGCCTCAATAAAGGACGCCGCCTCCGACCGGGGCTCCTTCCGCCCCATGTCCAAGGCCGGCACCAACTACTTTGGCGACAGCCTCGGCGACCTGAGCGGCATTGCCTCCGGTATTGCCTGGGACATCCCCCATCTTGACCTCGATGTTCGCAACTTGAGGTCGTCGGCCAGCAACCAGAGCTTCATGGGCGGTGCCGCCCCCAGAGGAGGACCATTTGCTACTGGTGGGAGCCTCTTGTCCTCGGTGCAGTCGGTAGGGCGAGACTCGACCGACGATGAGATTGACCAGATGCGCCGCTCCCTGAAGACCAAGGCGAATGGGGACTTCAAGGACTTGGTCCTCTGCCGCATGGTGCCTCGCGATGGGCAGGACGAGCAGCAGACGCGGGTCACGCACGCTCAGCTCGAGGACATGGTGGGGGCCGCCCGCCTGGAGGTATGCATGGACGTGAAGACGGGCGGGGTCAAATTCTGGATGGCATTCCTGTCCGAGTCACAGTACATCCAGGTGAAGTTGATGCCCAGTGTGAGTACTACCATTTCATTTGCCAGCCCAACCACGCGGCATGAACACTCAACAGGGCTTACTAACACGTGTCATCAGATTTCGCAACATTCACTTCTCACAACGACGAGCCCAAGTGAGCTATGAGAACTGATTTGATGCCTTTTGGGTGACTAGGTACAGGGACTAAATTGTAACACTATAGAGGGAACAGGGTGCCACAAGCCATCAAAAGGAATGCTTAGATCGCCTAGCAAGGTCGGAAAGCTACGTGCGACGGCGAGCAGACCACATGGATGAATAAAAGTGCAAAGCAGCCTGGGGTGGCTGCACCGTGCACTGCATTTGACGGGGTAAAAACAAATGTAAAAAACAATGCCGTCCGCTGGTGGTTCTTCAAAAGTGACTGGACGGAAGTGATGCCCCAAGTCAGATCAAGGCCCAGTCCACTCGCATGGTGATTGACTAACACGCTGCACTACCATAGCAAATTCCGGTCTATCACACCGACGTCTTGATCAGATTCCCTTTCAACGCGGTCTCTCGCTTGTGTAGGAACCTGATCGCAAATGCCGTGATGATTAGGAGCAGTGCCAGTCCCAGCGTGGTCGAGTAACCCTTGGGGTACTGCGGTGCCTCAACCTGCTGCCATATGAGGAGGGGAAGCCACGCCTGGAAGACGTAGGCCATCATATTCATGCTACCCGTGACGATGGCGCGCTTTTCCGTGTCGTCGTTGCAGATCTCGTGAGCCCATGCAAACGTGAGGCCGCTGATCCCGCCACCGAAACCGCAGAGCAGGAAACACGCCCACTTGAAGCCGTTAGGGATGGCCCAGGCCGTCAGCCCGCCGTACGCGACGATTTTGACGAGGCCCGAGAAGACGATGGGCGGCCACCGAGCGCCTCCGAAGATGGTGTCTGACGTCCACGCGTAGAGCAGCGTCGTGACGATGGAGATGACTTCGGTGATGGTCGGGTACAGGTTCACCTCACGCACGCCGTAGTTCTCGCTCTTGAGCCACAATTGAAATGCCGGCTGCGAGTTGCCGCCGTTACCGTTGTTGAAGACGATGTAGAGGAGCACCAGCATGTAGATGTGCCAAGTGGAGAAGATGCTGGCCACTTTCTTCTTGGTAAAGGGTTGGCGCGTCGCGCGGCCTTCGAGCTCCATGCGCCGCTTCGCGAGGGCGATCTCCTCAGGGGTGAAGTACCACGCCGTCGTAATCTCGGGGATGTCCGGCATGAAGAAGAATCCCGCGAGCGCGATGGGTAGGGACACGACCGTGTTGGTGATGAAGAGCCACTGCCACCCGTGCCAACCGTTTACGCCGTTGAGGTTATGCGAGCCCGCCACTGGGATAGCATTAGTATCCTGTTTGTCTTCTCGGTGATCATTTTGACGTGGAAGCCTTATGTGGAAGCCTTACTGAGGTACCCCGATACCATGGATCCCACGTTGCCCATAGCGTGGAAGAGACATGACCTCTTGGCTAACTCATCCTTGCGGTACCACGACCCAATAATGTATTGCATGCCGGGGTAGAATGTGCTTTCCGCGAGACCGATGAAGAAGCGCAGGACGTAGATCTGCGTCGGCGTGTTGCATTTGATCAGGAGGATCGTTAAAACAGACCAGGTCACCTGCGTATCTGTTAGCAATGAAGTCAGCCCCGTCAGGGGCTCAAGTGGGACTCACCTCGCAGAATGGGATCCAGTAGCGTGGGCGAATTCGAGTAAGTAGTAAGTTGCTATTGTTTGCCAGTTAACTTTAAACACTCCTCAGTTTGGCAGGATTTCCATGCACTCACCTTGGTAGTTCGCCGATGACATAGCCAACTGTCCAGCATGTCTGCATGTAGTTGAGCTCATTCCCGTACAGCTTCAGATCCTCCTTCATACCAGACACAAATGCGTTGTTAATATTAACCTATGTGACAAGTCAGCGTTCTCGATCCTGTGAGGCCACAGGGAAGACGTACCTGGTCAAGATACTTGATGAAATACCCAAGGGAGGCCAATGTCATAAGCGCGAGATCCAGTTTGAATAGAAAGCGTCGCTCTTCTGGCGACTTGTCAAAGGTGTCCCATACGTACGACTTCCATGACTTCTTTGGTTTCTCCTGTATTTCGACTGGAGGTGATATGTCCCCGATATTTTTATCGGAGGCGCTTGCCGGCGTGACGTCGCTTTGTGGCGCCTTCTCTATCATTTGGTCGCTCAAGAGAGCCATATTGGTGTGCCTTATCTAGACAGATGAAGGACCAGGTCATCAATCAAGTCGTCTTTTCTAGGGGGGATGTACCTTGTGCCAAACGAGAGGTCCTGGTAGGGCCTTTGCAAACCTATATACCAGTCCCTAAGTGTAGGCTAGCCGCGCTCCCTTTATCCATGTTGATGCACATGCTAGCATGAGCAGGTCGTTATGCTAAGTGACGAGTCCGAGTGTTTGGTCCCCGTTAGCCAAGTGATAAGCGGTCCCTAGAGTCCTGAGTAGTCTGCATCTGTCCCAATATATTCCGGTATGCTATTGGTCCCAGTCATCAGCAAAGATTCAAAGGTGAGGGGAAGCCCAAGCCGTTGTAAGCAGACCGTATCTATCTGCACGGGAAACATAATGGACGTAATGGGACACCTCGACGCTCATTTGTATTCCGACTTGGCAGCGAAAACGAAATTATGCATTCCATGGCGTGACAACCTTGGCGCGCCAGAGAACCCCGATGCGTCGCTCTCCAGACGGGGTTGATGTAGCCAAAGCGGAACATGGTGTGGTGTGGATGTCGCCATTCTCGGCGGGGATTGCTCATCGTACCCCCCTAAACCAAAAGCCGGCACCCCGCGTATAGAACATCCGTAACTACCATCGTGGTCAATGAAACGGAGTAAAGTCGCCTTGTCTTCATGGAATATATCAATTATTTAACCGGATTGGCGTCAACGGGTACACCGACGTTAATAAGGCGAGAACATTGATTTACATAGTACACCCAACGCTTCAGACGAGTCTCTATTTACTTCTCATACTCGTTATCTTCCGTCGAGTATTGTTGCTCGTCGTGCCCAATATGCCCTCAACAGCCTTCCCACTTTATACATTTGCACTGCCACACCGCGCTCTCCTTATGCCAGTAGTTCCTAGCCGTGACCCCACAAGGGTAATCTTCACGCGTTCCGTAACATTCACACGGTTTCGGGGGAGACTGAGAATTCCCCACCTCCGCATTGTAGGCGATCCCATGTAGGATAGTGTCGACGATTCCCTGCACGCGGCGTGGTACCTTGGCACAGATATCGTCGAGGATGATGTCAAGCGGGTCGAGGATACGGGCGTTAGCACCTACGAGGGCGCCGCCTCTAGTAGCCAGCTCGTGGATGCTATGTATAAGTACGTAAGTAGTCGCTCATGGGCTTGGACAAAACACATGCCTCCCTATGGTGGTAACGGCGGCAACAGCAGCAACAGCTAGAATGACTCGACTCCACCTGTTAGTGAGGGCTCTTGCTTCATACTACAGACTGTTTGTTACCCAGCTTGAGTTACCTTCTATTCCAAAAAGAATCTACACCGATACTGGCTGGCGACTAGCTGCAAGGTACGGAGTGGACAATGATTTTGACCAATCAGGGAATCTACACAAGGATTGACGTCTTTAGTTCGATATCTAAACCCCTTCCAAGACTGAGGATGTCCGAACAAAACCGTGCATCACTTCTTTATTTCACGGCTGATAGCTCCTTTGTTCGGATGGGAAAGGTAGGTCTCAATTCCTCTTATCGTCTTATAAATCTGTCTTGGTTTACAGCATCGCTCATTTCCAGGCTTGCGGTCCGGGCCACCAGAATGACTATGCAACACAACCCAGGAGATTCAATGGTCGCAGTCAAACCCGAAGTCTTCGCCAGCATTAAGAGGCCAATATATCGCAGCGTCGATTATTATCTCGGCTGGGAATCCGAGAATGGAATAGAGGAACTCGAACGATACGAACCTGGCGGCTTCTGTCCGATTGATCTATCGTTGCGAGATCAACCTAAGTTCATCAATGGTCGGTTTCAGATCATCTACAAACTTGGTTTTGATGGGTTTGGGGTTGTATGGCTCTGTTATGATCTCGTCACCAAAAGGTGGAGGGCTCTGAAAGTGCACCAGGCAAGACACTCATCACCGACTCACCTCACGGAAGATCGAGGCGACACGCTAGTTAGGCAGGCAATGGAACGTGATGGGGTATCGACCGAAGAGGCCCTGACTAACGGAATCGTACTTCCCCTTGAGACCTTTTGGATCGATTCACCCAATGGACGACACATGTGTACGGTGCTTCCCCTACTAGGCCCAAGGCTGACTGATTTCATGGGTCATATGCCTGGGGATGATCCTGATCGCATTAAGCATATGAGCTATCAGATTGTCCGTAGAATGGATTTTCTTCATCGACACGGGCTATGCCATGGGGATTTTCGTCCCGAGAATCTGCTTTTGAAATTTAGGAACAAATACTTTGACTATATCAGTGTGGATGAGATGCGTCAGCTGCTAGGACGACCTACCATGGTCGATATCGAATTGTAGAACGGCGAGAGGAGCCCACACACCCCAGAGCTTGCTGTATCCTGTATTGAATGAGAGGAGCTATGGAAATATGTGACAGACGACATCGCCATTGTGGATTTTGGCGAGTCCTACGCTACAACCAACCCCAATCCATCAGGCCTTGGCATACCAAAAAGATATGCTGGCTCTGAGATTTTGGTTGGAGGCGACAAAGGCATAGCAACGGACTTGTGGGCATTGGGCTGCACCCTGCTGGACCTGCGTTGTCGAGGGCTTCCGCATGCTCTCCACCATACCTTGGAGCTGGTCATGACCATGGAAAGCTGGATGCGACCTTGTCCCCCGTCTTTCAGGTCGCATGTGTTAAAACAGATATACGAAAGGGATATCGAAAAGTGGAGGCGGCGCAGAGGAGATGAAGACATGTCAATACCGAAGCCCAAATCCCCGGGCAGTAGCGAAGCACTTTGCATGTCACCAGCAACCTATGTTACCCAAAAGGAGCCACTCGGCACAAACGATGGCAAAATCGGTGATCGCGAGGGCTCTATTGAAGATTATCTTGGAGAAAACATAGCGGCGGATTTGTACATACCGGTGAATTTAAGGATACACTTACAGATTTTAGACTCACCGAAGAGGAGACAGCCTGTTTTAGCGACTTGTTACATAAGATACTTCGGTGGCAACCGCAGCAAAGATGGAACACCACGTTAGTCATGAATCATACATGGTTCGGGACACAGAATAATTATCAGGAGACAACTTGTTCCACCCAAGAAGAACCGTCCAATGCAATCCCGGATTCACCTGCTGGGCTAGGAGTTACAGAGGAGATCTCGAGATTGGGACCAGGTGAGGGGCTGATTTGAGCCCCCGACTTAGTTGGGAACGTCCTCTGTTGAGCTCTATGAGAGGGAAGTACCATGCAAAGATATCAGTGGGACCGATGAATACGAGGAACACAAGTACGAATTGAATACCCAATTGAACAGCGCAGCTGACGACACGTTCAATCACAAATGGTCAGTTGCGCTTCACAGGGGACTTGCTGTTACTAAACCTGAACATCCTTTGTGTCTTGGCAGTTTCAAATCATAGAAACAATTCGCAGTTTACCGAAAACACATCCCTTGTTCTCATCAATCCCCTTGTTACACGGATTAGCCACCGTTATATAGTGGCGTCGACGGACAGGAGGCCGCGCTGGCTAATTGAAATGTCTTTGCCAAGCAAACCCAAATCGGCATCGACTGAAACCAACCAGTAACGAAACCGAGATCAGAAAAAGAAAACGAATTTACAATGGCTTCTTTCAACGTCACAAATACAGCGTATGGTCGGCCGCGTGGCCCTTTTGCCCAAATGCCCACTAGAATCCCAGATCCGAACTCAATTGGCCCTCTCCCGCGGCAGCCGATGGGCTCTGAGGAGTGGATGGCATTACGGAGAGAACGGAGGCGGCGACAGGAGGAAGACGAGTATCGCGATGCGCAGCGACGCTGGGCAACGGGCCAGTTGTACTATACGCAGGCCCGGCCCGCCGACCAGCCGTGGGATCGGCCCATCGTCCGCGAGCAGAGACTTGCGCACGAGCGTGCTATGGCCAACAGCTGGAACTACTGGGACAAACACTTCCTTTTGAGCTGTGCGCGCGGGGCCTATGACACATTCACCACCCTTCGCGATATGTATCACGTTATGCCCTTCCCTGGGTTCGTGAGGTCGTGCTGTCAGTTCTTCTTCCGCGCGCTTTGCCGGGGGCTGCAGCAGCGTGTGCAGTCTTTGGACAGGGGCGTTCGTTGGGTGGCGAGCTCCATTGGCGTGGTCCTGCAGTGGGTATATTCCCTTTTGTGCATTGTCGTGTTCTCGGCCGTGGGAATTCTTCTCTGGGTTACGCACGCCAGCTACGGGCTGCTGGCGGTGGCCCTGGAGGTGGCACTGGAGGTAAGCAGGAACGACGAAGCTATATGCGTCATGGGCAGCATCTTTCGCGGGTTCCTTTCGTGCTGCCTAGCCTTTTGGACCCTCTACGGTTCATTCAGAGCTCTAGTCTATGCCTGGCGCGAGGTCTCGCCAGCAATGTTTGCTCAAGCTGTTTGAGAGTGACGAATCGAAGCCATACGAATGGATCAGTCAACATTGCCAAACTAACATCATGATATCAGTGTAATACATTAAGCACTTAAAATTAGGTGATAGGTCGATCTATTGTTGTAACGCCTGTATAGCGCTTCCGTATGCGTCAACGTGCGTGCTTATTGATGCCCCTTATTGTTGACGCACTTTGCCAATGGTCGTGTAGAAGAGCGGGCGTCATGAGCGTCAGTGTCTGGGTTCTTCTAGCTATTATTTGACACGACCTCGGGAAACTTCCATTTATGCTACGGAAAGTGCTCGTTGTGAGTGTCTTGACTTTAATGGACTAACTTGGCAGGGATCCAGAGAACCCGATTAACCAGGTGCCAGCTACACTTACACTCAGCTATCGTCTACACTTGAACGAAGGTTACGAACTCAGGCACAACAAGGTGGAAAGGAGGGAGAGAATGACCAGGCACCATTTACAAACCACCCCTCCAGGAATTACGCAAGTTATTTATAAGTATCGGTGAACAACCGCCTTACTTATTGGCCTTATTCATCATGGCCCTAGCTTGTACAATGTGCTACACCATGGCGACATTAAATGAATAATGACCCGTCCCGACTAGAGTCTTTTTAGTAGCACCCATTACGAACGTCCCCTCGGTATCCGTCGGAGCCTCTACTACGACCTGCATCTCGCCCGCCCCCTCGGAAACCTCCCAGCGAATGGAGAGCGGACCCGAGGGTGTCTGCACGCGCCCGACGGCGCGCTTCAGCCCCATGGCCAGTCCAGCCTCCGGTTTCAGAACCCAATTTCGATATCCAAAGCCACCAGGACCAGACATCGGCTGCAAGCCTGCGGCCCACTCGGTCAACACGTAGGTCGGCGCGCCGCCCCAAGGGTGCGCAAGGCTGGTAAAGCGGTCAAGACCCGGACGGCCATCTGGTAGTATATACTCCCAGCTCGCACCGGAAGACGTTTCCGGATTGCTGACCATGGCTCCCCAGAGCGAGCGCAGGAGGTTGTGGCCAGTCGTGTACGCGCCGGCCCGAAAGAGGGCGTCTAGGAGAAAGCCGTTGGTGTTGGGCGAGATTTTGATCTCTTCGCTCGGATTGGCATTGGTGCTGTCCCTGTAGCCGACGCCGAGGGCGAGCTGCGATTGAAGCGCGGAAATGGACCGGTTGGCCTGCTCCGTCGTGGCGACGCCGGACGTGATACAGAACGCAGTGGCGGGCACCGAGAAGTTGTTGCGATCATTGACCGCTGCAGAGAACACCCCAAGCTCATTGTTCCAAAGTTTCTCCTGGATCGCCTTGACCACCCCATCGGCGAGAGCGATGTACTTAGAGGCTGAAGCACTATCTTCGATGGCCTCGGCAAGCTCCGCAAACTCGCGAAGAACTTGGACGGTAGCGCAAGACCCGGAAGAGGTGGGTGCCGTTGCGCCTGTAGCGAGGAACTCGGAAGTGAGGTGCACCAGCCCATCGGTGTCATTGACCCTCGATTCCAACCAGCCAAGCTGCTTCTGCCACTTGGGCCATGTCGCACGCAGAAAGTCCAAGTCATCGGTGTGGCGGATGTAGCCGTACATGGAGCTCGCCCCAAGAAGCTGGTAGTCCTCGAGGCCACCCACTGGGCCTATCGGGGCCGATGCCGCAGGTTCGTAGCCCATGGGAGCGTTGATTGCAAGCATGCCATACTCGTTTTGCGTCCCGAGCATGACTTCAAGCGTACCCCGAGCCATGTCGGACCGGGACGTGCTGGATCCAACCACGCGCGCGGTGTGGTAGAAGTCGCCGAGCCACACCAGCCGGTCGCGCTTCGGACCGTCGAGGCATACGGACTCGATATTGCTTTGCGTCCCAAAGTCAACAAGCACGTCGTCCGTGGTGAGTGGGTGGGTGTAGAGAGCTGAGCCATTGATTGTATCGGTGACGGAGAGGTTCCTGACGTACGCCACCTCGTCCTGCCACGCGCCAACCCCGAAGCTCCCAGTGAAGGACACCGTTTTCCCACCTGTGTAGTAGTCTGACATCGAAATGTTGAGCACTTCCTGTCCGTTGAGGGATACCGCCAAACGTCCACTGGGAGACATAACAGTCTTCATCTTGTGCCAGCTCTTCTCCATCACCGAAATAGGCATGGGAAATGTGTCGAGCAACAAGGAGGGTAACGTAGTTTGATTGACGAAGTCGTAGCCATATGAAACAAGTATCGAGTTAGGCGGGACTAGCGTCCTATTCACATTAGCAAACGTTGAGGCTTCCGGCAGCTCGCCCACCAGTCGCAGTTGCAAATAAGACCCGTAGCCTCCGTTCGGCATCGCCACGGTCCACCAGACGCCGCCTCTCTCTATCATGGTCTCGAACTCCATCGTATAGTTAGCAAACGCGTAGCCGTGTGCCCATACTGCCGGCTTCTGCGACCGAAGCAACACGCCCTTGACCGGGTCCACTTCCCAGACCGCGGGCTGGGTCCCCTTTTCGACGCAGGCAGTGGCAGCCGCCGCAGCACCGAGTCCCCATATGGCATTGAGTTTCTCGTCGTCGCACTGAAACGTGGCGGGCATGTCGTCTACGTCGTAAGGGTCGACGGTAGCTCGGAAGCCGACGCGATCGAAGGAAATGCTGGCGGTGCTTCCGTTTTCGCTCGTTAGCAGGCGGATTGATTGCCATCGCTGGCCGCCTTGCACGAGAGGTGATGAGAATTTGCCGGCGCTGCTAACGTTAAATGTTTCGACCCGGAACCCGTTGGCGAGCGAGACGGCAAACGTGTAAGGTCCATCCGCCCAGGGGTGCGCGAGCGGCGTATACGCCTCACTGTACCGCACCTCGATCTGGACGGACGTCTGTTTCTGTTCAGGCTCAATGGCGTATACCGAGAAAAACGGGATGCCAGCCACCTCGGTTCCATAGTCTAGCGTCGCAAGCGGCGCGGTGCTGTTCAAAGTGAAACCGCAGCGTTGGAGGGGAGTCGTCATCACACTGAGGGCGTCGCCCACACTTAACCCCCGAGGTAAGAACTCATGCCGGTTTTCATGTCTGCAAAATACTAGTCAGCTGTAGGCAATGGCACTTTTGAGCAAGTAGAGGTAGATAACATCAGCGCTCACCCAGAAGCCTGCGTCACCGCAGCGGCTGACACCGTCCCGTGCCCGGCAAGGCCGAGTGAAACCCAGGTGATGAATAACAAGCCCATGACCACCTTCTTGGAACGAACGGAAAGAGTTTGGCCCAGATGTGATGACCCAAACGCGGGCGCAAAAGCCGTGTTTATATTCCGTGGGCCATCATGGGCTTCGGGAGTCTCGGTTCAACCAACCACCGAGCTCTTGGAACAGTCGGCTATGACGTGTTGCCATGTGTAGCTCAAATCATTCGTGGGAAGATTCACAGAGCAATGGCACCAAGCCGAGTCAGTTGACCAGGTAGCGGAGTGCATTCCGGGAGCCACTTCGGAATGTGGGGGAGCGGCAGGACCCATCTCCACGCATGCTGCAACATTGACATGAAGGGACGAAGGAAGGACGCCAAGAAGCCAAGTATATATCTGAGTAGGTATGTATAGAGATGAACTTGATGCGGGGTACATCTAGATCTTGGGCAGATCCAACCTCCATCGGGACCTCCATCGGGATCTACAGCGGAGCACGGATCGGCGGTTGCTTCTTCTATCTTGGTTGGTGATACTAGGGTTCCACATGCTTTGTGCAAAGATTATTGGCTGCAGGGACATTTGTTGATAATCCTGGATAGATTTCAAACACGAGTTTCCTTGTTATATAGGCAATGGCATTTCAGAAGTGTTTTTGCATGCACGGTGAGTTGTGCTCCATTTCCACACAAGTTGAAATTATACTGAATTGATGATAAGTTAGGCCAACGTAGCAGATGCTGGAGACTCGTGAGGAGCAAGTTATCAAATACGGATTTGAGTTCCAGGTTGGTTGGGATTGAATCCAGCGCTTTTCAACCTGCTGCAAATTTCGAATGATACATATCCCGCTCCCGTCCCCTTGCTTCTCCATGCTTCCAGTCATCGAGGGTATTGTAAGCCGACGAGCTTGAATTCCACCATGATTGGCATTGGCAAATTCTCGCCTAACCGGCCTAAGTGCCTCGAGCCGAAATACTGGGCAGAATTGGTGGATGCTCTTGTTCGTGTACGCTCCCAGGGAATTGGTCAAGATGTGCCGTTTCTAGTTACCTTGACCTGTGGGAATAATTACTTTGTTGGCAGCAAAGCCTTGCGTGACAAATTCGTGTCGAAACTACCGGAGATCGCGGCCGAGATCGAGCACAAGCGCATGGCCTGTGAGGCTGAGCTCAACAAACTTGGACACCCCCGTGGTACCTTGGATGAAAAGCGATGCTACCTACTGCAGATCAGTGAGTCGCTCCAGCAGATTGCTAGGAGCGTCGTTCTTCGCAGCTGACTACGACACCGATGAAGAAGATAGCATCTACCATGTCCGGCTCCGAGCCGGCATTCAATACCACACATAAATTTCTTTAATATGATGTTTGAGAAAGGCCAGCGCCGTAAAACCGTCAATGGAGGGAAGAAAAGTGAGGAGGGGAACAATGAGGAGAGAGGATAGAGATATTCTCTGATCCTATCCGCGTCACCAGGAATGAGTTTGTTGAGTATATCAGAGACCAGAGAGCTGCCAAACTCAAAGGGTCTCAGCTATCAGGTGTGCTAAATCCACATTGTTAGTTGGCGAACTGTTCCGCGAGCAGTCTGCCCCGTGGGAAAATATCACACAGAAACACGTCAAAGCCGTCTGGCTGATCCAGCAGTGATGAGCACACCCCAAGCGATAATGACGGACCTCCTGCCCCAAATTACTACATATGGGAAGCTCTCACTTTACCAGCAACAGTATCTACGTCTGCGGAAGAAGCAATGGGTACAGAGGATAGAGCAGAGTAAACATGATATTAACATTCATGCTGCATACTGTAGTTGGTAGTCAGGGGATATAAGTCGCCCCAATCCTATGTCCTCTCACAGCTGTAATCCGAGAACAGTAAGCAGAATTGGGGCCCACTTGATAAGTTGCCGAAGGACATGGTGAAGTCGAAAATAGAGCTGCGAAGGACCAACTGGAATTTCAAGCAGACAACGGCTCCCGAAAGAATTGAAATCCAACCGTCATGCTGTCGTTTGGTCCTTTGTCCACCGCCGAAACTCACGGTGGAAGAAGGGATGTCGTCGGCGCTTCTACGGTGACTTTATCTTATCAAGGTTATCAGAGGGAACCCCCACATTACAGCGCCGTGTGGTGGCAAAATGTCACGCCTAAAATTCCCTAGCACGTGGGAAGTGCACCACCAAGACCCCCAAAAATCCACGATTGCCCAGCGAGATCCAGTGGCTTTCTTCAGTGGACTTCAGTGGTTCTCGCGGAGAAACGGGGTCTTGCTGAGTGATCTCTCTCCACGACCTGCCCATTCTTTTTGGACTACATCGCATCGTGAACGCCAAATCATGGTATCGCAATTGAGCTGGTCATACAGAGTACATCTGAGGGAAATGACGACACAATTGAATATATAACCAACCTTACACACGCAATGGGTCGTCGCCGCAAGACTGCGCATCGTTCCTAACAGGGTAATCCGAAAGCACGTTAGGCAAATGGGTCCTTGCGCTGGAAGTTTGCTAGTCACACGAAAATGGACGCGCGCCAATTGAAAGACATGAACGGGGATTATGGCCACACGTAGAAGAATCTCACTACCCAGAGGCAAACTACGAAATGTACGCATCGGGTCAACGGCCAATGAGAGGATGCAGACAGTCGATGCGTAGAAAGAAGTAATTCTCACCGAGAGCGGTTTTTGACGACGGCAGGATCGGCACGAAATTGGAATTGCTGATATATCGCTTATAATTCCAAAGTCCAACTATTCTCACGGTTTTGTCCACTTACAGCGCACGAAAGGCATCGCGGCGGAGTGCGGCCCAGTATAGTCCCCATAAACCTGCGACCGCATGGCTCGTAGGATCTTGGCTTTAGGTTGCATCTTACCAAGTAAGTTCATATCGCGAATGGAGATCTGCGCGGCGCTAACTTCCGTGCTTGCGGCGGTCGATAGATAGAGGGAGGCGGAGAAGTCCTTTTGCTCAATTTGGCGGATGACTGCCCTTCCTTATACAAGATAAGCGAGTGCAATCAGACCTGCCAGGCTGCCAGGCTGCCAGGCAGGAACTTTGTCTCGTGAGCGGGCAAAGGAGATTGAGATGGGCTGACGGGAGGGTCTACACTCGCTAGAGTGAGGCTCAAAAGCAAACGTTGGAAATGAGACGTTTTGGGCATGGTGGTGGCCATGGTGGTGGCCAGAAGTGCCAGGCTGCCTGGTCTTCCGTCACTCTCTCAGCGGCAGGTGGCAGGCGTAGGGCAGGAGGCGTCGGGCGGGCGGGTGGATCCGCTGTTTCTCCCCTTCCTTCTAACCGTATTTTGCCATGGGTCGCCGGTAGCCGAGGAAGAAGGCGAAGAAATCATCGTCTCTCTCTCTTCCTGTCGCGCGCGCCTTGTCGATATCTTACGGCATCTTTTCTTTCTGGTCCCTTCAACTTGGCGTCCGTCAGTCGTTCGTCTTGCGACGAACTCTAGTCCTGCAGCTAGGAAGTATCCTGCCCAAGTGGCCGGGCGCCTTTCTGTTTAGGTACTGTAGTTGTAGTCGTATGCTCCAATACCCAGCTTATGTGGCCCATTTCCCATTCTAGGAGAAAACGAGCAAAGATCACCATGTTTGTTCCAGTTATCATCTCCAGCTTACTGCGATTCTCCAGTCTTCTCAGAATTTAGTATCACCAGGTGCCAAGGTCCGTCTTTTTCCGTACGAGAAGCTGGAGAAGCAGACGAATTCCTCCGTTTTGAATGGATGATGGTTTTTCCCCCGGCTCAAGAGTGAAAAATCTGACCGAGGCAGTTCCGAGATGTAACCCACTGCAGACCTGGGGACCCCAGCCACTAATCCTGGCCTTAACCAGCGAATCCCCACCATCTTTCAACTTGGACGCTTGCATCTTCCCCGCGAAATTGGCTTCTTGTCCGCCATAAGAGCCCAAGAGATCCCTTTACCGCTGATCCTCCACGAATCCACCATGCCCACTCTCGCAACCTGCTTATTACGCTTCACATTGCCCGAACCGTTCATTACTATGGGCTTGTTGATGGGTCTGTCCCGGCGCGGCGAACGCTGACAAGCATTGGTAGCCGTTTCTTGGGGGCGCCTTGTCTGGCTTGGTACTCACGTAGTTCTTTGACTTTTGCGTCCAGTCCGCCAAGTGACTTATCCCGTTCATCTGGTGTCTTTCTTTCAATGCCAACAATGTCAATTTTTCAGACGGCTGGCCTCAGGCTCAAACTGTCAGCTCGGCCTGCGTCCGACCCTGGCTTTCTAGGGCCCCTGGGGGTATCACTCAAAATCAATATGACCTCATGGTACCCCACGACTCTGCAGGACTAGCAACGTTTTCCGCTCACGGCGCAGAACTGTGCGGCATAGGTGCTGACCTATCGGACAGCCATTCGCGGTAATAGATCAGCATGTGACCCACTCGTTTCTTGGATACCACCTTCGGCTATCTCCTTCGCAGGTCTAGCACCGTTTGACTCGCGCCCGAAGTGTGCTAAGTCTCCCCTGCCGAAGAGCATTTCCATTACCAGAAACCAACTGGATCTCGAGCTGCAATCAGGAATGTGGTAACGAAGGAGGGTGCATGGTACATAGTCTTTGTCATCCGGGAGAGGAGAACGGAGATCCTGCCCGCCAACTATATCTAGCAGGACAGACCCCGCGTTGCGACATGTCCTCGAGTTCCTTTTAGAGTTCTCTCACCCCCGGCCATTGCACTCTCTTTGCCAGGAGCAACCGTTTTTCAATTGGGTTTTTGGTTCCTTTCAGAGCTATCGTTGTTCCCGCCTACTTGGGCACCGTAATACCCCCTTCCAAATCTCGACTCCTGTGGGCGAGTCGTATAATCTTACGTCTTGGTGCTACACAAACCCCCCAGTTCCCACAATCGATCACAATCATGGGGTCCCCACGCTTCATGGGCCTTACTGGCCGCCCGCTATCACTGATGGTGTCGACCATCGCCACGTGCGGTTTCTTACTCTTCGGCTACGATCAGGGTGTCATGTCTGGAATTATCAGCGCCCCCGCGTTTAACAATATGTTCGAGGCGACCAAAGACAATGCTACGATGCAAGGCTTCGTTACAGCCATCTACGGTAAGATTGACTTTTCCCCCTTGGCGGTGCTAGGTCGCGGAAGCTAATACAATTCTAGAAATCGGATGTCTTGCTGGTGCCGTATTCATGCTGGCGTTTGGAGATCTGTTGGGACGAAGAAAGGGTGAGATGAACTTTGATTGGCGGTTCCGACTTCTCTAGCTAACATCATGCAAGGTATCATATTGGGTGGTGTCGTGATGATCATCGGTGTCGTTATCCAGATTAGTGCCGTCGCCGGATCAAACCCCCTTGCTCAGTTCATCGTCGGCCGTGTGATCACGGGTGTAGGCAATGGGCTGAATACCTCTACTATTCCGACCTACCAAGGTTCGTCAAACATTACCCAGCGATAAGATGACTTCGAGCTAATATACAACCAGCCGAATGCAGTAAGACTACCAACCGTGGTCTCCTAATCTGCATTGAAGGTGGTATCATCGCCTTCGGCACCCTAATTGCCTACTGGGTCGATTACGGCAGCACATATTCCACGAACCATGATTTTGTCTGGCGTTTCCCTATCGCCTTTCAAATCGTCTTCGGACTCGTCCTGTCCGGGGCTATGTGGTTTTTACCCGAGTCTCCACGATGGCTGCTCACTCACGAACGTTACGAGGAGGCCGAGATCGTCATTTCTGCTCTCCGTGGATACGAACTCGGTAGTGAGCAGACTGCCATGGAACGCGATGTCATTCTTGACTCTATCCGGGCTTCAGGCTTCTCGGGCCAGAAGTCTACTCCTGTCAAAGCCCTCTTCACCAATGGAAAGACTCAGCACTTCCGTCGTATGATGCTCGGTGCTTCTTCCCAGCTCATGCAGCAGGTTGGTGGGTGCAATGCCGTCATCTACTATTTCCCCATTCTGTTCGAGAAGTCCATCAGCCACGGCAACCACAACTTGGCTTTGTTGATGGGTGGTGTCAACATGATTATCTACTCTATCTTCGCCACCGTGTCTTGGTTCATCATTGAGAGAGTCGGACGCCGCAAGCTTTTCCTGTGGGGAACTGTCGGGCAATGCTTGTCTATGGTTATCACTTTCTCTTGCTTGATCAAGGAGAACCCTATGTCGGCCCGAGGCGCGGCTGTTGGCCTGTTTACTTATATTGCGTCTTTCGGTGCGACCTGGTTACCTCTGCCTTGGCTATACCCTGCCGAGATCAACCCCATCAAGACCCGAGCGAAGGCCAATGCGGTGTCTACCTGCACCAACTGGTACGTATATTCCTCCATGCTTAACCGATGTGGATGAGATGGCTAACAAATACACACAGGCTCTTCAACTTCTTGATCGTCATGGTCACCCCCATTATGATCCAAAACATCGGCTGGGGCACCTATCTATTCTTCGCCATTATCAACGCCACTTTCCTTCCCATCATCTACTTCTTCTACCCCGAAACTGCCAACCGATCCCTCGAGGAGATCGACATCATCTTTGCCAAGGGCAACGTCGAGGGCAAGTCATATGTTGCGGCGGCCAAGGAGCTCCCTTACCTCACGGATGCCGAGGTCGAGCAAGAGGCCATCAAGTACGGTCTGATCACGGCTGCTGGTCAGAACAACGCCTTTTCTCGGGCGGCGCACGCTCATGACGCGGAGAAAGCAGCAGTTGATGATGGAAACGACAGCAGTAAGGAGAATGTGGTCCAAGAGAGTGATATCGAGATTGGCACCAATAACGGCCTTGGCTCGAGCAAGCCGGCTGGTCGAGATTAGGTTTGCCGCCGCTCGATGACCAACCCTGGCGGCGGAGTCGGGCTATGAAGACGAGTACCTGACTGTGTAGACAATATCATCTTGGTATGCAAGTCATGGTTTGAAATATTGTACAGGCGATATAGAGAGACCGCCATAGCTTTGTGCTGTGGCTTAGATACCCCTTTCGAAAATCGAACCTATTAGAAACACATTCCCGTACCCAACACGTTGAAATTTAATACGCCGTACTTGTGATCAATCACGAGCGATGCTTTACTGGTGTATTTGCCGTATTCAAAATGACACAGACGGCAAATGCCGTGACACGAGTGGACCAATCACGAGCGGGGTAAATGACTAATAGGACAGCATTACAAATCAGAAGGTTCGTGACAAGTAGTGAAGCGAATACGGTATTACTGGCGAAATACGTCATGGCTGCAGCTATAAATTGTTGGCTCCTGGCCGAGGTAGCTCGTAGGCACGACCGTGGCAATTCTATGTGTAATAAACAGTCGCTGCTTCCCATCCTCCAATCTCACCCAGCCCAGCCCCTGTCGACTACAAATCAACCTTCATCAACCTTGCAATTCGCCCCGGAACAAAAATAGGGATAGCACACCAGCTGAGATCTTCCCAGGTCAACATTGTTCTGTTTTGCTTTCATCGTTCATCATGCCAGCCAACCGTACTCACACAGCCGTCGCCTTCTCCGGCGCCCGGAAGCCCCTCGAGGCCATCCAGGTCCCCACGGCATCTCCAAAGGACGACGAGATTCTGATCCGGTCCCAGTACACTGCATCGACCCCCCTCGACCTCCACCGGGCTGACGGGGGGCTTCTTATGAAGTCGGGCGACATCTTCGGATCGACCACCGCCGGTGTCGTCGTGGAAGTTGGACCCCAAGTCGCTGGACGGCTGCGGGTGGGAGATCGCGTGCTCGGCTGGGCGTTCCAGGAGCCGCGGTACAAGGGCCACCAGGAATATGTCACGGCGCCTGAGTGGATGTTCGGAACGGTAAGTCTCGACAGCCCATTAACAATTTCGTAGACCATTCTGACGACCCGATAGATCCCAGACAATATCTCGTCAATGGAAGCCGCTACAGTCCCCGAGAATCTGATCACCGTCTTCAACACCATGGCGACAGACCTGGACCTGCCCACCCCCTGGCCTAAGCCCGATGGTTACGTCCCAGACCACGCAAATGACCCCATTCTGGTCTGGGGCGCCGCCTCCTCGGTCGGCCAGTTCGCCCTGCAGGTCCTGCGCTGGTACGGCTACCGCCACATCCTCGCCACGGCGTCTCCGTCCCACCACGAGTATCTCCGCGGCCTGGGCGCCTCCGAATGCTTCGACTACCGCGACGCCGGCGTCGCCCAGAAGGTCCTCGCTGCCGCGTCCCAAATGCACGAAAAGGGCGGGAAAAAGAGCGACGGCGCACCGGAAACGATCCCGTTCATCATCGACTGCATCGGCTCCCGCGACGGCAGCCTGGGCCCCATCCTCCAGCAGAGAATCGCGCAGCGGGGATCCATCGTAGCTGTCATGCTGCCTGTGATCCTAACGCACGCTAGTCCGGACCAGGTGCCTGAGTACTCCATGGATGCAGCCGAGGTGGCTGAAGGTCTGGGTACCGTAGCCAGTTCGGGCGTGACAGTGAAAGGGGTGCGGACGTTCTTCGTGTACGATAAGAATCCCCTGTTCAAGGAGAAGCTGCCCTCGGAGATCGTGCCCGCGCTTCTGGCTCAGAAGATCGTCACGCCGCAGCGCTACCGGCTCGTCGAGGGTAAGACGATGTTGGAGCGCGAGGAGAATGCGTTGCAGCAGATGCGGGAGGGGGGTGTCAGTGGGGTGAAGTTGGTTTGGCGGACTTCGGATCAGTGAGAGAACTCATTACATACGGAAGTTCGGAGGCTAAGGGAATGAAGGCAAGTATTCTTGTACAGTAGGTAGTTGTTCTGTTTCGGCAGAAAAAGAACGAGAGAAAATGAAGGGAAACCAGCTGGGTTAAGATGGAAACGGTGGCGGCAGAAAGGGAATGCACCAAAATAATTATCGATTGGGCACTAGATCTCAGTATTGTAATACCATGAACAACATCAAGGGCTTCCACTCTGGCCCTCCTGAGTCTGTGATTCTTCGTCGACAGGGGGCTTCGCTTCCGCGGATTGCGTTGTTGGGCCAGAAGCCTCGCGAAGGCTTTTATTATCAAGCGTATCCTCGTTCTCCGGGACCCCTTCTTAATCATCCAGTGGAACATAATTATCGAGCGGCTTCAGGCGGGGTCGGTACTGATTGGTAAACCACTCGTGATTCAGTACCCTTTTGGTGTCCCACCTCTCCTCCGGATTCCATCGAAACATTTCGCGCAGGAGGCTGCCAAGACACTGGATTTCATCCTGCTCCATGTACCACCAGCCACAATTCCAATTCTCCCCCTTCAAGGTGTGAGGAGCTACAGCTCTTTCTCAATGTTATTCTCGTAGCTTCCGTCCTTGATGTGGCAACGGACTGAGTCCTCTTGAATAGTAGGATGTTGCGGGATGGGTATTCCTATTTGGTTCGAGTTGTATTAGAATATTCCGACATCAGGCAGTGTTGACAAATGATTTGCCACTTAACAAACAGAGAAAGCCTGCGCCCATAACATGCATCGACAAAGAGATGCTGGGAGCATGGTTAGTTGACCCATCAGATTATGGTGCATCTAACTATTCTAAGAATACAGGAAACTGAGTACGTAAGGACATGAGAATCACCACCGTTTTGGGGGTGTGGACTTGAACAAGGACTGGTACTATCTGAGTACATATAGTGCCCATCACTGGGCCATTCCTACCACTACCTGTTCCGTTGCAACCGCCTCGAATGCTTACCCCGACCAGAACGTGACGCAGAGTTACCAGGTAGTCGATTCAAATTCAACATGTCTCCGCATGTAAAGTCGGGAGTGTCCTTCCCTCGACGTGGCAACCTCGTGCGAAGGGGTTGAACTTGACGCGCTCGTCCCACCGTCACAACATAGTCCTCGTAGCTCGTGCCGACAGGAACCCTGAACGGAGAGGCTCCATAGCCCACTAAAGCAACCCTAATCAGGGTCTTGGAGCCTTGAGCTGATAGCTCATTGAAGATCCGAAGAAACGCGGCCAGCCAAAAGTTGTTGGTAGGGCCGGCCAGGTTCTGGCTTAAGACTTCGATATCCAGGATGATGTAGAGGAATGGGATACCTTGTAGTACTGACCCAAGTATGCTGACCCAATCTTCCTCCGTCTGTGCTCCGATAAACGACTTGTAGCATGGCGTCAAAGCAGCATCCGTGTGGATGCTGGTATTGATGGCAATGGCTTGAGAGACGAGGTACTTGATCAAGTCAATGGAAGACACCGCGTCTGTTGCTCCTCTTTCGCGGATCGGTGTTTTCAGAGCCCATATGACAGGAATCTTTGTATCCTGTAGAATTGCGACGGCCTGAGTACAGAAACTCTGGAGATCGAATCTTGTATTCCATGTTCCGCTCATCGCAACAAGCGAGGGCGTGCTGCTTTGATTCCACTTCTGGACTTTGTCCTCTAGCCAAAATGCAGGCCCTCTGGCAGACGGCCTGGTATTGCGTCTCTTAGAAAGCAACAGTGAGGCCTGAAAGGACTTCAAGGGGTCAGGCAGCTGAGTCACCTTGATATAACCCAGGAACTGAGTCAGCTGGATCTCAGACAGCTGTTGGCGAAACTCGATTCTTGCGCTCTCGTGGAGGACTCGCTCGGTCGCCATGGAGGACTGGATCTCCAGTACGATCGATGTAAGACGCTCAACACTACATTGCAGGGTCTCTTGGTTCTGTAATTGTTGCCGTACCTCCGTGTGCATATCCCTTTGCTCAGCATGGCTGCTCACCCCTGCCGTTTCTAACATGCTACGAGATAGCGACGAGATGGAGGACAAGATGTCATCATAACGAAGCTCGGTAGGTCTCGTGAGGGAATGGAAAGCGCGCCTGAGTCTGCTTTCCTGGTACCACCCAAGGGCCCGCATCAGGAATCTGAGGATATGGCCGTAAATCTTGGTGATAATTTGCCGCAAGGGTGGAATCGGATAGAGCCAGGCAGTCAACTCTATTCGGGGAAGGAGGTCCGAAATCTGGACGAGACCCTCCGAGAGCCGGTGCATTACTTTTTGGTGGTTGACAATCCCCTGACTCAAGGTACCTGTCAGGTTATCAAATATCAAATGGAAGATAGGGCGGCTTTTTGAAAGGGGCCTGATCACACTGACCACGAATAGAACCTTCATAGCGCCCCATACTAGCGCCGTATACTCAGGGTGGTGTGACACGAAGACGTCGACGATGCCGCTGTAGTGATGAATCTTCTCTGATACGCTTATGAGGAGCTGTCGTGACTTGGATTCACATTTCCCTGCCTCACATCGAGTCCTAGCTTCGGCAACCGATGCCAGGACTGCGCCCAAGTTGCCATGGTTTGGGTTGGTGATCCATTCCAAGTTGTTCCTATCTTTGTCCTTGGAAAGTTCTGTCGAGAATGCCTCGAAGGCTTCTTTAAAGATTTGATGGGCATCGTGAGCCCTGGAGGAAAAAGCGAGGGGAAATGATGAGATTTGGAAGACCAGTATCAGCAGAATGCAGGGGGGTAACGGGGCTTACCTCTCGGCTTCATCCACCGATGCGTACCATTTGCGCAAATCAGCTGTATCTTCCCATTCCCTCGCGACCCAGGAAGATCCTGTGCCGTTTGTTGACATATTAAGCGCCAGAAGCGAGGTGGGCCGATTGCAGAGAGAATTTATAAGGGTACTCCAGGCCGTTATTTTTGTCGTATTTTCATATCGACCAGTTTCATACTCATAGGTATAGAATATGGCAGCCAACAGCCAGCAGTACGTGGCTGACGTGGCATGTGCGATGCAGGAAAAGGATCACCGAGAAAGGAGGGGTGGGACCTGCAGGGGTCTGTAGAATTCCCCGCAGGTGGCAGGCATTCTGACATCTCTCTCTCAGCCCTGAGAAATCTATCGCAAACAACCTACTTCCCTAGTCTTGTCTGCCTTTTCAACGCCCGCATCTTTACCCTAACTATGTTCCAGGGACAACAAACTGTCCAACATACCATTTCAGACGATAGGACTCGTGGCAGCCTTTTCGATAAGAGGGGTGACATATGGGTTGCTTTAGGACAACGAGAGCCAGAGACAGTCATTGAACCACAGACAGTAGCACGGCTATCAGACACCGACTCGGAATTTTCGTCACAAGACCACGACGAATATCTTCGGCACCTACGAGAGATACGAGCGAGACGTGCTGAGAGACGACATAATCGACCGGTAGGTTGAAGGGACCTCGATCGACCGAATCCAAATGGAACTCACTAATGCTTCGATCTTCCGTGCAGGCCCCCGCTATAGTCGAGGATGTGGATGAAGAAGACCGAGTTATAGAAGGCTCCGGTCGTTTTGCTGCCGGCCCTCGCGAGGCGCGCTCTCGCGGTTACAAGATGAATTCACCGCCACCACCTCCCAACCACCATGCGCCGTTAGCGCACCAGAGTAAAAGGCGTTTCAAGTCCGAAGTACACCAGAGATCTGATAGCAACACGCGCGGAGGCGTCAGTGGTGCAGATTCACCTTATCATCCTCGTGATCCGCCAAGACTCGATCGCCCGCATTTATGTCGCCGCAATGAACGTACTTCGAACATCTCAGAACTAGACTACGAGAGGGGTGATAGTTCCTTTAGCAGCGACTCGCTCGATGTGGATGAACGGCAACCATCAAGCCATTTGTCAAACCCGCTGCCGCCCATGATCAATCAAACCTACAGCGCTACACACGGTAGTCTCGTTGGCGCAACGAATTTGCCACAAAACCTTGGATATCACCCGCTGCTTCAACTCTCTGCCACTGATATCCAAAGAGTTGCAAGTCATCTGGGGATTCCGAAAGCCTCGGCTTCAACCCTCGGGGACATGCAGGCCTACATTTCGGACCTCCAACGCCATCAACCATACACTTCGAAGCCTCGGAGGCACCGATCTGCACCTGCACCAGCACCGAAGAAGAAGCTTCGGGGATTGATAATTCATCGCGTGCTCCATAAAACCGGTGGCCCACTACTTTACCTCGATCATCCTCAATGGATAGAAGGAGAGGCTTGGGTGCTGATGGGGAATCTGCCGGTTTCCAACGTTCGAGCATACCTCTCGAAACGTTCCGATGTCTGCTTTATCACATGTCGGAACTATGAACATTCTTCCCTTGATCCTGAGCAGAGGGATGCGACTGGCAACATTAACGTGGCTCACAGCTCCGAGTTCATTATTCCCGTGGAGAAACATCTAGCGTCTGCAGTAGGAAAATTCCTCGCTTTCAGCAACTGCGAATCGAAAGATCAATACTCAACTCACAAAACCCACAATAGTCAGTTTCAGGAATTCTCAAACGACTGGCTTGATAATCGAGACGGAATAACCTTACATTCCCCGTATGAGGCCTTTTACCATTTTTCGAATGGAAATGATATGGAAAGGTTCATGGAGGATTTGAACAGCAATGAATTTCCACTTTTCCAACGGGTTGCTAGCTACGTCATGGATGAGTACAGAACGCACTTTGCAACCATCGAGAGCTTGGTTTCTGTTGGCAAGATCAGCAACGCATATTTGCCCTTCTTGTTCAAGCCTGGCACTATCGTAGTTCAAGGAAGAGGGAGCGACGCCAGAGGTTATATGTGCACTTCATGGCTTCAAGATTCATCGACTAAGGAACAGACTCTGTCCTTGGCGCATTGGAGTGGTCAAAGGTCATCTGTTGAAGAACCCCAGCAGCTCCGGAGTTACACTATTGACGCCTGGTCTTGGAACCTTGATCCCTTTTTCACAAAGGAGTATACCAAGTTGGAAATACAGGGTATCGCCGTTGCCGATTGCTCCGAGAAGGATATCCAAGAGATGGAGATTCGTCCAAAGGCACACGTGGATCCTGGAACGTTGGAAATATTGCGGAATAGGGGAAAGTGGTTCTGGAACTGTCGCAAACAACAGATGGTTGCCTATGGCGAGATCAAGCACAAAGACGACAAGGGAAAAGACATGCATCAAACCATCGACCAGAGATACATGATAGATATGAAGACGTATCGCGAATTTCATCCGAAAACGGAGCCAACCGTATCTACCAAAGCCGCGCCCAACGCCATTGGAGCCGAAGCCATGGAGCACGATGACCCCCCCGACGAGGATTTCGTTTACCTAGCCCCCTCATCCATAAGAGGCTTCAACTTGAAGACGAAGAAGTGGAGTGACCTGGTCATCGACCAGTTCGAAGAGGTGAAGTGGAACACCAACGCATTCAAGAGTCTTGTCTTCAACGAGAAAACGAAACGCTTGATTCAAGCGCTTATCAGCAACCAGATCGAAGCAGTTATGTCGACCGATATCATCAGTGGCAAGGGCAATGGCCTTATCATGCTTCTGCATGGCGGCCCAGGAACAGGAAAAACCCTGACGGCTGAGAGTGTAGCTGAAATAGCCCAGAGGCCACTCTACCCAGTCACCTGCGGCGACATCGGGACCGAGCCCAACGCGGTAGAGAAGTATTTAGAATCGGTCTTAACCTTGGGCAAGACATGGGGCTGTGTAGTACTCCTCGACGAAGCCGACGTATTCTTGGAGCAGCGCAGTCTCGAGGACCTGCATCGCAACGCCCTCGTGTCCGTCTTCCTGCGGGTCCTGGAATACTACGACGGCATTCTGCTCCTGACGAGTAACCGTGTGGGGACCTTTGACGAGGCATTCCGTTCGCGCATCCAGCTGGCCATCCACTACGAAAGCCTGACGAGGTCCCAGCGTACCAGTATCTGGCATAATTTCTTTAAGCGGCTTGAGAAACTGCAAGAGGAAGGGATCGATTTTGCGGACCTGCAGGATCACATTGAGGACCTGGCCCGGCACGAGATGAACGGACGGGAAATACGCAACGTCATCACGACGGCGCGGCAGTCGGCGCGATGGGAGAGGAAGCAGTCGGACGGGGCAGCCTATAAGCTGAATTACAAAGTCATGGAGGAAATCATCGAGACGACAGGCAAGTTCGACAAGTATATCAAGGATTTGCATGGTGGGCTGAGTCAGGACCAGTTGGCCGAGGATGAGGGCTGGAGACTGGCGAGCAATAAAGCGTAAGGGGAGCTTGGTCCACTATATTCAATAAACCTTCTTCCTCGCCGTGAATATGTAAAGTATTGGCTGGTCCAAGTATAATTTCCAGAGCCCCACGTCAGCCTTTACGATGGGTGTTTCCTCGAAAGGCACGTTCTGGAAGTCCTCGAAATACTTGCCAGGTATCTCGAAGGACCCTGAATAGTGCGTTTCGAGAACAGTGGACTGAAAAACCAGGGGTGGGTCGGTGAGAGCCCGGTAGCGGAAGGCCAACCCACCGGGTACGTCTCGGAAGTTGTCGAAGACGACGCCGTATCTCCCGTCTACTGCAGCGGGGGAGTGGGGGTCGTTGCGGTTGGAGACCACGAGTCCTCCCGGCTTGAGGTATGCTGCGGCATTGTGCCACATGGCCTCGAACTCTTGTTCGTCTTGCGCGTGTTCAAAGATTCCGTTCGCGATGACCATATCGTACAACGCCCCTCCGCCCAGGTGCAGGTGATTCAGCGGCTGGGAGACGTCGGCTTGGTGCCAGCGGATGCGGTCGCGCCCGATGGCCTTTTCGTACGCTTGGCCTTGACGCATCATCTCGGTCGATATGTCGACGACATCAACGGCCGCCGCACCGGCGTCGAGGGCATCGCGCGCCCTCAGGCCAGTCCCTCCACCGAGGTCGAGAACTCTGAAACCTCCACAGTCTTTGATGCATAGATCAAAGAGTTCCTTTTCGAGTGTGCCGAGCGGCGTCAAAACGAACTGGTTGTAGGCCTTGGCCTGGTCGTCATAATTGTCCTGGACTGGATTATCCTCTGGCTTCATGGTTGCTCGTCTCTGGTCGGTCTCCGAGGCGGGGTTGACATAAGCTTAAAAGATGCGAAGATGGGGCCGGCATTGGCACCGTCAGTGCTACTGGTGATAAGTACTACTATGTATTACTACGTATACCCCTGGTGCCACCAATACGTGCACCAAGAACCACCACCCCGGACTGGAAAGGATCATCATCCCAAACCCGCAAGATTAAGGTTTCCAAGCAGGTAGCCGTCCAAATCCTAAGCCCCTTTTCCACCGGCGATGCTCAAAATAGGGGCTGATGGTCACCGTCATGCACAGCGATGTCCAAAATACGAAATGAACTAGTGTAATTTCGGGTAAGCAACATTTTCGCTACTTTGATCCCTATAAACGAGAACACTGATATGAAGGAAAAAACACACCACTGAGACAATTTCGCCACCAACGGATCCCCAAAGAATGCCTAAGCTCCTAGCACGTGCTTTTTGATCCATTCAGTCCTTCTTATTTCCCTCTCAAGCCATTCCAGCCCCTCCTCCATGATTTGTTCGGTAAACTTCTTCTCCCGTACTTCTTCGGTCAAGCGATTGAGCTCCGGTTGTATTTCCTCGCCACGGCCTATCAAATTCAAGACATAGTCAGTTCCATTACTAAAAGACTCGACGCTGACGAGACAACGATCAAAGTCCATGATTGTGCGGAGGTTGACTTCTCGATCCCAGAGCTTTTGCATATTTTCATCACTGGTCGGGCGATACCGAATGATACTGTCGAAGTACTTCTTCCTGCTTTCCTCCGACCTTGCAGCGGTCCTCACTTGTGCCTCATACACGGCGATGGCGTCCTCGACTTCTGGGGCAGTTCTTTCCTCCTTGATCGCGTGTAACACGGCACGCTGCCCTTCATTCTCACAGCTTTGCATGTCTGCACCATGCGCAAGCAGGAAGGAAACCTTGTCGGACCGAATGCCGGACTCGTGAATTGCCAGGGTCAAGGGTGTGCGACCACTTTTTGGGAGGGCGAGATTAATGTCCTGTGGCCGCTTCTCAAATATCGTTGAGAGTAAGCTTAGTGGAAGAGACTTCGTCCCAGCTACACAGTGGAGTGCGGAAACGCCAAGTATCTCTCCTTCTCTCCAATCCCACGGGCGGTCACGTCCCAGATCGTCCTCTGTCATTGGCTCAAGCCCGATACCATGTTCTGCAATCCACATAAGGGTTTGCTCGTTGTATAACGCGTGACCCAAGGCAAATTGAACAGATGTCTTGAGTAGAGCCTCGGGGAGGTCAGGATGCATTTGTAGTATAAGCTTCGTGCAATCGAAGAAGGCGTCGTCGCCCATACAAGTCCCCAGCGCACTCGTCTGATAGTCTCTAGTGTGAAAATAGACGTCGACTCGGGCCCCGGCAGAGATGAGACGATGGGCGTTCTTTGGAGCATCGGACAGAAGCGCCCACACCGCCGCGTTCCGGGACCAATCATCTTGAATTGTGATGTCAGCTCCGTGTGTGAGGAGGTAGTCGATTATCTTTCCGTTATCCGGGCCAGCTGCTGCTGCCCACATGAGTGGAGTGCCGGATCCTACGAATAAGAACTTTGCATTGGGATCAGCCCCTTGATCAAGGATAGAAACCACCACCTCGTACATGCCCATGAAGCAAGCGAGATGGAGCGGGTGTAAGGAAGGCTTAAAGTCGACATCTTCCCGTAGTCTTCCGTTCTCATCGAACGCAGCAATCTCATTGTCTTTGTAGAAATTATCGATCAGGAACTTGGCTGCTTCCTCGTGGCCACGGAGGATTGCAATTCCAGCTGCTGTCAGATTGAATGGGCGACTGGGACTTGTGCGTACTGTGAAGTCGTGAGACATGGACCCTATAGATGGGTTTATGTCCTGTAATACTTGTGAGGCCAGATAGACCTGGCGAATGGCTAAACCGTGGTCCTCGCCGTAATCCATTGGCACATCGAATGTTTCCCCTGAAACCGCATTCATATCTATGCCATGACCCTCTTTGCGAGCTTGGCTGATCAATCTGAGCACATCAGTATGTCCGTACCAGGCCGCAAAGTGGACTGCAGCATTGCCACTGTCCAAATGGCGCTGGATGATGTATTCCGGCCATATCCGCTCCGCCACTTTAACTACCTTTTCTGCCGTAGCGATAGTCCCAGTGACAGCAGCCCACTGCATAATAGTCAAAGGTCTCCAGTTGGGAGCTGATAAAGCTCGCATGGCGTAGAGTTCCTCCTCATCTCCCGTAGCCAATAGTTGGCGTGCTGCATCGTGGGGAACGCCAGGGCTGTCAGGGCTTTCAGGGCTGCAAACTTGGTCATATTCCTGCTCCAAGAACGTCTTTTGTCTTCTAATCTCTGCTCTGATCCTTTCCTTAGCAAACAGCACATCTGCTCTGTATATCCCGGTCTCTAAGAGTTCCCAGTTAGCACGGCAGGTACGTGCGAGATTGAAGACATCGCGGGGGGAATCGAGAAAATAGTGCGCAATAGTCCAAAGGATGTCGGCGTGAAGGGCCTGTAGCCAGTTTAGTATTAAGGGACTCAAATTTCAAGCACGGGATGGGGATGCGATATGGTCACGTTACCTTCTCTCCAGAACTACCCCCCGAGAGTCTCTCGAAAATATCCTGGGCTTCCATAACGAGTATGGCATTACGTTGTAAAACGGTGAGAATGTACTTGGCGTTGAAATGATGGTCTTGAAATAGCCAAAGGTTATAAGACATACGGATAAAGAAGCCGGTTAGGAGAGCCTAATAAAGAGCCCAATGTGTTCATTAAATCCTTCTTGAGACGGCATTGAAGTAAAGAAGTGTAAGTAAATGGTTCACTCGCGGTCTAAGAAGATACATTCATCTGGTCTTTATTATGCGGTACAAAGACAGATAGTCTGTTTTGAACAGGTTGGCCTCCCTAGACCACAATTGATAGGGGATACTGCATCTACGTAATCCTGGTGAAAGCTGCAAAGACTTTGTTACACAACGTTGTTGTCGCCGCCGGGTCATGATGTAGCTTATCTCCAGCTGATTTAAGTACTGACTCAACTGATGTTTAGGTTTTGGCCTGTCTCCGTGATTGGGATAGCTTCGTATCAGTCTCTCATTCAGATCCGGGGCTTTCGATACGACTTGACATTATTGACTAAACGTAAAATTCCACGGCGTTGTACCAATAGTAACTACTACAACGAAGCAAAATGAATGCCATATGCTATGAGAATTCAAGCTTGTGTCATCCACGTTCCTCTGTCCCATTAAGTTTCTGAGCCTCCTGGATTACAAAGTCTTCCGTTGCTCTGATGAATTTCATCTCATCTCCCTTCTTTTTACCTTGTAACTTCAAAACTGATTATTAGTACAGCGGTCGTTCTCAAAATGACTAATTTTGAAGATCTCTTTTATAGTCCAGAGGGTTGGGAACGGGGCAGGTAACGGGTATTTTACTGTTGGTGACTGCATTATACCGTTCCCTCTTGGGGCTTCCCATGCTGGAACAGGCTCAACTGGTGCCTTCGTCTCTATATCATACCCGAGGGCCCCCTTTGCATATATGCCAAGCGGGTCAAATGACGGCGGCATGAACAAGGACTCGACATTTCACAGGTGAAACAATAAGGAGTCCATCGAAGATAAGTATGTTCAGACGCTTGGAATCATTGAGAAAAGCTATCGGAAACATGATGGACTTTCGAGGTTTTAGAAGCAAGACAATGAGGAGAGGTATCGCCAGCAATCTAATGTCATTTTTATGCCTCAAAAACTATGTCAGCCTCAATATGGTCAGCTCCTTGACAGTTACGTACGACGTGTCATAGAGCAATGCAAGGGTGCTTGGCTTCTTTGTTTCCAAGCGTCTCTGTTTGGAAAAGATGGGTTGAAACTGCACATACTCTTTGTTACCTCCATGGCAGCACCCGGATTCCGAACATTTAAGACGTATCTCTCCAACTTTTGAGTCAATTATAATCGAGAACATGAACAAGCAACACTGCATCAGCCACAATGGCCGACTCGTTCAACACACCAGGTCCAGACGGCGTTCCTACTCTCGAGGAGTTCTCCAACTTGCCATATCCTAGGTACTACAGAGATGTTTGCGACGTAGAACTATACGCCAAGTTCGAACATCTTGAGGACTACGAACCTGGCGGCTTTTGTCCCATTGACGTTTCGTTTGAAGACGAGCCGAGTTTCATCAACGACCGGTTCCAAGTTATTTACAAGCTCGGCTGGGGCGGCTTTGGTACAGTATGGCTTTGCTATGAAGCAGCAGTCAAGAAGTGGAGAGCCGTCAAGGTTGGCAGGGCATCACAGACAGAGGAGCACAGAGGAGAATGTCTGCTGGAGTCGGTCATGGAACAGCACTCCGTCGGAGTGGCTGAAGCGTTGGAAAACAGCATTGCTCTGCCGCTCGAAACGTTTTGGATCGAATCTATCAATGGAAAGCATCTCTGTACGGTACTCCCGCTGCTTGGCCCGAGGTTATCAGACTGGGTGGGTTGGCTTAAACGGGACGATCCGGACCAGGCTCAGCGCATTGTCTCCCAGATGACCAAGGGGATGGACTTTCTTCACCGTCATGGAATTTGCCATGGAGACTTTCGCCCTCAAAATATGCTCATGCAGCTAAAGGATGGTGCTTTTGATGACATCGGAATGGAGGAGATGCGCGAAGAAATCCTGGGAGCACTCCAAATGGCCGACATCCTGCTATGGAATGGAAACGAAAGCCCATGCAGTCCTAAAAGGGCGTACTCTAGTGTTTATTGGAAATCTTTATCACGGTTTGTCTCCGATAAGATTGCGATTGTCGACTTTGGAGAGGCATATCTCACGACAAACCCTAATCCACGGGAACTGGGAATACCTGGACCTTACGCAGCTCCAGAAGTTGTATTTGGCGGGGAAAAGGGAATCGCAACCGATATATGGGCCTTGGCTCGTTCAATCCTAGAATTCCGGCCGCAACTGATAATTCCCAGGGGCTCAGACACATATGACAAGATTTGGGAGATGGAAGGGTTCGCCGGTCCTTGCCCCCCGCCATTCAGATGGTCCGCACAGCAGAGACTGCTTGGGGATCTGCTTGAGGCAGATACGGAAGAGGGTCAAGACGAAAAGGAGACCGAACTCTCTGAAAACTCGCAGACCACGGGCTCAGCCAGTGCGCCGGAAATGGTGTACCTCATCGACCGGAGCGAGAGAGGGCCAGCGAAAGACTATGATCATCCAGTTGAACAGTTTCTTGGCATGAGGCTCCACTTACAGCTGGATCGAGAGGAAATCCTTTCTTTGGGTGATCTACTGCGCAACATGTTCCGTTGGCAGCCTGAAGAAAGATGGAATATGGACAGGATCTTGGCCCATCGTTGGTTTTCGGAGAAACATCAACCCGGAATATCGCGCAAGTATGTCAGCACCTATGACAATGAGCTTGAAACAGAAATCTCAGAGGGTCATGATGATGTCGTTACCGGCTTATCAGACAGAGAGAACGCTACAGGCAGTATTATCAATCCATCGGAAAGCAGTAGCGACGCGCAGCAGGCGCTTCCGCGCCAGAAGACAACACGGACTTACCTAAAACTGTTGGAGGTGGCATTCTACCTTCTAGGCGTTCTCGCCACGATTGTGTTCTTTCTGGCGCATATGTTGGCAAACCAGCCTGCGTTTTACGCAGAGAGACAGATGATTAGTAGCCATGAACCCACAAGCCTGGTGAGCACAGTCGTGGAGTACGTAATAGTGATTTTTATCCTACAGGAATGAGGCCTTGGGCGGCTGGGGCAAGGTGTACATAGAACATTGATTTGTATGGACATGTCAAAGCACGGATTGTTAATATACTCAGGCATTCAATGTAGTAATGGTCCCTTTCATACAGACCACATCGCCCTTGTGAACCAGCATGTCCCACGACTTCTCTTCGGCAGATTCGATAGGCTCTTGGATTGAAATCTGATACATCTCCCCGGCGTACAGTGGCGAGATAGCTCTGTAACTTATCGCGCCCACCGGGCCTTCTCTGCATACATCTCTCCAGTAGTCGAGCATACTTATGAGGTTGAGCGGCCCGTGGACCACGCAACCGGGGTGGTTCTCAACACTCTGCGTCCAGCTTCCGTCGTAATGGATTTTGTGGCCGTTAAATGTGAGAGCCGAGAAGCGGAAGAGGCCCACGGGCGACCATCGTAGCCGTCGGCAGGGGTATGCTTGTCGATGAGCGTCAGCACGTGTTTCGGTGAGGACGTATGCAAGGAAACAAAGAACGGATATGACTATCTGACCAAAGGGACGAAAGACTCACAGGCACTACCAGGATTTACATCTTCCACTGTGGACGGCCCCCGCACCGTGGTATCCTCGACCGGTTGTGACGCCGACGCATGCGCAGCCGGCACTTCAGGCCGGAAAATCCACGACCTCTGGTCCACCAGCGCAAGCCCATCCGGCCCCCAGAACTCCTTCTCCACCTCGACGAGGACCATTTCGCCTCCGTCGCGGCTCCTCTTGAGCGTCGCGCTCAGGAGGCGCGTCCGCTCCTCGGCTTGCTGTCCCACAAGCAACTGTGCGGGGGTTTTCCAGCTCATGCGACCGCCGGCCCACATGCGCCGCGTGAACGGCGAGGGCGCGTTGAACGTCCTGTCGGTACCGTCGGGCCCCAGCTCGCTCTCTAGGCCGCCCGGCGTGAAGTAGACGAGGTGGTAGCCAGGGGGCAGCGGCGTGCCTTCTGGCGGCGGGGACTCGGTCACGTCGAGGTCCGGGTAGAGGTGCGGTCGGCCCAGCGTCAAGCTCAGCTTCTGCAACTGGTTCCCGTCGAGGACCTGACGCCGCGTCGTTACGCGATTTGCGAACGTGCGCGTCATCTGGTCAGCGGCATCGCGAGCACTGGTCGCAATCTGCCGTCGCTGTGGCTGGGCGGCCCCGCATCCTACACAAGGGAGAGGCGGCGTGGCCTGGAGTGGTAGGCTGCTACGGTGAAGTAACCTCGACGGTAGTTTGACGCGCGATGCCATCGTCACTCATGTATTGGATCAAACGGTATGAGCTGCGAAAAGGGTTGAACCCCGGCATTGGATTGTGTAGTGTCCACTGTCCCCGCTTGTTACTTACATGATGTAGTTTAGTTACTTTAGGTATGGTTGACGGAAGCGTGGGGGGTTGGAACGGGCGTGGCGCATCCCCCGCATTTCTTCATGGACCTCGGCCAACCTTAATTTGAAGGTCGATCTGCAAGGGGCCCAGATGGAAAGGTACGGTTGGGTTTTTATATGTTCGTTAATCCTTTTCAGTTCAGAATTTATACCCTCAAAACTCAAAAGGCCAGCCGATCAGGCAATTGTGTAAATAATCGTATAGGACGTACAAGTATCCATCCTATTCTCTAGCCTTCATTCGACGCACTCCCCTGTTGCCATCTCATGTCATAGGATGCAAGTCAGAATTTGGAGGCAATGCCCACTCAGTCTGAAATAGTGAGCTTGGCGAACGTCACCCCCGTTCAAACCCTCTTCTGCAACCGACGACCTGCTCGGGTCCCAAAAACCACAACCCCTGTCTTTGCCACAGCGGTCGCCGGCATAGCACCACTGGCAGCGGCATTCTTCTCTTTTCGACTTATCTGTTGAACAAACTCCAGGGTGGTCCAAGGGGGTTGGTGGTGTAATGCACCACAACTTGACCATAAGCTTGCGCCTTGCCTGGTCCAGAAAACGTTTTCTCCAAGCATGCAGCAGCCTCTTGGCAGGTTGTCGATACTATCACCCGCTCGGAGCGAAAGGGTTTCAAGACACTGCACTGTTGAAATTTTAGCTAGCTGGTAGAAAAACAACGATGGGCAGAGAGGGGGGGGGGGTAGGGTCGATCGGCCTTCCGGGTTCCTGCAAAGGTTGAATAACTTCTCCTATACCAGCACACACACCAATAACATCGGCTTTGCCGGCAAGATCTTGCCACGAACTAGCATGCTCGGAAGCAACAATCTCCTTCAGAACACTGCCAGTGCCTGGTTGAACTACTGCATCCATTAGCTCGGATGCATATATGACATTGCGTTTCGGCGGCTCCCTGGTCGCAGACGAGTCTAATAGGTTGGTGTTGATTCTGAGGACAAGCTGCCTCAGTGTCTCACAGTCCACCTCCCCGGCATTGCCTATCACCGTGACGTCGCCTTTACTCTCCAGAGCTCTTATGGCAGCAGACGCGCCATCTGGCGAGGGTTCAGCGAACGGTATCGGATCTACCATCTCACCATCTAGCTGCACCCACAGAAAGTACCGATGACACAAATGCAGCACTAAGCTCAACATGGGGATGAGCCACGCTTGCTGAGATCCGGTGTCAATGACTGTCGCCACCTTCCGGGCGCTGAGTCGAATAGCTTGTGTGTACTGGCTTGGTGCGCTGTATCTCTGAACGTTGGAGTGGAATCTCCAAGCTTGGCTGACTTGGGGCTGTATGTTGATCGGTCCCAGACCAATGCTGATTTGCCCACCCCCTTCAAACCCTTCTCGATGCGCAGTTCGATGGTGCGAGCGTGTACCGTGGCTCCATGTAAACACGTTGGCTGTAACAAGTGAATTGGTTCCCAGCATCACATTAGCCTGCTCAAACCAGCCCACAAAGCACTTGGAATTGACTAGCTCAGACACATCTGTGGTTTTGTACCTTTAAGAATTACCGGGTTAGATTTTGATAGAGTAGGTCATTGGAATGACTCACCAATCCCTTTGAATGGCGTTAAGCTTCGAAGGCTGGATCAAATCATCGGTTTCAACAGTTTCAAAATGCCACTGGATTGCGTTGCTTTCTGGGTGACGCTGCATGGGAATCAAGGCAGTGGAGAATCCTAACAACACTATGCCTCCATCAACCTGGTGGTAACGCTCAGCCGACGCTAGATGTACCATCATGGCAAATGGGATCTCCAGACCGGGAAATATTCTTTCGTTGAACCAGTCATCCTCTGGCTGCCATGAAATGACAACTGTTTTGAACATCTGTAACCAACATGTGGAATCTGGAACAGATAAAGAGTCCTGCAGTTCTCGTGGACTGACTGCTTTATGCGTGACCGCCCTCCTTGACTGGTGAGTTTCCTCGGGATTAGTTGCCATCAATGATAGATAGATGGCATTCATTGATGACTGGCTATCGCCCATATTCAGGTTGCGGCGAACCGCGGTGCACAGCCAAGTGAATGCTTCGACCACATCACTATCGATGCCCGGTTGGCCTGTGGTAGGTGAGAGGCGGATCGATCCACTTTCAATGGAAATCGAGAAGGGTGGGTGACGTTCCAGGACTTCCTGCGTGCCTAGTAGAAGCGAGTCGATACAGCCTGACAACTGTTCCAGAATTCGCAAACCCACCCCCTTCCATCGTTTGCTGAGGTAGGAACGACATGTTGTACATTCGAATCCTCGGAGCGAGCCACTAATGACGACGAGATTCGCCAATAAGTCAAATGCGCTTGAACCTTCCTCCCCTGGGGCCTTTCTCATTTCTTCTACAACTTGTGGTATCTCACAGTCGTACCGGATCTCATTGACTTGGACGGAGCGAGTTATGCCACGGTACTGGTTGCCAGTATGCTGCCCCTGTTGTTCTACGCCCCACTTGGCAGGGAGGTCCTCCAAAGTAGATACTTGATCTGTGTATTTTGGTCTGGAGGCTTCATCTGTTGGCGGGGTTTCGATCCCCGTATTGTCCTGGACACGGGCTTTGTGCTCCAGACTCCTCAAACTCTCACTCGATTTCTCAGGCTGATCCGAGGTTTTGTTTGAGCGCTCGGGGTGGAAGTCGACTTTAGCCGGCTTGCGTATGTAGGACTTCGAATATTGACGATTCTCCTGCCAGCATATCTCGACAGCATGTCGCATAATCTCGAATTCATCAACTGGGATAGCGCCAATGAACTGCACACGGACGTTATGGCCAATGGTAGTTAGCTTTGAATAGTTGACTCGAGACTCTTTCGCAAGTATTGCGTAAGGATTCAGTATACATCGTACGGGTGGGAAGCCTAAATCCTTCTCACCCTCGACCATTACAGGTTCGCGGTCGTGATTGTATATTATGCCATGAATACCCGGCTTGATCCAAGCAAAACGGTCGTATTTTAATATTGGTCTGTGGGTGTCGTATTAGTATATAGTACGGAGGAAGACAAGCCGACATGCAGAGAAAGAGACAAAGATAGGGAAATATCAAGAAAAGAGGATGAAAACGTACACACAGATACTAGAACCTTCGTGGTCAGTCGCAACAATAATGAATCTGCGGATAGTAACTTTGGGATCTGCACTGTTGCCTTGAGGTTCCGACCATAACATTTTGAAGACCTAAGTTCTTGATGAGCAAGGGTTTAAGAAAACATAGGGAGCTATAGCTCTTACATTTCGTGGCTGCCAATATTTGGAATCGACCGAGCTGAATTCTGCTGGATTGATAGGTATAGCTAATCTGTTAGTAAGTCGTACGATACTGGCTCGGTCAAAGCACTCACATGGTTCTTCTCCGTCCTGGTCCAAAATCGAAGAGCCAGGTATGACATAATCATGAGATTGACCTGTTTGTAAAAGTTGTCAGTTCAATCAAGCCACATACCAAAAAGGGAGCAAAGCTTACCTGGGACAGAAGGTGCTGCAGACGGACCAGTTGCCTCCTCCTCGCTGATGTCCCCAAAACGCCGTGAAGTAGGTGGGAATCTACGAGCACCATAGGGCACAAAAGGTGACGAAGCCTGATTGACTGATCTATAGCTCTTCTGTGACGTAGTATTTGCTCCTTCGTTGTCCTTGTCGTCGTCACATGAGTGGCCTTCGTCCTCATCTTCATCGATGTAGCTTCTTCCATCGCTTGTGCATCGTTCTTTACCCTTATGTTGTGTACTGTAAGTTTCATCGCGGTCCTCCTGGGCTTCTTCCTCGTCTCCTTCAGTATCATCGCTCAACCCATACGTGGGATCATCCGCCCATGAAGCGTCTGGGTCAGAATAGCCATCATCACTGCAGTTCTGTGAAGCTTGAGGCTGTGCCGACAAGATCTCATCGAATCTATTCAAATCGAAGGGATCCGCCATAGTTTTATATCTCTTGATGAAGCGGGTTTAATGGACAAGCGAAGAGCATCTGGCGAGCTCCCAAAGACAGGGACAAAAAGCGGTTACAGATGATGTGGGATGCGCTGCGGGGAAGTAAGCCTATATCAAAGGCTGGGCGAAGCTGACAAACACGGAAACCCAGCACATCGCCCCCGCCACAGGGCGGCAGTGTCACCAATGGCTAAATCCACATAGCCACACTTCCCCCACCAAACCGACATGCGCGATGACGAGCCTTCCAAATAATGACCGAGGCGACTTCCCTTATAGCATGGCGGTCAACTATAGATAGGACCCGGCGTTGTCAGGTTAGCATTGGGAATGTACGGCATAGGTCTGTTCATAGGATGGTGGAAACGCTGGCGGCGGAAAGGGGGTGTCGTTCGCCAGGTTTACTACCCTGGAATGAAATTTTCCTCAAGTCCGAACCTTTATTATCCGCAACACCATGGTCATGTGCGGTGATGCGCTGCACTTGCTCGTGCCAGCTTGATAATTTGCATAGTTGAATAATTCAGTGACCCGTCTTAGAAGCAGCGGCAGGACTTCCGTTGTGGCATTACTTCGTACGCAAGCAGTGCCCAACAGCGTGCCCCCAAGTATCAACCAAAACTTCTTTATGCTTGATGAGATTTTATTAGCAAGTGAGAAGAAATTATAATTCTACAAACCCTCTCCAATCAGAGGCGATACCGGAACCCAGCCGTCTTCCAATCCGTCATATCTTCGTAGTCCTCGGGCCGCAAGTGAGCCTGATTAACCGCCTCCGTGACCCCCTCGGACCCGGCAGCCACCTCGACGACTTTTCCGTCGCCATCGCCATTGCCTCCAATAACACCCGAAGCCCCCACCCCGGCCTCGATACCCTCCTCAGACGCTCTGCGCTTATTCATCCACTGCAGGTAGCACCGGAGCCCCAGCGAGAGGCACACCACCAACGCGTAGCAGACCATAATGGCGCGGAACGCCGTCGTGTAGCCGGGGGCCTCGGACTCGCGGAACAGCTGGGGCCCCACAATGTTGCCTGTGCAGTAGGCAACGAAGATGAGGGCCGTCATGGTGCCCTTCTTGGTGACGCCGCGGAAGTTGACCTGGACCAGGGATAAGAGCAGAGGCAAAGCTGCGGGGCCCGTCGACAGCAAGAAATAGCCGAACAGTGCGACGCCGTGCGGGACCGACTCGCGATTGCCGATCAGCGCGCTGCCCACCACGGGCGGGAGCACGATGAGTGCCGCCAGGATGCAGTTGAGCGACCGAAACCGACCCGCCAACCAACCCGTGCCCGAGATAGCGGCGATGGTGATGATGGAGTAGGGCACATTGATGAGGGTGGACTGCAGGTTGGTGAAACCGAACGAGACGATGACGAGGTTGGCAAAGTTCTGCGTGCCGCCGTTGGGGATCTGGGCCAGCAGGCACAGGGACCAGATGAACCACGTCTTGGGGTCGACGAGGCACTCGCGCGCCTGGTCCCAGTGCCACGCCGTCTTTTCCGTCTTCCCCGTGCCCGCGATGACGACGCGGTCCTGGGCCCAGCGGCGCTCGTCGGGAGTTAGGAACTTGGCTGCCGAGATGCTGTCGGGCAGGAAGAGGAAGACGACGAAGCCCCAGAGGAAGGTAGCGACTCCCAGAATAATGAACATCCAGCGCCAGGGCCCGACACCGCCGTCGTGGTCCTTGCGGATGTGCCCGATTCCAAAGGCAAGGAAGGACGAAACAATACCGCCGACGCTGTTGCCGGCGAACCAGATACCCGTACGCGTGGGTATCTCGTCGCGCGTGTACCAGGTCGAGGTGACGAACATGAGGGCAGGTGAGACGGTAGCCTCGGCCACACCGAGCAGGAAGCGCACCGTCAGCAGGCCGCCGTAGTTGACGCAAGCCGCCGTGAGGGCGACCACGGCGCCCCAGAACAGGGTGTTGGCGGCGAGGTACTTGGCGACGGGCAGGCGGGCGATGAGTAAGGTGGTCGGGTAGGCCCAGAAGAAGTAGCCAAAATAGAAGATGGACGAGACCCAGGCGTAGTTCTGGCCCCGGAGGTGGGTGTCTTGTTTGAGGCCAAAGACGGACGCGCTGGACAGAATGGTCTTGTCCATGAAGTTGAAGACATACGTCACGAAGAGCAGCGGCATCAGGCGCGTGTCAATTTTGCGCACGATGCGGCGGGCCGTGGCGGTATCAACGACGGTTTCGGCATGTGGCGGCGTACTGGCATCGGTCGGCCCGGTCTCCAATTCGTCAGGGGCTCCCATTGTTGTCAAGTACGAGGACCCTTGCGAGGCTGATGCGGCTACAGGTGGGAGGAGACATTCGCGCGATGAGTTCTCTTTGTGTGCATAGAGAGACATAATATACCCTCCCGCCAAGCGCTCGCCGCGTTCATGGGACGTAGTAACCTTACTCCCTTCGGACCTGTGCCGACCGTCGAGAGATCAGCAAAGGTTGAACCCGATGCGGGGGTTATCTAGGTTAGGTATCTCCAACAAATCAACAACGACGCCGAGATGTGCTAAGCTGAGACAACCCCAGCCTCCGACTTTGCACTGCAGTTTAGAGAAAGCTATCCTCTGCTTGTTTTTCGGATATTGTGGAATGGCTGTTCAATGTATGACGATGGCAATTCGAACCAGGATTCGGCAACAAACAGCAAATGGCATGCGACAACAATAATTGCACTATCTAGCGCCGTGCTCAGATATTAGGGGTCAGCTGTTGCTAATAACGTGGAGTAGCGCTATGCCACTATATGATAGTGCCTACGGGTCAGTGGACCACCGCTAACCTTGACCCCTACTACCGGTAGCCCACCTACTGAATCCAGAAATAGCACATCGGATTGACGTTGATAGGCGATATGCATCGGGGAGCAACCCAGACGTCAAGGAAACAGCAGATACAGATCAAGAGTATAACAGGGCTCAGCTCAATATAGCTTTCAAATTCGATCTGAATATCATCAACCTTCTTGGATTATTGAGCCTTAGAGCGCAAACGTAACTTGCACAGCATAGCCGCCATGAACGGCCTAGAAGTATCCCCCTTCATCGCCGCCCTCCCCAAGGTGGAGCTCCACGTCCACATCGAAGGCACCTTGACGCCCGCCCTGCGCTGGAAACTGGCAAAGCGGAACAACGTGCCGCTCCCCTACGCCACCTACGACGAGCTGCTCGAGTCGTACAACGTGCTGTACAACCACCGCAAGGAGGTGCACGGCGACAACGGCGCCCCGACCTTCCTCGAGACCTACTTCGCGGGGACCCAGGTCCTGTGCGAGGAGCAAGACTTCTACGAGCTGGGCATGGCGTATCTCGAGCGCGCCCGCGACATGAACGTCCGCTACGCCGAGCCCTTCTTCGACCTGCAGGCCTACCTGCCGCGCGGCATCCCCGCCGCCGCCGTGCTCAACGGCTACATGCGGGCGCAGCGCGAGGGGGCCGCGAGATTCGGCGTCCGGAGCAACTGGATCCTGTGCTTCATCCGTGACCGGCCCGTCGCCGAGGGGGTCGCGGCGTACGAGACGGCGCGGCCTTGGGCCCGGATCCCGGGGGGCCACGGGCTGTTTCACGCGGTGGGATTGGCTAGCAACGAGTACGACCGGCCTCCGATGCTGTTTGAGGAGGCATTCCAGATGGCGAAACAGGACGGTAAGTCAACTCAATTCGAACACAAATTCATGCGTCCTTCTACATGTTGGCGCCTAGCCGAAACTAATTACTTACTAAACGCCTCTATATAGGACTTCACGTCACAATGCACTGCGACGTAGACCAGAAGGACGCCGCCGACCACATCCACGAAGCCATCTTCGACGTGTTGAGAGGCCAGGGCACCGAACGCATCGATCACGGCCTCAACGCCCTCGACCGGCCCGAGCTGCTGCAGGGTCTCGCAACGAGGGGTATCCCGCTAACCCTGTGCCCGCACGCCTACCACCGCCGACAGGCGACCGATGTGTTGTTCCCCAAGCTCCGGAAGCTGTGTGAGCTTGAGGGTATCAAGTGGTGCATCAACAGCGACGATCCGACCTACATGCACAACGTCTGGATCGACGGGGCCATGGAGAAGGTTTATCACTACTGTGGCATGTCCAAAGCCGATATGGTGCGGCTATCACGGGATGCCGTCGAGATGAGTTGGGCGGATGAGGAGTTCAAAACAGAGCTACTGCAAGAACTTGGAAGGTTTGAGCAGGAAAATCATTGATGGTGGAGGAATACACGTGGTATGATATTACTCTGTCTTCGAGAGCCGCTTGCAGCTAGAGAAAACAGTCGACCGGGCGCCCAACAAGTCTACTACCATTTTGAGCTAAGTCACCACTACATGAATGCAACCTGGCGACCTATCATGAGAAGATCGGCACCAACCAATCAATTTACGGGAGACAGATGCTATACGACAACCGCAGATAAACATGGTTACCCCAACACTGTGGTGATTCGATGCAATTTGGTGGGCAGCAAGTCAGAAGTTTGGTATCATCACAGGAGCGATGAGCATCCCAGTTGAAGTTCAGTGGACACAGCGATTAAGTTGAAAGAGGACCTACAACCAACGCTTTCGCTCACCTTGTATCATTATGTCGCTCAATTGCCTTGTCTTGTTTGCCTTGCTGTTGTCGGACCACGTGCTATCAGAGCAGCAACCTCTCTACTCGAGTTCCTTCGGTTATCCCGGTGTCAATGCATCCTACGACTACGTCGGTAAGAACGAACAACTCCTTTTTGGCAGAGACAACATCAACAACAAAATACTGATCAACTATGACAACCGCAGTCGTGGGAGGAGGCATCGGCGGTCTCGTGGTCGCATCGCGCCTAGCCGAAGTCGCCTCCGTCGCCGTCGTCGAAGCCGGCGGCTTCTACGAGGTCGAGAACGCGAACCGCTCCGTGGTGCCGCTCCTGGCGCTGACGGGCCTCGCCTTCCTCGACCCGTCGCCGGAGACGTTCGCGCCCCAGCCCCTGATGGACTGGGGTCTGGTCTCCGAGCCGATCCCGGCGGCGGGCGGGCGAAAGGTGCACTATGCGCAAGGCAAGACGCTGGGCGGGTCGTCCGCCATCAACACCATGTCGTATCTGCGGGGCACGAAGAGTTCGTATCAACGGCTGGCCGACTTGGTCGGTGACCAGGACTGGGCATTCGATAACCTTCTGAAGTACTTCAAGAAGTCGTGCCGATTGACGCTCCCAAATGATGAGAAACGCAACAACACGAATGTCACAGTGGCGTACGACCCAACGATGTTCGACCCCGCTGGCGGTCCACTGCATGTATCGTGGAACAACTGGGTCGACCCGACGCTCACATGGTTGGCGAAGGCCGTGGAGGAAGCTGGCTTGCCTCTCAGTCCAAAGGGGTTCAGCAGTGGCGAGCTTGTCGGACATGGTGCTTGGATTCCGTCGACAATCAACCCTGAGAATGCACATCGCTCGTCGGTCGAAAAAAGTTTTCTTCGGAACGCCATCCACGGTAGTGGTGATAAGCTGGCAGTGTACACGCATACCCTGGCAAAACGGATTCTCTTCGATCGGTTGAGCCCTCCAAGAGCTATAGGGGTCGAGGTCGAAACTCAGGGGTTACAATATTCGCTCAATGCTGTAAAGGAGGTCATCATCTCTGCTGGGACATTCCACTCACCGCAGCTTCTCATGGTGTCAGGTAAGAAGCATCTGGCGACTGATGGCGGCCCTGGCTGAAGATTCTATAGGAATTGGCCCACAGGCTGTGCTCGAGTCACAATCCATTCCGGTCATTGTCGATTTGCCAGGTGTCGGCCAGAACCTGGTCGACCCTTTGCAAATCGCCGTGTCGCACGCAGTGAACACGCCAAGCGGTCAATCCCTGACTGCCGACCCAGCGCTGGCGCCCCATTACGTAAAGCAGTATCTCGAGGATGCATCAGGCCCATTCAGCAGCGCGGCCGGCTATCTGGCGGCTGAGCGTATTCCCCCGCGACTGCATAGCGCGCTCTCCGCAGGCGCTCGGGAGAAACTTGCAGCGTATCCAGCCGATTGGCCAGAGATCATGTACATTGTGGGCAGTTTTCTGAGCCCAAATCTTACCACCATCGGCGCGACTGCAGCGTGGATGCCCGTCACCTTCTCGCGCGGCAACATCACCCTGCGCAGTGCGAACATGGCCGAGCCTCCCTCTATCTCGCTGAACTGGCTCGACGATAGCGTCGACGCCGAGATTGCGCTAGCCGCGTTCAAGAGATTGCGAGAGATATGGATGACGGGGGCGGCGAGCACAATCAAGGGCGACAACGGACCAGAACTACTGCCAGGCTCGGGCGTGCAGACGGACCAGCAGGTTCTGGATTACATTCGCCAGAGCGCTACTCCGATCTGGCATCCTGCAGGCACCTGCGCCATGGGGCGATCGGGTGTTGACGGGGCAGTGGTCGACAGTAAGGCGCGGGTATTCGGCGTCGAGGGTCTTCGCGTCTGTGACGCCAGCATCCTGCCTTTCACGATTCCTGCTCATCTACAGGGAAGCCTGTACGCCCTGGCGGAAAAGATAGCAGATGACATCAAGAAAGCGGGGGGGCACGCCGTGTAGTCCCGCGCATTCGCTTCGCCGCCGGACTTTAAGGGTTGATTGGATTGAAATCGTCGGAGCCGACTGTTTAGTGAATAATCGAGTAGTCTCTTTGGTTTAGCGGCAGCTGACCCCGGATTTGCAAGTTTGACTCAATTTAGCACTTGTAGGCGGTGGTGTTGAAACGACGAATGTCTAGGTCAATGTGAGAGGCAGACCGTCGGCTTGGCCTTGTGATAAAGAACAGGGCTATCGAGTCACAGAGCGGGCTAGGTTCCGAGCTGAGGAAGCCATGCTACAGTCAACCGGGCTGGTCTCCGATAACTGGAAGGATGGTAGTGCTGTAGACCCAGCGATCCAGCGATAAGGATAAGAGCATAGTTGCTGTAGCTGCTGGCATCGTGGTTAGCATGAATACGAATAATGTGGAAGGTAGTGGGTACACGGTTCCCTAGATTATGAATCGTCCTTAGTAACCTCAGCTATCAGCCCTGGGAGGGCGATGTATTCAGCATATCAGACTATAGATAGGCGCAATTGCGTATCAGGTGTCTCCCGAAATGTGGCACTACTGTGTAATAAGATGGGATAAGAAAGGAACAGGCAAGTCCATGCGATATGACAGGGCCAAGACAGCACTTGAGCAGAAATGGGATGTCCATGCGAATGGCAGCCAAGGAATGATCGATGGTTAGCTTGGGGTAGAGCAAGCTGTTCTCAGCTTGTCGCCGGCAGGGCTAGATGGTTCACGGTAGAAAGGAAGGCCAAGAAGCCAGGAAGCCAGGAAGCCAGGCTGCCAGGGCGTGTGTCGGGGTGCGGGTGTGGTGTTGCTTGTTGCATCCTCCTGCGTCCTGTCTCCTCCCGTCTCCTCCTGTCTCCTCTCTCTCTCCTCACCTCCCAATCGCATTTATCAACCACAGCCGTTATCGTCGGTCTAAGCGTCTTGGCAGTCTGGGGTTGGTGCTGGTTAGTACCTGTTAGAGCCACTTTTAGTCGGGTTGCCAAGGCGCTGGGAGCCAACGAGCCAACCTCGTTATCTTGGTGGGGCAGTAGTATTGCCTCTCCATACTGCCCATCGCGTCGTCTCTCTCCTCGACCCCTACCCTAGCCTGTCTAGCTGCGATCCAGGTGCCATCCAGGCTCTCATTTGTCTGCCCGGATATTCCTTGTTATGTAAAATCCACGTTATCAAGACGCTCCATACGCACCAAGAGCCATCATGCTGTCTCTCGCGTATATATCATTCGGCATCTCGCCCTTGCCATTGAGGGCTGCTTCGTCACGGAAGACTCCCTCAACAAAACACCTCCCTCCAACCTCCTTTCTGTAGCTGACCACTCCTGCTACCGCCATCATGGAAGACACCGAAAAGAAAGGAGGCATGACGCCTGCCTGCACCAACACAAGTGGTGAAGACATCGGTGTTGTTGCTGCTGATTCATATGGCGAGACCAAGCGCGGTCTGAGCCCGCGTCATGTTCAGCTCATGGCCATCGGCGGTTCGATCGGTACTGGACTTTGGGTAAGCACTCTTCTCTCTTCCTTCATTTTTTCGTGTCTTGCAGAGACTGCCGAGATTGGAGTGTCGCATCCGACGCCGCTGACCATAGCGCCCATGTAGGTCGGTATTGGCGGGGTACTGAGTAAGGCAGGCCCACTCTCCCTCATTCTGGGGTACACATTCTGGGGTCTCGCCTTTGTCTGGCCCCTGAACTTGTGTGTGGCCGAGATGTGCGCCTACTTGCCCACCAAGGGCAGCATCTTCGAGTTGGCCGCCCGCTTCTTCGACCCGGCCCTGGGTTTCGCCATGGGTTGGACCTATTTCTTCGCCGGAGTCATGTTGGTGTGCACGGAATATTCCGCCGTCGCTACCGTCATGCAGTATTGGTTACCCGACGTTAACCCGGCCGCCTGGATAGCCATGACTCTGATCGTGTGTTTACTACTCAACGTCGTGGCCGTCAAGTGGTATGGAGAGTCCGAGTTCATCATGGCTTCCACCAAGGTCATCCTGCTGTTTGGACTGTGCCTGGTCACGCTCATTACCATGTGCGGAGGCAACCCCAAGCATGATGCCTACGGCTTCCGAAACTGGAGCGGCGGCAACGCGATCCACGAGTACTACACGACTGGAAGCACTGGGCGATTCCTGGGTTGGTGGAAGGTCGTCATCTACGCCGCCTTCACCATTGCTGGTCCCGACATGATCGCATTGGCTGCCGGAGAGATTCAGAACCCTCGTCGCACCATTCCTCGTGTGGCCAAGCTGATCTTCTACCGTCTGGTCGGTTTCTACATCGTCGGAGTCCTGTGCGTTGGTATCATCTGCTCCTCGCGCGACCCCATGTTGCTGGGCGCCATTGAGAGCGGTGAGCCCGGCGCGGCTGCCTCTCCCTGGGTTGTTGGCATCAAGAACCTCAGTATCCCATTCCTTCCTGATCTCGTGAACGCGTTGATCCTGCTGTCCGGATGGTCTTGCGGTAACGCCTACCTCTACTCATCCTCGCGAACGCTGTACGGCTTGGCAAAGGGTAGGTCACATCCGTTCCTCAATCCAACTCGCAGCGAACACCCGTACTAATTCATGATGTATAGATGGCCAAGCGCCCAAGATCTTCGCCAAGTGCAACAAGCAAGGTGTTCCGATGTACGCGGTTCTCACCGTGTCCCTCATCTCCTGCATCACCTTCCTGGTGTCGTCCAACTCGGCCGTCCAAGTCTTCTACTGGTTCGTCGACCTGACGACGACGGCTCTGATCATGACCTACGTCATGATGTTGATGGCCTACATCGGCTTCTACCGCGCGTGCAAGGCTCAAAACATGGACCCGGCAGCCCTGCCCTACCGCGCCCCCTTGACTCCGTACACGCCTTACTTGGCCTTGGTCATCGGCTGGTTGGCTCTGCTCTTCGTGGGCTACAGCGCCTTCGTGCCGTTCGACACGCGCAGCTTCATCACCGCGTACTTTGCGGTCGGCTGGGGTGGTTTCATGTTTTTTGTATGGAAGATCTTCAAGCGCACCAAGATGGTCAAGCCCGCCGAGGCCGATCTGATCAGCGGCAAGAAGGAGATTGATGATGAGTGTCGTCACTGGGAAGAAGGTGGCATTGAAGAGGTCGAGAAGGAGAGACTGGCTCAAATGCCCTTCGCGAGACGTTGCTGGGAGCGCATGTGGTAAATGGGCTGAATCGCGCAATGCGCGCTGCTTCAAAACACCAACTTAAACGATACCCATATTCACGAACTTGAGAGTAATCAAGCAACTTAATTCCATGTTAATCACCAAAAGAAACTTCTGGCGGCCAAAGTGATCGAAATTACCCCCGTCCGTGCTTGGTAATCGTCGATGGGAAGTAAGTTCAGTTAGATATGTGCAGCAGTGCTGGCATTACTCGGTTCAAAAGAATCACTGCATTAGCTGCACCTTCTCACGTCAGCGCGGTGGTTGGCGACGATAATATCAAGTCTGTTCGTTGGTTGCTTTTTGGATGGATGTGGCTTATGGACAGTTGAGATGCCCAACTGCCAAGCGCGACGTCACTGGACTACATATAGCCTATCAAACGCAGTTCTTTCAAGTCAATCGTGTTAGATCGTCACCAGACAACTTCAAAGGTGTCATAGTATAGTGGTCAGTACAACACGTTGTGGTCTAGTATCCCAACTGTTCCGTGTAGACCCCGGTTCGATTCCGGGTGACGCCAATTCTCTTTTTGATTTTTTCTTACAATTGAACCCGAGTACCTACGCTTTGACTTCCTATTAAGCTCCGTTTTCAATCCGCTGTTTTACTCGTTGGCTGTCATTCTTTTTACTTGACTGCACCGCGCGGTCGCAATGTCTGATGGGCTGGTTCGTGGCCATGTAGATGCAGCCATAGCGACGTCAAGGTTGTGCAATTTACTTGCAATTGTGTACTCTTCACACTTTTTACTGTTTGGAAAATCTTTTATATGGTTCTAACGTGGAAGAACGGCAGCTTCAAATGGTGATATCAAATATAGTGTACCATGTTATTCATTAGAAACCCATGCCATTATCATCTTCATGGTCTGCCCAATCCTCGAGGCTACCGATACGTTTCATTCAGTCAAAAACAGTCTTCCCAGCTGTCTGTAGCATCTCCCTCTATTTATCGTCCTCCTGCTCCATTTCTTTTGTCGACGATCGTCTGAATATCCCTTTCATATTGTCGAGGAGTTTGGACTGCCTCCTTTCACCCTCGGCATACGAGCTACTGCTGAAGACGCTACTCCTCCGACGAGGCGGCTCTTCTTTTTGGTCGGAGGATGTTGCGGGGACGAGGTCATGCAGTGTTGCGTCGGCTCGTGTTCCTGTACACCCGACATTAGTAACCACGGCCGCAAGACGAGTAGAAGGACCAATATGTAGCTGAGCGAAGTGTATGTAGAGGACTCACGGATGTTACCGGCACCACCTATACCGAACGACCTCGGCCGTTCCTGTGGCTCCTGTGGTTCCTGTGTGGTCTGCTCCCCCGGCATCTTTTGAAAAAGTAAGCTCCTCATAATTGATCTCAGGTGCGAAGCTCGAATTCTCGACAATCAACTCCTGCAGCTACAGGCACTATGTGACGATGTCATGACATTTACAGGCAGAGTGGAACTCAGTAGCGGCTGGCCCTTATATGTGCAGAACGAGAGCAACACTCTGTCGTATAAGCGAGCACCCCCTTCAGGAAATCCATGATAACCTTCCACGCCCTCATTGGCTCCGACGTCCCGATGCTTCTCCTGGACAGACTCGTGGGGGATCTGATTTAGGTACGTGATGCGTGCGTCGGGAGTCAGTAGCGCTCCGCGGCAGCCCCCGGGCCAAAGCTTGGCCATCTAGCGTGACATCAGATGCCAGAGCTTCCCATGCAACGCTACTCACATTGATATCGGGCCAGCGCCTCACTGGCTAGAGCTCAGGAGCATTACGGAGGCTAGCCGGGTGAGCACTGATGTCAGGGCCTCTGATTTTTACAAAGCTTCGGAGCGGCCGGCATGGCCTGCCATATATGGCCGATGAAGTTGACCTGGGCACATCACCAAAGCCAAGAAGCTCTTGGATATTTCTATCTATCCCATTAGGCATGAATCGATTACAACGAGGGATAAATTACTCCAGTCGATTGATGATGGTTTTCCTATATGTACTCTTCCACTCCCAATCCAGATAATAATCGACGACCCCTAGCGGGTTTGCGGGGTACTGGTATGAGGTATGCTGGGTATGAAGTACATGTAGATTTAGGCCCCACCATGTTCAATCAAGCCAGCCAAACCAGGCCTTCGGTTGTCGAGCTTGAGCTGGCCTACAAACAACCATCCACAATCCAACACCCAATTGCGACTCTATCGAGCAACCAAATCGCGCCGAAATGATGGAGCCAGACACCCGGCTCGAGGACTACCTCGACGACAAGCTGCAGTCCGTGACCGACCTCGAGAACCTCGACAGCCTACTGGCCAGCGTCGAGCAGCAACGTGTCCAGCTTCAGACCCAGCTCGATGGCGCCACCCAGGAACTTGAAGACGTCCGGCGCTCCGCCCAGGACCGGCAAGGCGGGCTCGCCAAACAGATCGAAGACTTCGAGCAGCTCCAGCAGAGCATCGACCTGCGCCTGCAGATCATGGGCCAGTCCGACGCCCCAGACGAGGCCATCCGCCGCCTCGAGGCCCCCATGAAACAATTGCATAAGGTCGAGCTGGCCCACCGCTACGTGTCGATGCTGCAAGACGTCGAGACTATGCGCCGCGACGCCCGCTCGCACCTGCCTCAGTCCCCCAAGGCCGCCCTGGAACCCTACGCGCGCCTGCGTCAGCTCGCAGCACAGCTCCGCGAGCTGCAGGGCCCTGCCGACGAGGCCGCGGGCCACCTGGTTGCCTACGTCGAGCAGGTCACCGCCAGCCTGTGGGACGAGATGAAGAGGATCATGTCAGAAGAGCTGGGTGCGGTTCTCAAGGCGCGCAATTGGCCCACGGACACCGACCCAGAGTCCCAGGTGGACGCCGAATGGCTCGCGACCTTCGAGATGGCCATGGACCTTCAAGTGCCCGAGGTGCTGTCCTCGGAGTCGCTCGTCAACCTGCTGCCTGTCGAGGTCATGGCCGGCAACTTCTTGCAGTGGTTCCGCTTTCAATTCATGGGCGATAAACCCACGAGCGCCCCCGCTGCCTTCGGCACCTTGTTCTTGCCCAACTTCATCAAGCTGATCGACCGCTGGGGGGACTTCTTCCGGTCCAACTTTGCCCACGTCCTGGCCTCACGCTTCCAGGGCACCAAGGCCGCCGACACTATGGCCTACGCCGACCCAGTCTGTGCCTTGATCACAGCGCTGCTCCCGGTGCTCCGGCAAAAGTTGGAGAGTGTCGTGCAGCACGGCCTGAAGAACCCGCAGTTTTTCAGCAGCCTCATGGTCCAGCTTATGGACTTTGACGACACCATACGGTCTCGCTTCTTTTACGACGGGGGTGACGCGGAGCACGGGTGGGCTGGCATCACATCGGAAGTGCTCGACCAGTACTTCCGAGAGTGGCTCAAGTTCGAGAAGGAGTTTGCCCTCGAGCGCTACAAGACCATCATCAACTCCGCTGACGCGCGCAAGATCGATTACGACTACAGTACCCCGGGCAAGATGAAGCCCACCTATGGCGCCGTCCGCGTCACCGATCTCCTGAAATCGGTCACATCGCAGTACGAGAGGGTCCGGCGGCTGCCCCACAAGATACGGTTCCTCATCGATATCCAGCAGGAGATATTGGATCAGTACCACAACCGCCTGCTTGACTCCTTGGAGGCCTATGCAGCCTTGACATCCACTGTCGCCCGTACTCTGCAGGGTGTTTCCAAGGAACAGCTGGCCGCGCTGGAGGGAACTGGGGCCTTTGAGGTCTTATGCGAAGTCTTGGTTAGTGCGGACCATATTGTGTGGACACTGAAAGATTGGGATAACGAGGAGTTCTTCATCGAGCTCTGGGAGGACCTGAAGAGCCGCGCCAAGAAAGCCGACGACGACCGAACCAACCTGGTGGGAGGCATGAGCTACGACCATGTGAAGGACCGCACTTCGTCGCAGATCGGGTCCGAGGCGGATGGCTCCATCTTTGATGAGACGATCAAGTCCTACAGCAAACGTCGCGAAACCGCCCAGAGGTTCCTCCAGGAGGCCTTGGTGGAATCGCATCGGACTGTGTTCCGTCCGTATCTATCCACGCCACAGTGGAGCATCGTAAGCAACGAGGCTTCGGGTAAGTCTCTACGTACCAAAATCGTGTGTGTACATGTGTGTATGAGCGCAGAGGCTGACTCGTTATTATTGCATAGTTGATCCAAGTCAGCTTGCCGTGACGGCCGAGCTTGATGAGCCCTTGAGGGTAAGATAAGACCTAAGCACCCTTTGTTTTCTCTGCATTGGTTCACTAACTTGGAGACAACAGATTATGAAGCGAAACCTCACTTTCCTGGCCTCGGCGCTCAGCACTGCGACATACAAACGGATCTGGCGCGGAGCTCTCGAGAGTCTCCAGGAGTCCCTCTGGTCCAGCGTGCTCATGCGTCAAAACTTCACCACGCTCGGCGCCGCCCAGTTCATGCGCGACGTCCAGGCCATGCTGGCCCTTGTGGACCGCCACATTCCCCATGGATCCGCATCCATGACGCAGCTTGAGGAGGGCGTACTGCTGCTTAGCCTGCCCTCGGTGGTGGCCCATGATAGCGAGAAGGAGAACAGCGGTGGTGGTGATAGGGATGAGGAAGGAAACAGCAAGAACGGCACCCGTTTCTCGCTGAAACAGATCAGCGACCGCATGTTCACCGACAACACAGAGGCGAGGAGCGCGCTCGAAGACTTGGGGATTCAGACGCTGGAGCCTGCCAATGCGCGCAGGATCTTACAGAGGAGGGTGGAGAATAGCGAGTAGAGGTTAAGCGAGCGAATGTGGACTTGCTACCTACTTAGATCCATTCAGGCGAGCGAGGAATGGTATATAAGCCAATAAACTAGATAGAATTCGAATGTTAAGCGAACCATGCAAGCGAGCGCATGGCTTGACGGTCGTAGTAGATAAGTGAGTGAAGGTATTATGCACCTCCAGTTGGCAAGTGATAGAGAACTCTAGAGAAGATATGCGAGCTTGTCAAAGAGCAGCGCGTATGGTTGCGGTAACTAACTTGTTTGATATCTTTTATGCTGGGGTGTAGCAAGAGAGACATGTTCAATGGAAGGAAAGCAAATATTCCAAGACCGTACATACATGGCTCGCGTGGTCAACATCTCACCTGTCCGTCCATACGCCGGCTGAGTTCGTGACCAACGTCAACCCAAGCCAAGTCCGTCACACCAAGTAGATCAAGTCAAGTGAGTCACCATGCATGTGTTCACTAGATAAAAGGCAAAGAGAGCGGGAGATATTAGATCCATATTTTGTTTGATTGATCGATTGGTCTTTGCTGGGACCAGGTAATAGTAGTACTAAACTTCTTTCTTTCCTACCTACGCCCCCGAGCAAAAGACTCTCCAGAGTACAATATTACTTTCTCATCATGTTCCCACGCAAAGGGATTGTGAAAATTCAAATAAAAAACCAAAAACGACCCCACTAAACTGATGCCTGTGACTCTAGAGAGAATATAATAATAAGCCGTGTACCATGCAAACACCAGAAATACAACGCATTTCCCATTTCCCGGCAAGCACCGTGGCGTCGGTGCTGCCTCTTTATGATACAGCCACTGCTCCTCCTCAAGCAGCCCCTAGTCGGGAAGGCTTAAAACAACGCTCTATTAACAAGGCCAGGAAGTGGAGTTGGCGACGCCGTAGGGTAGCCAGGTCGTCCAGTTCCCGTTTCCGCTTCGATCGTGTTGTTGTTGGTCTGGTTGGCCGGTTGCAACAGACCCATGGGAATGGTTCCCTTGTCCACCATGTCGTTGAAGAACTTGGGGCCCATAATCGGGGCGACAATGACAGGTCCAATAATCAACGCGAGGAAGACGAAGAACAGAGTGAAGAAGAGGATGGCGAATCGGATCACTCTTCTGCGTCTGAGCTTGGATTGCTTCATTGAGTAGATAGGAGGGCGGATTTGACGACTAGTAAATAGGTTAGTAGCTGTGAGGGTAAAGCTTTTGTAGGAAGGGGACATGATACATACCTAGGTCGGAGCCAGAACAGCATCATCGAGTGCAACATATCAATCTTGGGAATGCAGACGAAAGGTCCCATGAGGAAGAGAATCATGTGACCAAGGACAAAGTCGGCAGCAAACATGCTCAGCTCAACAACCTTGCAAAGGAATTCACGAGCGGGTTGGGACATGGTGTGCCAACCCATTGAGTACCATTTACCAGTCCAGAAGGCAATGTTGGCCTGATCCGTCTTCATCTCACGCGTCAAGCAAAGGGCGACGATGAGACTCAAGAAGAATCGCTGCAGCGCAACAGCCGTGATCATACCGAGAACCGTCTTGGTAAAGTCCCAGGCCTCGAGGAAGTACATGACCTCGAAGAAGACCAGAAGCATAATGACAGCAAGCGCGTGAGCAATACCGGCCAAAACACTACCGAACTTCTTGCAGCACATGCTCAAGACAGGTCCCATACAACAGGCCATGGCGAACATGGCGAAGAGCACACCCATGTTAATAGCAATGGGCGCGAATGCCACAATGGCGACACGGACCAAGGCGCCAGTAGGCTTAATCGTCTTGGAGTTGCCTCCCTTACCAGCTACGACACCGGTTTGGGCGTTGATGAAGAGATAGGGGATCAGAGTGACCGCGACATAAAGAAGGGGAGCGACAATCTCTCCGAAGAAGATGTTGGTGAAGGCCGCACGCGAGACATCGGCAGACATCTTGGCGGAAGGGTCACCGAGAGCCTTGCGCTTGTAACCAGTGATACGGGTTCGGGACAGGCGGCAGTAGTTGATCCAAGAAGACGAGTGGGACCGGGAGTTTCCGCGAGACAGCCATCGCAAGTAGTCGCGGTAGTCGATGAAGAAATCGCTCCACGAGAACTGATGAGGGTTGTACAGGAAGGGGGAGATGACCAGAGCGACCAGGGTAATCCAGAAGTAGACCAGAGCGCCCAACCAGATAGTCAAGGTGGCAAAGAGCAACATCATTACAAGTCGAGCTCCAAAGTAAATGGAGGGACCAGCGAAACGAGAGTACAGGACACCGAAGGGAATACGCGCCGTGGCGAAACCACGACCAGTACCGATGTAACGGGCTCCTCCAAAGGAAAGATCCTGCTCGACAGCGTTTGCATAAATCTGACAAACGAAGACCTCGAAGAAGGGCGAAAGCGAGCAGATTTGCTTGCCGAAACGGGTAGCCATACGCAGAACACCACGCTCAGTCAATTCCTGTACGCAAAGGGGCACGAACGAGATGAAGACAACGAAGACGATGGAAATAACACAACGCCAAATCCAGTCCATCAAAGCATCCGTGTTGGCGCAACCAGTAGGCAGAAGAGGGTCCGTAATAGGGACGTTGACGTTGTACTCGCAACGGACCGTCTGGTGGCGCAGGACACCCAAGCTGAGAAGAGTAATCATGAAGAGGTTGACCGACAACATAATGAACATGTTGTTCAAATGGAAACCGGGATGGGCGTAGTAGAAGGACAAGAAACGGTCGAGAGGCAGCTGCGTTCCGAGGTAGTAGTATTCACGAGACAGGATCTGCTCGCCCATACCAGTACCAATCTTGGTGGTGAAGTTCAGAATAGAGCCGAAACCAAGATCACGACCCTTACCACATTGGTAGTACTCGCAGTGCTTGATACGTCCACCACGAAGCAGAGCATTCATACCGGCGTAAATATCCTCGTTCAAGTGCAGACCCTTCTGGGCCTTTGATACACCACCACGAGTGTTCATGAAGATACCGTTGAGGAAATCAGGATGACCATAATGGAGCTTACCACCAATCTGGGCCAAGGTTCGCGCAAAGAGGGTACCGAATGTCTGTTCCTTTCCGGCAGCGACGTCACCCAGAATACCAATGTTCTCGGAGAAAATGTATTCACGAGCACCAAGAATGGCAACAGGGTCGGGCGAGGTGGTCTTGACACCAGGGGTGTAAGGGGAAACGTTGTCAGACTTCATCTCCTCGAACTCGGCAAGGACGGATCGAATCTTCAGGCATTCCTCGAGGTAGTTGTCTTGGTTGGCATCGATCAACTGGATGTATTCTCCGCGGTAGAAGATGATAGAGTGGTTCTGGTTGTCAGACTTTCCATCACCGAGAACAGGGTTACCAGACAGTTGAATGCGGAACTTGGGTCGGCGCATGCCATTGTCCATAAGCTCAGAGTGACCATCAATCAGGGCAGAGAACAGACGAGGCTCTTCACCTTCGTTCAGAGGTGGCTCTTCATCCAGGTAGGCAATTTGCAGGTCGGGGTAGGCACGGAGAAGGAACTCGGTGTTCTCCATCTCCTCCTTCTTGAACTTGGCGTATCGCTGCATGGAAACGCAGATCTTGAACTTGCGACGGGCCATGCGCTCGAGCTCACGCTCGAGCTTGTCAGAGTTTCCACCGAACATCTGGACAACTTCGGGGTTCTCGACACGGTACAGGAGCTTGATGGCTCGGCTGTAGTTCATGAAACCAGAGATCGTGCGGTACAGGGTTTGAGAGCGGAGAGAAGACCAAATACGGGTTCGGAGAGTGTACTCAGGTGCGGAAGACTTGAAACCAATGCAGTAGAAGGGAAGATCATCGATCTTGCTCTTGGCGGTGTCCTTCTCGTTCTTCTCCTCCTCGCCGTTGAACTGCGAAGTCTCATCCGCAAGAATCTTGGTGTCCTTGACGAAGCAGTCCCACTCGTGAGGGTGAAGTTGCTTGAGATACTCCAACATAGTGACACGAGAATAAGGCTCATCCTCACGGATAATTTCACGGAGAGACAACAGGATCTTTTCACTGTAATGAGGAATCAGGACAGTGAAAGTCGGCATGTTGTCGACGGGGAGAGGCTCAGGAATAGGAGTAGATAATGACTGCGCGAAGAAGGACAAGCGGCGCTCGGCTTCACTGTGGGTGGGGAAGAATTCGGTCTTGAAAGAATGATCTTCCTGCGAGACGAAGAAAGTGGGAGCTCTCAAAGTTCTCTTACCCTCCTGCTCGGACGGGACCTGATGGTAGAGCAGCTTCTGGACGTGCTCAATAGCCAGCAGATGCTCACGGTACATGGAAATAACGATAGCATTCCAGATCTGCGAGATGAGAACCTTGGGCTTGTACTTGATTTCCATGTCGGTGGTGGCAAGGACCTTGGAGTAGATTCGCTTGGGCAGACGGGCGAAAATGTTTCTCCAGGGTGTCCAGATGGAGGAACCGAGGTAGAAAGAGCGAGCAACGGAGCAAGCAGTGTTCATAAGAACGTACCACAGGTAGGTGTCCAGGAAGAAGAGAATAAGATCGGTGAAAAGGATCAGGATCAGGGCAACAGTGGGTTGTTGTCTGCAAAGAATGGCAGCAGCCTTTCCACTACCCAGAATGGCGTCACCCTTGCAAGAGTCCACGTTCATGATGGACAAGTAGCGAATGGGATCGCGGATGGACAAGGCCAAGAACATGTAGGAGACACCGAACTTGATACCGAAAATGACGACCCAGAATCCGTAGGACAAGGCCCTGTCATTGCCCTTGAGACGAGGCCAGCTTGCAGTGAAGGTTTGACTCGCGACATATTGGCGGGTCTTCTTCTTGGTGAGGTAACTGCCGAAAAGACCACCAAGGGGCATAACGGAGAAGAAAACAACCGTGATGATGGCAATGAAGAAGTTGGCGATACCAAGAGCCAATGACAGTGTCGTGTCCTTGGGGGGCGCCAAGGGGTCCTTCTTGTTCTGTCCCTGGTCCTTAAACATGAAGACATAAGCACCGGGGCCCACGTTGAGCACGAACACAAAGAGGAGGAACATCAAACGCTTAGTGAGATGCTGAGCTCCAGCCCATTTACGTGGAACGTAAGCCCATTCGGCAAGAGTCGCCAAAATCTGTACGAGAGCGGCAATACCACCACCAAAGCCAACAATGGCCCATTGGGCAGAAGGAGGCGGCTGGTTGTTTCTCTGCTGTTCGTAGTTCTTGGTGATGAGGGTAGGAGAGTTGTGCGAGGTGAAGAACCAGAACATGGACAAATGAATAATCCAGATACGGTTGAAGTTGACAAGAATGTGCCAGTAGGATCGAACTTCCTTGTATGTCTTGAAGAAGCACTTCTTCCAGTTGACGTCCTTGAGCTTCAAGTAACGCTCAGCCGGAGGAACGTCAACCAGCTTGCTCTTATCCTCGAGGACAATGCGCTCGATACCCTCGGGATACCAGAAGAGCTGGTTGCAATCATCGTAACCAATAATCTGGGCATGATCGCGTTCGCGGCGGACGTAGACTCCATCGGAGATTTCGTAACCCTGGTCACGGCAGTACTGGTAAATAGGAGTGATGACGTTGTTGAGGAAAGTGCCCTCCTCAACTTGCTCCACCATGTTTTGGCAGGCAGGCGAGTTCAGGTAGTCATCAGCACACTTGAAGATGAAAGCAAGACACTCGGGCATGAAACGGGTCTGGTTGGCCTCTCCCCAGCAGAGTAGGTACAAGGCGACCTGGCGACACCTGTCGTGCTGGGACATACGGTTCATGCGAGTCTTCCAGCGGTACTCAGCGGCCTCGAGACTGTCATCGCCTTCGAGATCCTCAAGAACCTGGGATTCATCAGCGCCTTCGGCAGCACCCTTCTTGTTCTTCTTCTTTTTCTTGCCCTTTCCTTTTACGTTGGCGAAACCCACCGCATCATCCAAATCCAGATGGGCGGCGAAGTACCACTTTCGGTAGTTGGCATTGTCTCCACCAATGTAGTCAGCGTGAAGAGACAGAAGGGCCTGGTTGGGCGTCATACGAGACGCTCGAGAGTCCAAAAGCACCATGAAGTGATCGTACATGTTGCGCATGCTGTCCCGCTGGAAACCAAATTTGCCCGTCAGATCCAAGAAGATGTCTTCAATCTCCTCCTTTGAGAGAGGAATCTGGGCATCGGATGTCCACGCCGGGTAAGGCTCGCGAGAACGCTGACCGGCAGGCAGGACATTGCCGTAGTCCATACCGTAGTTTGGCGTAGAGGCGCCAGAGGAACGGTTGCCAGCATAAGACATCTGGGAAGAAGGCGGGCGGAACCCACGACCGCCTTCCTGATAACTATTGTAACGCTCATCGCCGCGACCGTAGTAGTCCATGTCGGTGGCCCGTGCCATGTCAGATCTCATGGTGAAATCGCTGAAGGTTTCCGAGTCGTCTCCGTCGCCGCGGGCGCCATGCTGGTCGTAGTACTGGCCACCGTGTTGGTCGTAGTATCCATCCTGGCCATACCCATCGTTGTTGTCATAGTATCCGCCATCTTGGTGGTAAGGGTTGTTGGCGTCGGCGTTGTAGTAACCGCTTTTAGAAAGAATGTCAGCATCAATTCGAAACATTAGAACGTTGAATCCGTGAAACTCACGATTCGTCATAGTAGCCTTCCTGAGCATGGCCGTGAGCGCCACCGGCGGGTTGGCCATGAGCATCATAGCCGTTGTCATAGTACTGGCCATTGTGGTCATCGTAGTACGAGTCGGTGTTTCCGGGTTGGTGATGGCCGTAGCCATCATCGTAGGCGTCGTGGTGGCCAGCGCCGCCAGCGGCAGCGCCTCCACCACCCCCTGCAGGGTAGCCTGACATTTTCGCAAGATGTCAAGGCTAAGAACGTGAGTGACGATGTTCTAGACGCACCGACTTGTTAGTATGTTTGCAGGAGAATGTGCGTTGGTAGGATTCACACTATGGGCAAGGTCTGTATCGGGAGGATGAAGGGACAGGGTGGTTTGCAACTGCCAGAATGCGATGATTCGGTGCCGTCGGGCTCGGTGCTCCTTCTGCGTGGGTAATACCGTGTTGGTATGGGTGATCGTGACAACTTACAGATCACAGCGTCATGTAGATAACGAGTTCGGACGCAGTACAGGTCGGTAATGAATGTGTCGAATTCGCGACGGTCGGGTCGCTGATTAAAATTATGTACCGTGATTGTTCTGCAGAGGTAGCAGATGTGGAATCGTGGCCGGCCACAGCAATGAGGTGTTGTGACAATACAGACAAAGAGCAGAATTGACCGAAGAAGTGGTTTCTTCAAGTTCAATTGCAGCTTATTGTGATGGTGTTGTTGTTGTTGGGAGAAGGTGGTTGGTCGAATTCCTTGGTAGACACAGGCGGGTCGCGGCTGGTCCGGCGTTGGGGGAGCCTTAGGCTTGTCTAGGGGGGGGGGGCGGGCAGACAAGAAAAAAAGCTGGGAAAGTTGGCTGTCGCTAGTTCGCAAGACCAAGAAACTTCCCAAGGGATTAGTAGAAGCAACGGAGAGTGGATTCGCCGCTATTCTACAGCTCGTAATCTTTCTAGCCTCTCTTCTCCTGATTAAAGAACGATTGACTTATGGCGGTTGGCGATATGTTTTTGTTGTTGTTGCAGTATAAACAAGAAGGTCGAGAGCGATGGTTGGGTTCCCAAAAGTATCCTCCAAATCTTGTTCTTGTCCCTACGGGGTTGTCGTTTTGACTTTACCAACGCGGAACGAAGGTGTAACGGGCCGCAGTCGAATCAAGCAAAGCAAGTCGTAGGAATTGAAAAGCGAAAGATAGCGAATGGACGGGTCACCCTTTTTGCATTCAAAAAAGAGTTTCCCTGATTCTTTCCCTCGGTCGTCCTACTTTAGCTTCTGGTTGAGATCCGGATCTCTCTTGTCGTTCCAACACTGCTGGGACGCAAGCAGATTCAGAAAAGCACAACGATAACTGAATTCCGGAACAAAAAGAAGTACGAAAGAAGGAAGATTTGTTTTTTACAGCAAAGATGTAGTAGGAGGAGGAGGGGGGAAGAGAGAGAGAGAGGATGAATGTCGCCTAGGATGGGAAGGGAAAGGAGGAGCCCGACGGGTGATCGAGATGGAGTGGCTGTGTGGGAATTCGCAGGGGAACGGGTGCGACACAGTATCGCACTGTACGCGAGGTGCAGGTCGAGGCAGGTAATGCCCAGCCAAAACAGCAATGCTTATTAGTTGCAGCGGTGGCCTACGTGTGCCTACTGGCCTGTACTGGCCTGTACATACACCCTTCTAGAGTGGCCTATGTAAGGCCCCTACTGCCCTTACTGCCCCTACAAGGTGGTGCCAGTGCCAGTGCCAGTGTCAGACTGTCTGTCAGTGCAGATGGTGGGAATTGCACACTGGATCAAAGACAGACACACAACACGCACACGACCCGCCACTAGCCTTTTCCAACACTAGAGCCTAGGAACGCGCAAGGAACACTCGATGGAAGCAGCAAGGAAAAGGGGCAATTGTTGGTCAAGGTGGGCACCCATATTGGCCCATACTTCAGATTCAAGCAAAAGATTGATTGGCTTCGGGCTTCCTAGCAAGCTGGGCTCCTCCCTCCTCCAACAGGGGGGCATGAGCAGGGGTGTGGTTGTTGCTGGATGCTCGCGGTGGCAAAGAGCCTCGATTGGTTTTCCTGGCGATGCGGATCGGTCCCAAAAAGGGGCTGGCCTAAGTATTGTGTTCCGGCCCGTACCCATCGCGCTACTTGTCCTTTACCTCGTCGCTGCCAGGCATCTGCGAGACGAGTGACTTTGGTTCTCAAGGTGCCAAGGTCGAGACCTCCTTTCCACGCCCAATTTGTCAGCTTCCATCAATCTATCACTCTGACGTGACGGCATCAAAAGCAAAGCCTAAGTGCTCGACTGCTGGCAGCATTCGCAGAAACATAATTGAAATATCACTATCTTTGGCAGGCAGATGCAAGCCGTTGGGTCCTTTTGACTCGACGCTCCATTCGCTTTAAGATTCAACTCCATCATCCGCTTTACCAGGGATGGGCGGGATCAGTCCAAATGGCTGGACCATGTACAGTATGCTGAAATGTACCTACAGTATGTTATGTACCACGCAGCACCGCAGCTTGATTGCATGAGAAGTTAGACTGTTCGCTCTCTTCTTGTTTGTTCCCAGTTTCAACTTTCATTGCTCCTCCAGGCGAGCAGGGAGTCGAAACGTAATGCTGCGCGGCACTGCTCCGCCACATTTCCAACGGTTCTTGCTCACGTAGCAGGTCGCAGTATCCCGTCCGTCAGTCGCACCCTGGTCGTACAGGTACTGGGCAGGTATCCCGCTAGTGCTGCAGTACCGTCAATCCGAACATTGGCCCAAGCCACCACCAAAAAGAAAGTCGATCCTAAAGAGGGATCCTCCCCTCTCCATTTCACCATCTCGCCCGTACACTTTCGGATAAGCGAACAAGAAGTCCAGAAGACCAGAAAGCAAAGAAAAAAAAGCAGGTTTTCCTTTCACGACTTGCGAGTCGCGTCCTCCTGCAGATAATCAAAATAGCCAATTACCGAGACTCCGAGCCCTCTTATGTATTCCCCTCTATTCGCAACTCGATAGAGCATTCATAGATGGATGGATGGACAAAAACGAGTTTGCTTGCTATGAGTCCTGGTGAGCCTGGCAGTGCCTGCTGCCTCTGCCGCTGCTTATTACAGTTCTTGTCTTTCTTGTTTGGCTCTTTCTCATGCAGAAACTGGTCCGAAACTTGGGCGACGATGAGCTGGCCATCGTCCCACCCTCTTTCTCCAGATAGATGGCTCCCCTCCCCAAACGGCAAACTACCGCCCAAAACCCATGGTATCATAGAAATCAATATGCGGGAGGCAGGGCGAATACGACATAACGAAGCGCACTCAATTTATGTATGCAGCATGTATGGCAAAAGCTTCCCCTATTACGAGATTGACTAGCTGGCTACCATCTTATGACATGCACGCTCACCCTTCAGTACCAACGTTTTTCCCTCGCTGTACGCTGTATGAACACCCGCCACCACACCATCCCCTGTGCAATGCCACCCACCACCGTACATACCATACCAATACGACCCCTTCGTTATCCGTATGCCTTATCGTTGCCGACGTTCGTTCGTCGTGCATCCATCACGCTGACATCAACTCTAGAGTTTCTTGCATATCTACCTTTTGCCAGTCTATTTTTGCATTGATTATCCCCCTTCGCTTCCCGCCCTTCCCATTTCGGGTCGAGACAGAGAGAAGGCAAAGAGTGGAGCCGATAGTTAACCTACATACATTACCATTCCTCCTCCCCTTAGCCCCTTGCGAAACTCGATACTCGGACTAGGATGCTTCTATTCTTATTATCATGTCCACCCTGCCCTCCACTGTGAGGTTACTACTGTGCTGTTTCTGTCACGCCTGCACGTTTGTCCGTGTCCACCCCCCCCCCTTAAGCTGCTGCCTCCAGGCCTGAGCCCAGCCATTCCAATTCGTTTTGAATTGAATCTGACAAGCTGCTTGTCAGATCAATAAAGTCAGATGGCAGTTCTTGGGCTCGGCATCTTTGCTTCTTGCCTACCGTACACAATGATCCACTCTCTCTCTCTCTCTCAGACTCTCCCCGGCAGTAGCGGTCAGTTTGACATATGAACATGTTGCATTCGGCCGGTAACATTTGAATCCATGCTTGAATTTCCTTGGTCAGTGATATGTGCAATAGATCGAAAAGTCGCCATCCCCTCAAACCACATCCTTTTTTTTTTTGGCGCGGTCGGATGGCTCGCTAGGATAAGCCCTGCTGTCCTTGGCTTGCTGGCTTGCTTTTTCGTCGCAATCTTGGGGCCTTTTGTCCTATCAGAGAGCGCGGGCCGTCATCCAATGCAGGTACCGGTCGGTCCTTTGAACGCCAGCAGGCCAGTGTCCGCAGCCCTAGATAGGTAGGGAGAGAGAGAGAGAAAGGAATAGGCATCCAATTGTCCGTCCGCCGCAGCGCAGCAGTAGGTAGGTAGGTAGGTTAGTAGTAGGACGAAAGTGAAGTGATGACGATATCTTCTCCATCCGTAGGCCATCCCGAGTGGACCATACACTATTTGACCCAATTTACCTACCGGCTGCATCTCCGGTGCGAAAGCTTGAGCCTTCTCTGAAGACTTTTTTTCTTTCTTTCTCGAATGAAATGTTCTTTAGAATTCTCTGTCCCATGCCCGGACCATGCGAACATGCCCTGCCCCCTGCATAGCTGCTGTTGCCGAGCTGCTTACTATTCGGTCCTAACCTGTCTCGGAGTAGTCTACCATCCTACATGGTATTTGCAGACGAGAAACCAGTATTGAGCATTGGCTATTCGAAGATAATGTCCGATTGCCAGCATCTGCGGTATGGAAATACGCATTATAGCCGGCTCTACCGGTCCTAGCACATTGGTTCTTTAGTAGTCGTAGTCAGGTAGTCTAACAAGAAGTCCACAAATGCGTGGCCATCACCAAGTCCACTCCTGATGCATTGCCATCGTATTGAATTGAAGCTTTTCGCCATAGCGGTGATCGGTAAGGAAATGGCTGATTGCGGCGGAACCTAGGCAACCGTCCGTCGGCCTGTGCTGGCTGGTTCTTCTCCAGAGTTCGAGATGAGTTTCAAATTAGAGACTCCCCCCACCACCCAGAGGAGGTCATATTTCCAATCCCCGAATCCTGCCTTGCCTGCGAACGCCCGTCTCCCGTCAACCATCTCCCCAGGAGCTGTCAAGCTTTCGAACCCCTTGGGGGAGAACAAGGGAGAATTCAATTTGGCTGACCTCATGGGTAGACCGTGCTTCCCATACCGACTCAACGGGGGCCTTAATTCACTTCGTTCGAGGTTGGGATTGGTTGATACATAAGTAGAATAATCTGATCGTATCATTAGTGGTAGATCTGATCGCCAAAGCTTGTTATGCATGCATTCATTCGAGATCGGATTAGCTGCCATGAACGTGCGTACACCAGGAGATACATTTGCATAATTTACTGGAGACATGCTTGCATCTACCATAGGAACGACTCTGACTCTTGTTGGAAACGTCGCCGCGAACCCTTTTATTTTTAAGATAACCCCTTGAAGTATATAAGATGCGGGGTGGGGGGCGAGCAGCATGTCTACCTAGTTTCTATTCATCCTCCCGCTCCTGATGATTCCTGACAATGCATAAAGTGGCGGGAGTACATTCGAACTCTTCGAGATATTGTGATTCAATGCCTATGAATAGACATTACCAGCAACCGGCCCTTGGAGGGGCGACGACGACGGTCTCGCCCGAAACCTTGCCCGAGCGTCGCCGCCATTCTATTGAAGCTTATTTGCGCCGCCAACTTTATTAATATTCCAATTCAGACTCTCCTACGTAGGAGGCGACCAGATAATACAGCTATTCTACAGAGTACTCGCATATACATGAATGACTATCTACCCTGGCGATTGATTGAGAGGTCTTATCGCCGGGCGTACAGTAAAGTAGGTAGGGGTTGGTGATACGCTTCCATGACGTCTGCTACTCTACCTACTCCGTACCACACAGCACATTCTAAAATGGTAAAGTTAGAAGAACAGCCATGGAGGCGTCCTCGGTTACCAAAAGATGGAGACGATACGTGGGGTTCATGCAGTGAGAAGAGGCACGCACGCTCTGATGCAATTGGCAGGCCTCACTCACCCAGGCTGTCGTGATATTAGAAGTATTACGCAAGCGGATCCTACTTATCCCGGTGTTTTTTATAACGACGGGCGGCACGGCAAATCGCCGAGCGCCGTGTTGTCGCAGTGATCGTCTCGAGCAGCTGTAAGTCATTCATGATTGTGTGGCATGAAATGCCTTTTAGGGCTGGTGGCTCGGATGTTGATCGTCGCCGGGGAGTCTGTAAATGTGGTGTGAACCGGTGATCCTAATAATACAGGCCGGCCGCACGGGAGTGGTCGATGGCCGGGCCGTACGCCGCAGATGTAAGCCATGTATCCTCAGCTGTTTTCCGAGCTTCTCGGGTCACAAGTCGTAAGCCGCGATTTAAAACTATATGACAATGAAAGCTGGCATGGGTTCTCAATGGAAATCACCAACCCTCGAAATGGTCCGCCCAGTCCAGTAAACATAAGCAATTGCTTATAGGTGTGGACAAAAAAGTCGCTGGCTGACGGGAACCAAATCAGCGTCTACAGTTAGAAATCTAGACTCGGCCGTAGAGGACGAATAATATTAGAGTAAGAGCTAATAAAGCATTGATGTCTGGGTTTTTCTCAACGTGGAATTCCATATATCTACCAAGACGGTGTGATTGGGTCATGGTATACCTGCGATGCATGAGCAAGGCGAAGACATCAGGGGCTCATCGAGTTCCGCTCTACCACACGCTTCGCCTCACGGCCTTACGGAGGTGGCCACCCAGCGCGTATCACGCGTGACCATTCTGGAAGGAATATACGGGATATACGATACTTTTTAGGCTTGTGATACCAATGATATGTCGCCAGTAAGCTGGCCGAAGTACGCCAAGTCAACCAAGCCCTCAATGACAAGAATACATCGTGACGTTGGTAGTTACTGTGCACATCAAAGTAGTCAATCGCCCATGTATCAGAGAGATTTCCTACTCCTGAACTCCGCTACTCTGAACTACGGTACGTTCATCAGCCGCAGTAAGAGACCTCATTAGAGACGGTGTCTGGGGGGGGCGGGGGGGGGGGGGGGGGGGGGGGGGGGGGGGGGGGGGGGGGGGGGGGGGGGGGGGGGGGGGGGGGGGGGNCCCCCTCCCTCCCCCTTCTTCGTCTGTTTTGTTAGAGGAGCAACTGGGGAAGGCTAAAGATAACAGACCCTTGTAAGTAGTGGTCCGAGGGATGATGAAGCTGAGGGTGTAATCTTCCACTCCTAAAGCCCAGGCTGTATATTGGGCGAAGACGCCGCCGTTCCGGCTATGCGCGCTCACCGATATCAAGTGCAGGCGGTGAGCAATAGGCGACGGAGAGCATTCCCGATTATCTCATCTACGCCGATACCGCCACCGCCACTTTCAAGCTCTCCCTCGGTCTTTGCCTTATCTATCAGTTTCAATTCATTGAAGATGTGTATTGTTAATCAGAAAGCAGAAAGCGCACAGGGGCTTGTGATGGGTCCTCTTCCCCCCTGCCGCCTGGATCCATGCGCTGTTGGAGCTTGAATTGCTTGTGAGTATTTAAGGGGGTTACAGTCGCGACACCCAAGAGTCACCAGATAACTCCCAAATTCAGACGCAGTGTGATGTACGCGAAGCGTAGTTGCGCAGTTTGCCTCCATGGTAAGGGTTTCGTCGACTGAGGACGATGCGAGTCAGGGCGGTGATGAGAAGACCTTGCATGTTGTCGTCGGCAATGGGCTTCAGCTCGGGTATACGTAGCTTAGAAGCCCCATGGCCAACCACTTCACACAATGAGATTGGCCATGACGTTCATTATGATTTGTCGAGGCCAGGTGAAGACGAAGACCTCATACTCGAGGTTTCTTATCAAACAGGACTACATCCAACTGATGATAGGGATCAAGAGGGTTCCTGGAGCATCGCGTATTGAGTTGAGTACGAACACCAGTACCCCTACGGTTATATCCTGCCCCTCTGGGATCTATTTATCTGCAGCGTAATAGTAGAAATATGTGAGTTTCTAAACTGATGTCTTGGTGACAACGCCTGACACTCTATCGTCAGCTACGATGCTTGCTCTTTACATGAATTCGAGATAGAGGAGGCCTGAGAAACGTCCGCATGAGCACCAACAGATATCACGTGTCCCTGAGGGCTGCAGATCAGTGAATATGGTATAAATAGCTACTTACGTAGGTATATCCCGAGAATCCCGTCACGAGGTTACGAGCGCGGAGATGCCCCTTTGCCGACGCTACTAGAAGGACACAGATTTCTCATCTGCTCGTGAAAATCGGCACCTGCAGGATCTCATGGGGATCAAGTACGGATGTGTGCTGGGTATCTAGAGCTGAATGTCTTCCTGTATATCGTTAAGCAGAATGGGGAGAGCAATTGACGCACTCGGAAGATGTGCCATGCACAGGACTGATAAGCGTCGAGAAACAGGTAGGGATTCTTCAAGCAGCATATCATGAACGATTTAGTAACTTTCCAAACGACACCTAGAATTACATCACACACCGGATTAGGTGTGAGTTTTAAGGAGGACGGAACAGTGGAAGCGACAACGAGTGTTGGTGACAATGTGTCTAATTGTTTGAGTGTGCCACTACTATACGTGCAAAGGCCATAGGCATTACCTTTCCCCGGAGTTTCATCCTTAAAAAAAGCCAGCAAGTCCTTGCCAGGGAATTTGGTTATCAATGCCTATGAAATATACAATTCATTGGGAGTCGAATTCATAAATACGTGCATGTGTTGGGATGCCAGTCAATTGCAGTTGGGTCAATTGGTGGTAATTTGGGCGGCGCCGGGTAAACTCTGGGAAAACTAGCGTAGTAAGTAATAAGTCCTAATAGCAACACTTTTCTATCGGAGGGTCATGGTATGAAGAATCTGTCTCTTGCCTTTTACCAGAAACAGCCACGTACCAGGCCACGACCTCCATTCTCTAATCTTTGGAACCTTCTCTCTACATGGTAGATCGATATTGTTTTGATTTTTGTTTCATTTGATTACTTTTCCTATCCTTTTTCTGGCCATTAACGGGAGTTATTCCTTTTAAAACAGACTGCTTTGGACGGCGTTCGAACCCTCGACCTCCTTTCTCCCGCATCCAGCCTGGTTGGTTGGTGAGCCTAAGCTCGAGCTTGGAATCTTGGATGCACAGCCCACCTTGGCCAAGCAAGCACCACACCTGTTTTTGCTGCGTCATCGCGGGGCAGCGTACAGGTTGACAGGGCGCCTCGAATGTTCAGCCTGCAATGCAAGCAGGCAAGCTAGGCGCCCGTCGCAGTCACTTCAGGTAGCAACCAGCAAATAAACAAAAACTCCTATACATAAGACCAGTTGCTTCTTCTTCTTTCCAGGCTGTTACTGTCGCCTTGCCAGACTTCGCGCTGATCGTTCCACCACCTTGCATTCTCTTGAGATACCCCCGCTCATCATGACCTCGTACCAAACCACACCACTGTTCGGAGGCGCATTGGTCTGCGACTTGCCATCCAACTTCGCCGATGTTAGGTAAGAAGCCGCCCTCGACCTCCTCTTTGCGTAAGACACACGCGATAAGGCCGTGCTTCGGTTATATTCCGCCCCTTGTTGTTCAGTCGCGACGTCGTCACCTTGTGCCCAAGGCAGCGCCCGATCAACATAAAGCTAATAACACCCCCGCCTCACACAGCAATTTGCGCCAGGTCCCCGACAACCAAGAAGTCTGGATCGACCGCGATGGTTTCACCAGTCTCGTCTTCGAGATCGACGAGCGCGTCGGCGAGAAGGGCGAAGGCCCCGAGATCGACGGTCGCGCCATGACGACGCACCTCGAGGAGATCGTCGGCGAGGACATCGATCGCACCAAGGTCTGGAACACGACCCCCACTCTCTTCTCCAAGCTCGAGTAAGTTTGCTTTCCTTCATATCCCGTTGCCCATACTGGTGTAGTTGCTAACCATGCATGCGCCCAACCTAGTGAGAAGATACCCGCCTACACCCTGATCGCCACCATCTCGCCCAAGCAGGCGCCCGCCTCCTCTTCCTCAGGCGAGAAGTCCTCGCCCGACTTCACTGCCATTATCCTGACGCTTGTGCGTCTTGAGCGCGAGAAGACGGACCTGCTCATCACCATCAACGTACCCCATATCAAAGGCGAGTATAACGAGGAGGACGTCGACCTGGAGTTGGGCCGCCAGGGCAAGCTGATCGGCGACGCCGTCGACTACGCCGCCAAGATCTGGGAGACATTCAAGGTCAAGGACTGGAATTTGTTCAACGAGGTTTAAGATGGGATAAACATGCGCGCGCAATCGGTGGACCTCGGCCAGGACGTTGTCAATAAGAAAAAAAAAACGAAACGAAGAAAGGAGGCACACAGGGAAATGATATGGGGCGTGGAATCTCAATGGATAGTCAACACGTATGAAAGGGGCGGCAATTTGAAAGTCGCCAATCAAAGGCTGGACGAGGAATTTAGGAAGATATGGGCTAGGAATGATGCCCCAGGGGCATATCGTGGGCGTACAGCGAACCACGCTTGTCCCAGGAGGAAGGCGCAAATATGCCTGGATATTGTCGAAAACAGGCTCTCCTGGGACCATGACGAGACTACGAATATTATGGAGCACACTGTGTTCCTGCAATGAATTAGATACATTTTTCTTTCGAAGCAAAAAGCTGCCGCTGTTCAGTAATTTGCACCCGAACCTTCCTGGCCAAGTGAGTGCGACCTTATCCTCACAAGATTCTTGTCCTTTGGATTTCAATCTACATATACGCGTGAATGCTGCTAGGGCAAAAGCCATGACGTGCTCAGAATTAATCGAAGATACAGATTGATTTGGTCTCGTAGACTACATCAGCATTCGGCAAGCCTTGAGATCTCTTTGGCAGCCGTACCTGTGTTGCTGGGCAGTCGTATTAGCAGGTGCTTGCCGGATCACTTAGGCATCTCACAACGCCCACCTCTTTGATCGAATATTATATTTGCCCAGTCGGCTCGCCTCGACTCGACAACCACACGCCATTCTTACCCATATACCTACCCAAGGAACCTACTGTGACAGGCGCCTCTTCATCCACCACTCTTGACGAACATCAAGCCCAAGAATAGTTTCTCCATGAAGGAGTTAACTTTTAAATTCACTTCTTGAACCCAAGCAGATGGCTCTGCCACTCCGATATTATCTCACGAAAAGCAGGCCAGGACTCAAATGATCAGCTAGCAACTGCAGACTGGATCTCTTCAAAGCCCCATCGGCTCATCTGAACTGCCGCCACAATGGAACTGTACAACGACTATTACGAATCGGGTTTCCCCCTAACTGAGTGGCCAGAATCATCCTGCGAAAGTGAACGGTGGTCTCCACCGTCATATAACTCAAGTGAATCAGATGGGTTGGATAACGTACCTACCCCCTGTGTGACTTTCGAAGAGCAGTCAGATGAAGGTACGGAGGAGGCGATCGTTGGGGGAATATTGGGCTTTGAGGAAGAAGAAGAAGAAAAAGAAGAAGAGGAGCAACCAGTTGGGTTGGATAAAGTACCGCCAAAGCAAGAGGAAGCATGCAGCTCAACCCAAAGCAATGCTGTCGTTGTCAACGCCAACTCCGCAGCGCCCACTCAGAGCGATGTCACAGATCAGTTGAGCCCTTTGACTGTCTCGCTCGAGACTAGCAGACAGATCCAGCCCATGGACCAAACGCCCCGACGGCATATGGCCCGGACCCGACGAAAAGCCGCCTACGAAAGCTCCGCCATGCGAAAGTTCGTCGATCTCGGCCAAAAGTGGAAGGGCGGCCGCGACAGCCACAAGTTCTGCGTGGAAATGGCGGAACGCTGCCAGTTGAAGAAGATGCCGAGCCTAGGTGACATCACCCGAATCCGTCATGCCCTTGTCTCCCTGGAGGCCAATCTGGGCTACGACTCACTGGAGCAGTTCTTCAGGTTCGCGATGGTGCTGCTGAAAGACGAGAAGGAAAGGCCTATACCTCAAGATGCGGTCAACTACGCTGTGCTCAAAACATTGGAGTTGCTGGGGGCCATCAATGAAGCTCACCATGACTCCGACTAACCTACAGTGGTTGCTTTGAATGGTGCCTGTACAAAAAAAAATAGGAATTCATTGCGTTGTTTATAAACTACATAATTAACGAGAGCAGACCAGGGAGGAGGGTTGATACCAAATGATGCGGATCTGCAGCCATCTTATCAAGAACCAGATGCTGGGAATTGAAACTTGATTTATATCAATAACACAATAGCCTCAAAACCATAAGATTCAATAGCATTTGTTAAACCGACCGAGCACCGTAAACACAAGTTGCAATTATGGAATGATCGAGGTAGAGTTGACATTCGCAGGTGGTAGTCTGTTTAGGGGAGAACCAATGCCCAAATCAATTGATACTAGAGAGCAGCGATATGGACCCACAATAACCTTTTTTTCTTCCAAACTCAACTCAAAGAAAGAAAAAGTCACATACACATCCTCACATCACGCATCGTAAAACACCACCAAAAACATCGTCGCCAACAATCTGAATACATACTAAGCTCTACGTGAAAATGGCCCCCAAGGACGAAGCCTCATCGGAGTTCACCTCCTTCTACCTGCAGCAGGCCACCAAGGAGCTCGCCGAGGACCTGGACAAGGCCCGTACCGCCGACGACTTCAAGGGCGACGCCCTGCCCATGCTCATCAAGGCCCTGCAGCAGGGTACCGCTCTCTTCACCCCCGCGGAGCAGAAGCGCATCGCCCCGCCGCTGGTCAAGGAGGATGGCGCCAAGAAGGCCAAGAAGGACGAGTCCGATGAGGATGATGATGATGACGACTCGTCGGACGCTTCCAGTACGAGCGGCTCATCCTCTACAAGCAGCAGTAGCGATGGTGAGGATGAGGCAGAGGCTGGGGATGCGAAGACCAGCAGCGACAGCAGTAGCGAGGAGGGCAGCAGCAGTAGCGATGAGGACTGAGGGTTACACTCGCCAGGCATTTCTAAAATGGGCGCTGCATGGTCGTCGCAAGAAACACCAGCAAACCATCCGCGGCGCTGAACGAGATACTCCTGCCGCCAATCCGGAGGTCTCAACGTGCCACCCCGTTACACACGCTCATAATATTATGAGAAGAACCTCGTTCGCCGCCACTACACCTCATGGTGTGCTTACCCAGAGCTGTCCAACTTCTTGGCCAAGCAGACGCACCCAGTCCACTTCAACCATGCTTGTCCGGGATTTCCAGAGGGTGAAAGTGCACAGCCGCAAGGAATGCACTCAAGTTCATCTCACGAGACGACTGCAGAAACTACGACCAGAGGGGGAAGCTCGCTTGGTTATGAACGGGGCCTTCCTCTCCACGCCGAAGCATTTCGACAAAGTGGAGGGCAGAGACTACATCATAAGGGAGCTTTGACTGCTTTCCCAGTGGGAGTCACCGATAAGATGGGGAGATGGCCAAGGAGGGCATGGGATGCAGTGGGTGGATGTGTACCTAAATTACAAAAAAAGGCATGATCTTGTGAGGGCCGGAAGCGAAGTCCTGCATTAGATGGGGGAACATATCCTACGGTGGTGTCTCACAGGCCATCAGCATCGACTTAATGGTACTGGTGTCTCTTGACATGAAAATACAACATATTATAAGATCTAATTCTACGACCCTGTTGAACCCCTCTATCTCGCTACTGCGATCCATTTCTCCCAAGAGATGTCTTTCTGTCCGGCCTCTTCGCTATTATTCTAATTTCTATGGATTGGAGTCCATCTAATTCCAAAGAAGTGGCTCTCCCCATGCCCTGCATTGGGCAGCCTCGATGCCTCCATCCTCCATACCGCCTCGCTCGTGGATTTATACGATGTAATAGATATACCGTTCATGTTCCATGTCAAGAGGACCCCATTGCGTCATGTGTAGCATGGCTCCCTTCATTCATTCCATTGAGACGAGAATGGGAGCTTGTTTCAGGGCCCCGAGTAAAGACTCGCATTTCCCTCGCGTACACATCCAGTTTCGATGCGAAGTCGGCTTGAAAAAACATGGTCCTTCTCGTCAAAAGGCCATGGCGAGTGTTCCCTCATGTAGGGCAGAGTTGGTTCGGCCGCCAAAGCCACCGACAACTTTGCTTCTGCTCAGCCAAGTGGTGGGCAAACTGCTCCGGATCCACGCAGCGTTAGCCATCTTCTATGCCCCTTCTGCCGCGATCCCGGAACGCGTCACGGTCTTTTCTAATGTGGTGCAGCTAGCTTTCCTTGAGATGGGGAGATGACATCTAGCAGCTGAGCTCGTTAAAAAGAAAAGGCATGCCCATGGCGTGTGGTGAGCACGATAAAGAATTCCGATTGCCAGCCAAGGCAATTCATATGAAGGGGGCCATATATAGGCTACGTCGAATAGCAAATACGCAGTGTTGAGTATCTGCCCAACAAAAGGCAAAAGGGAAGATTTGCATTCTAGTTCGGCTGTTGTTGGGCCGGCCACGTTTCGGGTGACCAGAGACACTCGTCTATTCATGTGGTCATCCGTGAGATCGAAAACTCAACCGAATGCACGTTAGGTATGCATAGCTTTTGTTGCCCATGGCTGATGACATGGTGTACCTGAGGCAGATGCGCTTGACACCAGTGCCCTCAGGATTCGAGTAAATTTCGTCTCTAAGCAAGAAGTTGATAATGAGTAAAGAAAGGAAGAGTGCTCAGGTTGCAATGGTATCCGGTATATATCTCGCCATCTTATAGCTGTACATCAAGTTTGGCGATATTCTTAACACTACGGGACAGAGCAGCAAGATATATCGTCTGGCGAGGTTGAGGATACAGTCATCACTCGTGACCCCGAAATGATTCCTGGCGAAAGGAAGAGGGTTCAAATAACCAGTGCCTGTATTTCTAGGCCCTAGTGTTGTTTGTGATTAGATGTAGCATACTGACTCATGTCGGTTTCTATTACCAAAGGCAAAGGCAAACAGGTGCATGCGTGTCACAATCATCACAATCATCATCGCCACCCATCGCAACGAGAAGCCAAAGTCGTGAGCTGTATAAGTATGTTAGGACATTAATCATCGCTGTCATTTTTATTGCCACAAAAAAAAACTCGTATCTAAAGTCGAGGCAACATGGGCCCTTGCAATAAAAAAGTAGCCGCTCAGGAATTCTCGCGAATCCTGTTTATGACATGGTGCAAATTTTTCGCTTCTCTGATGGACATCGTGTCCGGCATAGCATTCGGGCTAAATTAGCCCAGTGAGCGGATGATGTAGAAGAGGAGGTAGGCCTTCGCACCGAGGACCTCGGATTTGGTGGCCAACTCGACGCGATGGTCGTTGAACGCGAACCACTATAAGGATGCTGTTAGCAAAAACGGTCTAATCGAGGAATATCACTGTGCGGTAGACTAACCTGATCTCCTACGCGGCAATATGATACATAATGACCTGAAGCAAATTAGCATTGGAACGACGCATATGAATCAAGAGCGTGGCTCAACCATACCTGTATCAATCTCTCCCACATGGACCACTACACTCATCAAGTCGTATGTGCAAGATCGTCCGAGCTCGATCGTCTCTTTCGTGTCGGCCGATCTGCCTCGCGTGGTATATGGTAGCATGTTGAGTGTCAAAGGGAAGTGCACTGGCGTGTCGATTTTGGATGCTGACTTGTCCCGACTGCCCTGCTTGAACTCGAACCTCTTCAAAAGAACCAGTCAGTATGCAAACTTTCATGATATCCAATGGGCATCATCAGTTCTTACCTTGAGCTGTATCGACAGCACGTTGGGTAGTAGTTTGATGCTGTTGTCTCTCCGCGCCTGCTGCATCGAATCGCAGTTTCTACACCGGTATTCGCACTTGTCCGACTTGATATACTCCTCATCAAGACACTCTTGCAGGGAGAGGGACACGCCCTTACTCGCCTTCTTCCCGCGCTTTTGGGCCAAAGTATCCAGGCCTAGACTCAAGTCCAGGAACGACTCTACTGCATTTGTGACGCCACCACAATTCTGGCAAGTCGTTGATCTCTGGAGCTTTCCGTAGAATGACTGGTGAATAATGCAGTTGCAGCTATGTTCACTGCCATTCTCAGGCTTTTTTCCAACACCGTTTCGCTCATGGAGCTCCTCGGCTAAGAACTGAAAGAACTCATGGGCGTCTTGCTCCTTCGTAGTCACCAGGTTCTCGAAGGCCTTCTTCTCGCTGATCCAGAAGCCAGAGAGTATACTAGACGCAGTGTAGCCGTTAGTGTTCTCGAGGGCATAGAACTCCTGGAACATGTCATCCATAGCACAACTCAGGCAGTACGACTGGCCACAGGTACCATTGGGATGGCCATCGCCAAGGTAGAAGTTTCTCAGCAAGGGGTTGTGCAAGAAGCTCTGAAGCACGACATTCTGGTAGCACGTGGCACCGGCGTTGTAGATACCCCGTAGACCGTCTGCTTTGCATGAAGCGGGCGCGGTGTTGGTGGATATATATTTGGGGTCGTCCTTGACAGAATCTGAGAACAGCTCCTCGTGTTTCCGTTTGCGACCTGTAAATGTCAGCATCCGCCAACGAACAGTCAGTGGGCTCGCGAATCGTCGCATTGACGTCGCGAAATAAATAGCATATGAAACCCCATGGCTGTGATATACTTACTTGCGAATGAACCAGTTCCCATTTTACGTATTCTGAGCTCCTCTAGGGTTGGGTCCCAGACAAAGTCCTCACAGAATTGGCAGTATAGGCAGCCACTTCGCGAATCCACGTAGAAACGATGGCTCTTTTTATTGCCGTGTTTCACCCGGTCTTCCTCGGATACGATATTAGAGCATTGGAGGCAGAGGTAGTTAGACGTGAGGGATGTCGTGACGACGTTGTCGGGGCTTTTGGATGTTTGGGGGACGATAGGCGTATTGTCGAATATCACTCGCAGCAACATTTTGTAATACTGGATGGAGCTATTCATGACATCGGGGCTGTTGGATAACAGTAATTGAACATGTTCTAGACAGTCTGTCAGCTCCTCACGCATGTATGAAATTCTTGTGAGCGTTGGTACCAACCGCAGCCGAACATAGGTGTACCGGGCGCCGCCGCCTTGATCTTAGCATTCTTGGGCGATGCCGGTGTGGCTGGCCGAGCCGCCATCTTGATGGACGAAGCTCAAGACCTTGGAGTGTGGTTTTACTGTGTACTGGTATATGCCGACAGAGCGTGTGGTTCTGTAAGATGGGATTGAGGAAGGATTCGTTGTTGGAGGCAGGAGCAACGTTGGGCGTTGGGGCGTCGAAATGGTTGCTGCAAATCGACCGTCAAGTTGCGACACAGGGCGATGCGGCACGGACTGCGTTCGAAGGCACTTGCAGGTTGGATGGAATGCGAGTTGCGTAGTCGACTAAGTTTGAAGAAGTCTATGAAGTTGTGCAGCCCATGCCATTGAGGACTTAGGGCTCGTATAAGTGGCGGATGTACTGGGCGATGGCGATTGTCGGGCGCGATTGAATTAGGAGGGATGCGATTTGGACGCAATCGCAATCAGAGACAGCTCCCTAACTACCAAGATTGAGCTGATTGTACAATGGTCAGCACGAGGCAGCAAATGAGCTCGGATTCCATGCAGCAGAGAGGGCCTAGAAGACGGTGGCTAGAAAGCGATTATGGAGGTCCCATGACAGGGACAATCGAACAAGTGTAGAGCAATGCTTGAATAGACGGTATTGATCTGGTTGAATCGCTCTCTTGATTGATTGTTCGTCATACCAGACATCCTTCAATTGGCGATGATCCATCGAGAAGCTGGAAATTCCCTTATCTACACCTGATTCACTGCCTTATCAGCACACTAAAGCGGATGATGCAAGGGTCCATCCCGTAAATCTTAGGGAGCCTAGCCGCCTCGACCCCCCTGACCCCCCAATACCCCATCCCCTGAACCGATCGGTTATTAATAAACATCCCCAACGGCAACCAACCCGAGCTCTAGGATTCAATATGCACACCACCCAGGTTGCCTGTGTTTGCCCATCATTATTGCTTTATCAACCTCCTAGTACTACCGAATCGACACTGCAGAACAGGATTTATGGTGAACCAGAAGTTACTCCCCTTATGAGCATCAGCAACACCATCTCGACGTAGAAGGAGAAAAGGGTCTGCAAAATCAACGCTATGCTCTACCACTGCAGCCCGTATCCACTACACCACATCGGCTTTTGAGTTGGCCTGCAATAGATATTGCAACTTGATCACGCACATGATAGAATGTGTATTATTAAATATTAGTTTTGACTTCTCCTTTCTGCTCAGAACGGTCACTGACAAGCACGGTCGTGTGTGGATTTAGAAGGGAGCTCTGGTATAAGCCACAATGGTGCGTATAAGCAGTCTGGGTCATACAATGCCACAACTATCGCATGCCACCTTATCTCTGATTTAATCAGGTTTGCACACAAGGCAAGACGAGCCGCTCGAATGAGTTGCGGAGATCGACTACATATGAGCAAACAAACGAGTCAGGGTTCACCAGCCCATCGCAAATCAGAAAAGGTATGCGAGCACCTTGAATAGCATACGACCAAGTAGGACCAGGCTCTTGGGCATACTAGTAGTAGTAGGGCATAGAGATATACATGCATCTCTATGTGAGAGATCCTTTTCCTGACCTGATATCCTTTGTACCACCTACACATAAGTTTTCTGAAAGTCTAGCCAGCTATCTCGTACCAAAAGCTGGCTCTGTAGAGGGCACATACCTATGGGATGAACAAGAGGATTCGGTTACTCTACATGTATCCCTGCCCACAGCATCGGGTGAAGTTGTGATGGATATCTGACCTTATCTGCCTAGGCACTTTGCCCTTAGAACAGAAAGAAACCAAGCTATGCAAATACCCAAGACACACTTATCTTGGATGTCCTGGACTTTACAAGTATACCTACATTTACTATCATTCTATTAGCTAAAATTTGGCGAAATGAAATGGCCAATTATGGACACCTGTATCTGTCCTGGTCTCTAATGGAGAGACTTCTAGTCACGTCCAATTTACACCGACGAAACCCAGTAAGGGGATGACATGTAGCCCGAGCATAATTCTAACTGGAGATGAATGGACTGGCGTTTCCCAACGATTCTCAATCAGTGTTTCCTATCGCTAAACGTTGGTTATGGTATCTTCACAATCTGATGTCCGTCTCTTCGATCTCCTCATGTAGACACCAATACCTTCCCCCGAATCTTAACATATGTTGCGGGAAGCTGCTGGGAAGCCGAGATGGATACCGAATTAAGTCAATACATTTTTTTACTGACGTAAATCACAAATCATAACTCCTGAAAGGTATAGATGAGATCTTCTTGATGGATAACCTACAAGGCCATCTCCATCTCCCCCAAATCTAATCCGTGAGTCAATTGATCGCAATTGCTTCATCTGGCGACACAATTGCGAATGAACCTCGGCTGTGGTCGGGGAGCCAGTAAGCGCCGCCCCTAGGTCACCGACCCCCACTTTGTGTGGCTGCTTCATCTCAAGCTGGCAACTCATCGATATGTTATCGGTCTGACATACTTCATTTACAATAAATTTACGCAAATATTTCGATAACTCTTGCCTGAGGGAACATTCTTGACTTGGTCATTTAGTTTCTCTTCGTGTTATGAGAATCTCCACGACGGCCATTGCAAGGAAGATGGCAGCAACCCAGCTAGTGCCCCTCCCCGAAGTCGAGCGGCTCAGCCCCGCCTGCCTCCGGATCCTCGGCGGCAACCCGGGCAAGTTCTCGCTGCAGGGGACCAACACCTACCTCGTGGGGACCGGGCCCCGGCGCCTGCTCATCGACACGGGCCACGGCAAGCCCTCGTGGATCGCGGCGCTGAAGCGGACCTTGGACGACGAAAAGGTCACCATCCAGAGCGCCCTCCTGACGCACTGGCACCCGGATCACGTCAGCGGGGTTGGCGACTTGCTGCAACACTCACCAGAGACAAAACTCTACAAGCGGAATCGGTCCCAAAACGTGCCCATGTCCGAGGCGGCGGCGGGCGACTGGCTGGATATCGAGGATGGGCAGGTCTTTGAGGTCGAGGGGGCGACCCTGAGGGCGGTCCACACGCCGGGCCATACGACAGACCACATGGTGTTCGTGTTTCAAGAGGAAGATGCGCTGTTCACCGGCGACAACGTCCTCGGCCACGGTACCGCCGTTTTCGAGGACCTACAGACCTACCTGCAGAGCCTTGGGAAGATGGAGGGGCTGGTCACCGGCCGGGGGTATCCAGGCCATGGGGCGGTGCTCCCGGAGGCGAGGCCCAAGATTGCGGAATACATCGCGCATCGGCACGAACGTGAGAAGCAGGTCCTGGAGGTCCTGGGCTCTGCGAAAGAAGGCCAAGATGGTAGTGCTGCTGCTGCTGCTGATGTGACCAATCGGATCGCTCGGGCTGACCGCTGGACTCCGATGGAGCTGGTCAAAGTCATCTATAAGGCTTACCCGGAAAGTCTTCATGGCCCCGCGTCCGTCGGTGTTGTGCAAATCTTGCAGAAACTCCGGGCTGAAGATAAGGTTGTGTCAGAAGACGATGACGGTTGGCGTCTACAGGAAGATCGATCCAGCCTGTGATCACTAAGCACACCTGAAAGTTGGCGATATGCGAGTGATGGTTTGACACGTTTTTAGGGCGCCAGGATACCCTTGACCTCTCACAGCAAAGATGCGAGCGCGTTGGATGGCTTGCATACGCCGTTTGCGCAGCCGAGATGCTGGTCCAAAGCCAGCTCAGCAAGCTGGTACCCCAGCCAACCTGAGAGTTTATGCACATCAGATGGATGGCAACAATGCAGCATCCCAGAACATCGGGTTTAAGTTGGACGAAGGTTCGAATGGCATGTGCTGGTCCCCCCTCCGAAGAAACTTATTGCTGGAAGCCCGTATCCGTGGGACCGGAAAACCATCATTCTGTCCAGGAAACCATGCGTCATTGTTGGTGAGAATATCAGAGAGTTGGTGGTCATGCTGTCGGTAGAGTTTGTGGCCTCATCCCGCAAGGCGTTACCAGGCGACCGGAATCTGGCCACCCACCGGATGCATCGGCGTTAATTTCTTAGAACCGGGATTCCCTTACACATTCATAGTCAGCTGTTATACCTACGTAGTAGTTCGTGAGCGTATGTTTTGAGAAAATCCAACTAGCCAGGGTTATTGCTATCGACGGAATGCTCGGAACTGATGCAGCCAAAGCGAGTGCAGGCCGTTTGCTCGCTTGACTTGATTAGTTCCATGTTGGTTGGTCATCCAGATCCATCCAGACCGTATTCCGTACCGGTACAAATTGAAGTGAGGAGGAATCGTTGCGCCGTATGCCGGCAGGTGCATAAGTGCTTGTTTACAGTAGCCTATGCAGTCTTGGGTGCCTCTCTTGCCTCCTTCTGGCAGGGCTTATGCATCATGGATCCTGGTAAGAAGAGGAAGATGGCCTTGTGATTGTTACCACTGCGGGGCTCTGATGCAATATCTGTATCTGGGTAGCTGGCGGTGACACCCATTTACCACTACCATCCATCTTAGCTTAAGCTCCCGCACCTAGCAGGACTAGGCTGATCTACTAGATTAAGTGGTTGATAAGCGTAGTCGTACATTTCTAGCTTGGTCGACATCATCTTGGCCATACAGCACTCGGATGTGTCTCGGGAAAAGATAGCAGATTGTTCGTTTCTGCAAAACATTTTGTCAACCAAGACAGAGCACACGACCCCCACTGTAGCTGTCGTCTCAAGTGGCATGCGAGCAATGAAGTTGATGGGTTACTCTTGGCCAGTCAGTCTTAGCTGGCACAGGGTTGAAGGTGTGTGATAGTGGGCCATCCAAATCAAATCATGAGCTTCAAGCTTCAAGCTGCATTGCCGCCGTTTCCTTTTGGTACCACGGTACTACCGTGTATTGTGCTGTCTTGAACATAACCTCTGACAGCTGTGCTCGAGGCAGAACCGGGGTCGCATTCTTTGCCATTTCCGACAGGCCGAGAGGGGAGGGAGGTAAGGAGATCAAGCGGGGTCCGATTCGCGCCCAGAAGTCCGCCAAGTCGCTTCTAACTGCCAGACGCTGCCCCTGCGCTGCCCACTCATTCCCGCCCCCGGTTCTGAAAACCCTCTCAAAGCGAAACCCGAGGGAGCGCATTGGCTCCAGTGGTCCTGATTCATATTGATAATATTCGAACCATTTTCAGTACGATAATTCCTGTCCATCTCTATGGGAGGAAAAACAGTGGCCAACTTGAGCATGTTTCACCCATAGGCCATATCATTATCAGGTGTTGCGCTCCCTCGGCCCTTTTGCCTCACCTGCGATGGGATTCAGGGACATGCAGGAGGCAGGAGGAAACTCACTCTTTGTACCAAGAATCCGGCGAGGTTTGGTTTCGGACTTAAGTAATGGATTCGGCCGATTTTAGAGTTATCAAATGGACGACCACATACGACTACTTGTGACATGCGTCTGCAGAGAGGAGTCACCGGACAGCTTACATCTACAAGTATATCGCATCCATCTAGCTTGCCAGCGACCCAGTGGAATGATGTCGTATGTTGGGGTTGGATTATGAATGCCCCCGACACTTCATCCTGCATCAGAGGCGCTTCAATGTCGCGAAGGAGGTGATACCCTTAAAATGTCTAGTTGCCCTTGGCGTGAAGTATACGTCGTATCGCATACTGACATAGCACTCCGTTCTGGAAACGGAAACGATTCTGTGTGGTTCTATTCGTTCATTGTTGCAGGCCACCTCTATCTATAGTAAGATATTTATAATTCCCAACTGTAGATCATGGCTAGAAACATGTCCTTGAGGGTTGCGGCACACAACGGTTGATGCCTGTACCGGCATACAGTACTTGTACATACCTCATGCACAATCACACAAGGAGTGACTCAGTATGGAGCTAATGCCCGTAGATGCATGACACCCAGGGATTGATGTGGTCGTACATCATTACTCCTAATTCAGTATAGATCTATACTTGTTCCTTCGCCAGAAAGCGACATCGTCGGTTGCAAACTTGAAGGAATGGAAGTTATGGAAATATCTGTGACTCGGCATCTTGATCACAGATTCTGGTGAAGATCACCCGCGTCACAAATTTGCTGGATAATCGAACGTATTGTGGGTGTACCTATCTGCATAGCCGTACACATCTTTCAGCAAGTAAATCTGACTAATACGTAACCGTTCCCTGAGACCCTTAAGCGAGCGGGAACCGGGACACAACCGGAGAAACACAGCGTAGAAGCATTGGACCAGAGTGCAGAGTGACTGTTACTCGAGTTACCCAGCCCTAAATGAGCGTCCTTCCAACTACCACGCGCTGCCCAGCGGCTCCGTGTGGATATGTCGGGATTATCAAGACTCCGGATGCTCACCCAACGGACGTATTGACGTACTGGCTGGTCTACGTCAGCGCGAACGCGACTTCTCATTTCTCTTGGCGATGCGATGTGATTCCTTAGCTTCTTTCTTGTATTGTACTACCACTAGATGGATAAACCGGTGAGGCCGGACATGCAATCTATGGTCTCTGGTCTTGGGCCATGGAGAAGTTCATGATTGCGAGGGTTGCCAAGGGATATGGAGATATCGCCATTGGCCCTTTGGGTGGTGTCGGGCTGCAACAAGTCGAAGTTGGGAAGGCAGGCTTACCCGGACACAAGGTGGAGAAAGTGACTGAAAGTGACTGGAAGTGACTGACACTCTTCCCAAGTCCCCACCCAATACCTCATCCATGAGAATGAGTACAGGAGCTACCTAGGTGCTAGGTTAGTAGCCAAGCAGCTCTATCCAGCCCGCCTAAAATTATCCCGCCCACTCCCCATACCACCAGACCGCATCCAGATTCCACCTCCACCTTCACATCCACACATACCGCCTGTTTTTCCTTCTGCGTCAACCAGACGGAAGGGGAAAAAAACAAAAGACAATAGTAGATTCCGGAAGCCTCGGATCTACCAGCTAGTGACATGCTTATTCATGAGTATGGATACAAAGTTATGTCAATGTACAGCACTCCTACCTGCTACTACCATGTCACCCAATCGAATCGAACATGATCGAGCGGCGCGAGAGCACAGCAATCCCATCCAGCCATCGCATCGCATCGCCCTTTGGCCCAAAGGCCGAGCAGGTCCATCTACCATCCATGATGGTCTGACTTCTGCACCGATCAGGAAATGTCGTACCTTTCGCATTCCCACCCAGCCGCATAGAAGAGAACCCACCGACCTCGCTGGCGCTTCCCCAAACTCCCATTAATCTACTTACATAAACTGTACCGTACGTTGGAGAGTGGGCATTTGTAATATGACATGCCCACCCTGAAAGTACTTACCTGCTCCTCCCCTCGACCTGCCGCCCTGTGGCCCTGTCGCGCCATCCCACATAAAAAGCCTTGTCGCTCCCCTCCCCTTCCTGCTGCTTGGCTTCTGGGCGTGCGCTCTTGGTGTTGGTCCCAAGACTGAAAAGTAATCCCGAGGAAGCCGCTTCCCAGTAGAAGAAGGCCTGGACCCCCTCGTCAAAAAATCGTAAAATTCGTTGGCGTTTCTTGTACCTTTCCCAGCTTGTTCTCTTACAGCAGCTGTACCTCGATATCTTGGAGGCTTGGGAGACCCTGGTGGTAATCAAGTCGGCAATCTTGCCCGCCCACGTGGTGATATATTCCATACCTAATCTGCAGTCTCTTTAAGAGTATTCGTTGTACACCTCTCGACGACAACCCGCATATCGCCCCGACGCTTAGGCGTAGAAACTTATACAACATAACGCCATGGCGAGATCAACAACGGCGACGACGACGGCGCTGTCGCTACTCGCGACTGTCGCTTTGATTGGTGCTCTTCCCGCTGTGCTGGCGCATGGCGATGATGGCGAGGGAATGGATATGGGCGCGCCGAAGGCAGACCAGAAGCTGGATTCCTACCCTCCGACGTACTTCTCGCACCCCGAGCATCGTGGTGTCATGTACGCGCACATCGTCCTGATGGTGTTGGGCTGGGTCATAGTATTGCCGATAGGTAAGCAACTACCCTGCAGGGCCCTTTGCCGTCTTCCTTTGCGCTATACTGACATCTGCACCTCTAGCTGTTATGTTCTCGATCGCGCGGTCTCGATATACCCTTGTTTCCCAGTTCGCCTTCCTCGTAACGAATGCGCTCGGCGTCGTACTCGGTATCAGCTATAATGCCAACACGCCCGACCTGTACCCCAACAATGCGCACCACAAGATCGGTTGGGTCGCAACATGGATGGTATGCGCCCAGGTGCTTGTCAGCCTGGTAGGACGGGTCGCGGGGGTCATGGGCTCCCAGGCTTCGCCGCTGGAACACAACAAGGAAGCAGAGCGACAGGCCTTCATCCCGGTGTCGGCTCAGAACATGGAGGAACACCTGCGCGGCAACGGGACACTATACCACCACCACAAGTATAGTTACTCCAACGACAGCGGGCAAGGCACGGAGCTCGGCACCGAATCCCCACGCAGCAACTCGCTCTCGTCCGGGCAAGAGTCGCCTGCTGAGGCGAGCGGGCGCATGGACTATGATGAAGAAGATCTGGAGTTCAAGGATGTCGAGATGAAGTCGCCTTCTCCCAAAGCCAACTCCCTGGTTGCCAAGATTGCAGCCATGATCTCGTCTCGCGCTTGGAAATTCCTGCTTTTGGGGTACAATGTTATCGACAGGACTGTCCTGATTCTTGGATACATCGCGCTGACTACGGGCATTGTCACATGGGCGCGATTCTTTGTAAGTTGTCGCATTATATACTGCGCCACAAACTTGCATCACCATTGCATCATTACTAACGGAATGGTTGGTGGCAGGAAGGACACGAAATCTTCGGTGGGCTAGCCCATTGGATCAAAGGTGGCGTTTTCTTCTGGTTGGGTCTTTTCTATTTGGGTAGATGGGCCGGTAGCTTTGGAGAGCTCGGCTGGGTAAGTCGCACTTCGGAGACGTTGTCCTGTCCAATGAGATCACGCAACTAACCAACCCCTGACTCTGTAGGCGTGGAATGTCCGACCCAAACAGAGCACCCGAAAATGGCGGCCATCCGCAGAATTCGTTGAGGGTTTCCTCATCTTCTTCTACGGATCGACCAACATCTTCCTGGAGCATCTTGGTAACGCGGGCGAGGCGTTCAGCCCCCAGGATCTTGAGCATGTATCCATCACCGTGTTGTTCATCGGCGGAGGCTTGGTAAGTGGTCTAACTTCAGCACTCATTAGATGGAATGACTTGTTAACACTCATCCTGTAGCTGGCTATGCTTGTCGAGTCCACTCGCATTCGCGACCTCCTGAACATGACCGTGACCGAAGCCGCTGATGCGCATCCCGATCATACACACAGCGACGAGGAGCGTGAGGCCCTGCAAGCCCCCAAGCAGTACGAGTTCTCGATCAACCCCATCCCGGCTCTGGTCATCCTCTTGACCGGCATCATGATGAGTTCGCACACGCAAGAGTCCGCGCTCTCGAGCATGGTCCATAAACAATGGGGCAACCTGCTGGCTGCTGCGGCGTACGCGCGTGGCCTTACCTACGTGCTGCTCTACCTCAAGCCCCCAAAGTCCATCATGCCTTCGCGGCCCCCGACCGAGCTGCTGACGTCGTTTGGCTTGATAGCTGGCGGTGTCATTTTCTGCGCAAGTGTACGTCTATCTCTCTCCCAATCATAAACATCAACCCCGAAACAATAACTAACGCTTTGCTCCACAACAGAGTAGCGATACTATCTCAGGCATGGTTCACTACGACCTTGACGAGATGTTTGTGTATACCGTGACGATGGGTTGCGTCGGTGTACTCATGGCGTGGGAGATTGTGGTGCTGGCTCTCAAAGGCTGGGCCGTCCGCAAGGAGAAGGGTCCGTCACGGAGTGCGTGGATCGGACAAGTTTAATAAGCAGAAACAGAAAAAGAGGCAGGAAAAAAACTTGAAAGAAAGAAAAACTACAAGCTCGAAAGAACGAAAGAGAAGCATACACACACAGAAACGAAACGACGTAGATTGCGTTGATATCACTCTACATGCATGTATGGGGCATTGCGAAAGGTGTCACTCATGGCAAGGAAGGTTTTTTGTTCTTTCTTTCTGGGTGGCAGCTTTGATTCTTCTTTCTGGCGTTTTTGTTATATACCCTCTCCCCTATTTTATTCATCCATTCCGCCACTCATTTTCTTTTCTTTTCGCTGGTGTGGTCGGTGGCTCAACCTTCGCAGAGCATGTGCTATTCGGAACTTTCATTATGACGAATGTTTTCTTTGATACCCTCGGACGCGCAAGAGAATAGGAGGAAGGAAAACTACTTTTAGAGCCACATTAGGGGCTTTGGCTTTTGTGAAGTTGGAGGAGCGGGACGAAAGGGAGAGGCACGAGAAGAGGTGATGGAGGGAGCCTGGGTTGAGGCTGTTGAGGGGGAAAGGAAGAACTGTGCTGCTACGCTGGAACCTGGAGCTCGTGGTCGATTACTTAATATGATTACGAGTAATGCATGTCTTGTCTATGGCCCAGAAAGGGGGTGAACACTCCTGATAGCTAGAAGAACGCCCATAAGACTGATTAGAGGAAAAGCTGTACCATAGCACATGCCTTTTTTGATTCATTTGACTATAAAACGATGTCACATGTGAGGGAGACTGCGCTTCTCTCAACTTCTGATGTAGATTATCGTAGCAATCTACCACTCCTTTACATCTTGGACTTGACCTCCTCGCAGTACTTCTTCAGCTCCTCCATATCAGCCGGCTTGGTGGGCCAGCCGACACCCAGACCCTCCTCCTCATTGGGCTTGGGGATCTTTGTTTCTCTCGAGTTAGCCTGACACGCTCTCTCTCTCTCTCTTCTTATCTCTACGGATCAAAACGGGAGGGAAAGGGAGGAAGGGGAAGGACTGGGACTTACCATGTGGAAGTGGACGTGGTCGACGACCTGGTGCGCGATGCGGCCGTTGTTCTGCAGCACGTTGTAGTTGGTCGAGCCCGTGGCCGTGGCCAGCTTCTTGACGACGACCAGGATCTCGCCCAGGTGCTCGTCGGGGATGTCCTGGAGGGTCTTGCCGTGGTACTTGGGGATGACGAGCTGGGCATGTTTTGTCAGTTTGGCGGAGTGGAATCAATTGGCTGGTCGGATGACGAAGGAGGAGAGGAGTAAGTAGGTCGGTACTTACGCAGTGTCCCTTGCTCAGGGGGCCGATGTCGAGGAAGGCATAGGTCTTGTCGCTGTCGAACAGCTTAAACGAGGGAATGTCTCCTGTAGGGTGCCGGGTTATATGTCAGTTAACCTGTGTTCACGTATAGCAAGAACTCATAAGCCCAGGTTTTGTCTCATCCTAGGATAAACAGATGAGACACGGGGGATGAGAGAGCAGGTCCCGGGGGGGTATATATCCAGCCGGGCCAAGGCGCATGGGAGGATGGGTGAAACTGAGGACCTTGATGACTCTTCCCCGTTGAAAAGCGACTTACCACCCACACCTGGGGGAGGTAGCTGATCGACCGCACTCTTGCATCGTTCCCGTGTCAGCTCCCGGGAGATTTAGAAAAGGCACCTACCCTTGATGATCTTGCAGAAGATGCAGGCATCGTCGCTGTGAGTGGCGGCCATTTTGTTGGTGGCAGATGATGAGATTCCACGAACGCAAGGTGGGAGTTCTGGGGTTATTCTATTAAAAACACACGTCACAGTCAGCAATTGCCGACGGGCTATAGTTCCAACAGCGACCAGAGCTCGACGAGAACCAGTGACCTTAGTGCAAATACGCACCTTGTCTTGAAGAAGGCTACGGGGCTTCTTCTAAGAGGAGTAGTGTCAGTAGCAGCAGCAGCACTTTTCAAGATGGAACGGGATGCTAGAGAAGGCCGCAGGAAGGACATGGATACGGGGGGATAGTTGATAGGATGTCACGAAAGCCGAACGTCTATAGTACAGGCGGGAGCTATGGAGGGGTACGCTGCAGGACGCCGTGACAGAAGTGAGGGGCACAACCGCCAGACAGCCAAGCAGCCAAGCAGCCAGACAGCTCTCGGCAGCTTCGGGGAGCTTGGACCACCTCGCCTGACAGGGGCAAGTTGTTGATATTCGGGGTTCTCGGGGATAAATCGTGTACGATGTGTGCCGTTGTGTGTGACATTGATTGGTACGGCTGTTTCCCTCCTCTGAACTGCAAACAACAGCTCGCAAGCAGCCACATAGCAACAGATGAAGAGATAACCTCAACAATCGATGTTCATTATTAGTCAATTGCGGAAAGGTATTCCGATGTAAATGTTCATGTTATTGTACAGGGTATCAGCGCAGAGGCAGCAAGTTTCTTGCCCTCCCCTTCCCAAAAGCCAAAACCTTTTCGCTCCTGAAAATGCATCATCAACCGGCTGGGAAATGCCCCATGACCAAGAAAAGCAGCAATAGCAAGACAAACTCGGCAGAGTCCCCGGACGGACAATCCAAATCAGTAGGAAATCTTATGTACACAATTCACGGAGGTCGATCTCCTCCACCAATTCCTCATGTCGACATGTCCATAACAGTCATCTCCTCCATCGTCTCCGTAATCTGCGTGACCGTCTTGTCCGCCTCTCCCGTAGTCGTCGTGGCATCCGTAGCCGCCTTGAGCGCGGCCTGGTGCGCCTTCCAGCGGGTCGACACGATGGCCATCATCTCCTTGAACGTCATGTCCTTGTTCTCCGCCTTGAGGGCCTTCATCTGCTGCCCCGTGAACTCCTGGTACGCCGAGACCTTCTTCTCCTTCTTCTCCCCTCCCGGTCCAGACTCTCCGGCTTTGCCAGCAGCAGCAGCGCTCCCTCGTGGCACGGGCTTCACCTGCTGCAACACCCCCTTACAGCGGCCGCAGCGGTGCTTGACCGGGTCGACGCTCTTGGAGTGGCGCTGGACCTCGGTGAGGCACTCGACGCAGCGCCAGATGTACTTGTACTCGATCTCGTAGTTGTGCTTGGTCGTGACGACGATGCCCCGGTCGCCGAAGACGCGCGAGCAGCGGGCGCCCCAGCGCTTGAACTCGGCCCCGTGCGCCGCCTTGGGCTTGCCGTCGAGGATGAAGGTGGCCAGATGGCAGAACTCGTGCGCCACCGTGTTGAGCAGGTCGGGCTCGTTGAGCAGGACCTTGGTGGCGAGTTCGATGTGCGCCGTGTGCAGCTTCTGCTTGCCGCTCGACGCCATGGTGCCGTCGGCCTGCTCCGTCATGGTCGACGTCTCCTTGCACTTCCAGTGGGCGCGCCCCGCCGTCGACTGCAGCGTCGTCGACCACTTGATGGTGATGCCGCCCGTTGCGGCCGTCATCTTGGCGAGCTGGCCCTCGGTCACCTTCTCGTCCAGCTCGGCCAGGAACCGCTCGGCCACCGACTCCTTGACGAGGTTGAAGGCCTTCTTGGCGTTGCGCTTCTCGGGGCTGGTGCCGTACTTCAGCTTGAGGGCGGCCTTGGTGTTGACGTCGCCGCCGTCCATGGCGAGCTTCCGCGGGCTGGCTTGCTTGTGCGGGGAATGGTCGTCGATCCACTTGTTCTGGACCTCGGGGTCCCAGAACTCCTGGTGCTCGGGCTTCCAAGGCGACGTGGGGATTTTGGGGCCTTTGGTGGGTGAGGGTAGAAGGACTTTTCTGGGGGTTACTGGGTTGAGCTTAGGCTGCTTGTCTTCGTCGTCGTCATTCTCTTCCGAGAAGATCTTGAGCTTCTTGAATGCGTCGTCCAGGTCGTCGTCTGCAGAGGGTTTCTTGATGGCGCGACGGGTTGTCTTGCGCGATGGTGTATGGGGTGTGCTTTCCGAGTCCGACGCGTCCGATGCGTCTGATAACTCGTCAACCGGGGAGCTGCGAGAACTTGAAGCTTTGGTTGCCCGGCTACCCTTGGCCTGGTTCTCTCCCGCTGGTGCTTTCTTGGTAAGAACTGGCTTATCCACCTCAAATTCTGATGCCGAAGACTCGGAACAATCAGTGTCGAGAGATAAGGCCGTCACGAAATCGGATTCTTCGCTGTCACTAGTATCCTTTTCGTCTTTGGCGACCTTCGATGTCTCAACCATCGATTTCTCAACCGTCGACTTCTCAATTAGCGACTCTGCACTGGCAGCAGAATCCTCCTCCTCCTCTTCATCATCCTCTTCGTCGTCGTCCTCTTCCTCTTCTTCCTCCTCCGAGCTTTCATCAAACACTGTGACAGGCCGCTTCTTCTCGGGCGACTTGCTGTTCCCGCTAACCTTGCGGGGCGACCGTTTCCGCCGGACAATGGTATCGTCGCTATCCGACAAAGAAAAGTCGAGGCTCGTCGTCTGGTCCAGCGACGAGGTCAAATCCCCCGACGAGTCGTGCTGCTGATGCGAGCCCAAGGTCAAATTGCTCGCCTTGAGGCGCAGGCTCCGGGGGTTCGAGACCAGTCTCTCCTTCTTCTCCTTCCGGAGCGGCTCGATGTCGCCCCATTTCTGGAACAGGGACTCGTCGACGGCCTGGGAGTTGCCCAGCTTCCGCCGGCGGAGAGGCGTGGGCTTGGCCATGGAGCCCGGGGCCGAGGCCTCTATGTCCGCGTGCCGCCTCGACTTAAGGGTGCGCGGCGGCTGCGGGGGTGCGTTCTCCTTGTCGACTGCACTCGAGGAAGATGTACTCCTCTTGGCTGGCGACATGGTCTTGGAGGCTACTCTTTTAGGTGCCAAGAAGTCCAGCGACGGAAAACTCTCGTCGTCGCTGCTGAAGTCATGCGATGTTAACCTCGCCATAATGATGGTGTGTGTGGGTGTGTATGTGTTGTGTGCATATGGGTGCGGTGAGGTATGCCTGTATGTGGCTGTCTCAATAAATAAGATTTCAACAATGTGTCTTAATGGGGACGGATATTAACCAACGGTTGCAAGTCAGTGTGGAAGGTTACTTCTTAAAAGTACATTGATTGCTACCCTTCTTTATTCATTTCGAGAAGGAGGGAGAGGCAAGGTTTTGGCCCTGAGTTGGCAGGGTAACCGGTAGTGCGACGGAGACTGCGGGAACAAAGTGGGCTCGCTCCCAGGGCTTCCAGGCAGCTCAAACAAGGGCGGACCGCCCGGCTGGGATCCCGCGCTCCCAACAATTGCAACCCAACTGCTTACTTGTCCGCATCACAGCCTATGGCTTGCCTGCGTCGGTGGACACAGACATCGACCGACGAAAGATCGTGTTGGCAATGGACAGTGCACGTGGCGAATCGTGTGTTCTTTGGAGTGGAATTCGCACTGAATTGCGGCGGATGAAGGGACCCTGGCGCGGAAGCTGTGTGCCCAAAGATGCACCCTCATCCTAGTAAGAAGGATATCACTATGTTTATTTTGGGTCAAGGATGTAGAAACCTATATCAAATGTGTAGTCTTAGTATGACTTGAGCTGAATTAAATGCTGTTCTAGATTCACTACTCTTTTTCATACCTGCTGATGGCCGATTTATTGAGGCATCGTGTGAACGTGTGTGAAGACAATCAAGTCCTGGTGAGACGCATCAAGCTTGGGCTCATTGGCTATGACTTCCCCGCGCTATAATAAGCTTACTTGAAGCCTTATCCATTAGGTTTGGTCTGTAGAAATAATAGCAAGAAGACGCAGGAACACAGCATGTGATTTTCGACAGCCAATCATTATTGAATTGGCTATGACCTAATCGATGTTGCAATTACTGAGGCTATAACAGACCTGTCTGTTGCCTGCATTTACATATGTACATATAGAACTGACATTCTCTCTAGAGACACGCCTGCTGACTTGGTTTGATATCGTCGTTGAAGCATCAGGTATGAACGGAACACCAGAGATACCCGACCTAAGGTCGATGGTTCTGCCGACCAAGCCGGACTGCCCCATCAAGTATACCTTTACGACCCTGGGCACGCCAGACGAGTCACCATCCCAAGCGATCCTGATCGTCTTCGTCAATGGGCTAGGTCTCCCTCAGTCCTCGTGGCAGCCCACGCTCCAGTTGCTCCGGACAGACCTTGCGGCTTCGCAAGCATTTCCGTCAGATGCCGGGGGCAAAAGCTATGCCGTCACCGCAGTAACCTACGACCGCTACGGTCAAGGCCTCTCGCAGCCCCTCCCCACCGGCGCCGCCGAGCCCGAACCTCACGACATGCGCGACGCCGTCGCCGACCTATCCGCCTTCATTGACGGCGTCCAGTCCCAGCATCTGGGCCCCTTCGTCTTCCGCCGCAAGCCCGTCCGTCTCCTCCTCGTAGCCCACAGCGTCGGCGTGCCCCTCGCGCGCCTCTTCGCCGAGCATCGTCCGGTCGCCGCCCTGCTCGCCCTCGACTCTAACATGGCCAACAACGACTTCGTCTCCCTGTTCCCGGACCCGGACGCCGCCGGCTTCGACCCGGCGCGGGATCTGCCCGTCGACGCTACCCTGGAGCAGCTGCGGTCCGCGCGCGCGTTCGCGCGGGCCATGTTCCACCCCGCGGCGCCCAACGCGGAGAACCTGGACCGCAGCACGCTGCCGACGCTCCTGCCGCGGAGCGACAGGCCTGTGCTCTCTGGTGATGGCAACAGCAGCTGTGGCACCAGCGGGGGACTGCTGCTCCGGGTGGCGGGACACGACCCGCAGACGTTCGCCGAGGAGTCGCTCAAGGTCTGGCCCCGGGGTTTGACGGAGTGGTACGTGCAGCCGGTGTGGGAGAAGTACAACGAAGGGCTGCTGGCCATTGCGGGGGACGAGCCTGCTTCTCGCGGGGAGGTGGTGATCGCGCCAAACTCTGGGCACTTTATTCAGAAGAATAACCCGCGCTTCGTAGCGGATGAGGTTGTTGGGTTGTTGAGGAGGTTATGCGGGGGTGAGTTGTAAAGGGGCCTGGTGGACTGATCTATGGACCCATTGAACACTACGTAGGTAAGTTGATTATTACCTCCTTTAGAATGCCGAGTTGGAATAAGATGTGTACTTGGTAGCATACATCGCAAGAATAATCTAGACGCATCATTCGAATTAAGTAGCTGGAACAGCAATTTCATGAATTTTTTGCTTTCATATCTCGTGGCCTGGATCACCTCACATGAGACATGCCGTCTAAGGTATCTATCTTACAGAAAGGCATGTCGCCCAGACTCCCTTTTCAACCCCCTTCTCCCCTGGACTTGAACTCATCACCATCTTCTGGGATAGAGAACCCCTCAAAAATTTAAGGTGCCCAGATGTCCTGTCCGGTAGCTTCGATCCAGTTACCCAGCTTGTTCACGTTCTCGCCCCACTCGCCCAGCCGCTGGCTCATGCTGGCGATCTGGCCCATGTCCAGCACGCGTGGCTGGACCCAGGTGAAGTTGACGAGCTCGTCGACCTCGTCAATGGTTCCCTTGACCAGGCCCAAGCTAAGGGCCTTCATAACTAGGTGCTCGATCTCGTTGTGCTTGACCTTGGTGTCGGCCTCGATGGCCTCGAAGCTCATGGCGCGCTGGTGGGGCGGCCGTCGGAACACGGCCTCGGTCAGCGCCGCCAGGTAGATCTTCTGCCGGATCTCGACCTGGTGGTCTGACAGCATGTCGTTGGCCTTGACGTGGTTCGAGAGCTTCTCATACGCCGCCAGGTCGCCCCGGTTGAAGGCCAGCAGTAGGTCGTGCAGCCACGCCAGGTCGCCCGTAAGCGCACCCAGAATCGGGTGTTGTAGGAGCTCGCCGAAGTTGTAGATGGAGTCCGAGATCAGCGCGGCGATTCCCAGATCGTACGCTCGGGCCTTGCGTTCCTTATCCGACAAGGTCGTGAGGTCGATGCAGGCGAGGTAGAGCAGAGCGTTGCGGTAGTAGCTGGCGAAGTCCTCCTCGGCTTGGTAGTATGTGGCATTCGTGCGGTAGAAGGCGGCGTGCACCTTGGTCTCTACGCTGTCGAAGTGTTCGAGAATCTTCTCGGCCTTGTCAAGGTCTTTCCGCGCGCCCTCGTTGTCCTCCAGGTTAAGCTTGGTAAGAGCGCCGGCGACGGTGGCATATACGTAGGCGTCCTGTGAGTCTTCTGAATCGACCTTCTCGGCGAGGCCTTGGAGGAAAGATAGCCGCTCTTGCGTGTCTGTTGCAGATGTATACATTAGTAACCGACGAAGCCAAAAGTGACGTCTTGAATATGTGCATACCCCGACATTGTGTAGCCGCCTTAAGACCCAAGTCGACGAGCTTGAGCTGGTTGATCTTATCCGCAAACTTCAGAATGAACACCTTATAGAATTGCAGGCGCTGCTTTGCGCTGCCCGGGTGGTTGAAGAACTCGATTAGAGCATCGGTGAGTTGATGCCATAGTTTCCGCTCCCAGCAGTCCTCAAACTGGAGGACAAGGCCCTGGAGCTCCTCAGGAGCTTGCTCCCGCTGCTCGGCCAGGAAGTCGGCGATGGTGTCGACGTTCATGGTGTGTGCGGGACGTTGTGAAAGCTTGCTCGAGGAGTGATATGCGTTTGAACGGAAATGGGAAAAGAAACAGGAAACCTGGGCTGAACTCGCTGTTTGAATGTGGATAGTTGGGTCGGAGAGGCAGCTTCAAACCACCACCACTGCTATGATGATGTCCGGGCCAGGGCCAGTAGTGACAGCAGCAACGCGGCTGGTTGGTAGCCTTAGATTGATGGGGACTTATCAGCGGGGGGTTAGTGCGTAAGCCACAGCTGAAGCTCAATGCTCAGGTACGGGCGGCAAGTACATGGGCAAGTAGAAGCTTGAGCCACAGCGAGCTTGTGCAACTGCCCCAAGCAAGTGTGGCTTAAGCGGCTCTGCACAATGACTTTAACGTGGACGGTGATTGGCGGGCCGGCAAGGCGGGAGAGAGAGCGCAGCAGCTCGAATCAATTGAATGTTGAGCTCCAATCCCATTGACGACTGGCCTCCAAGCAAGAATCGCTAGGCAACGCTCCGAATACCTACTTCACCAACCAATTCAATTGGGAATTGGAGAGGCCATTTTTCGTTCTTGCTTCTACCGTCAGCCGCAAGAATGGCCTCTTTTCCGACCGCCGTGCGGTCAACCCAGAGGCTCGTCCTCAACTTCGCCCAGCGAAGAGCCATTTCCGACGTCGCCATCACTCGCACCGGCAAGCCGATTCTGCGGACCCAGGGTGGACGGTATGTTCCCTTCGCTGCTATCCTTGACGCCTGGTAACATAGCAACTAATATCGCGTCATATAGCCATTCCCTCGGAGGTGCGTATCGATCGAACTCGGCCGGATAGACCCCCCTCTGACGTAGTATTTTCTAGGACACACCGCGACAGTTTTCGGCGCAACAGGTCAATTGGGCAGATATATCGTCAATCGGCTAGGTACAGATACTCTCTATCAATATGGAAGCCCCAGTGGCTAATATGGGATATACAGCACGTCAAGGATGCCAGGTCGTGATTCCCTACCGGGAGGAGATGGCCAAGCGCCATCTGAAGGTTACTGGTGACCTGGGACGCGTTCACTTCCTCGAGTACGATCTGCGCAACACCGATTCGATCGAGGCCAGTGTCAGACACTCCGATATCGTCTACAACCTCATCGGCCGGAACTACCCGACCAAGAACTTCAGTCTGGAGGACATCCACGTCGAGGGAACCGAGCGCATCTGCGAGGCCGTCGCCAAGTACGATGTCGACCGTTACGTTCACGTGTCTTCCTACAACGCCGACCCCAACTCTCCTTCTGAGTTCTTCCGCACCAAGGGTCTTGGAGAGCAGGTCGCCCGCAGCATCTTCCCCGAGACCACGATCGTCCGACCCGCTCCTGTCTTCGGATTCGAGGACAACCTCCTGATCAAGCTTGCCAACCCTTCTATCCAATTCACCTCCAATGACATGCAAGAGCGCTACAGGCCTGTGCACGTACGTGGGACCGGAACTTCCCCTGAGAAATGACGATGCTAACTGAAAATAGTCGATTGATGTTGGCAAGGCCCTGGAGTTGATGCTGTACGACGATAGCACCGCTGGACAGACATATGAGCTGTTTGGCCCTCAGGAATACTCTACTGCTGAGATCGCCGAGATGGTGGACCGCGAAATCTTCAAGAAGCGCACACACGTCAATGTGCCCAAGGCTATCCTGAAGCCAGTTGCCGCCGTTCTCAACAAGGTTCTCTGGTGGCCTATGCTCTCCGCCGAGGACATTGACCGAGAGTTCATCGACCAGGTGGTTGACGAGCAGGCCAAGACCTTCAAAGACCTTAACATCGAGCCCAGCGACATCAGCAACTTCACATACCACTACCTACAAGGATTCCGAAGCTCTTCGTTCTACGACCTGCCGCCGGCAACCGAGAAGGAGAAGCGCGAAGACAGGAAGTATATCCACGTCACTGACGAGTTGTAGAGATAGTCTTTTCTCGTGGTAGAAGAGAGAGACCTGCCTGTACATATAAAATAACTACAACCTGAACTAGATAAAACATGTCCTTTTTGTTCCTTTCGTTAAGGTATTGTTTCCGATGATTGGAGTGAAACCCCTCCATGTAAATGGATTTGTGTCATGTAGTTGGTCGTCACTATAATCTTTCGATGTTTCGGCGTTGAGGCCGCGTTGACCTTCCAAGAGGGGTGAGCCCACGGAGCGGCCTCGGGAGTTCGGGTGACGAAATGGATGCACATACTGGGCCGGTGAAACTCACTACCCAGTTAGCCACGAACGCCGCGCCGCTCCAACCGTCCCTGGGAAGGCAGGAACAAAGTCCCCAGCTTTACCGCTATTCTTACAAGCATGGTGACTATGCGTGTGACCGGCGGCTGGCCGATCCATGTGCTAAATTCCGATACTAAGCAGCGTGGAGAGCATGGTTGGCTGGCGCCCAAGAAAAATTGTCAGCCAAGAAAACTGGGTCAACCGAAGCGATTCCCGAAAAGTTGGAACTGTTTAGTCAAGCATGACACTTGATTTGGTCTTCTTACTCGTGTGTGAGCTGTCAGATGAGAACTTAAGTAAAAGAAGGCTGACAGAAGGCGTTGAGAAGAAGGGAAAAAATATTTACACTCATTTTAGTTCTTGACACTCCAGTCAACTCTTGCGGCCTCGGTCTGTTGCTTCGGCGCGCAAATTTTGATGTGAATTTCTGCCTTTTTGGCCTCACCTTCACTTACACGCTCACTTGGTGGTTTTTCGCTGTTTCGTTTCGTAACAAACCCCTACAGAAACCGTACAGCAAGCAAAAATGGCGGACTTTGACGATGAGCCCATGTAAGTCAGACCGGCGACTTGCGAGTTGAAATACCTTTTATTTGTGTCCGAATCAAAGTTTAACCATGAAACTCATTTTGAGAAGCCAATTTGCTAACCATTTGCTATCACCTTAACAGCACTCTGTCCGCCGGCGCATTGGACGCGCTCAAGGAGTTCTACCATGAGCGGGATGTGCACGTCGAGAAGTTTGAGAAGCTCAAGACGCAGGCTGACGCTGTCGAGATCTTGAACATGCGGGACATGTTCAAGGAGGATTGGCAGGAGAGCCAGTTTTGGGTAAGTGTTTTTTGGGCGTGATGTCCCATCATTCAGGAAGGAGAGGTGGCAATTAGGATTGGGGGTGAGAACGTATGGAGAAAGAGAAACCGCATGCGAGGCCTATTTATGGCCATCTCCTGGTTGGGAAAACCTCTGTTCTCATCTTATTGCAGATGGCGAGCTCGGTCTACGAGATCAAACAGCTGACATGGAATTCAGTACTCTGATGATTGCGCGACGCTCCTTGCTGAGCAATTGCTCGATGGAGCGACCGAGGAGACCACTATTGCCATTGTCTCTACCCCCAGTGTATTCGTCGCGATAAAGAACATCCTGGTAAGTCAATCCAGTTCCTGCCGCGAAAAGGGGTCGAAATAGTGCTAACCACCACAACAGAACGCAGCCGATTACACGCTGCCGAAGCCCAAACTCCACCTCCTGGAACACGATCGTCGTTTCGACGTGTTCCCCGAGTTCATCTACTACGACTTCAACCACCCTCTGAAGGTGCCTCAGGAGCTGAAGGGAACCGTAGACCGCTTCATCGTAGACCCGCCGTTCCTGAACGAAGATACCCAGACCAAGAGTAAGCCATACCGCCACCCCGCTACTTATTTGATTCAATCCCTCTCTCTAACACTCCGGGAACAGCCGCTCTCACGATCCGGCACATCACCAAGTCGACCAACCCGGAGCAGGTCCGCGCCATCATCTGCACGGGCGAGCGCATGCAGGACCTGGTCCTGCGCCTCTACAAGTCCTTTGGCGTGCGCACATCGACGTACGAGCCGGAGCACCACGAGCTCCAGAACGAGTTCTTGTGCTACGCCAACTACGAAGGCTCCAAGTGGGGCTTCAAGCCCCCGGCCCAGGAGTGAATTAATGAATGAATGATACACATAGACAGACAGAGATTGCGCGCTCGTGCGCTTATGATTGATTGATAGGCTTTGGCGTTTTTATTTCTTCATTTGCTTTCACAGCACGCAACGATAGAGAGATAGGAGAAGAAGCCACGACGCATACGAAGAGAAAAGGGGGCTGATACCATAGAGACATAGAATGCGAGTCGATGCGGGCAAGTAGTAACAGTATGACAAATTTTGTGTCTCCTATTTCCATTTCATACTGATGACAATTGAGCTGATCATGAATGAAATGAAACTGGATTCCTGGTAGTCATCATCTTGGGTCCACTTTGGACCACATATGGCACCATGTCAGGCCTATGTTCAGCCATGTTGAGGTTGACTCCCTAGCCCCTTAGTGTAATCATGCAACGTACAACCTGGAGCGCACTTGGTATTCGTAAGCTCTGTGGCTGCACACAGTAGTCTGTACTGCCTCGTCGCCTAAATAGAAGCAATTCCATAGGCGTGCCTACTTCAGAGCTCCTCTCTTCATACCTTGAGAGTCTCTCCTATGTTCCTGTCATACTTACTCCTACTTGTTTGTCTTGTTCTTGGTGAACCTCTCCGTATGACGGCTACCTGGATGCCAGCATGGCGTCTCAGCTGCGATTGAAGTCATGCCTTGGTCGTGGGTAACGGGGCTCAGCCACCCAACAAGTTGGTACTTATCAGCCTGCCCATCGCCCGTTGTACACCCGTTGCCTCCTGAATTTACACGTGCATACGATTGAGTACAAGATAAGGCGGGCTTGGCCAAAGTTCACGACAATGCGCGGATCGAGCAGAATCCCGAGTTCTGTGCCGCTCTACTGCGAGCGTCGAAATATGTATGCCCAGAGACCTTCAGATACTGTACTACTAATAACGACTCGCATTTTCCAGGGCCCAACTATATTTCCCATCTTGTTCGCGGCGGTAGGAGGGCGAACGATCAAAACAATAATCCAGTGGCGACTCCAACGTGGCGAGCATCTCGGGATATTGGATTTGCTGGCTTCTAGCATAACCGTGGGCAGTGCCGCAACCGCTCAATTGACATTGCGCAAAGTCAGTGTCGTGGGTACTGTTATTGTCGCCATCTGGGCCTTCTTTTCGATAGGAGGCCAGGCTTCACTGCGAATCCTATCAATTGGGAACCACACTAAGCCAGGAATATTCTCTTACGCAGCACCGGGAACCTCTATAATTTCTTGGAGTAACGAGATTGACGCGGCCGAGATGAAACCGCTGCTCAACTCTCTGTGGTTGATATTACTGCTTGGTGGGATAATCCATCGGAGAAGACTGACTTATGGCAGAATGTCAAGATTCCCATGATCGAGCCTCTGGAAGCAGAACAATCTGGTGATGGCGACTACCACCGCTGGCACGATGTCACCACACTGAATGAGTTCAACTATTCATCAAATTACGGCATACACTTTGTTGTTTCCTCATTGATAGTCGCAACGTTTCCCGTTGAGACGTTGTATTGGATGTTTGACTGCCATAATCTTACCAGCGACAGACAATGGATCTTGGAACATTCATTGACGAACGCCGTCAATAGTAGCAGTCAGAAACCCAGTTTGACTTGGAAGACCGGGAACTGCGATACGTCCTCAGGCACGGGATGTTTGCTAACCGACATGGACCTTGCTTCTACGACATTGCGCCTCCCAGACAACACAAACATGCCTCCCCGCAAAATATACTTCAGTACAGAAGATTATTTTGTCGATGAGAACTCTCCGAGCAACATATCTTGGTAATTGATGTCACCAGATGGCCAGCCTTCGGTCTCTGCCGGAGTCTGCAGCATGAGTACTGTCTACGTGGAAGTCGAAACCCAGTGCAATCTGGGTACTTGCGGCGCAAAGAGGATCCGGTGCTCACTGTCGCCGTTTTCGGTTTCGTCCTGGACACTTTTTGACTGCTCTAAATGCAATGGCACCCTTCAGTTCAACACATTTGCTCAACTTTTCACTACGTCGCTCAAAAAGACTGCCTCAGCCCCACTGCCGTCTCAGCGTACATGGCATACTCCATGTTCTCCTATTCGTACCCTACATACTCGCCAGCGTCGACTCTATCACGGCTCACGTATTCTATGAAGGTTGCTCAGCTCCTCAATTCTTACTGGAGCCTGATGGTTAATGTAATGGGCGATAAAGAACTCGCTCAGGTAGCAAAAGGCCCCATGATCCAGCCCAATTCGGTACTGAAGTGCCATAACGTCTGGCTCGTCGCGCTGGTCTTCGCGTCCAGTATCCTACTAATGATTTGCCTTGCTGCGCCACTACTGCGGGCATTGACTACCAACCCGGAACTGGCGCTGAACTTCTCCAATCTGATTCGGGACAACGCATACGTATCTGAATCGGCGTCTGGCACCTCGTTGCTGGCGGCGGAAAGAAGTCGATCTATGGGGGATATCAAGATCATGTTTGGAGATGTAAAGCCAGATGAGACGGTCGGGCATATTGCATTGGCCTCCGTGGATGATAACGTCATCGACCGTGTGCGGAAGGGAAGGAGGTACGCCTGAAGTAGTGGTGTAGAAATACAGGAACGGCAACATGGAAGATGGGTTGTTCGTGAGGTTAGGTTAAGGCTCGGATGTTTTCAGTCTCTCCTTTATCGTTGAGCAGTCCTTAGTTGTTTAATATCATGTTTCTCGGTCTTGCCATTGACGGCATGTCGACGTATTCTATCTTCAATTCCAGTGTCTAATTGACGACAACGCAACGTTAGGTACTAAGCCCTGCAGTGAATAAAACGTAGGGAAGAAGTAGAAGTAGAAGAAGAAGGAGGAGGAGGGGAAAAGAATCATGCGTTTCAGTCATTCCACCGAGCTGAATCTCCGTCTTCCTCATAGCAGCAGCGGCAGGGAAGCTCCTACTACCCCCAGCATACTAGGATCTAATTGGCCTCGCTTCAGTATGATGCAGAGACTTTTTCGCCCATCTATCTGATGTCTGCTGGCTTTGGTGAAAAAAGCTGCCTTAGGAGCAGTATATCATGATGCAGACGCCGTCATCTCAAAGACCCTAACCATGAGTAGCAAACATGAACTGCTTACCCGTTGTGCACTTGCCATATATTAATTTGTTTCTTTATACCGCGGGGTCATACTTCCTGGGCACGGTATTATGAACTGCAACCCCTGACAAAAAGTCGACCACAGGAGATATGTCCATTGCGGGCGACATTGGAAAAGGGGTTAAGAAAGGCAAGCATGCGTTTACAGTACCCACTGAGATGAGCTATGTCTATCACCCGGCTGATCTTGGTAGGAGAGAAGGGACATCGCACTATGCTGCTACACGAAATCACAATATTTCGCATAGATTTGATATGATACTAACATAGGTCGTTGACAAATGGTGAGAGGATAAGAATCCAGTAGGGTGATGAACAGGCCTTGTAAACCCTGGTTTTTGGTCGGTCGCCAGAACCAACGCTGCCTGAAGCGAGCGCGTGAACTTTGTCGGGCAGAACCAGTTTCATCAGGCTAGGGAACTAATCAATGTGTTGCAAAAGACAAGGAGGTATCTTGTCGTACTCAGTTATCAGGCTTATACGCATTCCACAGCTGGGGTAGATATGCCTGGAGTTGAATGTCTTGAAATGGACTTAGAAACTAGATGTAGGATTGGGAATGGGGTCCAGAGCCGATGAGATGGGGCGGTTGCGCTTCTATTTGTTGGTGAACTGATGTAGGCTCGGATAAGGCATCTCTGGAATATCAATAATCGGCGCGATGGCAGAGTGGTCTAATGCGATAGACTTGAATTAATCCAATGATTCTGGTATCTATTTCCTTCGGGAGCGCAGGTTCGAACCCTGCTCGCGTCGTTACCTTTTCTTTTGCGAAAATCGAATTCTAAATATCTCATCGTTTCTCAAATTCTTTTTTTTTTTTTTTTTTTGGAACCATTCTTCTAAATTCTCTTCTAGGAGAGTTTGCTCTACTTATCCGGAGTTGTTTTGGTACTTGGTTAATTTATTATCCGCTTTGAATCCATCGGTGCTAAATCTGGCATCCCTGGATGGCTTGAACATGGGAGATCTGGGTCTGACATCTGGGTCTGGGTGCTGGTGGCTTATCGCTGATAGAACTTTTAGAGCCATACCCCACCGAAATATTTCCTTATCCCATATCCCACTTGCTACCTCACTGCTGCAGTGATTGATCGAGTCTGAACAGCTTTACCGGTCAATAATCCAGCAAAGACGGCAGTTTCACATCAGCAAATCAGCAAACTTTTCAGAGAGAGAAATCATAGGCCGATAAATTCCATACGAAACCAGAGGAAACCGCCACCATGGGCATCAAAAACAAGCGCACGGTGACCAAGACCCGTCGCCATCTGCGCGACCTCGACCAGATCAAGTCCGATTTGTTATCGCCAAAGCATCTGTCGCAATACAAAGACACAAAAGCAACCGACGACCTCCCCGATTTGGGCAAATGGTACTGCATTGAATGCGCTAAGTGGTTTGAGAGTGAGCGGAATATGGTAGACCACCGGAAAGGAAAGCCTCACAAGAGAAGGTAGGTTCGCTCCGAGCAGCCCATTACGGGTTTTCAGCTTTGGTTTATATTACGAGTTCTAATCATGGCGTTTCTGCTATTCTGTTATAGAGTCAAGCAACTGAAAGAGGAGCCATATACCCAAAGAGAGGCCGAGGCAGCCGTTGGACTGCGCGTCGACAACGAAGGTCCCGAGAAACCGGCCGTTGTAGACGAAGACGAGGCCATGATGACTTGAGAAGCCATGGCCACCAAATCTCAATACCGGTTTCCTGCATCCCAACGGTCCCATCAGTCAGCAGTTAGGCCGACTATGACTATGAATGGGCTGCCAACATTCCACAACGTGACAGCGTTTGCAAAGCGTCTCGATACCCTCATCGCAACATTACCGGGCATAACCTCTTGTCAGGCTGTCCCGGTACCGATCTGCTATGCTTAAGGCGCATTCAGGCTACCTTTTATGCAGATGATATTTAATGGCCTCCAAGATTGGCCCTTGGTACAATACAATCTCATGAATTTATGAACCCAAGCTTGTTTCACAGACCTGTGCTCATCGAACCCCTCTTCCTCGCGGCAAAGCACTACCACGGCCCCGGGCGATACCAGACCTGCCTTTTTGCGAAGAGGAAGCACCGCGGGAAGGTTGAGGCATACGAGATTGCCGAGACGGTCGCGGGGCGGGCGTTGAGAATTTCTTGGGCGTAGGCTTGGAGGAGGTAGCTGGGGGGTTTTCGACGAAGGAGAAATCGGTAGTCCTGAATTGGTGTCAGTATAGACCATGCCCAGACAAATCCAAATATCACATACATAAACGTTGTTTCGCCGTCCGGGGCTTCACGCTCTGTGCTTCGTGACCGACCTAGATGAACCGATGTGTCAGTCAGTGGCACTGCCAACTGTGAATGGTATGCTTATATCATACCTGCAGGCGCCGCCTGAGCTGGCTCCTGTTGCGCTTGTTGTCTCGCTCTACGAAACGACTCGGCGATAGGACCCTGTTTCGCATATCCAGTTAGCCCCTTCGACCCTCGTGTCGTCTACTACACATATTTTTCCTATTTCCGTCTCTCACCTCGGGAAAGTCGACACAGAAGGCATTCATGTTGAGGCCGTAGAGAAAGCTGGCGAAGTCCTCGCTGAACCGGGCCAGGCTCTCGTGCATGAGCTGGAAGTGCATCATGTTGGCCTCGAGATCGGCGACGGCATCAGAAAGCTCGGCGAAGGCGGGCTCGAAGGTATTGAGCGGGAAGGGCTCGTAGCCGCCCTCGACGGACCGCTGCGCCGACTCCCGGAATGAGGACCGCGAGGACGGCCGCAGGGGGGTCGTCGGGCGCGAGCGGGAGGTGGAGCGCGGGCGCGGGGCGTTATGGGAGTCGGCCATAGCGTGTTCGTGTTTGACTGATGGGTGGATTGGCCGGGCGTCGAAGAGAGAAAGAGAGTAAACAACGAGGTCGTGTGTGGCGGTCTCGCTTCCCGGGCGGTGACACGCGGTGGCTTGTTTGGAAGCTGTCAGGTTCCGATAAGATGAACTCTAGTGTAGACTGCGGTTTGTTTCAGGTATCAACTTGTTATCGTAATGCTTTGCAGGTTGAGATGAGAAACGCAAGTATCAGAGAGTGTAAATAACCCCGTATCTCGGATAGATATCGCGTTTCCTATCACGCCTAACAGTGAAATGCCAGTTTAAGGGCCTGCCTACCTGGTAGCGGGGTCAAATGTCAATTGCACACTGCTGCAGCTGCAGGCAGTGGTAGCTGTCCCGCACTTTCTTTAACTGGCTAGCTGGCTGGCTGGCTTGTGCCTGGCTGGGCTGGGATGCCTGAAGCAAGCGCTACACATACTCAAATTGAAGATGCGCCAGTGAGGTTACAGGGGCCCGTTGACACAGCAGGCATAACAAGCATAAATAAATAGAGTCGAATCAATGCAATGCAACGGAACACTAAAACACTACGATGCCCAAATCCGCGGATCCCTATGGGAAACGTGGTGTTGGACCAATAGCGCACGTCGATAGTGGAGGGGGTTAGGCCGCTTGGGCGCCTGCTTCCCGGGAGCAGCGGAGATTGGGGGGTGATGAGATGCAAGTATCAGGGCCATCCAAGATGATGACGAAGGGACTAGTGGTGCGCAACTGGAGCCACACACCCAGGCACCTCCATCTCTCACCAAAAAGCCAGGATTTCCAGAGAGGCCAACAAACGACTGCCAACATCTCAGTCTAGTCTTGTCGCATCCGGCAACGTCTGTTCTGCTCGTGATCGTCTTCCTTTCTCTTTCCATACTTCTCTTCCCCTCGACTCGCTAGTAGACCCTTGTCAGAACCCTTATTTTAAGCTTCTGTCAAAAAAGTTGCCGTCGCGAATCCGCTTTGGGCTCTGCAAAGCTCGACCCACGAGCACACGACACCCTCCCATCTGAGGCGACGGGGAAATTCGTTCTGCTACCAACAGCTCTCCAGTTTGCCGGGTCAAAGTCCTTCCCTCGTTCGAAGCGATCTTCATTACCACCAAAGCCCCTGTCCGTCGCCTGCAGCAAAGCACCGACTTTGTTATATTTGGGTATACGTAGTGGAGGGGTTGCGCAATCTGTCGTACCTCTATCTGCGAACCTGCGCCTCGTTTTGTACGGGTCACCCAGACTCGGCAGCGTCCCAACACACCTTCGGGCCTTATGAAAGCCGCGCTGGGCACCACACCTCCCGTCGTCCTGACCAAAGCCTTGAAACATACGACCTGCGTCTTTCCTGCGCCTCAACTACTATCTCGGCAAGCCCAACCAGCAGCTAGGCCAACTTTCCCCGCTCTTGTTCGTATTCCAAACTCTACACAGTCCTTACATCAGACTACCGTTTCGTCTTGGACGTCATTTCCGCTGCGCTCGCCACGTCGCCTATATCAAACAAGTCCACGCTTGTTTCGCGGAGACAGAGGAGCTGCTCAACTTGCGACTTCGATTCCTTCGAGAGCAACTACTCAGGGCTCTTACATCCTGTACAGCAGCACAAGTTCGCTTCTTTACCTAATTCCATTTATTGCTATCGGCATTGGAGGAATCGTTGTGTACGGCACTAAAACAACTGAGATCGCTTCAACGGAGACTTCAGAACTAGACCAATTCGAGGATAACCTAGAGATAGACCCCGAGATGGAAGGTACCCTAGGGAATCTGACGCCGGAGCAGCAGGCCAAGCTGTGCGAATTATGGAAGCACATCTATCAGATCTGCGGCGTTTCGGAGGAGGAGATCGCTGAGGCCGAGGCTCCTGGCAATGCTCTCCAGCCAAGGGCGGACGCTGACGGCTCTGGTCAGCCGAAAAAGGAGAAGAAGCGCCTAGGTCTCTTCAAGAAGAAGGACAAGAAGGAAAAGGAGAACGCCGAGGGGAAGGCGACTGCGGCGCCTTCTTTCGAAGGCATCAAAGAGAACGACGCCGATGACAAGTACGGCCAGAACAAGGAGTTTCTTGAGACTCTGGCCAGCCGGTCACCTGAGAGCATCCGGCACTCTATGTGGGGTATGATCAAGATGGACCATCCTGATCAGCTGTTATTGCGCTTCCTGCGCGCCCGCAAGTGGGATGTCAACAAGGCACTGGTTATGCTGATCAGCACCATGAAGTGGCGGCAGGACTACAAGGTGGACGACGATATCATGCTGAAGGGCGAGGAGGACTTCGTGGAGCAGGAGAAGTCAGGCACGGAAGCTGAGAAGACTTTCGCGCGCGACTTCTTGATGCAAATGCGCATGGGCAAGAGCTACGCGCATGGTATTGACAAGGACGGGCGGCCCATCAACACAATTCGGGTGCGCTTACACAAGGGCGGAGAGCTAAGCCAGGAGAGTCTTGAGAGGTACACCGTTTACCTGATCGAGACGACGCGCTTAATGCTCCATTACCCTGTGGAAACCGGATGCATCATCTTCGACATGACGAATTTCTCCATGGCCAACATGGACTACACACCCGTAAAGTTTATGATCCAGACCTTCGAGGCCAACTATCCCGAATCCCTGGGTGTTGTCCTGGTGCACAAGTCGCCCTGGATTTTCCAAGGTATGTGAAAAGTTTTGACTTGTGCCTGATAATCTACTAATGTGTTTCTGGTATAGGCATTTGGAAGGTCATCCGAGGCTGGTTGGACCCCGTCGTTGCCGCCAAGGTGCATTTCACCAACAATGCCAAGGAGTTGTCGGAGTATGTTCCCTTGAACCGGGTGCCCACCGAGTTGGACGGCGAGGAGGCCTGGACCTACCAATACGTTGAGCCGACGCCAGGCGAGAACGCCAAGCTGAAGGACACGGCGACGCGGGAAAAGCTACAGGCGGAACGTGAGGCCCTGTGCGAGGAGTTTGAGGCCAAGACGCTGGAATGGATTCGCGAGACGGACGCCGAGAAGCGCAAGACGATGAAAGCGGAGCGCGACGCGACGGCCAAGAAGCTCGGCAAGAGCTACTGGCAGCTGGACCCCTACGTGCGCGCCCGCAGTCTATACGACCGCGTCGGCATCATCAAGAGCAACGGCGAGGTTGAACACTACCCGGAGCAGAAGAAGGCGGGCTCCGCCGATGCTGCGCTGGATGAGAAGCACGCCATCGGGGTGGCGCCGGCGGCGGCGACTCCGGCGGTTGCTGTGCAAACTAACGACGATGATGTCGATTGATCTGCTTGTACTGTCTAATGGGTAAAAAAGAATGGCGGAAAGAAAAAGCGGAACATCAGGGATTTTTGGGAGAAACTCATTTTGCTCCCTCGGGATATAGGAGGGCTTGACTTTTTTATATAGAAAAATTGGGGGTTTGCATGACTTTGATACCAAAACAACTCCCATTCATCCATACTGGTAGAGAAAGGGAAATACACAACGTTGTTCGAACTTTACATGTTATTGTATCTCCTTGCCGTGATGCGTAAGGCCGAGAATCATATGGATTGGTTCAACTCGCAAAAACTCGCTCTCCGATGATGACGATGATGAGGTGCATTGGATACTGAATGATTTAGTATACATAAGGTCGGCTTTGGTTCGAAGCCTTCGTGGGAATTGGAGTTTCGAGGATCTAGGAACTAGGTACATACATCTGAATGTTGATCAAGCAACCAAGCCTGGTTCTGGTGTGGTTGTCATGTCTATCGTCCGGGCCGGGATCTCCATCGGATCCGGTATCCCATCTTTTTCCTTGATCGGAGTGTACAGAAACCATTACTTAGAAAGGGGGCAACCCACCCTCATTTGGTCGATATCATACTGTTGACAACACATCGTAACTGGATGATGAGCCGTTTCTACTGAATGTATAATGAGATATTCAGATGATTCACCCTGAAGAAGAGAGCATTTTGTTGAACGCCATAAGACTTGTACCTAATCAATCCATATCCAAATACCCAAAGCTAGACGACATCAGACTCAATCGCCACTGCTTAAGTTGTTGCAACCTCTTTTTATCTGGCTGTGCAGCTTTTCTAGTCAGGCAAATGCATGTCGCCCCAATCGGATTGGTGCGTTGATATCTTCTTTTTCATCCAGTGATGCCACTTAGTGTTATTGGCCTTCGGCCAGTTCACCTGATGTGTGAATGTGACGTCTTCAACCCTTTCATTGGTCGACGACTCCAAGTTCGAGTCGCATATTGCATCCCCATACATCGGCAGGAGGAAAGGGGAAAATACTACCTCAGGCTCCTGCGATCCCTAGGTAGCCAATCTTGGCCCGGCTCTCACTCGTGTTTCGGCATCTTGCAACCCGGGCAGCCGGGCAAACGGTTGGAAAATAATCTTAGCCCAGCCCAGCCTAGGGATTTTTGGCTTCGGCGCTCAGCGGAAAACCGAGCGGATATATCAAGTCCGCCGAGGGGCTGCGGCTCCTCATTCTGGGGCAAGCAGGCACGATCCAATGAGCGGGCGGCTACGCTATGGGGCCGGGTCCACTTCCAGATCTCCAGGTCTGCAAGTTTTTTTTTTCTCTCTTACTCCCCCCAAACTTGAGATACCTAGGTTGCAGTAATGCCATGGCAACGAGGGTACATGGGCGGCTAACGGGATGTACATGCTTACTATCTGTCTGGTGGAACATGATGAATATTGTTCGATCCATGGGGACAGCTTCAATTGACGTGGTGAAGCATTGTCTTGTATGTAGATCAACGTCTCTGTCTATACCCTACGTAATGATATGTGGCGGCAGTATTGGGATTTGAGATTGTCCAATAGCGTTACACTAAAACTAATCGAAGCTCTGTGTTTCAGAGAGAGGTTCTGTTCGCCATGGGGACCCCCTTGTTTGGCATGTGACCGAGGTTCGTGGCCTTCTTAGTCATTTGGTCCGTCCCGCATCTCAGCTACCATCACAAAGTGCATACTTAGTATCGTACAAAAATTATTTACTAGGCTACAGTACTTGGTTGTACATTGGCGAGGAGGAACGCTAACGGGCCACGAACACACTAATTGCAGACAATATTCCATGCATGGAGGGGGAGAGAGAGGACACGAGAGCATTAGCATTGGATTGAGAAGCCGCCTTGCATGCTGGCTGTGTATGATGATACCTAAAAGCAAGCTGGTAACTATGACCTGGGTGATTGAAGCATCTTGATACGTCGTGATGGAGTAATAAGCTTAATTGGAAAACATGCTCTGGTTGCTGTATACTCGACGTCTTATTTGCTCAGCTGTTGAGACTCAAAACAAAAACATCCAGATATATAGCTTGTTATAGATGTTCTACAAATATTGTGCGCACAAAGAGGACAGCAGAATTCCAACATATGCAGGCAAGGAAGGACCAAAGGGTTGCAATGCAGCATCACCAAAATCCAAGTTAAGAGTCTAACCATTCGTGGTTGTTGCTGCATTGCTGGTGCCAAAAGAGCCGCGTCTACATTCCGATGCGAATTTGGATTTGTAGCCCGAAACAAGAGCTCACTCCTGTGGGCAGGGCGCGGCACCAGGTACCCGACTCGTAATAGCTGCATGTACATCTATCTCCCTGGCCAACGTCGAGTAATCTATGGCAAACTGAGTAGAAAATAGCATCGACAATTGCCAAAGCATCAATATTATAATAACCACAACATATCAACTAGTCGCTGCCTATAGGTAAACTGAGTGTCTAGGACGAGCGCACACACGCACAGCCAGATAAGGAAACATTTTGGGCCGGTTGATGGTGAGATAACGGCAGAATGACGCCAGCGTGCTGGGCACTTCTTGACAATAGCGACACCCTGATTCGTCCGCTGGGCCGAGTCGCCAGTCGCTGTTACCGAAGGTACATGTTGTACCCTCTGGGCAGTACTGGGGCCAAGCTGGCAAGCAAGGTCCAGCTCGGTCTCTAGCGCGGAATCTGGGGCCCGGCAGGCCTGTAGTTAGCCTGTAGTAGCTGCCAATGGCCCAATGGCCCAATGGGCTTTTTCATCAATCGCAGGCCAGCGACACACAAAAACCTCTCCACCTTTCCTCTTCACCTTGTTTCCTCTCAGACACCATCACTCCTGGAGAGAAAGTCAAGTTTTTTCTTTCCTTTTCCTTCTTCACTGGATCATTGGGAGACAAGTCCAACCGCTGTCTCAACCTCTCCACTCCCCTAATTGCGTCCAAGGAGAGCTTCAATCGCTCCTCGACTTGATACCAGCTCAACGCCACACACCCCTCCTAGTATCCTAGGTACTCAGGACCACCACCATGTTGGCTACTCGACAGGTCCTGGGCAATGTTGCCCGCTCGCGGGTCATGGGCAACCTGGCCATGCGCCGCACCATGGCCACCGTCTCAGACTCCCCTCTGGACCGCAAGGTAAGAAACCCTCCGGAAAGCAGACACGACCTCGGCGTTGCTGTCGCCGTCGTTGTCGTTGCCGCCCCTCCTGCTGCTATCGGGATGGAGTGCTGACTTATTTCCCGCAACCCGTAACAGGTCAGGCAAAACAACTGGGAGGACAACAACTTCATCAACTACAAGAAGATGTCCGAGAACCTCTCCGTGGTCCGAAGCCGTCTCAACCGCCCTCTGACCTACGCCGAGAAGATTCTCTACTCTCATTTGGACAACCCTCATGAGCAGGACATCGAGCGCGGCGTCTCCTACCTCCGCCTGCGCCCTGACCGTGTGGCCTGCCAGGATGCCACCGCCCAGATGGCCATCCTCCAGTTCATGTCGGCCGGTATGCCCTCTGTGGCTAACCCCACCACCGTCCACTGCGACCACTTGATTGAGGCCCAGGTTGGTGGTGAGAAGGATTTGGAGCGCGCTGTCAGCATCAACAAGGAGGTCTACGACTTCTTGTCCTCTGCCTGCGCCAAGTACAACATTGGTTTCTGGAAGCCCGGCTCTGGTATCATCCACCAGATCCTGCTCGAGAACTACGCTTTCCCCGGTGGTGAGTATTGAATTCTGACCCTCAAGATGTTACTAGCAGGATGTACTAACTCAGTGAATCCAGGTCTCCTCATTGGTACTGATTCGCACACGCCCAACGCTGGTGGTCTCGGTACTTGCGCTATCGGTGTCGGTGGTGCTGATGCCGTCGATGTTATGGTGAGAATACCCCTCAAACCCAATCTTTTTGCGAACTGCGTTCTAACATGAAAAAGGCCAACCTCCCCTGGGAACTGAAGGCCCCCAAGGTTATTGGTGTCAAGCTTACTGGTCAGCTGTCCGGCTGGGCTTCTCCTAAGGGTACGTGAAATGAGACTCCTCCATGGCGAAACTATCGGATTGGAAAACTAACACTTATCGTAGATATCATCCTGAAGGTTGCTGGTATCCTCACTGTCAAGGGTGGCACTGGTGCCATCGTTGAGTACCACGGACCTGGTGTTGACACCCTGTCTGCCACTGGTATGGGTACTATCGTAAGTTCTCTTCTGAATTGCCAGGTTGACTATCCAAGCAATGTGCTAATTGAGTGACCGCAGTGCAACATGGGTGCTGAAATTGGCGCTACCACCTCTCTGTTCCCCTTCAACGACCGCATGTACGACTACCTCGCTGCTACCAAGCGTAAGGATATCGGTGACTTCTCCCGCACCTACGCCAAGGAGCTCCGCGAGGACGACGGCGCCGAGTACGACCAGCTGATCGAGATCAACCTGTCCGAGCTCGAGCCCCATATCAACGGTCCCTTCACCCCCGATCTGGCCACCCCCATCTCCAAGTTCGCCGAGGCTGCCAAGGCCAACAACTGGCCCGATGAGGTCAAGGCTGGCTTGATCGGCTCTTGCACCAACTCCTCGTACGAGGACATGTCCCGTGCCGCCTCGATTGCTAAGTCCGCCATGAAGAACGGCATCAAGTCCAAGGCTCCTTTCTTCGTTACCCCTGGTTCCGAGCAGATTCGCGCCACCATTGCCCGCGACGGTCAGCTCGAGACCTTCGAGGAGTTCGGTGGTACCGTCCTGGCCAACGCCTGCGGTCCTTGCATTGGTCAGTGGGATCGTCGCGACGTCAAGAAGGGCGAGGCCAACTCGATCATCTCTTCTTACAACCGCAACTTCACCGGCCGTAACGACGGCAACCCCGCCACCCACTCCTTCGTCACCTCTCCCGATCTGGTTGTCGCCATGTCCATTGCTGGCTCTCTGTCCTTCAACCCCTTGACTGACAAGCTCAAGGGCAAGGACGGCAAGGAGTTCATGCTGGATCCTCCCACTGGCGCTGGTCTGCCCGACCGTGGTTACGACCCCGGCCAGGACACCTACCAGGCTCCTCCCCAGGACCGCGCCTCGGTCCAGGTCGCCGTCGCTCCTACTTCTGACCGTCTCCAGGTCCTGTCTCCCTTCACCGCCTGGGACGGCAAGGACGCCACTGACATGCCCATCCTCATCAAGGCCCAGGGCAAGACCACCACCGATCACATCTCAATGGCCGGTCCCTGGCTCAAGTACCGTGGCCACTTGGACAACATCTCCAACAACATGTTGATTGGTGCTATCAACGAGGCCAACGGTGAGGCCAACAAGGTCAAGAACGCCACCACTGGTGAGTGGGATGCCGTTCCCGCCACCGCCCGTGACTACAAGTCCAAGGGCATCAAGTGGGTCGTCATCGGTGACTGGAACTACGGTGAGGGCTCTTCTCGTGAGCACGCTGCTCTCGAGCCCCGCCACCTTGGTGGTATCGCCATCATCACCCGCTCTTTCGCTCGTATCCACGAGACCAACCTGAAGAAGCAGGGTATGCTGCCCCTGACCTTCGCCGAGCCCGCCGACTACGACAAGATCAAGCCCGAGGACAAGGTAAGCTATTATTCTCCACGTGCTGCAAATCTAGGGTATATACAAATGCTAACTCGTATTCCAGATCGACATCAAGTGCACGGAGCTTGCCGTTGGCAAGCCCATCACCATGGTTGTCCACCCCAAGGACGGCCAGGCCTTCGAGGTCAAGCTGAACCACACGTTCAACGCCCCCCAGATTGAGTGGTTCAAGAACGGCTCTGCTCTGAACACCATGGCCAAGTCGCGCGCGTAAACTTGACGCAGAGTGTGACGAAGTGAAACAAAGATACCCGCCGGATGGACAGATTAGAGAGGTAGTGGAAGAAGAAGAAGAAGATAGCGGGAATGGCAATTATGCATTTCTGGGGAGGTTTGCTAGAATTGTAAGGGTTTTTATATGGTCTTTTGGGACGGACGTTGAGTTTTTTTCTCCATGGATTCTAGCCCGCACATGGAAGTTGCCTCCTTTTCTAGTCATCTGTACAAATTCATATGTTCGAACTCATGCTGAATGTTTCTTATTTGCAACTTTGAATGTAATCGATTACATGTGCATATATATATATATATATATATCTCTATAACCCCAAGGTATGGTCTACCTACATACCTCCAATTGCAGCTATTGCAGCTAAGCTGGCAGGTATGTCTCGGGGATCGGAGGTTTAATATTGTATGTGGTATCATCTAATAAAAGCTCCAATCACCAATGGTCGATCCCGGCGAGCCTAGCGTCTCGCGTCATGGCCTGCAACTTGCAAGGGTCGGTGGTCGGGTTGCATTTGCGGGTCCCTAGTTAAGGTCACTCACTCACTCACTCGCTACAAGCTGATGTTTGCTTGTTCGCTATGGAAGTTCGGTTTCGCCATGACAATTTTGGCCCAGTTATTAAGTTAATTGGCCTGGTCGAGCATTTTGATGACACGCGACCGACCAGCTCAACTCGGTTCTGGAAGAGGGACTTCCGCCCATTCCCTCTTGAACCTTCTCAATGATTGATTGAAGGAGCTGCTTGGGAAGCCAATATTCGAAAAGGGCTTCTGTCACTAATAAACTAGAGCCAGAAATTAGAAACATCCATCCACTCCTTTGGAACTACCGTACTGGAATCTGATCTGCCTGCTTGGTCATTAGCTCCTTTACCTGCCACAAGCTTTCTCTCCATCCCGCCCTCGCCTATCGCCGCCCATCGTCCACCATCCCACCACCAGGAACGAGCAGCGCATATTTGGGCGTTTGACCAAGGGAACCTGCCATAGTTCCGATACACGAGTTGCGCAACCCCTGCTTTCTTCCTCTTGTTGCGAGCGTGAGCGGCATCTGGCGATCTTTCTGCTCCCGAACTTCCGAGCCTCCTCAGTGATACCCGACCTCCCTGGCCCGAACGAACCGCACTCGCGCTCTCTACTTCTCTCGACTGCGAGAAGAACGGAAGGATGCCCAACGTACAGTCCTTCAGCACCTTGAGGGCGCGCTCCTATGTCTTCCGGCTGCCGCTGTTCACGAGACTGATGGTCTTGGCCATCGTGGTGCTTTGGCTGGTCGGCATACAGAGCGCTTGGGATCTGAGGAAATGGGGTGCATTGATACCGGACGAGATGAACTTCTTCACAGGTGAGTGGGATCTACCTCTTTCGCCTCTTGCGACTGGACATACGACGGAGCCTGGGCGGGATACGGAAGGCCCAGCCCCTCCCGCCAGGCGCTGGAAGAAGAGAATGCATGGGCTTCAGTCATTATGGGGAGGAATTGCGATGGTAAATTGGAATACCCGCTGACCATTATCCAGCGTACCGCATGAACACGTTTCCGTTAATACACCTGAACTTCTTCCACGCGTTGCTGAATCTCTTGGCCCTCACCCCGCTACTGGAGCGCTTCGAGAGCGAGTACGGCACCTTGACCAGCGCAGCCATGTTCTTTGGACGTGAGTAGTCTCCCCTCTACATGCCTCCTCGCAAAGACCCATGCTAGGAATGCATTGCGAAAGAAACTTAACTGACTCTGCTAACCAACAACAGCTCTGACTACGATCCCCGCCGTCGCCTACGTCATCCTCGAGCGCGTCGTCCTGCGAGTCAACACCCCGGTCATGGGTGCCAGCATGTGGGTGTTCCTCCTGCTCTCGGTCGAGGCGATGCGGACGTACAAGACCAACCCGTACTTCGTGGTCGGGACGGTCCACGTGCCCACCTGGACGACCCCCTTGCTCATGGTGCTTGTCACGGCCGCCTTGATGCCCAGCACCAGCTTCCTGGGCCACCTGTGCGGTGTAGGCACGGGATACCTGTTCGGACTGGGCTACCTCAAGTTCATTGCGCCGCCCGAGAAGATCTTGCGGTGGATCGAGGGGAAGCTGAACCTCCTCGGCCGTCTGCCGCACTACATCAGTGTCGACCAGAAGACGTATGGGCGGTTTGGTGTGCTGCCGAGCAGTAGCAGTAGTGGTAAGCATCCTTCCTTGGGGATTTGGATATCGCATCTCCCTCAGCGCAGCTGCTAACTCGTGTGGGATATATAGGCAGTTCCAACTTGACTGGGCTCGTGGGGAGCACACAGCGGCTCGGCCCGTAGTCATCCTTCAGTCAATTAGGGATGACTGAGGATAGGGGTGTTTGCTTGTGTTTGTGGAGTGTGTATTAGTCGCATATTATATTGGCATCATCATGGGCGTTCTCCGGCATACTGTACGGTGTATATTTCATTCCTAGATACTCGGGATACGATTCTGAATCAACTTTGAAGTCCATCTTTCATTTGCCTGTTGATGTTGTTGTTGTCATTGCACTTGGCGTCGTCCAACCTAGGCCGAAGTTATTGTACAGCCTTAACATGGCTAATATGCCTAACAAACCCATGTGAAAATACGAGCTTGGCAAAGCTCTGTGGCGAGCTGAAGAACCTGTGAATCAATGGAAGCAAATAATGTCAAGCAAGCTCCAATCTCTAAAGGTCGTTGTGACGCTTCTTTGGCATATCGAGAATCTTTAAGTTCAGGGGGTGTCTAGCTGTGTGGTACCTACAGTAAATGCGCGATGTGTCCAATAGCCCGGCGGGCCAGATGCAGTAGCACGGTACTACAGCGATGGCCCCTGTAAGCCAATTAAGCTGGACCCCGAAACCCATTAAACCACCAACGCGGCATCACCACGACCTCTCACCTCAATGCTGTTCTCAAGCTCCTGACACGCAATTCGCCCACTACCAAATCACCAGGAGCCATGCCGCGACTACTCTGTAAGTGCCTGTTGTTTGCGCCATTGCCCCCGGGACCTCCCACAACTACGGGGCGAAAGCTGCTGCGGTGCAACCAGAACAAACTGACTGACCTGACCTGTGTGTGGTTCGACAGCCTCGGCCTCGGCGCTCTTCGTGGGCCGCAGCCCCGGGCTGCAGAAGGCGCCCCCCTACATCAGCCTCCTCCTCATCCTCGTCGGCGTCGCCTGGCTGTTCATGCTGCCGCTCAACGACTACAGCCGACGCACCTACATCTCCGAGAATGCGCTGCTGCCGGGGCAGGTGCACACCTACTTTGGCGGGAGCGACCAGAATGTCCTGCGGGCCTACCGGCACGAGGTCGGCGCCCTCGAGAACAACACCAATACCGAGTACGTAACCTGCACTGGTAGAGGGTGAAACGGTGGATTCAGTCCAAATCAAGAGATTGGCTTATATGTGCAGTGCACACAGAGAAAGAAAGCAGGCTGACTTAGGAGGGGGGTAACACAGGGTCAACGATAAGCTGGAGCACATGTTCCGGTCCATGGGACTGAAAGTCGGCCGTCAGAACTACACCTACACGACCTCGGGCAATACCATCGCGGGCGAGAACGTCTACGCTATCCTCCAGGCCCCCCGCGGTGACGCGACCGAAGCCATCGTGCTCGTCGCCGCCTGGCGCAACGTCAAGGGCGAGTTCAACCGCAACGGCCTCGCCGTCGCCCTGGCGCTGACCCGCTACTTCAAGCGCTGGAGCCTGTGGTCCAAGGACATCATCCTGGTGGTGCCCCCGGACAGCCGGGCGGGCACCCAGGCCTGGGTCGACGCCTACCACGACTCGCACGACTCGCGTCGCGTCGCCGACCTGCCCATCAAGTCCGGCGCGCTGCAGGGCGCCATCGCCATTGACTTCCCCCAAGAGGAGCGCTTCGAGGGTGTGCACATCGTCTACGACGGCGTCAACGGCCAGCTGCCCAACCTTGATCTCATCAACAGCGTCACCAACATCGCGAGCGGGCAGATGGGCATGGGCTCCTCGATCCAGAACATGTTCCACCATAACGACCAGTACCGCGACCGCTTGACCTGCATGCTGCGCGGCATGGTGAACCAGGGCCTCGGCCATGCCGTGGGTCCGCACAGCTCGTTCATCCCGTACCATGTCGACGCCATCACCATCCAGCCCGTCGGCCAAGGGTGGCACGACGAGATGGGCCTCGGACGGCTGATCGAGGGCACATTCCGCAGTCTGAACAACTTGCTGGAGCATCTGCATCAAAGTTTCTTCTTCTACCTGCTAATGCAGAAGGAGCGCTTCGTCAGTATCGGTACCTACCTGCCGAGCGCTATGCTGATTGCGGCCAACTTCACCATCACGGCTATTGCGCTTTGGGTCAAGAGCGGATACGCTCCCGAGAAGACCACTGGCAAAGATGTCGCCAAGGAGAAAAAGGAGGGCATTGATACTAAGAAGTCTGCAGAGATGGAGTCCGAGGAGACGCAGCCGACAGTGGAGAGAGACTTGTATCTGCCCCTTACTCTGGTGACGGGATGCCAGTTCCTTGGTTTCGTCCCACTGTTCGTTTTCAACCACGCACCGGCCGGTGTAAGTTACCCCTTACTACGTTTCTCTTTATGAAACGGCTATAACGAGTTTCTGCGTATACTGACTATCTCACAGTTCTTGACGCCCCTCTTCGTCGTGACTACCTTACTTTCCCTGATTCTGCCCCACGCGCTGTCCTTCTTCCTCGTCACGACGTATAAGCCGACACACCAGCAGTACCAGCTTATCACGTCGTTCTTCCTGCTGCTCCTCGGCATGTTCCTCTCTACGCTGGCCACGCTCAACTTCAGTCTGGCCTTCCTGGTCGGCCTTCTTGCGACACCGCTCACCTTCGTCCACCCCTTCCGCCTTACCAAACAACTACCCGCCGCCGGCTACGCCTACTCGGCCCTGCTCAGCCTGCTGAACCCGGGCGTCGTGGTCCTCGTCGCCGCCGTCGCGACGCTCCACAGCGGGATGGGTTTGGGTCTGGCCGGCTTGGACCTCAGCCCTTGGGAGGCCGTCCAGAAGGTCCTCGAGGAGGGCGCGTTTGGATGGGGTGTTTGGGGCATGTATACGCCGCTCATCTTCTGGTGCGTGTGGTTCCCTGCGTGGGTCGTGGGGAGTGTCGTCGTACTGGGATAGATAGTGAGAGGGAAAGCGTTTCAATCTTGAGCAAGCAAGCGGGCAAGCAAACAAGGCATGTCAGTTTTCTTTTCGATGGATGCCAATCACGGTTCGCCAAAAAGGAGAATAGCAACAGTAAAAATTAAACGGGATAAGTGTATTTGTATATACGAACCAAAAGGGTTAGACACAGAGACGGTGGTAGCTGGGCTGAAGCATGGAAGGGATACCCCATAGAGAGATGATGCTGACCAAGGGCCAAGATGCCCCCTTTCCAACTACTTTGAGATATTCGCATTGGTAGCTTACCATGAATGAGCCGGTGTTGTTTCAATCTTCTCGCTATCGCACCCATTCTCGCCCGGCTCTGGTATAACTCCTGCTTACTTGCAAAACAATTCCCTATCAACTTGCTACACAAAACCGACCGCATACAATCCGTCCCAGACAGTTGAACTTTATGTACAATCCAAACTATGCACCTCCCCTCCCCCGACTCGGTGTTGCTACCAAGGTGTCCGTCCATAGGCCCATCCAACCACGACGCTGTATTAGCTGAGTGGCGCCGCCCCATCTCGGCGCCAACCTCTGTATACCTTCCGCTATAAGCCACCACCCCAAAACTAGCCGAGTCAAATCAGTTGCCATTCACAACGAGAGAGTCAGTCAGTCAACCAAAGGCGCCAAGGCCCCGCTTGTCGCCAGCCCAACCGCAAATTTCTGCTCCGCGGCTCATTGATGCCACACACTCTCCTTCTCAAACACGCTGGCCCACCGTTTGAGTCAGTCCGCTCGTGTCCCTCCTTTATAGCCCACCATACCAGCCGTTTCTCTCATCCAAGTAAGCAAGCAGCTCAGCCAACGGTTGAATGAAAGGGGATGTGGTCTAGTGGTATGACGTTTCCTTAGCATGGAAAAGGTTCTGGGTTCGATTCCCAGCCTCTCCACGATTGTTCAACCGGCCTCGCCGAGTCCTGCCTTGTCTTTCTCAACTTATCCTGTCTTTTCAGGGGATATGGTCTAGTGGTATGACGTTTCCTTAGCATCTGGTTTCTTCTCTGTTCTCTCGAACAGGAGTCGAAATGGGCTTGGAAAAGGTTCTGGGTTCGATTCCCAGTTTCTCCATAACTTTTGCTGTTCGGCGGCTTCTTTTTTTGGTCAAGAACATGGTGTGTTGACTTGGGAGAGAGAGGAAGGGAGGCATGATTCCTGACTCCAGATTCCAGGGGTTGTTTTGCTGTTTTCGCTGGATGGCGGCGTATTGCTGTAATAACCGATCAAGAACTTCCACCTGATATGTTTGTTTTATAAAAACGGGCCAAGTTAACCCTTCTTCAAGTGAGAACACGATGAAAAGCCAGTAATAGCAAGGGCGACAAGATAAACTTAGCGAACCAGGACATCGTTGTAATACTAGTGCGTAAGAAAATTTAACACGTTGCCGTCTGAGTCGCGGGGCGAGGTAGGTCCCATGAATGCCCAGGAGTATGTGGACGAGTGCGTGGGTTCGCTCAGGGGAGTCCAGTCAATGTTGAAGGAGGCACATAGATAACGCGGGTCATGATGAATAAGAAGACATCACCGAATACGACCCTAGAAGGATAGTGAGGCAGTTAAGACCTGCACCTGATCAGGGGGAGACCAAAGGCTAGTGGCTAAGATAATGTCGAGCAACACTTGCTCATCTGATTGTTCTCTCGGATGCAATAGGCTCAATATATTGGCCTCAATGGGTGGGCTCGTGAACGTGAATGAAGACTTTCGGCTCCAGGGCGTAGCATAATCAGCGAAGAAAGAGAACGCTTCGACTTGCGGATGGCTGACCACGGGAACCGTAGGCTTTACTTTGGGATTCCAGTCCTCAAAGACACGGTCGATGATTGCGGCACAAAGAGCTTCCTTGCTTGTAAACTGGCCCTCGAAACACGGGTAGTATGTGATTACAGCATCATTGATTGCAACTTGCTGCTGAGAAGTCAAGCCGTGCCAGGGGCTGTCGTCCGGTATACCCATCATGGGTGCTGGTCTTCGCCGAAATTGCTGAAGGAGCTGATGTTGTGCTAGGGTTATTGCAGTGTAGAGGCAGTGGCAGAAATACCAGATAAAACGTGTACTCTCAACCTGCTGTTGAGAAGTATATGTTCTGGGGAGGGTGCAGTATTGAATTGGGCTAGGACGATAAGACTGCAAGATGGGGTGTGATGCTATGGGATGGGGAACCACGAAAACTAACAACAATGCTGTCAATTAATTCAGAGCTCCCGATGGCATTACTCGCCCTTAGCGCAATTAATCCCTATGTCGAATTTGCAAATATAATCAAGTCACATAGAAGACGGTGAAATCGAGATTGTTCAGAAGGTCTCTATACGACACGGGCATGACCATGAAATTCAGATCTCGTAAAATCAGATCAATTCTAATTGTTGCTCTGGACGGAGCCTCGCTTTTTCTACAATTACTCCAATAGAAGAATTGGATCGCCATTTCTTCATCTGATGCGCATATCGGACTAAGAATGACGAACCATCATTTCACACATCTCTCTTGGATCTAAGGAGTCGCCTTGCTCATTGAGATGAGACGCTTGACACCGACCTGCAAGTTAAATATTAGTGACCATGTACGAAACGAAAGAGCTGAGTTGGGAAGTTGGGAGATTCAGCGGCTACGTACCATCCAATTGCCACACTCCTCGGTTCTGTCCGTCTGGATTTGGACCTGGAGCTGTTGAGCCTCGGGGTATTGCTTTCCTTCCAGGAGCGTAGCGAGTTGACTCAGCTGCTGGATCGTGTCGGGCTTGACGAGCTCCTCATTGTTCAGGTGATCGAAGAGGATGTTAATGCGCTTCTGGGTGTCCTTAACTTGAGGTGCGAACGAAGCAGGTGCCTTGGCCGCTACGCGCTGCATGTCACGGTTCAGAATGTCAACGAGCTGTTGCGCGCTGGCGGGAATGTGCGATCTGTCACCCGGTGGGTGCTTTGGCTTCGCGGGCGAAGCCGCGGCAGAGCGTGGCGGGGGAGGAGCCGGCGAATTTCCTGCGGTGGAGCCGGTTCTCGGGGGTCCACCCATGGGAGGGCCGCTCATAGGAGGACCGGACATAGCCGAGGGCGGCCCTGATGGAGGCGGGCCTTGCTGTCCCATGGAAGGCTCGTACCCTTGCTGGGGCGCATAGGGGTTGGCCGCCGGTACCCCCTGAGGTGCAGCAGCGTAAGGGTTGGCGGGGGGAGGTGGCCTGACACCCCCAGGTGGAGGCATGTGAGGGTTCTGAGGCGGCTGGTTGGTCTGAGCCCCAGGCGCCGGTGCGTATCGGTTCGAAGGGGGTCCAGCAGCAGGAGGAGCGTTGTAAGGGGACGCAGTCCTGCCAACCACATTAGCCATAGGGGGAGGGTGCGGCAGAGCCGAGCCACCAGACGCCATAGGAGGCGGTGCGTATTGGCTAGCAGTAGTCGACCCTGGACGCGGTGGCGGTGGAATTTGTCCCGCTTGCTGTCCTCCGCCTAGAGGCGACATCACCCGCGGGTATGCGGATCCCTTCGGCGGCGGAGGTGGAGTCGCGGTACCTCGTTGGTATGGGCTCTGAGGTGGCGGGGGCGTGGGCATACCTCCTCCCTGGAGAGGGTAAGGCGGGTTACCCGCGCCAGTGTTGGGCGTTGGCTTTCTCGGAGGTGGCGGGCGGGATACCATCGGAACGTCATTCCAGTTACCAGCGTCCTTGAGGGGCGGCGGTCTTGTCGAAGAAGGAGGAGGGCCGGTAGTCGTCTTGGGAGGACCAAAGTTTCCTTGAGGGGCATATCCACCCAGGGGCGGTGCGTATCCTCCTTGCTGAGGAGGTGGCGTCGGTTGGTACCCTTGTTGAGGAGCATAGGGGTTGCTGGAAACAGAGGGCGCGTAAGGGTTTGCCTGGGGGGCAGGAATACTAGGCGCTCCATATGGGCTTGGGTTAACTGCGGACTGCACAGTGGCAGGTGGCATATAGCCTGGGACGGTAGGCCGAGGGGTTCTGCCGGAAGGAACAGCGGCGGCGGGCTGGACATTCTTCTTTTGTGTTGCCTGTCGGATCCGGTTGCGAGCGACGTCGGCGGCAGGGTAAGTTGTAGGAAGAAGCTCAAGATATTTCTGTGCCACATTCAACTGGCCGTGAGCTGCAACGATATCCGCATACTCGGTGTACTTGTCGTACAGAGCAGAAAGCTTCCAGCCAGAGGGAAGTCCCTTTTCGTTGTCTTCGAACTTGGCAACCTGGCGGAACACGGTAACCTTCTCAATGAATTGCTGCAGGGTGCGCGCATGCACAGAGAAGGTAGTATCACTACCCTCAGCCATGCCTGCCTTCTCGGCTTCCTCAAGCTCCGAGATCCAAATTCCCACTACCTTCTCAAGCTTGGAGCCTACAAGGTAGCACAAGGACGCATCTTGGCGGGAGCCATTCTCAAGGATGCGGTCGCCCAGAGCCTCACAGAGATCTGGGAATTCCGTGGGGTCAGCGAAGGTGCAAAGAGTCACCATAGTCTCCTTCCAGTCCGCAAGATCGGCATTGTACACAACGTCCCAAAGGTTCTTGACAATAACGGAGCTAAGTAAGCGCAGGTAACTTGGCATGCCGTCCTTTTGGGAGATGTAGGCAGCCTGCACCTTGTCGATGAGCTCCTTGCCGCCGCAGTTAGCGATCATGAACGCATCGGCCATCCGCTTCTCCTCTATGCAAATCATGGTGGCCTTCTCGAACTGGCCTAGCATCAGGGCTTTCGTAATCTGCTTCTCTACGGCGGAATCATTCTCGCCAAACAGGTGGAAGGGGTTGTCCGTCTTGGCGCCCTTGGTGGCCGATAAGCTAGACAAGAAATCGTCACCCTCGCCCTCAGCACCATCGGAGAAGAAGGTTGACAGGCGGTTCTTCTTGTGACCTTTCTCAGCCACGAGCTTCTCGGACTTTTCCTCTTTGTTCTCGGTAGAGTCCTCGGCAGCACCATTGGCCTCTTCCTCTTCCTGCGAGAAACCAAGATACTCGGCAATCTGTTGCCGGGGGTTCTCCGCAAGCAACGTGCTCATGACTTGCCATTCTGCCTTCTCTTCATCAGTGGTGGCTTGTTCCTTGTGTGATTCGCAGATGGCAGCGATGTCTCCAGCCTTCAGAGACTCCTCAAACTTATCAGTGGCAGTTCCAATGTCCGAATCAACGGAGAATTGGGCGATCTCGATCTTGGAAGCACGAGGCTGACCGGGCTGGGTGGCTACCGGCTTGAATGTGATGAGCTTTCCACCAAATCCGAATGTGACACCAACCGGCCTCTCTAGCCACTTGGGTGCTTTGGCAAGAGTGAAAGCGGCCCCTTGGGGCTGGGTCTGGGCTTGAGTGAAGAAGTCCTCCCCGTCCAAGTTATTTTGAGTGTTGTTCTGCACAGCCGAGGGGTTGGTGTTCTGGAAGGTCTGAATCGTAATCTTGCCATCGAAAGAAGCAGTAGCTGACAGGTTCGGGTTGTGGGGGTGGAAGCGGACCGAGAAGGTCCAATTGGTCACCTCGGGGAACTCTCCGTAGCGGGTTCCTGTGTGAGGGCTCCAAATCACGGTTCTGTTGTCCTTACCACAGGAAAGCAACAGATCATCGTCTTGTTGACACCAAGACAAGGACAAAATGCCTTGCTCGTGTCCTTGGAGTGTACGTTCGGGCGCATTCGAGTTGCGGAGGTTCCACAGTAGGATAACCGGGGAGAGGTCGTCGTAAGTGGCAGTCATGAGCTTGGTGGAGTTGTTCGGGTCCCAAGCAATAGCGCTGACAGGCTTTCGGTTGTTGTTGAGGGTCAATGATGCCTTCTTCGTCTTCAGATCCCAAACAGTGACGAATCCGCCTGCTGATCCAGTAGCAAGAATATGCGACACCTTTCTATTCCATGCAACGCATTCCAAATCGTGGGCGGCGGCGGTGCCAAGTCGGAAGGCGTTTGAGGGGTCATTGACGTCGTAAATGAAGAGCTCTCCCTTGACTCCAGCAGTAGCCAAGATCTGAGGCCTCAATGGGTTGAATTGTAAAGATTTGATGGCACCAGTGTGCTTGGTGGTACGGGCGATGAGAGCATCGTCAGATCCCTCGATAAGCTTCTCAGCATCCCAAAGGTCGAGCGAGCCATTCTCGAGGGCGCCGGCGATAACACCTTGCGGGTAGTCTTCGGTGGCAGGGCCCCAAGCAATGTCGTAGAATCTAATAGAATGTGGACGTTAGCAAAGAAAGTGCTAACATTCCGCATGACAATGTTTACCTCGAATCGGCCGCGAGACTGGCCAGGGGCTGGAGCTCGAGTCCCTGTTCCTGATTGTCGAGATCAAGATCCCAAAGCTCGAGCTTGGTATCGCCCGAGAAGTCGGCGTCAACGGCTCCAGCTCGGGTACCGGTTACAATTAAAGGTTTGCCTGCACCAGGCGACCAGGCGAAGGCCGCAGTGCGCGAGATTTCCCGCAATCGCACCATGTCGACTCGTAGTTGTGGTTCGCGGGTGTGGTTGGGCCAAGCAACTTGAGTTCAGGGTGTGGCGGGGTCGTTGGGGGTATTTAGAAACGGCAGCTCCTCGTTGCCACGGGTTGCATTGGGCCTATAGACCGGCTAGAAGGCGTGACGTGGGAGAGGAATATCAGTGCAGAATTAAGGGAGTACTGTGTGGTCAAGAAGTATGGTGATAATGCCAGCTGGTCATCCTCCTATGAGTTCACCTTGTCGACTAAGTGTCCTCGACGAGACGGCACGGACCAAGCGAGTTAGCTATTGTACGGAAGGGGTGGTGTTAATCACTTCCAAGCTTGGCCCTTTCCCATCCAGCACTTTGAAAAGTCGCCGGCCATTGGTTGAAGAAATAGAATGGGCAAATAGTATTTCTGTTTCAAAACAAAACTAGCGATGATTGAATTGAATGAAATCAGAAGTCGAGGCTTCATTCACGATGACGAGACCAACGTCCTGTCGTACGTAGTATCTGTCTGCTACCTGTTATTAAGTACATACTGGTAGCCAACCTCCACCGTAGGAAACTCTAAGCAAACCCCCACCGTGGCCTGTGTCCAGCTCGATCTCCCCCACTCGACAGTTTGCTTGCAATTTGTGGAAGGCTGTCAAAAGCTCAAGCGCGCCGCTGCGAATATAAAAAGGAGCTGCCTCCAGAACAAACACACTTGCCCCTATTCGCACGCCCGCTTAGAACACCAAGATGACAGATTCGGCACGCTGGAAGGCGACAGTTTACGTCGGCGGTCTGGCCGGCATGGTCAACCAAGCCAATCTGCACGACGCCTTCATCCCATTCGGAGAAATTGCGGATATCTCATTACCCAAAAATGATAAGCCCGACGCAACAGAGCCTCATCGTGGCTTTGCATACATCGAGTATGAAGACGCCGATGACGCAAAGGAGGCCATGGACAACATGGATCAGTCGGAATTTTTCGGCAAGATTCTGAAGGTGTCGGCAGCAAAGGCACCAAAGAGTGCCGACGAGGGTCTGGGCAGCAAGACGGCATTGTGGCAGCAGGTATGTTCCCTATTTACGTTACTACTGACATCACATGATATATCTAACAATTTTTACAGGAGAGCTGGCTTGCTGAGCATGCCGTGGATGAGGAGGACCGGGCAGCAGCAGATGGTGCGAAAGGAGGCATAGATGATCGCCCCGAAGACCCCATGCAAGGTTTGGAGGGACTTGACATCGCTGGACCTAAACCGGAATGAAGGAGGGAACTCGGCACCTTATTTTTGTTTGCATTTTGTTATATTCGCATAGCCACGGCGTTGACGAGGAATGAAATTGAGTGTGATGATGACCTGGACGACAGGCAATATGATATCTATCCCGTTCTTGATTCTTCCCGCGACTAGCTTCTTCCTCGAGCCTAAGCTATATGTACAATGCCCCTTTCCTCGCTTGCGACAAACGAAAAGCCGTAAACCAAATGCTCGTTCATCCCAATTTGGCGCTTAGTGGTGCTCCTCGTGCTCGGCCTCAGCTGCGCGGTTTTGGCGGGCGAGACGCAGGTTCTTGTCCACGGTGAACTTGCGGAAGCTGGAGTAGCCGGCAGCGAAGACGGCGAATCCGACGACAACACCTGTGATTTCATCCATGAGTAGTTTGCCCAGTCGAATTGATGCTGTATGTGTGAGGGTTATGGGAGAGGGAGAGAGAGAAAGTCGTACCGAGAGGAATCAGCTCAGCGGGAATCTTCCTGAGCTTGCGGAGACGCTGGGAGACAGTGTGGCCTGCGACGGGAGTCAATTGGTCATGTTTCTTCTCAAGGTCGCTAGTTCACTTCGGATGCCAATGTAGAATCGTATGATGGATGGAGAATAGAGTGTTCCCGCAATGGTCTGGGGATGAGGACGTACCGGCCTGATCTTCGGCCTGAATTTTGCGATGTGTTGGTTAGCGATTGCTACGTCATGTAGAGCGGTTGTCGTGTCGGGGTTGCTTACGGGAGGAGCACGCATCATGCGTCTCGTGGGCATCATTCGGAGGGCGCGAGTAGCGTACATGGTGGGCGATTGAATGGAGGGGAGATTGGGTCTTAGACGTTGAGATCGTTGGGTCTGGATTGATAGGAAGCTGTTTCGGAATGCGAACTGGAGGTGGTTCTTTTTCCCAAGCAGTCTGGAGAAATGGCACCACCACCCACTCACCCTACCAATTGCTCGGCTACTACCAGCTGCAAGCCAGAGAGCTCCGGCTTCCACCAGAGCGCCCGCCTAGAGCCTGTGAGCCAAGCAGTCTGGCAGCCAAGCAGGAGCCACGGGCTGACGGGGAAGAAAAGAGGCCCGTGCACGGGCATCTGCCTAAGCCTATTGGAACGAAATCAATGACAATCCACGGTCGGAAACGTGCGGCCTGAGGCAGAAACTTCGGCCAATCGTTCGATTCCCTCCATTGGCAATTTCTGGGGTGAGCGAGAGCTACCTTGACTTCCGACCGAGAGAAAGGCAATCAATTGAACTACCTCATCACCACCACCTCTCTGCCATTGAGCACCCACGACCACCTCAACCACTCCGATCAGCCCATAAACCGCCAAAATGTCCGACGACGAGCGCGAAACCAAGCCCTTCAAGTTCGTCACTGGTATGTTCCCCCGACAGAGCCGCGCCTAAAGCCCTCACATTTGCTTGATTGCGTCTTTGCTAACTCGGTCCGCAGCTGGTAAGAATCTCCTACCCTCAACTCCACCGCACCCGACCGACCAACCCGATGTCACCGTCACTCCTTCGCCTCAATGCCAATGCACGTCTATAAATGAACGATTTCATGTACTACAATATACTCCCGCGATACGGAAGACGATGTCGGCACGGCGGAGGAGGACTGTGACTGGATACTAATGACCCATCGACCCGCGGCAACCACATTAGCGGATTTTAGCAATTTTCTGATGCGATGATATACAGGTGTCGACGCCCGTTTCCCCAACGTCAACCAGACCAAGCACTGCTGGCAAAACTACGTTGACTACCACAAGTGCATCAACGCCAAGGGCGAGGACTTCAAGCCCTGCCGCCAGGTACGGCCTATATCAGAACATCTAACTGGACTGACGGACAACCGGATCTAACGAGATACTAGTTCTTCCTTGCCTACCGATCTCTGTGCCCCAGCGGCTGGTACCAGCGATGTAAGATACAACGAACAACCGAATTACTGGGTCTCTACGACAATGCTAACCTGGATATCACAGGGGACGAGCAGCGCGAGTCTGGTAACTTCCCTGCTAAGCTGGACGTTTAAGTCGGCAAATCGCACGGGACGCATATGGCTGGACAAGAATTAGATTGTAGCAGCGGGGGTATCAATGTAGTAGTATTAGACGTCTCTGGTCAACCCAAATGCACATAAACATTTCGTTGCGTCACCATTCCGTGGCCGCCTTCTCATGTGGGCCTCTCTCAAGGAAATTCGAATCGTACAGTCATTATTGCCGTCAAAACAGCGTTCAAGCCTCGTCCTCACTGGAGCTCATAAACTCATCGTCCTCCTCAAACCCGGCAAAGGCCCGATGCACGGGTTTCTTCCCCTTATCCGCTGTCTCGGGTGGCGTTGCGGACTTGGAGCCACTAGAGCTGGCTTCGGCCACATCCTCCTCGGAGGACTGTTCGGATGATTCCTCCATATCACCGGCTTCTGTTGATGTGGATCCATGCGATGTTGCAAGGTTATCTTGGTAGGTCCCCTTCTTCATGGCAGCGAGAACGGCCTCCCTCGTCCTCTCGGCCGCCTCTTCTTTGTCTTCGACCCATTTGCCATCGAGCCTGCCCTTATTACCGTGCTTGATCTCGTACTCTTTCTCCTCGGCAGCGTCCACGATCTTTTGCCACCGTTCCATCCGCTTCTCCCTCTCCTTTTGCTCCATCTCGGGCTTGATGGCCAGGTACTCCGCGAGCGCCTTGGCCTCATTGACGGTCCGCAGGCGGCGGCCGTCGAGATTCCTGCTCGAGTCGTTCTCGCGTCCCGTCTTCTTCCTCTTGGATGACATGCGGCCACCCGCCGCTCGCAGCTGTGATCCGAAACCTCCCTTGCCACCGCATAACGGTGCGGACAACCGTAGCGTCAAGAGGTCCTCATCTTGTGCGAGAAGGGACGCAAGCTTGACGTCGCCGTATGATAGTTGCTTGTTGGACTGGGTGGTGACGATGAGGCGCCGGCAGGCATCGACTGCGAGGCGGTCGTCGATTTGCTCGTATAGGTCGGCTACGGTCTCTTCGCGTGGTATGCGCAAAGACAGAGTCTTGGAGCCGAGACCGGGAATCGTCGACACGAGAACGTTAAGGTGAGAACTTGAAGCCATCCTGAAGAACAGTAGGGTGGCAATGGTGGAGATGATGTTGATGTCGTTGATGATGATGTCGTTGATGTTGTGGTACTTCAGAGGCAAATGGATACCCGTTGCTTGTGATGGTTTGATTTAGTGATGTTTGTCGATTATTCCAAGAAAAACGGGCTGAGCCAGGCCACAGTTTCAAAGCAGAGAAATAGTATTCTGAATGTATCTCCGGAACCTTTGGCTTCAGTAATAAAAATCGCAGGTCGTTGTCGTGACTCTTCCCGTCTGCGGCTGGCTAGGAACTGTAGCAGAATCACCACTAACCTTGAATGGAGATAAGATTGCAGCAGTGAGTGGCTGGGCCAGTCATGTGGCGCAAATTAACAATGGCTTAAAATTCTCATCAGCCACATTTACTGGCCACAAATTCGACCCCATCTCCGAAAGCCACTTGGGATGGTCTGAGCTTTTCCGATAAGCACAAGTTTGAGCCCCAAATACATTTTGGTCCTCCCACACGCAAGTTCCCTAATTTGTGAAAAACAGCCGTGACTTTTCCAGTCGACAACATCACGACACCGACACCCACACCACCAAAGATTCATCTTGAACATCAGTCAATACCGCCAAGATGCTTATCCCCAAGGAGGACCGCAAGAAGATCCACGAGTACCTGTTCCGTGAGGGTAAGCGCCATACCCAAATTCCGAATATCGCAAAAAACCGCCACCATTCCCAAAAACCTCGAAATTCATTGTCCAGCAACATGATGTTGGATATTTCTTAGATGCAGTTGGACTGACTTGCGACAAACTTTGTACAGGTGTCGCCGTTGCCCCCAAGAAGTACGAGATCCAAAATGAGGAGATCGGCACCCGCAACCTCTTCGTGATCAAGGCCATGCAGTCTTTGACCTCGCGCGGCTACGTCAAGACCCAGTTCTCATGGCAATACTACTACTACACCCTCCTGCCTGAGGGCCTCGACTACCTCCGCGAGTGGCTGCACCTGCCCGCCGAGATCGTTCCCGCCACCCACATCAAGCAGCAGCGATCCCACGCTCCTCCCCGAGGCATGATGGGCGAGGGTGAGCGCGAGCGTCGTCCTTTCGGCCGTGGCCGTGGTGGTGACCGTGGCGACCGTGAGGGTGGCTACCGCCGCCGTGATGCTGGTGAGGGCAAGGAGGGTGGTGCTCCTGGTGAATTCAACCCTCAGTTGTAAGGATACCCCGCCATTGGCCTTGAGAGATTGCTCTTTGCTCTCTCTCACGGTGTCGAAAATTTGGAGGGCAATTGCTGACATACAATTTCTAGCCGTGGTGGTTTCGGCCGTGGCCGTGGCCGTGGTGGCGAGGCTCCCCCTTCGTAAGGGACTCTTCCGACCAACATCTTCATCATGAAAGTTCCATCGACGCATTTGGCCGCATGAACGACGACGACATGGTGTACTCTAGGGATTACGGATGGTCGCGCTCCTCTTTGCGTTTCAGAAGCTCGTGGGGAAAAATATCTCGGTTGCACTGGTGGAGTTATTGAGGAACCATGAACGCCTTCGGTTAAAAAGGTCTACGATCAGGGTCATGATTTTGCCGCATAAAGAATCAGCTTTGTCAATGAAGCATTTGTGAACATTTTGATCGCCTGCCATAATACCGTGATCGCCGATCAGCAATAGCTGCTGAGACAGAGCGGTTCTGGGATATCTTGGGTCCAATGCAGTCATGTAGAACCCAATTGGGATGAGATGGTATATAAAAGCAATTCTCATCGTCACAAAATGCCCGTTGTTCGCATAACTTTGCGTTAGATGTCGTTGCAGTCCACGATACAATGTCTCTCCGTGTCATCTGTCATGTGGAGATTGGATCTCCATACGTCTCTCTCAGCTACTTAAGGCTGGATACCTCGTACCTACCTATCCACCTTTAGAACCCTTCGGACACAGCCTTGCTCTCTTAACGTAGTAGTAGGCTCTCAACATGGCGATTGCCAATTTGTCGAATTGCTGAACGCTCACCAGTCTTCAACTTGGCGACTGCATCCGTCATCTGCTGCCATGCCCACCATGAACCATCAACCCAATCCAGTGTGGGGTAATCCACAATGTTCTAGCAAAGATTACTTAATTATCAAGAGAAACCCTTGCCTTGGTATATGTAAGGCATCGAACAGAAGGTCGAACGTGGTTTTGTATCTCCTCAGGTACTCGCGTGGGGATATAGCTACGGTATGCCACCAGGATGCAGTCATCTTCCGGTACGGCATGAGACGATAGGAATGGTAATGTGGTATGACCTGGGGCGATTCACCCCGCTGAGGTATAGACACCCCCATGTTCACAGACGCTGCAGCAACTATACTCGGAATTGGTCTTCGAATCGCCATGTCCTTTCTCGTCAGATCCTATTGGGCAATCCGATCCGGCTTTATGTTGTCATTTGCGCATTCCAGATCATTGTCCAGTGTTGCCTTTCTGGCGTACTTGTGAGAATCACTCAGAGCTGCCTTAAACGGTGCTTAGCGTTTGTACATGAAGATCCGTTCAGCGAGACCGGCAGTCGTATATTAATACGTGTAAGAAGGTAGGTTACATGCTTACTTGGAAGCTCATCAACATCCTACATCCCACGCATCCCGCAGTTCCGTACCATTCCATTGTCCTCTCAACAAACCACACAAGCCGCCCAGACCCAATCCGCATAAGTGGCGGTATCTGCATAGCAATTGGTCATATCTCAGGCGCGATGATACGACGTGGGAGGGCTGTCAGGTGCATGCCACACAATGCGACGTCCACGGTTCTGCCCTTGGAGCCCCAGCCAACCAGTTAAGTGTGAGGGGTATGGCTCTGGTATATGATTGTGTGTTACGCCATGTATATTAACATCTTGAGCCGTATCCAATTATTGGTTGATATCTGTCCCAGAATCTAGTGTATATATCAACAAATTTTCATACAGCACATTATCAGTCACTTCAGCACTTGGAAATGCCCCACTGCTGAGCGTGATCGCGAGGGATATACTGCTTTGTGTGACTTTTGTTGTTTCGCGATTGCGCGCCAAACCTTCGATATCAAGCTTACTGGGAGAAAGTACTAGATATGCGTAAGTCCACACACTAAAGCCCCTCCGCCCACTCCGAACGCCCCGCGGGATTCCCGAAGCATCTATGGGAAAGAGTGAAAACCGCGTCTGCATCCTACATGATATTCCGCAATTATCCTCGAAAAATTGGATTTCTCCATGTTTCCCGCGACAACCTCTCGAGATACTGGTCTGGGCAAGACATGCGTTATGACGCGTGCTTGGGCAGAGAATCCAAAGCCGTTTTTGGTGATGGATGGTGGGGTTGTGAAGTCTCTCTGGCCTGGACTTTTGGCAAGTCTGGCAAGTCTGGGGTCCCACAGCGGGGGATCCTGAAGACTTGCCCCTCTTTCCCGCACGCCTCGAATCTCGAATGGACGCAATCCTCGTCCGTCACACGCGGTCTGGTCGAACTAGAGCTTCCATCCATGTCCATATGCCTCCTTAGTTGGCCCACGCTCTGCTCTTCCCTGGCCCTGGGATGCAACTATTGGCGAATGGCTGCATCCCCGGTGCGCGGACTGCTGGGACATGACAGTGACAATGCCTGTTCTTCTGCCTTACCTTCCATACCAGTCTCAGTCTGTACATGACCATGGATGTATTCGTGGTATGCACGTACATGTAGCTTTAAGAGTCGGCGCCAGGCTGCTCGCAGCAACGCAGCAACGTAGGGGCGCAAGGGCAGGGTAAGCAGACAGAAGATACATGTCGCTTAACCCCTCGACGCCCATCAATGATAGTGTGCCAGTGTGTGAGACGAGGTGCCAAGCGCGGGATGCTGTTGTAAAAGGTTTGTAGCTAACTTGGGTCTCCAGACAGGCCATGCGAAGCCTGAGGTCTGAAGCCCTCGCCATAAATTAGCATTTCTTCTTTCCCCGACCTCACTCAGCCCAACCCTCCCCTCCTTTATAAATACTTACCTGAAATCCAATTTGAGCTTGACCTTTTCTATACGTCTTCCATCATATAGATTTGTTCATCCCGGTTTTGCTGTCACCCCAGTACCCCTTTGTTGTTGATCTTGTACTTGATCTTCGCTGAATTCCTTCCTCGATACCCCGCTCCTGTTTGCTCACATTAATCTTTCAAGATGGCTCCCGAACTCCCCAAGACCATGAAGGCTCTCAGGTATGTCCACTGTGCCCATCATGCTTGACCTCTTTGGTGTTTATAGCCTTAAGCAATTGGTTTCTGCATCGATGTCGTCGCCACCATGAACTTAACATGTGTTAATCCTCTCGTCTCGTATAGATATGAGAAGCCGGAAGACTGGAGCATCGTTCAGGTGCCTCTGCCCACCCTCCGACCTGGTGATGTCCTCATCAAGGTCAAGGTAAGCTGTGCCACATATCCATGTGCTCCGGGTGATGTAGTAACATGGTCTGGTCTCTAGGCCTGCGGTGTCTGTGGTACCGATCTTCACATCCACGAAGGCGAGTTCATCGCCGAGTTCCCTCTCATCCCTGGTCACGAGACCATCGGTGAGGTCGTTGGTAAGACAAAAGATCCGCTGGATCCGTTCAGTGTGAAAGCGCCCAGCTAAGAACTATTCCAGCCATGGCCGACGACGTCAAGTCTTTCCAGATTGGCGACCGTGTCGCCGCTGACAACTCGGAGCTCTGCGGTCACTGGTGAGTCCATGTATTCCAGGTGCCATGCTATGAACACAGTGATTAATCTTTTCGTGAAGCTTCTACTGCCGCCGCGGCACCGCTCTTCTCTGCGAAGACTTCAAGGCTCACGGTGTCCTGGGTCTGGACGGTGGTTTCGCTGAATACGTTAGTTGTCCCTGTTCACTCCTATTGGGTGATATACTCACATGTCCCAGGCCTCCTACACACAAGGAAAACTCTTCAAGATCCAGAACCTTTCCGACGTTGATGCCACTCTGATCGAGCCCGCCTCTTGTGCCATGCACGGTCTGGAGAAGATTGCCCCTAAGGCTGGCTCTCACGCTCTTCTGATCGGAGCCGGTCCTACCGGTCTCATGATGGCCCAGTTCCTGTAAGCTTCCTGATGGGCTCCGGTTTCGAGTATCTACTGACACCGATGCAGGAAGAACTCTGGTGTCTCCCAACTGACCATCGCCGCTCCCGAGGGTTCCAAGATGGAGCTTGCCAAGAGCCTCGAGGCTGCCGACAAGTACGTCCCTCTGTCCCGCAAGGACGCCAAGCCCCAATGGGACCAGATCAAGGCGGACAACCCCTACGGATTCGATATCGGTAAGTTCGGGTTGTTAAGACTTGGGGCTGAATCGTCAAACTAACAGCTTATGTAGTCGTCGAGGCATCGGGTAGCGCCAAGGTCCTGGAGGACGCCATCAACTACGTCCGCCGTGGTGGAAAGCTCGTGTGCTACGGTGTCTACCCCGATTCCGCTCGCGTCACCTGGCCTCCTTCTAAGATCTTCGGTGATGGTAAGTCGCTGGTGTCCATATTGCCAGTCCTGGATGATCGAATCCGCTGACCAATCTTAGAAATCACCATCATCGGATCCTTCTCCGAGACCTTCATGTTCCCCGCAACCGTTGACTACCTCGACAGCGGCGTAAGTCCCACCATTCCTGATAGAGATGACGACTGTTTACTAACCTCTTCTACAGAAGGTCAAGACTGCTGGCATTGTCAACAAGACCTTCAAGCTGGAGCAGTGGGGCGAGGCTCTCGAGAGCATCCGCAACAAGTCTGCTATCAAGGCTGCTATCGTCTTCGATTAGATGTGGTCTCTACACTGTTAGGTCGGGTAGTCTGACCGATTAGACCTTTAGATGGAACAAAGTGGACGGCGCCGATGCCCATACCACATGTAGACACAAAAAGGTAGAAAGGGAGTGGGCGATTAGACCGTTAGAGTCTTGCCTTATATATCTATTTAGCCAGTGTTAAACAATCTACACCATAATTCTACCCCACATGTGCCCTCAAGGTGCCTGGAGCTCGGAGTCCGTTCTATACAGGGGTTAGTGAGCCACCGTTGACCAAGGCTGCTATTGTGGAACCAATCATAACTACATGCCATCATGATTGTGTCTCGAGATTTGGATGAGATCGAGATTTGGTGCGATCGCGTGGTATATCTTATTGATTGGTAGATTGGATACATACTCCGCCCCGCGAAGGAACCACCCAGCCTTGACCCCGACATATCAAAATATGCAGTTGGACAGCCAGATAGCAAAAGCTCTCCGCTTGGGATACTTCGGTTTGATTGTCAAGTTGTATTGAACAATCCTTGAAGGGTGTCAAAGGAGCAGCTTCGAGATACATACATTATATCCTGTCTTGTGGGAACGTCGGCCCAAGCTTATTACCCTCAAGCCTCAAGTCATTCCTAAACCGCCCATGAGTGGCTCCATTGCAATGTGGATTGACTACGACGCATGCTGTCATTGCTAATTATACTGCACTATGCTTTGATTCTCATTTGAGAACCGTGGTGCTCTTTTGGGAGCCTGAAATGTCGCGTGGTTGCATCTGATCAGCATGCTCTCTTTCCTAGGCAATGGTAATCAATGAGGGGGAGATAAGGCCGGGCTCTGCTCGAGCCACACGTTTGGAACCTCCAACGAAGGTTTTCTACCCAAAGCAAACATCGGATTACCAATCGTTTCATTAGTATCTCCTCGCTCACACATTTAAACTTGATCCGCAGATTCGGTCGCGGAAGCCTAAAGCCCCAGACCTCCCATTGCTCTTTCTACCATGGATCACCGGTCTGTTTTGATAGAGAAACCGCAAGAGCCGGCGGCGCGGTGCGTCTGGTGCCTCACGGCGTCGTTTGCGCTGTTCGCCCCCCTGATCAGCTACGCGGCGCGGTGAGAGGAAAAGGTCCGCGCCTGGCGCGCTTTCGCGACGGACTGGACCTTGCCCCCGGAGGTGCGGCACGCCCACGACGGCTGTACTAGGGAAGCCCGACCGCTGTACCACCGCCTCCACGCAGCGCAGGAAAGGGTCGCCCGGTGGGGGTACCCGGCGCTCTACGCGGGCGCGGGCCTCGTCGTGTACCCGCTCTCGCTTCTCAGCACCTCATGCGGCAGTGTGAAGCTGCAGTCCCACAAGTGGCGCAGATCCGACGCGTACCTGCGGGCCAAGGTCCCGAAGCAGGTTCACGAGGAGTTCATAGGGGCGAATATGCGGTATGCGAGGCCGCGCGGCTTGTACGTTACCTGCTTGGTGCGCATGTTGCCCATGTTTGAGATCGTCTGGGTGATCAAGAGGATGCTTGAGGCGAGAATGAAGAAGGAATCCTGGGAGCACTGCAAGAGGGCAGAGTTCTGCCTTTGAGTCAATGAAGGACATCCTGGCCTTTGCGGCAAAAGTAATTGGCAGCTGGCTGTGGTAATGAGGGACTGTGTATAAGTATCCAGAGCAAGAGGCTTTACTCTTTTAACTCGATGATAATCCATGACCGTGTAAGGCAGATAGTTCAACGATATGAACACCCATCCAGGCACACGGAGGTCCCATCAAAACCCGTCGTACTGCGTCGCGCCCCCATCATAGCTCGCACCTACTCCCACGAACCATAAGTTTGACGTTAGAAGGAGCAGGAGAAATAGGGCGCTTTCTCCCGTATCGACATTAGACAACGCCGACAAGCCCGCCCTCCCCTCAAACTCTGCTGGCCTACAGCTACCACAGGCCACGGATACCGATCGCGTTCCCTCCTTTGAATCGAGCCAAGCCCAAGGACCCCGAGATGAGTCTAGTGATGCTCCCCATTGAGTGAGGGTTCACGCTAGCATTCGCTCATGCACTTGAACGGAGCCATTCTGATGGGAAGGAAACGTTGGTCTTTGCGGTCGAGAGATAGCTGGTCAACCCGGTCGCACGTACCCGAGTCCCACCAGCCCATCGCGACGGATTTGGTCGCGCAGTACAGGTGATCAAACCGGCGTGCGTCTGCTTGCTGACCTTGGCTCGATGGTGGCTCCTGTTCCTCAGTGCTTTGGGGACCGAAGAATCTAGCCAGGAGCAGAGAGGATGAGGAGACGATTTGAACATCATCGAAATCACAGAATCGTTGCTGAAAGCGTCGTTGCATAGATCCATTCACCGGCGTGAAAAATATCTGGGCAGAGCTAGATATCATCAGTCTTGGGAAGTTTCTCATATCGAGCGTTGGTTTTGGTTACCCCTGAAGTTTACGAGCTACCCCTATTTCAATGGCAAGCTTTGCATGGCCAACCACCCACCCCACCTTGACAGCCAAGGTCGCCCACCCCAAAACGTGCTGCCACCAGCTCTTGCTAGCTTCATCTTAACAGAGCAGGTCCAACGAAGCGCAATCCAAAGGTGACGACCACAAGTTCACAGGCTACTGCACAGAACACAACACACGCGAGCTATGGTCCTGCCATCTCTGCTTCAATGTTTGTCGCCATCGAAGCACTGGCGTTCCAACTTGCTTTACGTTTCGTGTTTCGTTTTTCCTCTCTCGATTATATGATCCGAATCTTCTTCTAACCTATTCTAACCTAGTAGTACCTTTTTTCGTTTTCCTCTACAGTCTCGATTAACACTTTGACCCCCATTTGAAAAGCGAGCTCCTTCAAACAGCCCCAAACCATGCAGAGGAACTCCGTTAGTTCTTCAAACACTGCGTGCAACCAGCACTGCTCTATCGTTACCGCTGCCGTCATCACCAACATCACCAAGTCCATTTTTGCTTCACACATTTCATACTTTTGAAAACATCAATTCTGCAGCATTGGAAATTTGGTAATACTTTGAATGACTGCAGTCACCAGATTTGGTCTACTGTTACCATGGCCACCCAATTTCATTTCATACTGAGGGCGCTATTGGACTAGGTGGCTATTGTTGGTCTTGGGCAATGAGCACCGCCGCCTGCTCTGCCAACGCGTACACAGCCGCCTGAATATGCGACCCCAGCACGACAGGAATGACTGAAGCGTCAGCGACGTACAGCCCCTGCACACCGCGTACCCGCAGCGTCGATGGCTCAACTACTTTGCCCATGGCACATGTCCCCTGCCCGTGGTACGTTGAGATGGCTCCCGCAGCAACCCGGGCGTCCAGGTACGCGTCGTCTTCCAAGACGTCCCGCGCGTTGCTCAGAGGCCGCGCTGCGAACGCGCTTGGCGGGGTTTCCGACGCAATCACCTCCCGCCCAAGAATGGTAGAGTCGCTGGCCACCAGCGAAGCCATCTGTCGCAATGCCGTCCTCCACACGTGTCGGTCTACCTCAGTAGAGAGGTAGCGTGGGTCGATAACGGGTGGCGCACGTGGATCCCGCGAGGAGATAGTCACGCTTCCTCGCGACGTCGGGTGCAGACTTACCATGGTGGTGGTGATATGGGTGCCATCAACGGGGATGATGGGATCGGCCGAGGGAAGGGGAACGTAGAGGATAAAATTCTCCATATATAAGGGGTGTTGCGCGTCATTGAACCCGTTACTTTTGCCTTCTGCGGCTTGGTCGGCTTTATCCTTTGCGATGGCCCGGGCAAGCCCCTCGTCCTGCGGAATGACCGTCGACGTGATGAAGTCGTTGGCGTTGCCAAGGCCGAATTGCGGCTCACTAAACAAGGGGTTGCTAGAACCTAGTGCATAGCCCAGGCTTGGATCTTTGAGCTTCCAGAACATGTAGTACATCACATGGTCCGCCAGGTGCTTACCCACGTCGGGCATCTCGACCTTAGGCTCGATGCCATGCTTTGCCATGATCTCGGCCGGGCCGATGCCCGATAGCATCAGCAGCTGGGGGGTGCGATAGGCGCCAGCGGTGATAATGACGCGCTTAGCTTCGTACTCGGTGCCATTGGCCAGCCGAACGCCAGTGGCCTGGACACCACTACCGTCAGCACCGCCCTTAGACAACAGGACGGACTCCACCACCGTCTCGGTCAGGACTGTGACGCCATCGAGAGAGTACACGGAACTTGTAATCTGACGCTTTCCGTCGCGCCGGTTTTCGTACATCGCGCCGACGCCCTGTATACGCCCGGCGTTTGCATCGAGCTCTGGTAATACATCGACCCCGATCTGGCGCCAAGACTCCAGCACTTGGTCCCGGAGCGGATATTCACGTCCGGTGCTGGACGGCGTGGCTACATGTACCGGACCGTCCATTCCGTGCTGATCAGGGTGCTGCTTGGGGTCGCACCAATTCTCCGTCTTACGGAAGTAGGGCAGCTGCGAGTCATAGCTCCAGCGCTGGTCGTTGACCGTCTTGGCCCAGAGGTCGTAGTCGACTTTGTCGCCACGGATCCAGCCGCCTTGATCCCAAGAACCAAGATTAGCGGGCCAGTTCGGGAGAACTTTGGAGGGAAGATCAACATATCACGTACCGGTGTTGATGACGGATCCTCCGCCAAGGGCACGTCCACCCGCGTTCCCGATTTGTCGATTGCTCAGGTTGGCTTGAGGAACACTTGGCAACCATGTTAGCTTGCATGCTAGCTTGCATGCACGAGTGACAGTAGTCAAGCTGGTATTCAAGCTTACGTCTGATCGTTATAATCAAAGTCGCCCATGATCAGATTCGTCGAGTTGACATAGGTAATGTCTGTCCGATCGCTGACATCGGGCCCGGCCTCGATCAGGAGAATCTTGAGAGAGTGATCCTGCTCAATCAGACGGCTGGATATGACGGAACCGGCGATGCCGCCACCAACGACGATGTAATCCCACATGGCTGACGATAGCATGAAGATGCAGGAGCGAATGCAGCTGAATTGTGAAGGTGAGTGGGAGGGAAAATATGGTCAATGGAAGATGCAGGAACCAACGGTGCAAATCTCGCTTGCTACGCTCTTCATGGAGCAGGCCATGGGAAGGACACACACCGGCTCGGCCATATAGCAGGTATTGGTCGGTCGTATTGCTGGATTCAGCGAGGGCGTCGTTTTGAGCTGCAGTCGTGCGGCTCAGCTATGGCTGAAGTCTTCAATATGGATAGTTGCTGTGCCTTTCATGCGGGGCCGTGCATGACACCACTCGAGCCCACCGTGGGCTTATTCTTGGACCTGTTTCTTCCGTCGCAGATATTCATCTCTGTATTGGAAATTCGGGGCCATTTGCTCGCCCTTCTGAGCTGACCACCCTACCCCGGTCAGCCGTGCCCCCGGCACCCTTCCCCGAGCCGACCCGTCCCATATATTATAATCCACAGCTTCATTTTATTGCAGTCGCCTATATGACCCGGCATGTCATTTCGGGAAACCCCCCGCGCGAAAGACCTGCGGAGCATCCACCGTTTCCGCTTGCAACTTTTGCTCCGCGGAGGATCCGCTATCCACGATGGCATTTTTCTTGCCCAAAGTCTTTTCTTCGCTCTTTATCAATTCCAATACTGTCGTAGCCTATATGTTAGCAGTGATTGCCTATTCAGTATGTGTTTTACAAACAGCCTTGCGCCCGATATGTTCTACCATCCGCGCCCCCCTGCCTCCAATTTACTCCGCGCATCAATGCAAGTCATCAGTCTCCGGTCTAGACGTGTGATGCTTGCTGCAACCTTCCTGCCGACTGCCCGCATGTTCTGCTTTGGGATGTATGAATGAGCATAATGAGGCACAACGGTACCTTGTTAGGTGCCATTGCTAATCGCGAATTGCCTTCCTGCTGACTTGACACCCCTACTGCTGTGTTTCGCGATTGTCTCTGTGCCGCATCCTACCTCTGTATAACTATGGTGGTCCACGACTTTACGGCCTCCATGCCCGGCTGCCGCTTTGCCCATTCTATTCTCAAAGTTAACCGGACACGTCTGAGGTAGTGAAGGCGTCGTTCTACTCAAGAAGTTATGTATTTATCTCCACGGCTAGTCATCGTAGGTGATGGTACCAACCTAACCATCATTGAGACCGACTTCGTTCCCCCCACCGCGCACGGAGTGAGCATTATCGTCGCCAACGTCGTTCTCGTGGTTTTGACGGCGGTATGGACAGCCCTTAGGTTTTGGTGCCGCCGGCTAAAAGGTACTGGGTATTTCGCAGAAGACTGGATGCATCTGGGCGCCCTGCTGTGCTTCTACGGTCTCATCGCCTCGAGCTTCTCCATGGTGTTTTTAGGCGGTGCGGGCCATCATCTGGGGGAACTTCAACCACAGCATATTATCCGTCTTTCCAAGGTTAGTATTTCATTTACGTGTTACTGCGCATCCCATAGTCTACACAATGATTGTGATATCATATAACTGTCGCATGGAACCGCTAACATTCTGATGCAAACAGGCCACGTACTCCGTACAGGTTCTGTTCGCCTTCTCTATGGGCCTGGTCAAGATGAGCATCCTCTGGATGCTCAAACGCATCTTTATTACCCGAGAGTTCGCCATCGCCGCCAACATCGTCATGGCGTTCACCGTCGCCTGGGCTCTGATGACGATCCTGATGGGGCTGCTCATCTGTCACCCAGTCGAGATGAACTGGAACCCCTTTACGCCCGGGGGAAGTTGCGGCGACCAGGTTGCCGCGTTTGGGGCCGTAGGTATCATCGACATGATCAACGAGTTGGCCATTCTGATACTGCCCATCCCGATGGTCCTGCAGTTGCGGATGCCGTTCCGGTACAAGGCGGCTCTGTTCTGTGTATTTGGAGCTGGTGTTCTGTAAGTCCTTTCCACATTGGTGTCTTATCACCATCAAACCGCCTTATGGGGGAGACATTGTATTAGCAGGATCCTCTTTCTGTTGTTGACGACAAATTTGGCCAAGGTACTAACAATATCCGAAGCACCTTGGTATTTGCCGCTGTTCGACTTTACACCGTTATGCACGTCGACTTTACCGACATGTCCTACTCAGCGGTCAACACCACAACATACAGTGCGGTGGAGCCGGCGATCGCCATCATTGTCTCCTGCAGCCCGACCCTCCGACCAGTATTCGATCGGGTGTTCGGTCGCGTCTTATCCACCTTTTCAAAGAGCAGCAGTGAGCCAGCGGGGACCGAAGAGGGCAAGAACAGAAACGAGGTGACACTGGTGACGTTTGGGCATGGCAGCCGAAAGCTGAACAATAAGAATAAGAGGAAGGATATAGTGACGACCAAAGGGTTCACGGTGATGGATGATGATGATGATGACAGTGACGGACAGCAGCAACAACGGCGGCGGCTCGACACGCGGGCCACCCACTCTGATGTTGGTCCGGAACCGCATCAGTCGGATGGTTGGCCGGGATGTTCAAGCCGCAATTCAGCCGAAGCCGGCTCTGCTAGAGGTATACTCGTTGCAAATGAGAGCTTTGTCAGGCCAGAGCAATCAGTTTAAAGGACGAGCCTGTACTTGTGTCATTTGCAGTATCTGTAGGAATGGAATAACCAAACCAAGGACTTTCCTCGATCACCTCGTCACCGCCCACAATCCCCCTTTCCACTTTTATTGGGGCGTACTACAGTCACTCGCAGTGTTCACGAAGATACGCTCGTGCGTGGTTTGTGCCAGATTACTCCATTATTTCTGAGAACTTGCTTCGGACTTCTCAGGCCGCAATCGCCACATTAGCCGCGATTTGGAAATCCAACTCCCTGGTAGCGTTTCTGCCCGCGTCTTTGGCAAAGGCCCAGCCGGAGGGCCGAGAGTTGTCCTTGCGGTACACCTTCCCGTCGACGGTGACGCGCTCGACGTGTGGGAACTGTTGGAGGTGTCGCCACATCTCGGCGACGTCTCGATCCACATCAAACCATTAGGTCTGCCACCTTGATATTCTCGGCTGTCTTATGCCTAGATCTAAGTACTTCAAGGTATCTTTAGACCTGCTCAAGGCTTGGAAATTTTGGGCGTAGGTAGCACCGGGATGGCCATCCCATACACCACCGTTTACGGCATTGCCGTAAAGAAAGTGTTTCAGCGAGTGGCAGTTCATCAGGAGCGCGGCAATGTTAGAGTTGCTCAGAGTGCGGCCTTGCATACACACCGATCGTAGGCCTTTTGGCATCCACATCTCCAGGTCTTTATAGTCCAAGACGGGATCCGTAACTACCCTGCCATATTTTCTCAAACACATAGTCTTGAGGTTTGGGAGTCGGGCAAGTAAGTCGGTATATTGATCGAAGATCCAGTCTATTGTTCCCTGAGATGTTCCCAACACCAAGGTAGTGACTGATTCCAAAGATTTGAAACCGAATGCGGTTCGAAGAGGACCAAGGGGAACAGCGGGTAGCTCATAGTATTTAATCTCAATATGGAGATAGTTCAGGTTAGGGAGGAGGAAAAGGAGACTTTGAATCATGGCTGTATTATCCAGAAACCCGCTGGGATACTCGGCGAGGCCGTCACGGCATAAACCTCGGGCAACCTCCTCGAAGGCAAGCCGCGCGCCGCTTTGGGTCGGAAGATTGGGTGTCACAATCTCGATGCCACGTACTAATGAGGCCAATCGTGGTTTGAATAGAAGTTGTTTCCGAAAGGGGCCGAGTACATCCAAGGATTCCACTCGAGCACACTCGCTTTCCATACCAAAGTTGTAGTTGCATGCGAAGTATGGTCGACTGGTATTCATTCTGCGAAACCTCAATAATAGTGGTTGAGCGATATCCCGCAACACTTTTGAGGTCCCGCACAGCCTTTGCAAAGCTAGTCGAGCTAACTGAGCATCGGCATTCCAACCAGAAACTGAATAGAAGCGGGCATCCTGCTGGTCCGCAAGCTCAGTACAGATGGCAGTCCATAACTCGAAGGGGAAACTGTGGCAAACAGAGGTTGCGCCGTTTGTGTGTTGATCCTTGGGAGCCATATTGGGAACGGGCTGGTGCTCGTTTGGTTGCTTGAACTCCGTTTCGTAGGTGTTTGTTGTTAGACGCCTATCTAGTCTGGTAATGGAAAGAGTGTACCAACGAAAAGGAGTTCAATCATTCGAGAAACGGAGCAAGAGTGGAAAATATTTTCATACTTTTCGCTACCTAATTTCTACTAGTCTATAGCTAAGTCTATTCTTGATATGTAACCGGTGCTGATTAGAGGCGATTTTTAGAAATTTATTATTGTAGTCTCAACAAAAATCATAATGAAGAAGCAGTAAGGCAGTCATCGACCCAGTAGGTGCAGACCAGGCCGGATGGGAACAGTCCCTACCGGCTAAGAGCTAAAAAGGGGCGATGTTGAATATGGGCATGTCAAACTTCGCCGTTCAGCTCGATCTTTGTGATGTCGAAGTTGAAGACATAGATGCGGTATGCCAGCAAAACTGCCCTGAGAAGTTCAAGAAGCCTCTTCGCCGCAGTGAGCACATTTTCTGAGGATAGCAACGAGCAATTGAAGAGATGAAAGTCAAACGGTGGTTAGAAGTAGAAGGTAACACAGATAAATTAAATAACAAAACTGGGAGTGAAAGTCCTGGGCAACCTCCAGACTTATGTTGAGTAATTCCACGTTAACCGTGGAGCATTCCAGCCCCTATTCAAATGAGGCGGCGAATAGCAAAACAGAAAGCCTTCCGTCCCCACCGTGTTATACCTAGTAGTATCTAGATTAGACATTTGTAGAATATGCCAAAATTCCAGGGTCCTCAAATGGATTAACTGAGATATCTCTACACCCTTTATTGACTCTATTTTGACGGAAATGTCTATCGTTCTCCCTGTTTTATGAAACTAGAGTACATTCTTAGTGGGTAGAGCGAGAAGCCTAATCAGCTCAGATACATCATCAATATTCTCCAAGTTCAAAACTAGGTCTTCTATCCTCTGCAAGCGTTGTTGGTCATCGACGGCGGAAGGGGTCAGCTTGCGGTACTTGCGTCGAATGTCTTCATCCGTGATAGGGGGGTTGTATCCCCGCGGCTGGTCCAAGACATTTTCGACCTGGATGCCGTCATCGAACTCGACAGCAATGCGCGCGCCACACGCGAAGTGCGGTTGGTCGAAGTGCGGGTCGTGGTAGCAGGTGGTCTTATGCACCAGATCCCATACCTCATCTCGGTTAAGGTTCCTGTCGGCGAACTGCTCCAAGAGCACCTGGCCGTCCACGAGCTGCGAGGCACCGATGTAAGCCGCGTCCATCTGCGCGCCCGTAGTTTCCAAGGGTCGCTGGAAGGGCTCCCAGCCATCATGCGCAAATATGGGACCGGATAAGCCAACCCGGATGCCCGTGATGTGGGGAAGCTTCTCCGCCTCGAACCTCTCCGGGTACTCCTTCTGCAGCTGAGCGATGGCCTCCACCTGTCCATGGCAGCCGCCTACGCACGCGTGAAGCTTGACACGAATGCCGAAGATTTCCCACCGCTGTCCCAGCTCGTCAACGACACGGCGGACATCGTAAGGCGGATCGGCCCCATTCCCTTTACTGAACATGCTCAAAAATCCGCCGTAGCGGCGCTCCAACACCTTCTTGATCCCCACATACCCGTTGCGCGCAAGTAGGGCCCCGAACAGCCCCGCGCGTGCCGCAAAGGCGTGCTGCACGCGCTTGATCATCCCCTCGTACGTCGCCGACATAAGCCCGCCCGCCTGCGTGCACGCGATGCCGACGGCGGACTCGGCGTGCTCGACCGAGAGGCCCAGGAGGCGGGCGCTGGCGAGGGCCGCAGCGGGACAGCCGAAGATGACGCCCGAGTGCCAGCCGCGGGTGAGCAGTTCGGCGCCACCGAGGGCTAGCCCTGCACGGGGCCCCGTTTCGAAGCCGACGACGGCGGCGAGAAGAAAGTCGAGACCCGAAACCACTTGCTGTTTGGACTTGTCACCCCTGCCGTTGCCGGTGGAGAGACACTGGGCGGCGGCAAGGAGAGCCGGAAGAACCACCGACGCGGAGTGCAAGGGAGCGGTACTGTGGTAGTCGTCTAGTTCGGTTGCCTGGATGAATGCGCCATTTAAGATGGTGGCTGCCAACGGACCAAGTTTCTTTGCAATGCAGCTACAATTAGCCAGTGAATAGGGGGAGCTTGGGAATACCTTAGGCTATCCGAGCATTACTAACCTCACTATAACCAATGACACTACAGTACCCAGGAGGCTCGTAGTCCAAAACGGCTTCGGCGCATTGTTCCGACCAAGGCACATGACCACCGACCATGCCACAAGCTATTCCATCCAGTATCAGATGCTTAACTCTCTCGAGGACTGATTTTGGGATGTCCGTGACTTTTAAACTCATCGCCCATTCACATAGTGCACTGGTCGTACCAGCATCCTCGTCCAGGGCCAGCGCAAAGTCCGTCTTGTTGGGGTGCGTATGGCTCAAATCGGCAGAGCCATCAGCGATCGCGAGGTCGGCCATGGCAAAGTAAGACATGTAGTAGCGAGTATACACCTACAGCCAACTCAAGGTAGAGACCATTGTGAAGAACAGGAGAAGCTGGGGGACCTTATGCGCTGCCAAGGACAGGAGTTTGTTTTAAGCAGGCAATTGCCCAGAGACTATTCTAGCCGAAACGTATCCGTAGCCGTGGGCATAAAACCTGCTTCATTATGAGGCTTTTCTCTCTGCTTGGTCTGGATAGCATGGAAAGTGTATGATCGAAGTTATTGGAAGCGATTGTGCTAAGCAGCTGGCTGCAACGACCGTTATCCCCGTAAAGACCGAAGCTGGAATACGTAGCCGTGTCGGTTCCGAATCCATCCACTCGGAAACACCGAGACCCGCAAATCAACGACTACTTCAGAGTAGTACCTCCATTAGAGCTTACGATTGACCCAGTAGCATCTGTGTTCTTGATGAGATAGATATACGCCTCAGCCACCTCGTCGGGCGAGGCCGGCTTCCCCAACAAGCTCTGCTCCACCACCATCTTCTTTATGATATCACGATGCTCTCCCCACATCTCCGTGTCCGTCGGCCCCGGCGCCACGACGTTGACGCGGATGGGGGCTAGGTCGACGGCCAAGTTTCGAGCCAGACCGTGCTGCCCCGACACGAAAGCCGCCAACACACTGTAGCCCGGGACCGGCTTCTCGGCAACCTGACCCGACGTGAAGACGATACTCGAATTCGACTTGGACACCCCACTGCTTTTAAGGAATCGAGGCGCCAGCTTGCCGATGAGCATCGGTACGAAGAGTGGCAGGCGGGCCAACTCGTCCGCGGCGGCCAAGTCGATCTCCGCGATGGGTTTGGGAACGCCGCGACCCGCCGTGTTGATGATGTGGTCGAGCGGCAGTTGGCCGCCTTGGGTGACCTCGGTGAGCAGCTTTTCTAACTCCGCCTCGGGGTCGGCACCGGCGAGGTTGACGACGTGGCCGGAGACCTGGCCGTTGCCGGCGTCATCGCCGCCATCTAGTCGAGAGACGGCGCTTTGGACCTTTTCGGCGCTCGAGGATGCGATGGCCACTTTGGCGCCATCGGCAAGCGCGAGCTTGGCCACCGAGAAGCCCATGCCGGAGGAACCGCCGATAATCAGTAAGCGTTGTCCTTTGAGCGGAGCCATCGTGAAGTGATTCCTTTTGTAGGGTTAAGGCTCGGTGGAATATGATGTGCTGAAATACCTTTACTGTTCAATTGACTTATCGAGGAATTGGGCTTGAGGATGAGCGAGCTCTGATGAAGATTTTAAGAGGATATAAGGACAAGTAGAACATTCCTATATTACTAAACTGTTATTATATTTCATTATACTGATACTCGGAGTTTACTATGGGTGGAAGGACTCGCGGCCCCTAAGTCCGGCCTAACAGCGCAAAAGGGGTTAACTCCAGCCAGTAAAAGACGATGACACGCCAACCGGAGGGATTATAAAGTCCGTCATAGATACCCCCCCTGCTGGTGTTTCCTACTGCGCGCCACCTCGGAGCAATTATAAAACCAGCTTATGCGAGACATGGTTGTAAATCCTACTTCACGAGACCGGTAGTCTTCCGAGCATCAAATCAACAAGAATGACATTGAAACGCCCCTATTCTGTGCCTACCAAGATAAAAAATTGCATCGACACTTGACCAATAACAATAAGGAGATATCATGAAACCAGTCTCCCATCATACCACCAGCCTCTGCAACGCTGGGCTCTGTGTGATTTCCGCCACCTCCTTCACGAAGGCGTTGCTGAGTGAGAACGGCTTTCCCACCACATTTGGAACGAATCGGTCCACGAGTCTCTCCGGTCGTATGCCCTCGACCTGGATGCGACTGCGCAAGAAGTCTCTCCAGGCCGGGACCCCAGGTTGCAACCGACTGGAATGGAACGGCACGTCGATGCCGACCAGAGGAATCGTGGCCTTTCCCCTGCGGAGCTCCACTCCAAGTGGGAGAGTTTTAGAGTGTTCGATACTCATAGAGATAGCCTTTCCAAGCTCAGTTGCACTCGGTTGCGGTGAAGCCAGGAACTCCTGGATTGATGCTGGCTTGATCTTTTGCACGGCGGCGCCGTCGAGTATCTCGGTGAGACAGTAGAGGTTCCGGACCTGTTAAAGTAGGACTATTAGTATGCTGTGAAGCCCGAGAGGGAGATTAGAATCGCTCGAAAACACTCACATGACCAGCGCAGACATATTGGTCGCCTTCAACGTTGAAGTTGACAATCTCCAAGAGCTCCCCGCTTTCTTGGTGGATATGACGAACGATATGTCTCAGCGCGTTATCATCAAAGTCTGGGACCAGGAAAACATCGCATTAGCTGGGAATCACTAGAAGGGCATGAACTGTGGTACAACTTACGTTTTCCAACCCTGCCTGGGTTCGCTGCTGCCATGGAGTAGCCCGTATGCCCATCTGCATTACGCGGAATGGCCAACTGCATAGTCAATCCGCGGTAGATGGTGATGCTGAGCACATCTTTAATACTGACGAAGTCGGCCATGGATGAGAGCGCCCCGTACTCGCCCAAGGAATGGCCAGCGAAAACGGCATCTTCCTGGATGAGCCCGTGTGCTTTCATGTGCGCGAACGTTGCCCTCTCGACCAGGATGATGGCAGGTTGCGCGAATAGCGTCGACTGCAACAGCCCGCGCGAGTCGCCGAAGGTGTGCGACGTGGAGTTGCGGCTTAGCCCCGGGATAATAGGCATGGCAATGCGCGTCCCGTCGTCTTGAATCACCTCGGATTTCATGTCCAGGTAGTTCTGGAGGATGCGCTGGCCCTGGCGGCCTCGGAAGTGGATGGTGAGCTCCTTGGGGTTCTCCCTGATGACTCGGAGGATTGACCAGCCTGTTGACAGCGACTGATTAGCAAAGTGATCTCGGTTTGGGGAGAAAGGGGTATATGAAGAAGTAGGTTTCATCGCGACTTACCATATGTATCTTTGATATATCCATCCATCTCGTCGAAAATGGCCTTGGCGACAGGACTCGTCTCGTACAGAGCCATTCCCATCCCGGCCGATTGGCTACCTTGGCCCGTGAAGAGATACGCCGTCGAGGGTTGCTCGACTTCGGCCTCGCCGCGGAGCACCTCCTCTCCGGACTCTCCCTCCTGCCGAACGACGACCTCAAATACCATCCGACCATTGCTCATGGCGGTGTGGGCGATACCCACGACGAGACGGTCGTCAGGACGGACCATACCGACGAACGAGGCATCGAAGCGCCGCAGGCGGTGTGGCTCACCGGGGACCACGAGGTCTTCCACCACCTTCCTCGCCACTGCAGCAGTGTACATGCCGTGCATGATGGGACCGGGCAACTCCGCCAGCTCGGCGAAGATGGGCGACGCGTGGATCGGGTTGCAGTCGCCCGAGACCTCGGCGTAGAGCTGGGTGTGCGAGGGTGCCACCACGGTAACTTCTGACTCTGCGGCCCATCCGGGGTTCTTCAGGGGCACCTTGCCACCGAAAACTTGACCCTTGCGCTCCAGAAAGTCCAGGACCGGGTTTCCGAGACTAGCTGGCGCGTCGAAGGACACAGAACCTATCTTGACCCTACTGCCGTTCCAGAGCAGGTGCTCAACAGTGCCGCGGATCTCGAGGTTAGGGGACTTGGTGTTCTGATCAACCCATTTACTATGGGTGCGCGTCTGGAAGACCAATGTTTTCCCCACGAGTGGAGTAGACGGGTCATCTAGTCGGAGCCATGAGCGATCACGAAGAACAGCTTCGTCGATCTTGGTCCCAACTTTGAGCTCCATGTCCGGCTCCTGCTTATACCTGAACGTCTTCTCATAGTCGGTAAACTTCCCCTTGATGAAGAACTCCGACGTCACCGTGGCCATATGGCGGCCATCCCGCAGGAGTTTCGCCTCGACCGCGATCGACTTGCCTGAGGGCTGGATCGTCACGGACCGAACCGAGGACTCCGTGGTGACGGACTCGCCCGCGCACATCGGGGCCGCGCCGGAGACGTACTCGATCCCAATGGACTGATGCACAAGGCGTAGGATGTCGCCCTCGAGATCGTCGATCAGCAAGGGGCTCATCAGGACGTCCCAGGCGGCGATGACGGCGGTCTCGAGAGGTGGCGTCTTCGATTGGCTGGCCACGCCAGAGCCGTCGGGGAAGGCGTGCGAAACTGCCGAACACAAGGCCTGCTGCAGATCTTGAGTGAACTTGAACTCGTCGCCGAGGAAATGGTCCGTCAATACGCCAGTCCTTGGGCCATTGCTTCCAAGCCACAATTGGGCATAGAAGTCTTGGATTCGGCTATTGCGACCGGGAGTAGAGTCGATGAGCTGCATGTTGTGTTCGTCGAATTCCCATTGGAGCGTCAGGGTTGCGGGACCCCTGGGAACCGAGTCGCGGTGAATGAATTCGACCTGCAGCTGCTGGCCCGACGATGAAGAATTGGCGGTCTTGACGCTAACAACTGTCTGCTCGGTGGTGTCATCTCGAAGGGAGACCTGATCCAGTGTCCGATTGAGCACCAACGAGTACCCATGACGGGGCCCGAAGATGCGTCGGAATGGGTTTGATCGATGTCTCTTCGACGCGGCCTCGAACAAGTTCTCATAGACAACGAGGGCAAGAATAGCTGCGCAAGTATAGGGCTTGAGGCATTCGACCCACTCCGTCTGACTGGGTAGATCCTGGCTAGGCACAGGCCGTACCACGATGGCGCTTTCCGTCTCATCCACAGCTATCCTGTCCGATGTGAATACTATAGGCGGCATGAGACTTGCCGTGGGTGCTGGCTCATTGACACTGCAGGGATCCTTGAGATCTACACGTAGCAAAGCGACTAGATCGTTGTGGATCTCGTCTAGGATCTCCTTGGAGGACTGGTCGTCGCGGGTCGAGTACCGCACCGACACGGGACTTTGCAAGATGCACACGCGCTCCGGGTCCTGTCCAAAGACGGCGTCCAGGTCTTCGGATTGCCACAGGGAGTCCTTCTTGAACCAATGCTCAAAGTCCTCGTCGAAAGCCACGACGAAGTTGATGGGCTTGCGGTCGCGCCTCTTGCACGACTGGATGAAGAAGCGGACGTCTTCGGGATGCAGCAGCTGCTCGACGATTTCAGGGCAGACTCGGGACAGCTCCGCGACCAAGATCTCCGGTTCGTTCAGTAGAGATGGGTCGAAACCGAAATGAGACCCTTGTCGTTCGAGGGACCGGGTAGCGAAATCGGAGAAAAGCGCGCGGTAGGATATGTCCACCCATCGCTGCTGATGACTGACATACATGAGCTTGACGATGCGGGCTAGCACTTCCGCATAGGTCATGTCTTCAATATCCACGGCTTCACCTTCCGAGTTGGCACCAAACCAAGGCTTGGAGAAATCCGCGTTGAGCCGCCGAATGATCTCAGGCTTGCGTTTCAGGAGCGCCGCCTTGCGCTCCGACTTGGGGAGGTTGAATATGGTATCGTCCATCTCCTTCCAAAGCCGAACACCGCGCGTGGCAATCTTGTGAATGGGCTGGCCCATCTCTGAGGTAACAGTCAGCACACCACCTGCCTCGTCAGCGGTGCTCAGGTTGTACGATTTCTCCCAGCCAGCGTCATCGACGCCAGGGGTCTTGACCAAGAGTCTCTTCACACCTGGAGAAGTGTGTGCGTCGGTGGCAACCATCACCCGGCTGCCCATCAAGACGCCGTCGCAAGGCATAGCCGGTCTTCCGAAACGGAGCGACCAGGTTCCTGTCAGGTAAGGGAAGATACCGGCACCGTCTCCAAAGCCGCTTCCAGCTACAAGATAGAGGTTCGGATAGCGCCGGATCTCGGCGTACATCTCCAGGAGCGGTTGGTGGAAATCCTCGTACGAGTGATGACCGCCGCCGCGACCGCCGGTCCATTGGAGGATGACGGGGAATGTAGGGTGTGCCTTGGCGATCTGGATGACGTCGCGGATGGCCCCGATGGAGCCCGGCTTAAAGGAGATGTGCTCAATACCCAAGGTCTCGATGTACTGCGCCGCAATCTCCGGGGATGGTACGCCGGCGCCGATGGTGAGTCCGCGGATGGGCACGCCCTGGCTTATCAGCTGGCGAATGAGTGGGATTTGGAACCCTATAGCGAACGGGTCGACGTAGATCAAGTTACAGGTGATGCTCCGTCCCGCCGGAATATTGGCGGCCACTTTTTCGATGGCGGCCGTCATGGCGACGGGGTTCCAGTAGCCACCGCCGGCCAATTCGATGTGGTACCCGGCCTGGGTGACGGATGCGACGAAATCCCAGGGTACGGTCGTCGGCGTCATCCCGGGCACGATGATGGGCGGGGCTTTGAGAACGTGGTTCAGACGGGTCTCAAGTCTGTAGTGGCCATCTTCGGCAGATTTGACGAGACGGGGCTTAAACTGCTCTTCCCAAGACCCTACTGGGCCGCTCAGGCCGGAGATGGCACTTGTCGGTGCAAAGATCTCAGCTTTCCCTCCAATTATGGCAGAGTCGGCAGTGTCGAGCTTGGTGCCATCAATGACCCGGATTCCACGACCATCTACGTTCTGTTGAACCATACCAGCAAAGCGCCCAAGGCCGAGGGTGATGATATGCGACAAATTGACCCCGCTATCGATTTGAAGGGCTTTGGGCCAATTCACTACTTTGGTTGTGATGGCGTCAATCAGCAATTGTGCAAGGTCCGCCTCTGGCTCGTAGACTGCGCGCAAGTCTAGTCCCTTCTCGGTCTCGAAGACCGGGATCCGTATGCTGCTGACTTTCGCAGCATCCGGCCAAGAGGTGGACATTCTGGCGGCGACCTTGTCTGCTGCCCCTTGCAGATAGGGTGTGTGGAACGGTGCGCTGACCGGCAGGAACGAGAGGGCAATGACTGGCTTCCTCTTGCTGTAGGGAATGCGGCTCTGATCTAGGCCGTCCTTTGCTCGAATCTCGCGTAGTCGGAGAACCAAGCCTCGGAGGCTTCTGGGTGGGCCGGCAACAACATGATCTGTGGGGTTGTTGATGAGGGAAAGATAGAGGCGCTCCTCCTCCGGGAGATGCTTGTTCCCTCCAGTGATCAAAGCCTCCAAAGCCTCCTTGGGCATACCGCGTACCAGCAGCATGTGCGAAGGAACACCCTCCCCACCATTTACACAATCGTTGACCATGGCGGGGCTGAGAGAAGATTGCGGCGCCGCCATCTGACTTTCGTAGCCGATCCAGAACAGGAGCTCGACCGCCCACTTGGCTTCGACGAAGAAAGACTCCCAGTCGTGCGCCTTGGCTACGGCGGCAGCAAGCACGATGCCCTGCGAATGGCCTGTAGTGCCCTTCAGACTCTGGGCTAGCTCCCCTGGCGTCTTCCCTAGCACCTGCCCCAGGATGTAGTAGTGGAGCAGCCCTTCGATCCCGATAATGGGGAAGCTGACCGCCGCACCGGCGATGAAGCTCTTGCTTGGTCGCTTGATCGGGTCCTCGAGCCACGCCAAGAGGTCGATCTCTCGGCCCAGGTAGAACGCCTTGGTATCCTGGTGGCTGGTAAGTGTGCGGAGCACGCTACTCAGGGAGGCGACCAGAGGTGCCAGGAGAGGCTTGTACAACGAGTAAAGCTCCGCTACGTTCTCGACGCAATTGGGATTAGAAGAACTTTGGCCGCCGAATGCCACCAGAATCCGGTTGGTGCTCCTCTTTCTAGAGGTAAGCGCGCTGGAGGCCGATGGTAGAGGGATGGCTAGTCTAGCGACGAGTGCCATGTATGTACGTAGAATGGACTTCCGTGCAGTGGCGCCTTCGTTGAGCCCGGCCAGAAAACAGTGTATCTCCTGGTCGTGCATGACTTCTGATCGTACAGCGTTGAACAGGCGTGTAATGATGGCAATGGGAGCGCGACTTGTTAGAATGTAGTCCAAAAAGCCGAAGGACAGAGTCGCTGTCGAAGTGGGAGGCACTTTGACGCCATTGCTGTCGCCTTCTCCTATCTCTTCCAGCGATGAGAGAAAGCTTCTTCTATACTCGCTGAGCTGTGTCACGTCTGAAGGACGCAGGGAAAGTTCAATTTGGACAGACTCATAGGATATGGAGAATGCTGTGAAGTTCCCTGGAGTCATAGGAGTGAAGAGACCAGGAGTGCCAAGCATCCCTGGACTCCGGTAGATTTCGTCGAATGACGAGGTATTTCCATCTGAGCTGGGCATGATGATATATGTGTATGATGTTTGAGAAACGAAGAGGCTGCGAGATATAGAAGATATTGATTGATATGAAACTGATACGTAAATCACACTTCGTGTGTTCAAGATGGGTGCGAGCCCCTGAGATCGAAAAGGGAAAATCTCAACATCAACTGGATACGATTGACTCAGAGATCTTGTTCCAAGGTCAATGTATCAGTAAGAAAAGGTAAATCCAGTACGATTGAATAGTTGAACTGATTATGAGTGGCATATGGGGATTGTTGGGTTCATGATAATTAAGAAGGTCTATTGAGATATGCTTCCAGCTTTGTCGACCTAGTTATCGTTATCGAACTAGCGCCTCGATTAAACCGCCATCATATCGTTTCAACCAGAGAGACTGTCGCCATGGCCGCGCGTTTTCCACGCTCACTCGGGCACCGTCTACTGCAAAGACACATTCCGGACGCGATCGACATACTCCCGATAACCACGGGTGCCCTCCCGGGAACGGATACATGACCTCGGCCATCCTGTAATTCTCGCGATCCTCCGAAAATAAGCCATGTAGACTTTGGCGGAAGATTGGAACAAGATACGGACCGTACCGCCAATGAGCCTCAGCGAGGCCCGATTTCGGGCGACGGGCGCCGAGGAGCGAGCGCGACCGGGACCGCATGCCGAACACCGAATCTACCCCAACTACCCCACTCACTACCACCATGTTGCCGGCCTCCAGAGCATCTTGGTGTAAGATCAAACTACCAGATAGCTGATTTTATGAGCTCATGTAAGGTAGAATTGGTTCGCATCACAGCTTTCCTCTTGCAACCAAGCTTCTTGAAGACGATAACCTTAAGCGACAATGTCTATTCCACAGCCAGACGATAACTCGGAGAGACCGTATGACGAGATCATCGATCTCATCGTCGACTATGTCTACGATTACGAGGTTGTGTCCAAGCCGGCGCTAGCCCGAAGCAAGTTGGCCCTCATCGACTCCCTGGGCGTCGCCATAGAGAGCTTAGCCAGGAGCAAGGAATGCACCGCCCTTGTCAAGCCAATCCTGGAAGGGGCAACCTCAGTCCCCGGGGGGTTTCGACTACCGGGAACAAGCTATTCCCTGGATCTGCTGCAAGGTGCCTTCAACATGGGTGCCATGATTCGATACCTTGACCACAATGACGCCTTTGCTGGCGCTGAGTGGGGCCACCCCTCTGGTATGTTACTATGTTCATGCTTACGATTTTGCCAATGATCAGACACTGTTAGCTAATCAGACGATACATGTAGACAACCTAGGAGCAATCTTGGCAACAGCTGATGTGCTGACCCGACAGGCCCTGGCACAGGGCAACAAAGACGGCGTCATCACCATCAAGACGGTCTTGATCAGCTTGATCAAAGCCTATGAGATCCAGGGCGTCTTCCAAATCCGCAACGCCTTCAACCGTGTGGGCCTCGACCACACTATCTTGGTCAAAGTCGGCTCCACCGCCGTCGTCTCCTGGATGATGGGACTCGACCGTGAGCAGGCCCGCTCCGCCGTCTCACACGCTTGGGTTGACGGCCACCCCCTGCGCATCTATCGCCAGGCCCCCAACGCGGGCCCGCGCAAGGGCTGGGCCGCGGGCGATGCCTGCATGCGCGCTGTCCACCTCGCGGGTTTGGCTCGTGCCGGTCAGCCGGGAATCCGTACGCCCCTGACTGCGCCGCGATGGGGCTTCTACGAAGTCTTGAACAAGGGCCAAGGATTTCAACTGCCCCAACCTTTCGGGACTTGGGTCGTTGAGAACGTCATTTTCAAGGTGCTCACGGCCGAGGGCCACGGTCTGACCGCGGTGGAGGCCGCCATGACGGCGAGCAAGGAGCTGCAGTCGCGCAACCTCGACCCGCTCGTGGACATCAAGAGCATTCGCGTGCGAGTACAGGAGGCGGCCATGATCATCATCAACAAGCGGGGGTCCCTCAATAACGCAGCCGACCGGGATCACTGCCTGCGCTACATGCTCGCTGTCGTCCTGCTCAAGAACGGCGTCGCGGTCGAGACCGAGGACTATCAGGACGACAGCCCCTGGGCCACGGACGAGCGTGTCGAGAAGCTGCGGTCCCTCATCAGCATGGAGGAGGACCCCCAGATGACGCGGGACTACCACAACCCGGAAATCCGCAGCGTGGGCAGCGCCATTGAGATCCACTTGAAGGACGGGTCGACGGTCAAGACGTGGCAGGACTTCCCGCTCGGCCATCCAGCGCGTGGGGAGGAGACGGACCCAATGGTGCGACAGAAGGCTATCCGCAATCTGGGGTTGATGTTCTCGAAGGAGGAGGTCGCTCGCATCATGGATACGTTTGATAAGCCTGACTTCGAGTCTATGCCCACAAGCGAGTACATAGATCTCTTCAGTAAGTAAGAAGGGTACAGTCTAGAAGGATGAAAGGAAATGAATGATAGCCCACTTGCACTCCGAAGATTGCAATTGAGTTGTGCTGTGTCCTGTTCTTCTACTGTATTCTCTCAACAAGAGCTGTGCTAGTTGCACCAATTATGAGATTTCATTTGAGAACATCAACGCTTCTATGGATTATGTGGATAGTTTTACATCACGTCAGGAATTGTTCGTGGCGATGATATTAATGTGGTCAACGCTGCCATTAGGGAAACATTACCAGGATTCCCAACTGAGATCAAGCTCAAGGCCAAGTAGCGGGATTAGCAATACAAATAGCCTCAGACGTCATTGCTTTGAAGTCGATTCGTAACATGGATTTTAGATGATGCGGCATGAAAACCGGAAAGTGATTTTCTGAGATACGGACAAAGTACCTAAACAAAGTGAACCAAAACTCCGTGTTGTGTGATTGGCCAAACAGCTGGATGCTAGTGTCATGAATGGAAACTAAACAGTTTGATTGGCTAAACCTTAATCTCTCTTCCCAGGATACCCTCTTATTCCTTCTGGTTCAGATCACCAGTGTATTTCTGGCCCGGGCGCCAAATGCGAGGTGAGCCCTCTGTAAGGTTGTTGTCAGTCAGTAATTGCACCAAAAGGGGAGAAAAAAAAACGGTTTTGCCAGAAAATAGTAGAACATACCCATAGCTTCCTTCCAGTGAGCCATGAAACCCTGCGTTCGCGACATGATCGAGATGGGCAGGATGAATTCGGGCGGAAACCCGAGGCACGAATAGGCGAAGGCCGCAAAGAGATCCGCATTGGGCCGCAGCTTGCGCGAGATGAAGTACTCGTCCTCGGTGGCGGCGCGGTCAAGAGCGAAGGCCACCTGAAGAAGAGGATCCTTTCCGGCCTCTTCGGACAACTCGTCGAGAACCTCCTTGATGTAGGTGAACCGTGGGTCGGTAACGCGGTAGACACGGTGACCGTAGCCGTAGAGGCGCTCCTTGCCAGCCTTGACGCGCGCGATCTTGGCGGGAACGTTCTCGACTGAGCCGATCTCCTCGATGTTCTTGTACGCGACCTCGATGGCGCCGCCGTGCAGGGGACCGTACGTAGCCGAAATGGCGCTGATCAAGCATGAGATGACATCAGGCAGCGCCGATGCCGTTTGAAGTAAGGCTGCGGTGCTGCAGGTCATCTCGTGGTCGGCGACGCACGTCCACAGGCGCTCGATGGCGCTCACGTAGCGCGGGTCGGGCACGCCTGTGGCGGGGTCGACTTTGCCCGTCATGAGCAAAAAGTTCTCAACGTAGGAGAAGTCCTTCTTGGGGGGCGTGAAATCCCGGCCGGTGTGGTGGCAGTAGGCCGCGGCCGTGATCATGGACAGACTGGACAGGACGCGGATGACCTGCTCATCCACGTTCTGTGGCTGTCCCATGTAGAGGTTCTTGGCGGCGTGGGCCGGGATCGCATCCATGTGCGAGCTCTGCAGCGCGCTCAGGCCGGCGACCATCATGCCTAGGATACTGCCATGCTTGGGGAACGACCGAATGACATTGAACACACTCTCGTCAATCAGGGGCACATTGTTGAGACGCTCCTGGTATGTCTGGGCTTCGTCGGCTGATGGCCAATGTCCCCAGATGAGTAGGTGAGACAGGTCAACGAATTTCTTCTTTCCGATGATGTCGTGAATTGAGTAGCCCCTGTACTGGATGGTGCCTTCCAACCCGTCACTTGTACGCGTTAGCATTTGATGACAGAGACCAAGTGGGGTCTAGGAACTCACATGTAGGTGATCTTGCTCTCGCTAACTAGGGTGTTGGAATAGCCAGGATCATAGACCCGAAGTCCCTGCTCATTCTGGTACTCTGGGTGGGACGCATCTTTGGGCGCTTGCAACTGTTTGAGGTCGGTGGCCTTAATGGAGTTCTGCTGGATCGGGATGGCAAGATGCTGGCCTGTGCGGCTATCAATCACATGAAGAACGTCACCGAGGGCCCCTTTGGCACCGTTGGTGCCATTAGCGCCATTGGCCTGAGAAGTGGTAGCAGAGGGCATCGTGAATGGAGCTATTCAGATTCTGAAGTGAGTATCTTGCGTTATCGTGAACTTTCTTACCAAGGCGTCCACGCTTATATCCAACCCTCTGAAGCTAGTCCGATCTCAAAACTGTTCAGAGTAGCCCCGAAGAGATCCCTATCTCGTCCAACTTGCCATATTGCAAGGGGTTGACGGCCGTTCGGGAATCGGCGGCCGGGACCCGACGGGAAAGTATCCGATCTAGTCGCATCCCACCACGCCGAGACTTGACATCCGGCTAGGCAACACGGCAGTAACCGCCGGGAAAGCTTGTTTTTTCATCGATCCGAATTGAAAAAACATCCGGCCGAAAGCTTAGTTCCTCTGTTGGCGTGAGTTGATGACCCGCTCGGAAAGCTTGTCTTTGTTTCGGCATTCGCCCAAAACTTGCCTGGATGCCGGTGGGGCTCATTGTGTCGCTCGCGGCGCTAGCAGTTTGGGTCCGGTTGTTCACGATGGCAATGGAACTCGGGAGGTGTTGACTTGATGGTTAGATGAGTGCTTGCGTATCTAAAGATTGATCGAAGACAGATTATGGTATCTTGTGTGGATGTAGTTATGTATATCTCAAGAATCTGCCCAAGACTGTAGTTTCCGTAGTTCTCCAATCCTGATAGTTATGAGATTGAGGACTGTACGTTTCCATCGTGACAGAGAGCCACCTACGCTGTAAATTGTTGTTTCGAGAGCGTCTTTTGTTGATTTACCGAGTTTCCTGATACCTTTTATTCTACAACTTCCACTTTTCACTTGAGCAGTACGCCCCTTCTATACTTCGTACTCATTCACCATGACTCTCATCACACATGCCGCCGAGCCAGTAGAAGAGGACAAGAAATCATCACAGCAAATAGCATATAACCTACTGGTGGAACTCTTAACGTACGCTCCCTCCATTCTCTTCCTCTGCAGCGACTACTAACTTGACTATTACCTATTCAGATATCAATTTGCCTTTCCTGTACAATGGTAAGCACCTTGCATTGATGTTTATTTGGATTTGTTTCTAACCAAAACGCAAAGGATCGATACACAAAAGGAGTTGCTGAGTTCAGACCGGAATGTCCAGCGTCTGATCGAGATAGGCCCTGCCAATGTCTTGGCGAACATGGCCAAGAAGTCGGCCAAGGCGCTTGTCATGCAACGAGACACGGCCCGATCCGTCGAGCGGGAGTACCTCAACATCAACAACCCAGACGATGCTCGAAAGATTTACTACGAGTATGATGAGAGCGCGCCGGCGAAAGCGGAAAGCGCCTCTACGTCTTCTTCCAAGCCAGAGACGTCATCTCCATCTTCTAAACAGGCTCCGGCCATCCAGGCAAACCCCGCACCTGTTCAAGCCATCGAGGCCCCTGCTGTCGCAATTGTACCAGTGCCTACTGCCCCAGGCACTGTTGTCGACAAGGACCTGTCGCCAACAGATATCATCCTCACACTAGTAGCACAGAAGTTGCGGCGGGCATTTGACGAGGTGCCTGTCGGTGAATCGATCCAGGGTCTTTCTGGAGGTAAGTCCGACGCAGCGATTCTCAGGAGGACTATTGTTCAGGGAGCTAATCTCTTAAACCAGGCAAGTCCACTCTTCAGAATGAACTCATTGGCGATCTCGCCGCCGAGTTCGGGGATCTGCCTGACGGCAGTGAGAGCACAGGGATACAGGCGCTGGGCGAGAAGCTCGCCTCGGGCTTCTCGGGGAAACTCGGAGCCTCATCAAAGCGGTTGGTTGAGCGCTTCGTCTCCTCTAAGCTACCGGCGGGTTTTGGCCAGACCGAGCTGATGACCTACGTGGCATCCCGCTGGGGCTTGGGTCCTAGCAGCCGAGTCGCCGTCCAATGTTTCTGCGTGACCATAGAGCCAACGTCTCGACTGGGAGACGTGGCTCAAGCCCATGCTCTAGTCGATGCCGCCGTCACGCGCTACGCGAAACACGCAGGGATCGCTCTTCCAGGTCCATCATCTGGCGGAGGAGCGTCACCGGGAGGAGCGCAGAATGCCGTGGTACAAGTCGACAACGCCAGTCTCGAGGCACTGAAGACTGAACAAAACGAAATTCTGCGCAAGCAGCTCCATGTTCTTGCCCAGCACCTTGGAATTGAGATCAACCCAGACGCAGCATCGGGTGTCGGCGAGGTCAACCAAGACCTCCAAGAAAAGCTAGACAAGCTTTACGCCGAACTTGACGATGAGTTCCTCACCGGCGTCCAGGGGATCTTTGACGCCCAGAAGGAGCGACGGTACTCGTCGTGGTGGAACTGGGTTCGTGAAGACGCGCAACGGATACTTCTTAGCGGCAAGCTGCCCGAATCGAAGGAGCAATTGCAAGCTCTGACGAACAGGTGGACTGCTGAGTTGGAGACGATGCTGCGGCACGGAAACAAGGAGACCGCCGTAGAGCTCCTTACCGCCAAGCCAACGGCAATTGCAGAGAAGGAAGTGTCTTCCACTCCGCCGCCTCCCGTTTTTCGATACTTCCAACAAGCAATGGCCCCACGCACATCAGTCGATGAGAATGGCTCTATCAGCTATACGGAAGAACCCAGGCAGAGTAACGCTTCAGAAGCTAAGGAGATGTCCTATTTCGACGTCGTGAGCTCTACCCGCCATGGCGGGCCCTGCAGCAGCTATGTTCATTTGAGCCAAGCATCATCACGACAATACGACAGCGAGCTTACCAAGACCTATCTCGATGCCCTTTTCGTGGGCAACACCTCTGGCCTCACCTACGCCGGCAAGACCGCCCTCGTCACCGGTGCCGGCATAGGGTCCATCGGCATTGAGGTGGTTCGGGGTCTCTTATCTGGAGGTGCCCGCGTCATCGTTACAACTAGCCGAACGACAGCTTCCGCAGGGGCCGTCATGTCGCAGCTCTACAAGGAGGTCGGCGCTAGGGGTTCCGAACTCATCCTGCTTCCCTTCAACGCCGCGAGCAAGAAGGATGTCGAGGGCCTTGTCGCGCACATATACAGCGACAGTGGCAAGAGCGGTATTGGAGCCGATCTGGACTTCGTGATTCCATTCGCCGCCATCCCTGAGCCGGGTCGTGAGATAGACGGCATCGATGCGCGCTCTGAGGTCGCGCACCGCGCCATGCTGACCAACGTGTTGCGCCTCATGGGCTGCATCAAGCAGGAGAAGGAGAAGCGACACTACACAGGTCGACCCACCACCCTAGTCATGCCGCTGTCGCCCAACCATGGCGACTTCGGAGGAGATGGGCTCTACTCCGAGTCCAAGATCGGACTGGAGACGCTGTTCAATCGGTACAAGTCCGAGCGCTGGAGTGACTACCTCTCCGTTATAGGGGCCGTCATTGGCTGGACTCGGGGCACAGGTCTCATGAGTGCCAACAACATTGTTGCCGAAGGTATCGAGAAGCTCGGCGTCATGACCTTCACCGCTGGCGAGATGGCGTTCAATATTCTAGCCCTCCTCTCTCCTGCCATCATCCGCCAGTCAGACTCGGAGCCGGTCTACGCCGACATTTCTGGAGGTCTCGTGGGATTCCCCAAGCTCAAGGAGGAGATCATGGCCATCCGGGAAGAAGTCACAGGCAAGCGCAGAGAGCGGCAAGCCATAGTTGCAGAGAGACAGAGGCAGGAAGCGGTAGTCAAGGGCTTGAAATCCGCCGCGTCACCTGATATGCCATCAAAGAAGAAGTCTGGGCAGCAGCAAGCCAAACGCTCCAACATCACTCAAGCATTCCCAAAGCTGTCTTCTCATCAAAGCATGACAGCGGGCTTGGAGAACTTGTCCGGTATGGTCGACTTGAGCCGCACCGCAGTCGTTGTCGGCTTCTCTGAGCTGGGTCCCTGGGGCTCCTCTCGCACACGGTGGCAGATGGAGAGCCAAGGCAAGCTGAACCAAGACGGTCTCACCGAGATGGCATGGCTTATGGGCCTGATCAAGCACTATGACGGACCCATTGACGGGAAGCCCTACGTGGGCTGGGTTGACGCGGAGTCCGGGAAACCGGTAGAGGAAACCGACTTCGCCGCCCGCTACGGGGATCACATCATGAAGCACTCGGGTATCCGCACCATTGAGTCCGAAGGCATGGACGGATACGACCCTTCCAACAAAGAGCTGCTTCATGAGGTGGTACTCGACCACGACCTGCCGCCCTTCGAGACCTCGGCGACTATTGCGCAATCCTTCAAGCTCCGCCACGGCGAAAAGGTCAAGATCTTCCCTTCGGCCTCATCAACCGATGATTCTTCGGATGGCAACTGGACTGTCATTATCAAATCTGGTGCGACTTTCCTCGTCCCGAAGTCGACTAGTGGTCACAACTCGGTTGCCGCACAGCTTCCCAAGGGCTGGAACCCATCAACATACGGCATTCCTGAGGACATCGTGGCACAAGTTGACCCCATGACACTGTACGTGCTTTGCTGCGCAAGCGAGGCCCTCCTGAGCGCTGGAATCGAGGACCCCTTTGAGCTGTACCGCCACATCCACGTCTCGGAGCTGGGCAATTACGTCGGCACCGGCGCGGGCTCACTCCAGTCCGCGCGCGCCATGTATCGCGGCCGCTACCGCGACGAGCCAGTCCAGGGCGACATCCTCCAAGAGACCTTCCTCAACTCGATGGCGGCTTGGACCAACATGCTCATCCTGGGCGCCACGGGGCCCATCAAGACGCCCACAGGCACTTGCGCCACTGCTGTCGAGTCTCTGGATAACGCGTGCGAGGCCATACGGTCCCGGCGCGTCAAGGTCGCCCTGGTTGGCGGCTCCGATGACCTCCGCGAGGAGATGTCGCACGAGTTCAGTAACATGAAGGCTACTCTCCACGGCGACACGGACGCGGCCAAGGGTCGCTTGCCGTCTCAAGCTTCTCGGCCCACCGCGTCGTCGCGGGCGGGCTTCGTTGAGGGAGCGGGCTGTGGTGTGCAACTTGTCATGAATGCGGAACTCGCCCTGAAGATGGGTTTGCCCATCTACGGTGTCGTGGCCTACACGCAAATGGCGGGTGATGGGATTGGACGCTCCGTTCCGGCCCCCGGGCAGGGTGTGCTGACTGCGGCGCGCGAGACACCGTCGCTGACTTTCTCCTCGCCGCTCCTGGATATCGCGTACCGCCGGTCGCAGATGGAACACGAGATCACCGCCATCGAGCACTGGCGCCTATCGCAGCTTGCAGGTAATGGCGTGACTCCTGAGCAGAAGCAGGTGATAGAGTCGTCCTCGGCGTGCTGCAAGGCCGACGCCCAATGGAAGTGGAACGGTGACAATTTGCGTCAACTGGATCCCACCGCGTCAATCGCGCCCCTGCGCGCGGCGCTGGCAGTATGGGGTCTGGGTATCGACGACGTGGGCGTCGCGTCGTTCCACGGCACCTCCACGAAGGCCAACGACAAGAACGAGAGCGCTGTTATCAATCAGCAGATGACGCACCTGGGCCGCACTCTCGGTAACCCGCTCCTCGTCGTCTGTCAGAAGTACCTCACGGGCCACCCCAAGGGCGCTGCGGGTGCTTGGATGCTCAACGGGTGTCTGCAGGTGCTCGAGTCGGGCGTGGTTCCGGGAAACCGTAACGCCGACGACGTGGACGGAGCGCTGCGGGCGTTCCCGCATCTGCTGTATCCGTCCGCAGCGCTCGATGTTTCCAGTGGAGGTGGGATCAAGGCGTTCATGTTGACGTCGTTCGGCTTCGGGCAGAAGGGCGGCATCGTCATCGGGGTCACGCCGCGGGCGCTCTACGCGGCGTTGCCGGAGGTGCAGTACGAAGCCTACCGTACTGAGGTAGGGAAGCGGCGGCGAAGGGCTGATCGGGCTTTCCAGTTGGCAATGATGACGAACACGGTCTTCAAGGCGAAGGATCGGTCGGCGTGGACTGAGGCGGGGCGCTCCGATAGGGAGTTCTTCCTGGACCCTACAGCTAGGGTGTGAATATGGAGATTGATTGTACGTTCGTGAGGGGTCGGTTTGGGGTTTCCTTGGGTTGGCTGTGCATTTTCATCCGATAGTTTCCGTATCAAGCTTTCACTAGTTATCACATTGACATTGGCATTGACATTAGTTCATTGACGGCCCGGCCCGTTGCCTGGAGCTAATACCTTTAATGTGACTCCAAAACCCGAGAACTGTCAACAAGATAACCAGCATCCTATTGACTAGTTACTGAATGCATGACGTGTCGTCGTCGTAGTTTCAATCAACCAAATGGCAAGAGAATGGGACCAGAGCTATTGGCAATGGATCGACCCCGTGTTATCAACATATGCAGAACAGCTGAGTGCCAAAGTAGACCAACTGCTTCAACCTAATCTCCCTACAGCGGATCTGTATTTGGTAGGCAAGGACTGAGTGTTTCATGTATCATACATCTACCACTGCATCAGCCAAGTAAACACCACAAACCTCCTTGAGCCATCTGTACTGATCGATCGCCATAGCCCAAGGACCAAACAATGCTTTTCATTGCTCCCATCATTCTGGCCAGAGAGCTGATTTCTCTCAATTCATGGCCACATGGCTGCGCTTGAAGGTGGGACAACTGCTGAGGATAATCATGGCTTGAAATCCCGAGTTTCGGCGCGCGCCTGGTGCGTCCGTAAACCATCATCCGTATCACGGGGCTCCAGCTTACAATTCCTGCTCCCCGCCATCTGGGACGTGGGCCTTGATCGTTGTGGGAACTGAGATCGAAGTAACATACTGTATGCCGTCGTACATAATTAGCACTTTCCAGATTTCAGATGAGGGGCAGTGGAATCGTGCATTTCCGCGGGCGCATCATTCGCGACCCAGGGACTTGGAACCGACTTGGTGGTGTGGTGGGGTGATGGAACTGCGGAGTCCAGCTGTAAGTGTCATTGCCACATAAGTAAGGTGACGGGACCATCATAGTGACGATAAGTGTTGTAGACAGTAAAAGAAGAGAGGGTGCGAAAAGTGAAGCTTAACTTGTTGGTTGCGAAATTGTCTATCCATTGGATGGAGATACAATTGAGCCCAAAAAATGTTTATGGTTTTACTTATATATACACACGGTTTCCATACGCCCATTGATATTCGCTCATAATCCAAACAGTCGTCATGATTATCTTAACATATCTCATTATCATCGGTCGGTCGTACAAGCTGTCGCGGCACTCAAGACTGTAATAACCCCAATCGGGGTCTACGTCCAACTTGCCACCTGCCCGAAGTTACCTTGGAAGTACTCCATGTTGAAGTTGCCCCAATCCGAGCTGCCCGTCATGAAGTCAGAAGACAGCTCCGACTGCGAGGGGGCCATGGAACATGAGGTCGCTGGGCCAAAGTCACCGCACCCCGGCGGCGACAGTGGCCGCGAGGTCAGCTCAATGGGATCGGTGCCCTCCATAATGGGTGTGAAGAAGCCGAAGCTCGTGCGCTCTGCGAGCCCAACAGCGTCAGCGAACTCCGTCGTTTCGCCAGGTCGGGATGGCGGTAGACTCGAGGAGTGTCCTTGGCTTTGGTGGTCTACCGAGGGCAGGCGGATGGGGCATTCACCGAGGAGTTCAGGTATCATAGGACTCGGGGGGTTCTTGGTATGAGACATGGACGATGCCCTGGAGTGCCGATCACCATCGCTGTTAGGCCCAATTTTGGATCCCATATTGGTCAGAGCCTCGCCCACACCCTCCAGCAGGTCCAAGGCCCACCCCAATCCTATCTTCAAACGGGTGTAGAAGATATGAGTGAGCTTCGCATGTTGAGGCATCTCCAGGTGCTCGCATACATCACGGAGAAGCGAGATGTCGGCCTGGGCGGCTGCGTCGAACTTCCCCGTCTTGAACAGCCGGGCGAGGTGGTAGGACACTAATTCGAAAAATGCCACCATGGGATAGTTTCCAATGACACTGGAAAGCAGCGCCAGTTGGGACGTTGCCAATGGCGGCTTGCACACCATGAGAACCAGATTGAGACTCTTGCGCGCGAGGGCGCGCATGGTTTCCTGGCCCTTCTCGCTGCGACGGTCGCAGCGCAGTACGAGGACTTGCGACACATGAAATCCATACACCAGCTCGATCTTAGCCGGATCGATGTCCTCTGTACTACTAGAAGACGAAGGGATGGAGTTGCCGTGCTTCTGGGCAAATCGATCCAAAGAGCTGCTGAGTTGCTGCACTTGTCGGGCGCGTACCTCAGCGCTAGCCCTAGCTGCTCTCGATGTGTACAGTTTCAGGTAGATCTCTTCCCAAAGATTGGCCAACTGACCAGAGGCATCAGTGAATGGGCGATGGTCCGAGTCGAACATGTGGAGGTCACAGGGAAGGCCGGTCATGAAGACACGCTGTTTATCCATGCTGTAGAGAACCTGGAAGACCCGTTGCCGGATTGCGTCCGACTCATCTGAGGTACTCCTTTCTCCCCACAGCTGAGCTTTGGAGCGGTGGAGACCAAACGTGCGACCGGCTTGGCATGCTGCCTGGCATACTCTCTGGGCCGTATTGTGGCTATAGAACTCTCGGGCTACGAGTGTCTACGCGTGGTTAGCTTGGAAGAAGCAGCCTCATGAACGATTGGCAAGAGACATAGCATACCAGAGTCATGAGTGCCTGGACATTGGCCAAATTAGGTACCATGAAGGTATTGAGATTCCCAATGGCCCGGTCGCAATTTCTCAAAAAGGAAGGTAGGATGTCGTCGTTCATACCGCGCGAGTTCGAATGGGAAACGCGAGTCGCCTGTATCTCTAAACCGAGCTCAAGCAGAACGACATTGTTGATGATAAGAGCCCAGGCACTGTTCTCCTTAGGATACTCTTCGCTGTAGTGAGCATCAATGGCACTATGAAGCTCGGCGTCGTCAAAGATGGGTGTGCGCGGATTGATGTGTTTGAGGTAGCCTTCTATGAATAAATTACACATGAGGCGCGGCGGGGTGGTAATGGGGTTCATGTCACTGATCACCGCGGATTCGGGTCTCCGCGAGAGGAAGGGAAATTGATCCAGCTTCTTCTGCAACGTCGCCCTGACACGTGGGTCTTTCAGAGCGCCGTTGATGTATGCTGTTTCCCCTCCACCACTACCATTGTTGTGGCTCTCACCTCCGCCATTCTGCTGCTCGTCGGATTCAAGAAGAGGGCCAGCTGCTTGGCGCAACAAGGCTTTGATGAGGACTCGAGGTGCGGGGTATCCGTAGATGCGCTCCCCGCCTTCGTAGGACTCGACAGTGTCGAAAGCGGGGTTCTCTGAGATGGAGCACTCGGACGACGCCGGAGTATTGGGTTGATGGTCAAAGTCCAGCAATTCGGGAGTAGGAAGCGGCACCGGGTCATCGACTGAAAAGGAGGATGCAGAATGCGCATTTGGATGGTGGGCGCAGCCAGGCCGTGCGGCGACTTGGTGGATGAACTTGGTCAGTGCGGCGAGCGTGGTATCGACATGGTCCAGTCGCTTGAGAACGACCGAGAAGTCGTCACGCAATTGCTTCGTGTGGTTCACCCGCTTGCCGGATAAATTAGAGGAACACTCGACGCCCGCCTTTCGACAGTTTCCGCAAGGAACGGACCTGTCACAGCGGACTTTGCGCAGCCGGCATTGGTCACAGGCGGCGACGGGCTGGTCGTCATTAGAGCGGCGGCGTTTCCGGCGGCTACCTGCTGTACGTGTGATGGAGGCCGAGTCGCTGTCTGGCCCGTCGCGTTGCGGCGAAGACGGCGCGGGAACCATGATAGTCCAAGAGCCTGCGCCAAGGCGAGGATGTAATGTAGCGGTGACAAGACGACGGGAAGTTTAAACAGGGAGATAGGTAGATCAGACGCCACGGGAGCTAGTGAACCTAAGATCGCCTGTCAATCAATTCAACTTAGTCGGCTTCTCCAATACCTGCGCCTGCTGACATAGGTACAGAAAGCCGGAATTAGGATTTAAGAGACGTATAACTATACGTGGAAGAAGCGCACTCGCCGGCTGGACATTTTCATAGATATACAACAAGCAAGCAACACGGAATTGGCAGACGAAGCATTTTATATGGTACATATCTGAAGGGAGGCATGTTGTCAACGTCGGCTGGCTTCTCTGCTTCACACCCTTGATACCGAAGCGGAGTTTACGCCCACCTTTCGCGACCCTGGATACTCCATAGTCCTTCTCGATTCACCTTACGACGGAGCACTTTTGACCATGGACACAGGCCAGGCCGTGGGTCTTATCACACCCGTCACCCAACAAAAGCCATGTCCAACGGATAAGAGGAGTCGCACAGAGACCCCGGCTATCGACCCTGGGTGTCCTTGGCCCAAGGCCTCAGTGCCGCGGCTAGACACCACGGCACCACCTAGGGAGGGGACCGTGAAAGCTTAGCAGTGCTTGGTAAGTGGGGGTGGGCCCGATGAGGGTCGTCATGGTCTTTTCGGAGCCCGGAGCGACACCAAACCCCGATTCGACGAAGTACTTCTTGACAAGCAAACCCCCGGCCCCTGCTGAGGGACGCGAGTAAGGTAAGACGTCTCGACATGCCTCGTTGCCTCATGCAGATCCCCGGTTGGCCAAGGCTTTGGATTTCATCCGACGTTCAACCTTAACGCGATCCACGTTTCCCACGGGCTTGGACCAATCCAGATTCCCGCCTGAGATGCCCCGTCCCAGTCATTCGTGTCAAACATGTCAACCGCTGTCCCGTTGCAGAATCGCGCAGATACGGAACCCTATTTTAGCTGCACCATAACACGTGCTAATCAAACCTTCGCTTATCAAACTCTCACCGTGCATGAACGCGAGTACCGCAATGACTCGCCACGATATGATCAATATCGCCGCGAGAGCCTATTCCTGGCAGCCAGAGCCTTTTTGAACCCATAACTCGCTCTGCTGGCGTGCCATTTGCCTTGGGGCCGTGGTTTCTATACGATCCCGACAGCTGCCTGAAGGCGGCTAAGCTGCAGACAGGGTCCCTGGCCCTGCGACAGCCGAGAGAAAGGCCGAGTTCGCCATTCAGCGAATCATGTTACTTGGGTAAACACTTAAACCGTCACCCGTCAGCAAATGATGATGTATCTTACGAATGGCACGCTGGTAAGTGTAAGGACTCATGGTGATCAGCAAGGTCATTGCCCATATGCATCATCGCCTTATTGATCATGATACGCTGCGAGATATTACACCGAGTATATGCGATCGAGGGATCTATAGCGCATACACACGACGAAACAAACGTGGTCCATGGCAGAAACCATATTGGGTCAGCTCCCTCCAGATCCATTCCCCCCGAGGCGTCGGTTCTAGAGAGTTGGCACCGCGATGCACATAATCCTATGATTTACACTCAGCACCTATCCAAACGAGGCAGGATCAATGGGGACACAGTCAGGAGAACGGTCGTTACGGGTATGGTGCGCAATGGAGCTTACTGAGATTGCCGGGCCGCCCTGGTCCGGTGAACAAGACTGGAGCCGGCGGTTCTCAACGGAGCCGGCCGCCATCGACCCATGGTGTAGGCTAAAAGGGCGATGAAGCAATATATCGGACTACCCGATCCATCACCAACTATACCGCCAACACTGCCGATCGACAGGTGAACCGAGGGAGACAGCAACGTGGCAAGATTCCACGATGGTAGTAGACTGGGTTTTGATTTGTTAGCCTCATTGCCTGCTTGCGGTATCGTGCCGATAAGTGTATTTGCGTCGCCATCTGTTTTGCACTCGGTGGTATTCATGGCCCCGATGCCACTAGGTTGCTAGCTTCTTGGGGTTGGCCGGGGGGCCCTGGTATCATGCTCGCCGCTGCCTATGGAACTCTGTTCGACAGTGGTTGAGTGAATCGCCTTATCTGGTATGTTGATGTCTGCTTGACTCATAATCCAAGTCAGAACGTGTTTATAAGCTTTCTGGTTCCCGCGAGAGGTAGTGGCCCGATCCGGGACAGCTTACCCATTCAGGTTAAAGTACAGGGGGGCCCCTAGCGATATACTCGCCGCTCGAGTGGTGGATGATGGGTTGGGAAACCGGTTTCAAAGTTTCAAATAGCGGGATTACGTTATGTATATTCAATTAAGCTTTGTGGCTGCTGCTTAACCCCAGTATAAGGTTTGAGTATACAGGATACGAATATACCATTATAAATCGTGGGGACTTCCCGGGCAGTTAGAGACCTGGTTCTGTTTATGTCTGGCTTGTTTGGGAACCACAGTATCAATCCAATTTGGGTGTTAGCTTATAATCCCTGAAACACCCGCTCGCCCGCCCCCACGGCGCACCACCGGGGTCGACAAATGAATGCTGTGTTTCTCGAACTCTGCGTCCTGATCTTGTTTCCCAATGTGTATACAATAATCGTTATCGTCGCGCAGGATTCCCACGATGTAACGTGCGGTATGCAAAGACGTGTAAGTATTGCATACGCTAACAGCTGCGTGCAATGCGTTGTAGATGCCATTTGCTAACACCACGCCATCTTCTATCCATTCTCCGACTATCCCGTCGCCCGCGCCCGGCGCCCCGAAAACTGCACGCTTACATCCCGACCAACCTATCGGACGACATATTATAGGCACAGGGGGGGTGGGAAGACGCGAGGCAAACCCCCGTTTGGTCCGTTTGAATATCTGCTGGCGGTTACTGCTGACTGACTGGGGTCTTCCCGGCGTTAGTATTCCAACATCAAACCCCAAGGTAGATATGATGAACACGTCCATCGACACAATCACCCGGGGAATGCCGGCTTGAAAATTAGAAGGGAAGACTTTAATCGCTGCCTATTTCGCCCCCGATGAGAAAGCTACCATAGGTGTCCAAAGTGTCTCTTTGAGCAGTCCAGCGCCCACTAAATCTCGCAGGCACGTAATATTATGATCTGTTCCGAACCACTGGTAACACAGTCAAACACATAACACGCCACGATGTCGGCAACATGTTTCGTTTCCCGAAGCCCTGCTCTTCTGATCCGGAATCACTTACGTGTAAATAGGCGCTGGACGATCAAACGGGTCTCCCGCTGTGATGAACACTCCTTGTCTTGACAGCCGCCCCTCGCCAAGCTCGGTTCCTTCGGAACCGATTTCCGACTAAAATACGCCAAGGAAGACTTGGCATCCTTGGCTGATAGCCCACGATTTTGGCAGAATCATATGTCCACTTTGCCAAGTCCAAGGCTTGGTTCTTATCTTGCAGTTGGAACTTGTCAGTGGCTAAATCCTCATAAGCCGAGATGTTGGCGATATTTACCAACATATTTATTGTAAAGAAGAGTGGTGAATATTGCTCTCCAGCCTGTGTTGGATCAGAGACATATACTTTGTAAATCCGAAGTATTATATGCCCATGGGAAATGCTGAATTGGGTAATAAACCGGAGTTGCCCAAAGAGCAAATGACTTAATAAGGACAGGGGAGAAGGCTTCAGGCACGTTATCTGGGCTTTGATAGCAAACAATGTCGCACGCCAAAGTGGAACTCCACCATATACGTGCGATATAGTGGTAGATATACCCCCGTGCAACAAACAATGTATCACTTGACTATATATTCTTGTTAAATAGATTAAATAGAACTATAGTAACTAGTCAATAATAATGTATATTTAAATGATTCAAATGGTGTTAATGACTTCCAGCACGGGTTCAATTTCCATAAATTGTTGCCCCTAATGGATTAATTATTGTAATAACACCAACCGCAAAGTGTCAATAAAATAACCACCCAATGGATCACGTTGGCTCCGCATGATTCTGTCATACTGATTCAGATGACATGGTCCCTGCTTGTCCACTGCCTGACAGTAGGGTACGAAAAAAGGGAATCACCCAGAAACAAGTCCACCTCTGAAAGCAATGATAGACGAATATCACGAAAATAAAACGAGCCCCCTCTCTAACATGAACTGTACTATACAAGAGGTAATGAGCACACATACCCCTGTATTTAACATGAACTATTGTGTGTCTACTGCTTCCCATTGCCCATAATCCCATCAAGCATACATTGGAAAAGCAAATAAATTCAATTCCTGTCTCACCTTGCCTATGGCGCACAAGACCTGACCCAACGTGTGAATGAAGCTTGCCTCGATCTAAACCATGAAAAGCCCGCCCGTGCGTGATTGAGGATATGGTTTGTCATGTAATTAACGACTGACGTATCGCTAGTCCAATCTCAGTATTCTACCGCCCAGTGACATGGACACTTCACTGGTTGGTAGTGAAATCATTTGTATGAAGATATAGTCGGCGATGGGCTAGAGTGACGTTATTCCACAACTGTTTCTCTATACCGGATCTGGGGTCCGGAAAAGACCCCAGAGGGGTGGGCTTAGTATTAAAAAATTCATCAATGTATACTTCCCTTCATGCCTCATGTCCAAAGGAGCTTGGGCTATCATTTTGGATTTTTTTGACAAACAATATACTTGTTTGAGCACCAACTGTGATGTCTAATATTTAGCACTGCCCGCTAGAAAATGCTGAAATGGAGAAGCCTTTGTCAATTACTCGATTATAAGGAATATAGGTGCTTTGTGCCACCAGCCTTCTGAAATCATGCAGTAGCCGAGCAAGTATATCACCCCAATTCCCAATTAAAATCAATGTAGCTAACCGTAGCGCCCAACATGCAGTTTAGGGGACCACAATGAACAGCCACCAGCGTTTACTGGAACAAATGATCCAACGAAGCCACCTACCTGCCTATCAACCGACTCAATCATTCAGCCGCTGATGTGTTCAAGGTAACGCCATACAGCTGCGGGGTATCCCTGAATTGGCCGCGCAAAGATCCGGACAGCCATGACCGCAGACTTCTGTGGATTACTGGCCTACGGACTACGTAGTGCGGTAAGGTGGCGTCCAGGAGGCGGGATTGCCATTGGCGCCTAATCAAAGACGCCCAATATGTGCTGCGCGAATGGGCTGTGCTACGGCATTGCGCAAGTTCTCTGATGAAAGTGTACAAATTGCCAGACGGCGCAAGCTGGTTGATCAACTGGTAGGCTGTGATAATAGGTAGGGACTCCCCACACCCCCAGAGGCGGATATCTATCCCTATCCTCTTCTTTCAATGCGACGCCAACATCACAAAATTATCAAACATTGCAATTAAACTTCATACTCTGAAGACATCAACATAACTCAGAGGAACTCTTTTCTATAACCCAACTCAGCTCAGACGGACGCCTGCTCTACTACGCGACAGCGCTATGATCAGCTTCTATCCAAACTGCACCCTGCCGATACAGGCGGGAGGCTACGTAGCTGCGCCAAATGTTCGGTCCACGATGGATATTGCCTGGAGTTGTGTCTCGATCTTGGTTCTTTGCAGCTGGTCAATCCTGCACCTAAATATCCCAGCCCAATACACACCACAGACCAGATTGCAGCGGATACGCCGGTTTCTATGGCTAACCTGGCGAAAGGTGAAATGGATGCTGTTGACACTGGTCGCGCCCGAGTTTATCTTTGCCAAGGCTGTGGTGTCTATTCGGTCTGCACGCGTGAATCATCCACGCCTGAAGCGCCTTGCCGAAGTCGACGAAGTCCCATGGAGCCTGGCTCATACCTTTTTGGCCGATATGGGGGGCTTCGTCATCTATTTTCCTGAAGGCATGCCCGTTCCCCGCGACCGTGGTGGAAATAGCTCGGATAGCGCGGATAATGTCTCTGCACATCATTCCCGGCCACCCTCCGGTCGTACCTCGACCAATACAGTCGTTGCACAGCATCCGAACGTGTCTTCAGGAGGGCACAACCTCCGCGAACAAGGAACGGTATTTGAGTCTTCTGAACTGGAGCTGGATAATCTTCAGACTAGTCGAGCAATTCGGACCCAGACCGTCGGGGAAGATGGCATTTCGGCATTTTCAACCTCATTGCCCCTGTCACGTCGAAGCTCTAACCAGCTGACAGGAGATAATGTAGCCGATTTTGCGACTGAGCGGGATCCTGTGCAGCTACACGAAGGTCACCAACTGAGCGAAATCAGAGTTTCTCAATGGGCAGAATCTTGGAGAGAAGTGACCTCTGAAGGATCTCGTGTTAGTAATCCGTCAATAACATCTAGCGATATCAACGATGTTGACTGGAGCCCCGAGAAAGAAAAGTTCCGGCTCAACCAAACAAAGGCATTGGATGCCTACGGGGCATCGACTTGGAAACCTCACAGCTACAACGAAACCATAGGGCAAGTCATTCTTCCCACAACAAATTTTCACCAATATGCAGCGAAAATCTTCAATCTCCAAGGCAACATTTGGGTCCTGAGTGCTACGCAATTATATTATGCAAGGTCATGTGGGATCGTTTCGAAGCTTCATAGCATTACCGAAGACGAGCTTAACGACAAGGGGAAGGGCGACTTTGTTGCCAAGACTCTATCTATACTCCAAGTCATCTGGCTGGTTGCCCAGCTTTCAGTCAGGGGAACGTATCAGAAGCCAGTATCGCCGTTGGAAGTAGCGACACTGGGATTTGCTGGCTTGTCATTTATTACTTATCTCATGCTCTTCAGTCATCCACAAGATGTGAAAACGCCCCTACAAGTCGAGGCCAGTCGCCTCCCGACTTCACAGGAGATGATGAATATAGCGGTGATGACTCCAAAGACCATATTGGCACTCGGAATGTACAGAGATCCCTTCATTCCCAACAATGCAACGCACAACATAAAGAAAAATGACGGTTGGGCTCCGGAATTCTTTGGGATTGGGAGCATTGTTGGGAGCTTGCTTTTCGGATGTATCCATTTATTGGCATGGAATTTCGACTTCCCAAATGAAGCGGAGAGATATCTATGGATCGCATCATCCTTTATCACTGCCCTGGTCCCATGCCTCATATTCATCACCGTCGGAGCTTTGAATTTGATCGAGGACAAGATTAACGATAGGTTTCCAAATATTCCCACACCACACAGCTACATTGTGACTTTGTCCCCGGGAATTGTTCTTTTGTGTGTGTTTCTTCCAGCAAGACTCTTCATCCTGGTCGAGATGTTTAGATCGTTGTATTTCTTGCCCCCTGACGCATTTCTAACTACATGGACGCAGAATGTTCCCCACCTGGGCGGTTAATCAGAAAATATAGAATTCATTAGCTATGTGTGCCCTGTTAGACCGCCTTTCGGAAAGGTGAATTGGTCGCTGTTTCTATCTAAAGATCAGCAACTAAGACGACTAAGATCATGAGCAAATCAAGGAGTAGAGTTTGAAGTCGTAATTTTCGATCTAATCTTGAGGTAGCAACAATAAGTAAATCACTATGTGATGTGAGATGTCAAACTGTGAAGTCAAACTCATCTATTTTCTTTATATGTTTATATCATTATTAGGCATTACAATTATCAGTAAGATCTTTCCAGCCATTCCAAGTCTCAACGCCCCGCTGAAGCAGCAGGAGCAGCAGGAACAGCAGGGTGAGCAGAGATCTGCTGGGCTTGGTGGACCTGCTGTACTTGCGGCTGACCCTGGACACCCTCCTCCACATCTTCGACCTTGGTCGCGGGCACCGCGCCTGCGCCCGCCATCTGTTTTCTAGGGTCCGGTCCAAGCAGGTCAACAGGATACCTGTGCCGGAAACCCCACCTCCACCAGAGCCGCCACTTCTGGCCCGCGGACATGGCTTTCCACTGCTCCTCCAGCGCAGGCTGGTCCGCGACATCGCGCGCCGGGGTCACGCGGGTGAAGCAGAGTACCCAGCCCGAGCACAAGGTCCAGCAGAGAGTGCCGAGGCGCATGGCGCGGCGGCCCCGCATCAGCTGCCGGAACCAGAAGAAGGACTCAACGAAACCCAGGACGAAGAGACTGGGCAGGACGGTCGCCAGCACGATGATCCAGTGCCGCCACGTCATGCAGATGGAGCGGCGAAGGCAGATCTCGGTGTCCGGGTCCAGCCCCGAGTCGGAGCTCGAAGACGAGGGCGGCTTGCGGCAGTCGGAGATATAGTAGCTGTAGTCGAAGCCCGACGTGGGTGCGGGTCCCGGGGGCGCCGCGGAGAGATACATGGTCACCGCGGGGCCCAAGATGCCCGTGTGGGTGTTGGAGGAGGTGGGATGCACGTCCGCGGTCTGCGAGGCGGGCACGGAGATGGTGGCCGTGGTCTTGACGGTGAAGGGCGTGGGGCATGAGGCCGGGGCCGTGTAGGTGACGGGGGCGACCCAGTAGGTGGTGGTGCCGCCGTCGCCGCCGAGGTTGAGGCCGGAGCCCACCCCGCCGTCGTTGACGAGCTTGTACTCCTCGATCGAGCCCGGCGCCAGGTACAGCTGGACGACCTCGACGTCTCGGAACGTGTTGGTGTAAGTCGAGGTCGCGATGGGGTGTTGCGTCGTGGGCGTGTAGTATGACTTGACGGTGCGCGTGGTCGTGATGGTCGAGGTCGCGTCGGCGTGGTAGTCACGCGAGGTGGTTTTCGTTACTACGACGTACGCCGTCGTCGTGGAAATGGCATAGACTAGGGATTCGTGGGCGTGGAACGCCAGTAGTAGTAGTAGGCACAAGGCCATATCAGCGAAAGAACGTGCCATTGAATGGCGTATTAGTGATTATTATTCTGCGTCGATGCAAATTACTCTCTTCTATGGAAAAGGTTCCATCGTGGACCGTGGTCGACGAGCCCGTCTTTATACATTCTTCAGATGTAGAAGCATTATCTCTGTCGTTGCTTCAACTCGTAGGTCCAGGCCCGCCGAAAACGTACGAGCTGGGCAGAAGTCTGGTTGAAGCGATGCTCGTTTGGGCAGTATACGGGGCTGATGAGATTGCGCACCGACATCGTCGGCCTCATTTGCCGATGACTCATTGGCTCAAAAGGCCGGGGTGTTACCCTTTTTCGGCGCCAACCGACTAAATTTAGGCAACTAACTCGCTGTGCCGCACGCCAACACATCGTGAGGAAAGTCAATTCTCACGTCAGCAGACTATCTGGTCCTGATTTCACGGCCATGACTCTTCCCTTTCCAGATCCGGCATCCACCCTCCGCTATCTGCGCATGTGGAAAAAACGAAATTGGACAAGCGAGACCAATGGCGCCAACAGGAGAAAAGTATGTTCCTGATGACCGCATGCACCATCGTTGCCAAGCCTCGTGTGCCAATTGACAAGGCAGACAGAGTCTGTTCAGAAGCATTACGAGAGAGTTCGAGTTGAACTAAACACGAGATATAGTAGAGTGTAGTATATAGCCATCATCAACACGATCTCAAAGATGACTCAGATGTAACACGCCCTTCTCCCCCTACCACGGGTCAAGCCCCTGAAGACACCGCTTCCAATTCGCATCCTTGCTTATTTCCTTGCCTTTGTCTAACTTCTTCGCCTTGGTGATCTTGTTGGCAGCTTTGGATACCCTGATTCCCTTCTGCAGCGCGCGCCCCGCGACGCGCAGGCCAACTCTGACGGCGATGCCGGCGAACACCCGCAGCAGCCCCATAATGGCTTGGAAGATGGGAATCAGACAGAAGGGTATGCAGCGAGCTTGCAGGCCTGAAATCAGAGCCGTAGTGGTCGGATGCGGGTTGTGCACGACCAAGTTCGTCGTAGAAGCGGGCGGTGAATCCATGTCGCTCCTCCGACGGAACATAGAGGGCACATTCTCGCCATAGCTGACGCTGACTGTCCACGTCCCTTGTGGAGTGGCAAGGTCCATGTCGCCCGTCTTTGGCTTAGCAACAGAAGCATCGCCTTCTGCGACATCGTCACCATCACGCTTAACGACCTTGATGCCACCCCCCATCCCCCTGGGCGGCGCATATCTGTGCTCAAACGCGCCGCTGGATATCTCGAGGGTGCTGTCGTCGGCATCGCGCTTGTTAACCTTGATACCACCACCCATTCCCGAAGGCGGTTGGTATTTGTACTCGAACGTGACACTGGACTTCTCCCGGCCCTTATCTAACCACTTCATCTGATACGCCTCGCTCTCGAAGAAGGAGTCTGTGCCCTCATCGACCCAGTTATCCACCTCTTTGACGGACATGCCTTCAGGCCAGAACTTGAGCATCTCGTCGCTTTCCACGAAGTCTTTATCGAAGACATTGTCCACATCGTTGGCGAACCCTCCTCCCATGACTAGTGGGACCAGAGTGACACACCGACCCTACAAGTAGAAAGATGAAAAAGTCAGATAAAAGTCTTTAGGAGATGGAAAACAACGTTAAATGGGGAAGTTTAGCTTACCATACGTCTCAGCTTGCTCTGTTTCCGTCGCGGCGCCTTTTCTTTGTTGACCTTGTTGTGCTTCTCCTGCATCTTGGCCCTCTTCTTCTCGAACAGCTTGCTCCGGTCCTTGAGCAAGTCTCGCATCTTTTGTTTGCGCATATCGGTCATCTTTTTGAGCTTGTCCTCGAAGCGCTTCTGTTTGTTGATGCACTTCTTGCAGTCCTTGGGATCTCGAATCTCCTTGGGACCGCATTTGGCGCAGTCCTTGGTGCAGGCTTTTTGTTGCGCATCGGGCTTCTCGCCGGGGCCGCACTTCTTGCACTTGGTGCAGTCTGATCCGTCCTGGACCTGATCTTTGGAACATGTGGCGCATTTCTTCGCCTCGCAGACCTTCTGGTCCGCACTGGGGGCCTTGTCTTTGGGACAGGAGGCACACTTCTTACAGTCGGAAGCATCCCGGATCTTGTCCTTGGGGCAGGCTGCACAGTCATCTTTGACGCATTTAGTCTTGTCGGGATTCGGCGCTTGGCCAGTCGGGCAAGTAATACACTTCTTGCAGTCGGCCGGATCACGAGCCTTGCCATTTGGGCACGCCGCACAGTCGTCTTTGATGCACTTCCGCTGTTCGGGGTCGGGCTTCTCGCCGTTGCCGCATTTAACACATTCCGAACAGTCCTTGGGATTTTGGATCTGGTCTTTGGGGCAATCCGACACGCAGCAGGATTTTGTGTCCCAGAAGTTCGTGTCGCCTGGCTTAGCTCGACGCACCAGGCCACCGACATCGCTGTCTGGCTCGCTGTCGCCAAAGAGTTGGGCCGAATACATGGCATGGAAGGGAATGTGGGTTGCAATGATGTGATTGGCGATGATAAATAAAGCTTTCAGTGGCTTCGAGAGATGCATGATTGAACGGTAGGTCTAGGGAAGGTAAGAATGAAAGTAACGTTTGCTGGACTGTGTGAAAGAGTGACATTCAGTCACTGGAGACTGAGTAAAGAGACGCCTGTGTTGAAAACATTATCGCTCATAATCGACAGCTACTAGGAGTAGGCATCGCATGGTTATAGATAGCGCTGCCGACATCTTTGAGGCATTACTCTTCAACTTGATATTACACACCTGTTGGGCTTACACATTTGTTTGGGGTCTATCAAGAACCAACATTTGACATGATAAGTTTAGAATCAACTTAGAATCAATCATGTTGGTGATTTAATATTGAAGGTCTGTTGGTTTCGCCATGTTCGTGGCGATGAGTTCAAATAGGGGACTCGGGGGCTCCTAACGTATGCAGTGGGTGTTCCCCCAATCTGTCCGTAGAAGATTCAATGAATATGGGGGTTTGGGGTCTTTTCTTGGTATGCAGTGACCTTCATCAGTCTCTCCGGGGAGGATTCAACTAACCCCAACTATGATAGTGCCGGAGTAAATGCGACATAACAGACGGGGGGCTGATGGGTGTACAGCCGACACTGTCTTCAGCAGAGATCAAGCACTTGTTTATTTGCGAGTGTCACACCTGCATGACTATTCCGTATTCTATCAGGCGGCCCGCATCACCAACGGCCCGCATTCTCTTCGATGTGACGAATCAATCAAAGTTACGTTACTTCTCCCACACCACCGGAATAATCGCTCGGAGAATTAGTTGGATGTGTTAGGGTAATGAAAATATGCAAGTGAGAGGGGGCTATGGGCTTGGCAACTGCAACCCAATCCCAATACAGCTCCATGCATCCAAGGCTTTGGGAAACGCAAAGATGGACATCTCCCAAATTGTTATCGAGTCTTCAGCTTGACCAAAGAGAGGAAGCAAGGCAAAAGCTGTGATTGTCATCAAGAATGAAACTGCCTCTCTCGCCACATGATGCCGGATTTCAGAAATAGGGGAACAAAGCGACACGAGGGGCACGCAACACGAGTTTCGATGTGTACTGCTCGACTCTGTCACAAGAGCCACACGTAATGTATCAGAATAAACAGATGAGTGATTTAATCTGTCGGACAATAGTAGAATACAATTTATGGAGGCACAATATGTAACCCAAGCTTCCGTCCCAATTCGTCTTCCCTGTAGACCCCGATCCGATATCCCTGAGAAATTGCCAATCCATCACTACCCGGAGGTGCATTTGATCTTATCTTGATGACCGTCAGTGAAATTTCTGGGATAGGTGGAATTAAGAAGATATTACTATCGTCGGACATGATATTCCAGACTTGCCAGGATTTGTAGCCTGAGATATCAAACGGTGTCCCATTCTTGTGGTTCCCATGATTCACCATATTCTCTGGGTTACAGTCATCGGAGCTGAACCAGACAAAATCAAGGGCCTCATCCACATCGCCTGTAGACTGGACTTGGAGACAAAGAGGTTTGTTCTGGGGATCAAATTGCTCGGTACTGCAGTCGCCATGGCCGGTCATGATCTTGTGTGATGTTCCACCGCAGCCGACGGAAGGGTTATCTTTTGTCCCCTGGACTTTTTTGTTCGAAAAGAAGGTAAGAATAAGAGCGTAGGACGCAGTTGCGTATAACAGAATAAGGTATAGTAGAAGTGTTTTTGAATGCATCTTGAGTGTTTCCTAGTAGCTCTGGGAAAAGCAATGCATCGCCCGGTATGTTTGAAGACAAGAACATCGGTGCGGACGGAATGGGATACGATTTATTCATGAGCATTATACTTCATCCATCTGTGCTTTTGATGAATGCTATTTCGATATATTCTCCAACGCTAAGGGTGTGTTGATGCAACATGCGGCACATAGTCTTTCGTTGAACAGCCCCCATGGCGCTGCCACCATTCACACTCCGTCCAACACATGTTTTCATATATGAGCCCGAAATAGCCTTGTATACTCAAATCGTCTCAAAAGTCGAATTAACGACTCACCGAGAAGGATCAGTCGTTCCGGTCGTCATCGACCGAAGTTTACTGGACCAGTACGATTTGGTTGTTAGATGCGCCGGACATTTAGGGCCCCCAAATGACCCCTGGAGCGGCGCGGATCCTGTTGTCTTCGAAAACCAACATCGCATGTAAGCTGGCGTTTGTTTTAATATGCATTGCATCTAACATAGCTGCGAAATTTGATTGACTTCTGAACATGACACACTGACGCCCCTTTTCATGAAGATTGTGCCCAAGTGAACATACTCTTGGCCATTATAGCCCCTTCAGCTCTACGAACTTCAGAGAACCAACCGCGCCTTGGCTACTCCGAAAATCACAATACTAGTGGTATGCAGTGAGATCCAAGGATGCTGCCCCCTAATGCCATGGCTTTCGGTTGGTGTCAGCTCTCAGGGATACGGATCATACATGGCACTTAGCAGGTGTCGCTTGAGTGGCGCAGTTGCAAGAGATACTAACAGTAAGTCTAGCAATAAAAGACATCGCTAGGCCGAGGAGTATCTAAGTACAATATTCAAAGCAGTATATAAACAACTGGCACTTAGGATAGGCGACTGGGGACAACATAGGTGAGCTAAGCATCTCGAACCAAGCCATCAAAGTGGTGCAGATGAGAGTACTACTTTCATTAAGTAATTTCAAGACTTCTCGCCATCTCCACAAGAATAATTCCCCAAGCACTTTATAATCTTCATTAAAGTAACCATGCGGTCACAACTGGTTCTCTTCTTCTTCCTGGCCGGGTCGGTATGCTCTTCTGAGACTCATCCACGCGCAGACCGTCCGCCTCAAACACCTGTTGCCAGCAAAGACCAGTGCGAAGTCTGGCACAGAACCAACCCAAATGATGTTGTCTCTATTCCCATCGGAGACGACGAGCCTGAGGAACTGGTACCTTCTGCAGATGACAAGGTGGCTGCCTCGATCCGGAGGCGCTCGCGGAACACGGTTTCCAGTCACATTATGGACTTGATAAAGCGAGCAGGCTCCTTGCGCAACTTTGACATCTGTGCGAACACCACCGATGAGTTTACTTACAACAGCCCGTCATACCCCGAAGGCGACAACAGTCAATGCTACGACAGTGCAGACTGGAGTGACAACCGGAATTTTAATTTGAAAAAGGGGGCTAGGCCTCCGCCTCCGCCTGCGCCACCCAAGGGAAAGAAGAAGCCAAAGGTCCGAGAATACAAGGATGAACACATACTGGAATTACAGACGTTGAAGTGGTTCTTCCAAACACACCTAATGTCGCCTCTTCCGGACAACAAGTGGAAGCATAAAAATTTCGACAAGGATCCGATAACGAACAAGACACGCACGGCTTGCGCGTACTTTAAGAAGTTCTGGGACGACGACACCCACTCGAGAATCGGACCGATTCCGAAAAGCAAACAAATCAAAGAACCGAACAAGGCAATTGACTTTGTAGGGAGAGCACATCCAAACAAAGACGAAAACGGGTATGTGGTCAATAGTTCTTTCAACATCGAGCACACAAACTAATCTATTGTATTCCAGCGGCGAGCTCGTGGTATTGGAGGGAGAATTGAATAATGTCAAACAAATGGTATCTTCCCTTTTTCAACAACCGAGTATGGGGATTTCCAAGCTGACACGGCGGTAGATGTTCAGCAAACGCATTTATAATATGGTGGCAAAAAACAATGAAAAGAAATGGAAGAAAGCCGTGCAGGAGCTCAAGAAGATGGAGGGAGTTCTCAAAAGATTCAAGGAGGTCATACTGGTTGTGAAATATATGGACAATCCCGCTGTTAACGAAATATACAAGAAACAGGCTATCCGGATTGGGAATCAGTTGGAAGAAGCGGAAATACTGCTAGAGGCCAATTGGAAGAACCAGCCCGAGAAGTACAAGAAACAGGGCCTCAAATCAGCATGGATGTCTTTCATCAAGGAGGATACCGACCTGATGAACGAGAAGATACAAAGGTTCTATAGAACGTGGAAACCATATCTCGACAAGGCAATATCCGACTACCCCAATTTTGTGGCGTCCCCAGCATACAGGAAACACAGCCCGAAGGAACAGAAAGAAATGGAGGAATTCTTGAAGGACATGAAAGCCATAGTGGCCGAAGTAAACAAGGGCCAAAAGTTCAGGAATCCGTTTTAAGGCACATGGTCAGATCGAGAGAGAGGAGGTACATAATGGAACGTTTTACCTATGGCTGTGTCAAGTACATGAAGCATGCTGAGGATTGAGTGGTTATTCCTGCATAAGTAGACGAGGGGCGTTGTGCATGCATAGCTGGAGTAGCGTCACATCTGGCCTCCAAAAATAGACTCAACCCCTGCGTTGCACAACAACCAACAGTGCGGGGGGCAGTTACAGCGACACAGGCAGACACAAATACAAACGCGACCATAAAACGTCTTCCATCTAAATGGTAAGGCTGTGAACTTTCTCAGTGCCTTCATCGACTCGTTGTCCCAACACTGGCCTTCCTCAACGGCAACGGCCCCGATACCAAACAACACCATGAATCGACTCAGCCCCGAACTCATCTGGCACATTCTCGATCATCTTACTGAGGAAGGAAACCGTTTGGCGTCCTGTGCAGCCATCTCATCAGTATGGCAACATGCTGTAGAGACACGCTCTTTTGCAAGCCTATGCTTGGAGAGCACTGCGGCAATCTCCACCTTCCAGGATGCATTTGCAACAGCACCACATCGTCGAGCATACTTGCATAACTTACGCCTGTATCTTTGGCTCCCTATGACATTCGAGTCAAGGAAAGGCCGCGTTAAAAACCAGCTGGTGTTCCGACAAGCCGTCAAATTGCTTTTGAATGTGCTTTCGGAGTGGGATGACGGAAGTGCTCATAAGGATTTCTCGCTTACTATCGACCCTGTCATCGACGACAGTGGTACCTGTGCCCGCTGGCACAACAAGAAATCCCTCAAGAAGGTTGAGTTTGGCCCATCGAAAGAACTATTAGACCGCAAATTCCTTTTCCTATGGACTGAAAGCGAAACTGTTGTGTTGCCCCGGGTTCCGTGTATCAAACGCTTGACCACGACCAATACTGAGGAGTTGGTGATGCATCCCAGCATTCCCTGTCAACTATCTGGCGCCTTCGCGAACTTGGAGGAGCTTCACCTCGATTTCTGCGACCCAGCCCCTCAATATCGAAAACGTATGTTCGATCACCTACTCCATCCTACCTTTTCATGCACGCTGTTTACTGTTCCATGTAATACTGACACTTCATCAGTCCGCCTGGAGCATAGGAATATGTTTGCTTATGGACTAGGGTCGCTAGTTGGGAAGCTGCCCTATCTGAAAAAGCTCACCATCCAACGGTCTCCCGAAAACGAGTATGCAATAGACAACGACAGCTTCCGTTGCCAAAATTTGACCGATGATCAAGGTGTGGACTTGCTTTGTGAGGCAATTCGAAAACTTTGTCAGCCAACTGTTACACATTTGACAATAACCGGTCATTTTATATCTGTCGACCTCTTCTCCAACCAAAGGCGTTCCTCGGCGGGTGAGCAACACGATGATTCTTGGCGCGCATTACAGCGATTATATCTCAAGGTTGACTGGAACTTGCCCAATGGGAGTTGGTACATTACGGGCCCACGAGAGAAGGACAACTTACCACTTAACAAGTCGATGACACCGGAGCCCGCCTCTGCACCTCCAGTGAAGGGATCGGTGATAGATGAATGGCGTTGCGGTGAAAGTCGGAAGGCTCAGGCTGCGAACGGGCAAGCGGACAACCGATGGCGTAACAAGTTGAATCCTGATACAATGGGACTTTTGCTTGATGTCATGACCGATACGTTTCTGCACCGAATGCCTTGTCTTAAGTCGAGTATGTTGCAGATGCCCGAATATCCTGTCCCAATTTTATACCCCCGTGTATTCTTCGCAGAGTGTGCGGACATTGGACAGTTTCTGCCCACGGAGATGAGGGCAAGGGAACTGCCTGAAAGGGAATATATACGCCGGTGGTCTATTTCGGTGATGAACTTGGAAGATTATCCAATGTCCTTGGAGCTCAAGGCCAAATGGAAGGCTTGGGTGGGCGAGAAGGGAACAGTTGAGTATATGTGCGGGTTTGATGACTACGGCAATTAGTTGGTGGCTCATCTCGAACCTTGCTATCGAAATATGGAACCGTAGTTTTGAATCATTTACCAGATTGAAATCACACGTAAACAAGTCATCAAGCCATATCTATTCAATCGGATTCCAAAGGGCGTGCTTTTCTTTCTCCCTTACTTGTTGGTGCAAGAACCATCATCAACCCACCCAAACATCTCGCTTACCAAAAGGAAACCCCCGTCTTTCATATGCGCCAATGTCGCAGCCAGGGGTTCCCATATGCACGACCAACCAACCAACAAATGAAAACCGTGCCCTCAATGTACCCAGCAATGCACAATAATCAGGCTCCCTCGCCGTAGTCTTTCCTTCTTTTCTGTCTACATTTGCCCTCGCCATTAAGCGACAAATGCGATATAATCGAGCACTTCGCAATGGATCGCCTGTCCCCTGAGATCATCTGGAAGATTCTTGACGAGATCCAGGGCGATGGTAATAGTAGATTGGCATCATGAGCAACCATCTCTTCTGTATGGCAACATGCCGTGGAGGCTCGCTCACTCAGATAGATCTATCTAGAAGATGCCGCAATTCCTACTTTCCATGACATATTTGCAAGCGCCAAGCACCGCCGATCCTACCTACAGATGCTTCAACTAGAAATCATCATTCCTACCAAAGGGAAAACGACGCAAGATCGGATGAGGAATCAGCTGGTCTTCCGCCAGGCGATCAATTCATTCCTGGCTGTCCTAGCGCAGTGGGATACTTGGGACGGGAACGGCATCCGAAACCCCTATCTGCACATCTACCCCCTCTACCCTTATCAAGGTCATCGCAAATGCCGTGAAGGTGAAGGAAATCTAGTCCATGTGGCGGTCCCTGAGACATGTGATGCCTCGCTGACACGACGATTCCTTGGGTTGTCGATCAAGCCCGAAGCCATCCAACAGCTGCCGTTCGTCTCCTGTGTGAGGAACGTTGACCTTGGAAAACATTCCCTACACGTCGTGCATCCGTCCACCATCTGCCAGATAGCCGGCGTATTCACCAACTTGTCGGACCTTCATATCAACTATTGTGACCCAGCTCCGAAACACCACCAACGTACGCCTAAATGCTAGCTACTTAGTCCTTCCAATCACATTTTCCATCGATACTGACCACCACACAGTTCGTCTGGAGCGCAGGAATGAACTTGCTCGCGGACTTGCATCCTTGCGAGGGAAATCGCCACGCTTGGCAATATTGACCCTCCAAATATTCCCCGGCAATGGGAATCCCATCGTGAACCACAGTTTCGAATGCCAGGACTTTACGGATAATGAAGGGATAGACCTTCTCTGCGAGGCGATCCGAAAGCTTGCGCAACCGACGGTGACCCACTTGACCATGAAAGGTGGCCTTTTGTCGTCTGACCTATTCGTTGACCGACGATGCAATCTGCCTGACTCTGACGGGGATACCTGGCACGCATTGGAGCATTTGGATCTCCAGGTTAACTTCATGTCCCCCGACGGAAGGTGGTATGTAACGGGACCCTCTGCAATGAGGAGTCCAAGCTCTGGATCCGATCATGATGATGGCGAAGACTCTGATTATGATGACTCCGACTTCGATGATGGATCTGAATTTGTACAACACGAAGAAAAGTGAGGAGGGCGAAACCCCGGCCGCGGATGAATGGGGCGGCTGGGCCCGAAAGGATCGCCATCTAAACGGCAACCTGCCCTATAAGACGTGGCGCACGGAGGTGGACACCGCCATGTTGGAGCCGCTTATCTGTGCCTGGGCCGACGCGCTGCTGCACCGAATGCCGCGTTTCCGGGCGGGCGAGCTATTCATGCCGGACACCGGACAGGACTCCTCGAGCTTCGCGGCTAGGTGCGCGGTGGCCGGCCAGAAGCTCCTCAGAGGCCATTGGGCAGACCGAGTGGCACCGGACCCGGAAACGCGCCGCTGGGAGATTGAGCTACCTGGCTGGGACGGCTGGAATGTGGGAGACGAGCTTATGGAGAAGTGGAGGGAGTGGGTGGGTGAGACTGGCTCGGTATGGATCGACGCGGAGGCCGTAATCGGAAATGCTGCTTGTTAGTGTATTTTTCTGATACTGATTGATAAAGAGTTTGTTAAGACTTGAAGAGCATTGCCCTGTGCCTCAAGCTTATACACCTCATAAGGTGGTGACATTGGGTTGTTTTAACTATAAATTGTATAACACAGCTAACTGTAAAGTTTACCCAATCTACCTGTACTGATTGCATATCTTCTCAATACCTTTCTACTTGATGCAAACCCCACTATAGGGAGAGGGTCTGTTTAGAGTGACCATATTCCAGCAAGCACTGCCACACCGGTCAGAGCCCAGACCGCAGCAGCTTTGGTGCTCAGGCCCGACCCACTGTTCCCCGGCGCCGGGGGTGGCGGTGGAGAAGGAGGCGGAGGAGGACTGCTTGGAGCCGGCGGACTCGGGACGTTGGGCGTTGGCACTGATGGTGTGGGTAGGACGGGTAAAGTTGGCAAATGCGTTGGTGATGGTACGATGGGGGTGGGAACGCTTGCGGACGGGACGCCGCCTTGAGTGAAAGCGCTGGGCGAAGGCGGAGGTGGAATCATTGGGGGCGAGGGTGTTGGAACAGGGGGAATAGGCGGGATGGGCGGAATATCTTGAGGACCTCGTGCCACGATCATGTCCACATCATCGGGTACTGCAATATCGTCTCTTGATGCAGCCGAAGTCGTTGATGCTGCAATCTGTATTGCTCTATGTATAGTCCTGGTCAGCATTGTAAGAGAGTCAGAAGAAATGAAGCCAAAACATACATGTCTTCAGTATTATAGGTATTCAAATGATCCAATACCGGACCGACAAGTTGTGGAATTGTCACTGGCGTAAGCGGGGGTTCAGAGAGGGCAATAGCGACCATGATGGAGATATCTGTAGGTTGTTTTTGTGCGTCAAGGATGGTAGGATAGAGTGATAATTGAGTGCAAAGATGATTTTGATGCACACAGGTGCCAGCACGCCTTGCAGAGAATGTTTTTGGCTTTATACTTTGGAAACGCATGTTTTGATCTCACATTATGTCATTCTCGTCGGGATGGTCATGTTCTACCGGATCATTTCCATCCTAACCGACATGGATAGAGTTACTCCGAATACCACTTCGGCAAGCCGTATTGGGATCGACGTAGTCTGTCCATGTCTAATTTTAGGATAAAATTTCTGCGCCACTTGAAATGGGAATGAGGAGGACCCATCATCGTTTTCTTCCATTGTTCGTGAGTGGACAGCTTGTGCTGTGCCGTGACGTTTGGCATAGCCCTATCTCCAGGGGTTGTCAAAGATGTCCGTGGGGCGGTATCAAGAAACTATTGGCAGCCGCGGGATTGCAATTTCTTGCGCCACCAATCGTTGACTTAATTGGATCTATATTTGCTTAGTGAGCCTCTCGGTGCTCTAACAAGGCTTCCTCCAGAAGAGACTGCTCAACCTTGGGCCAATACTCTTCCCGCAAAGTGCCCCTTATCCAATAGTTGCCGTACGCGTCTTTGCCCATAATCCGAAATGGGCTTACCAAAAACCCAGGAACATAATCAGTTATGGTATGCATCTGGACGTTGGTCGGCTTCGCCAAATGACCCGCGGAAGATCCCATCGGCTCCGGCTTTTGTCTTCCACCTCCCAGTTTAGTGATATCATCCTCATCGGGGACAATCGCGGCCGAGAAGTCGACGTCGAAGAAGTCGGCCTTGATCCAGTTGGTGCACACCACCAAGTGCATCCCCGCGTCGCCGAATAGAGCTGGGGTAACGACGAGCTTATCGTGAGGGGCACGCTGAATTCTCAGGAATGCCTCCACTTGCGGCCACGTTCCCAACTCTTGCAGAGACCTGCGTAACATCGCAGCGACGCTGCCGAGCGGCATCTGGAGTAGCTCCTTCGAGGTCAGGAAGGTCGGGACAGTGACCAAGGCGTTGGCCACGAGGGCAGGGGCGCTATTATTCTTGTTTCCCTGCGCTTGGGTGCCAGAGGGCGAAACCAGAAGCCCAGCCTGCGCCAGAAGACCCCTCAGACCCATCATGTTCATAATGCAGACGGTCTGGCCACTTTTATGGGCGTTTCGCAATCGGGAGGCAATAATGTGACGAGTCCACCATGCACAGAGGATGTCCCCATCACTTAAAAACATATTGGCGGGAAGGCGCTGTCGCGGATTCTCACCATCGTGGCCAGCTGTTGTCTTCGTTTGTCGAGGTTCCAACGCCGCAAGTGCATCGCGCCGTAGTGAATCAAAGTACGCTTTAGGTACGCATATGATACGGTCCTCATTCACTTGCCTTCTGAGATGAATCTTATCGAACAGTTGCCGCAGGCCGAGAGTGATCTGTTGGCGAAGGCCAAGCTGCTTGTCGGCATGCTTGTACTTCTCTATAGTGCCAGTGCTTCGCTCCGAATTCCCCAGAGCTCCTGCAGCCCCAAGCGATGCCATGGGGTCATTCTCCACTAGAGGACGGACCTCGTCGTGGCGCCCCTGGAGCGTCAGAGACCATGCATCCAGAAGCTCCTTGCGCCCCATGGCGTCGAACAGTAGATGCGAGCCGCGCAGACACACCAGTGTGGCATCGCGAAACGTGACGATGTGGAGACCCAACACCGGGATGTCCGTGTCCACATAGTCTTCAAACGACGAAGGATCCTCCTTTCGGCGCATCAAAGACACGAAGTCCTCCCCGCGCGCCACGATCCTGGGACCGTGAGTCCTGGCCGGCTTGGCTTTGGGGATGTGCGCCGCCAGCGGATGCTGCATGATCCTCATGTCATCGTGGGACTGGTGATAATACGATATCGCCGGCCGCTGCGTTGAATATTTGGCCGGGACATGGTAGTCTAGCTTTCCGCTTGCCTGTAGAGCTCAATGAGCCGTGACTCGCATTAATAAGTCGCACTAAATAGAATGGTTAGAGTATAATAACTTACATTCCGCCTCAATCTTCCGCCAAGTTTCCGCCAGCCATCCTCACGCTCAAGAAGTCTTTCCAGCGAGCGCCGGAGCCGATCCGAATCAAGCCTTTGGTCGAAGCGAAGCATGAAGTGCATGATGGCCCTGGTGTAGCCATGGTCCCAGTAAGGAACCGGGAAGACCTTGTCGGTTGACGAGGCGCGAGACGCGATGCCTCGCGCCTTTTGTCGGATGAGGGACATGATCTGAAATTGTGGCAGGTCCGAAACTACTCCGGGCGCGGGGAGAGCGCAGTTGCTGCTTACACAAGGGAACGCGGGGGACTCCTGTCGCTATATTTGGGGGAGCTTGTGTTTGATCAATTACCCCGCTCCAAGCTGCATCCGGCGCATACTTTATCAATGAACCAAATGGTAGAAGGAATAGGACCCCAACTCTATTCGACCAGTCGCAATCCTCATTTGCACGTCGGCCTCCATGCGAGTCGTATTGAGTGCCAGGGGTCATTCAACGACCTGCGATAAGCTAGGGGCGGACCGCCCGAAGTGGACTTTTGGTTTGTCCAAAATAGGAAGTTGGGCGAGGTCGCACCTGTATGTCCGTCTTGGCATTGAAACATTTATACCGCCTTACTCCCCAGGAAGACCTCCTCGACGACTTAGGTTTATTACTATTTGCGGCATGGCTAAGTAAGTCTGATGTTGGCCTCGACCGAATACGCTGAGGATTCGGAGGATACCTTTCTTCAGGTGGCTGTGGCCGAAGATGGCGACCTTATCATCAAAGTCCCCAAGATCGGCAACCCGCGCCACAGCAAGCAGTGCCTCGTCGATGCAGGTGCCGTATCACCAACATCAGAGAAACTGAAAGAGCTTGTGAAAGCCGGTTGCCATAACATAGAACAGAAGGTCCTCGTTCTTTGAGACAACACCAAATTCCACGATATATTATTAACAATCATACACTGCAAGTTTTCCAATATTCTTATGGAAACAGAACTCTTCGATCTGCTTGAGGTCATTGAGGATTATAAAGTGACCCATCTGCTACGGCACTGGATCATCACATGGATTCCACCTCGCCTACCATGGCCGGGTCCAGGCCCTTAGGACTATAGCGTGTATTTTGTAGACAAACTCTACAAACGGATTTGGACTGAGTAGTTGCTTGGGGAGAAGGATGGGAGGCCGTAAGCATGTAGTTTTAAGACATGCATCCCATGGTTAGCATGAGCAATTATAGAAATGAATCAAGCAATCCCAACCATGTAAAAGGCCAGTCAGAATAGTGAAGGAAGACTATTACCCCAGTCGTAGTGAGCAGCCTTTGTCCCAGTTTAAAACAAGGCCCATTATCTTCGTCAACATTCAGTGAGATTAGGAAGCGTCTTTACAATTGTGGAAGCTCCAGCCCAAATGCGTGCTCCATCTATATCCATGATTATTAAACGTGACAACGCCTTATTTCTGTCATGAGAGCTATTCCATAACCAACTGATGCCTCTTTGATCGCTGAGGGGTAGTGGTCAGGCAGACCTTGGGTCTTCAAAGTGGCGCGATTGCGCCACAAAGGATTTCGTAACCAGGCGTTACCTCAACATATCAGGTAGAAATTTCTATCATCGAATAGAACGTTGACCCACCTAGAACCTGGTTTCCTGTCAGGTATTATGAGTTGCAGGTGCAGCCTGAGTCACACTCTTTCTTATACACCATTGTCCTTGTCTAAAGTCAAGTCATTGAGGCAATTATGCATTTCCTACGTTAGGGAATTCACACAACGCTTCCCATTAAAATCATACCACGATCTGTTACTCCCATTGCAGGAATTTCAATTCTGTGCAACTCATACATATCTTTACGGTATTCTTCTCTTACTCCCTACGCCGAACGGCATATTATTCTTGACTTGTTGCCGTCATGGATATCTCCCAAGATGCCTTCGACAGGGTTGATTTGGTCACAGGTGGCGACATTATGATCCGAATATCCGACACTAGTCAATATCGCCAAAACAAAGCATTCTGTGTTGATATAACTACCCTTGTACGATCGTCCGCGAAGTGGGCAGAATTGGCGATGGCGGCCAATAACTACGATTCCGTTCCCTATGTGATCAACCGCGATGGTGACGCCACGTCACATGGAATTATTTTCTCCATTATGTATTGGAAGTTTGACAATGTCCCTGCAAACCCCAATCGGTCACAGCTATGCTCCATTCTGAGAGTCGCCGATGAATATAAACAAGTACATTTGCTTCGACCCTGGGCTGCCACTTGGGTCAAGCCTCTGCGGAACAAAGTCAATTCATATCACTACGGACATATCGAAGACCTGCGGGAGCTCCTTTTGATTGGATGGATATCGGGCGACAAAATTCTATTTAAGATTGTTATCGAGGAATTTATTAGATACTTGACTGTTGAGGAAGGCCACAGCATGAATATGGATAATTCGCCTCTACCAGACTTGGATATAATTCCAGGCCTTATCGGTAAGTATAAAGTCTCGAGGTATCCTTCCTTTTAATTATTTATTAAGTTCTTAAAATCTATATAAGATTTTGTATATACCCTTACCCAAATATAAATACCGCGCTAAATTAGTATCGGAAATTAAAATATTAAAAGACTATTCTAATAATAATTCTAAGCCCGATAGGTTAGAATTTTTATTATAATAAAACCCCTAATATTATAACGACCGTTAAAACGAAATAATATTTATATTATACTTACCGCTAATGATTCCCTTATTCTCTATAATTTATAAAAAAAAATAAAAGGTTTAAAAATAATATAATATTTATAAAACCTCTTAAATTTAACCTAAGAATAGATTAAAGAAATATTAAAATATTATTTATATAATAAATAATAAATAAACGTATATAGGAGAGAGACTAATAAATTAGAGATAATAATAGGGCCTTAGGGGATCTATCGGACCTTATTAATAATTAAGCTGGTATTTATATTATAAAGAACGAAAAGGGTATATAAGAGATTATAGAATATATTATAAATTAATTATTTAAATTATTACTAAATACCCTCTTCTTTATAAAGGGATATATAAATAATAATATATTATTAATAATAAATAAATCCTTTATTATTAATTAAATTAATAATACCTTTATATTAGAGGCGTTTTATACCGTAATAGCTAATAGGAATATACCCCTTAAAAGTAAAATATTAAAGATTAATTTAATATATACGGGTAGCTTTATAACGAATATATAGGTAAATATAATATCCTTAAACGATAGAATTAATAATATATAATTAAATATACGGATCTTAATTAGGATAGCGGTAAAATAATGGTTAGATAGGTAATAATTTATTAATATTAAATTAATTCTAAAAAGGAATTTTAGAATTATAAAAAGTAATATTAAAGATATTATACCGATTAGAATAGGCTAGGTTATTAAAATAATTAATCTAACGATTAAGGATTAATTATTAAAACCTAATAAAAAAATAATTATTATTAATATTTTAAGAGCGGAATATATCGAAATCCTAAAAAAATAGTATACCTATATTATCCCTAAGATCCCCTTAATATATAATAACGGTAATAGCTTAAAAAATATTATAATAAATATAATATAGGATAAAATAATAATATAAATAAAATTAATTCCTATTAAAGTATAATATTTTAAGAATTATATTACCTTAAAAGCGAATAACTATATTTAAATAATTACCTTTAAAATAATAATAATATTATTTAGGATCTATAAAAGCGGATTAATAAATTATTAAAATAAAAAAAAGATAAAGGTATATTAATATATTAATTATTAGGATTTCTATATCCTAAAACCTTATTAATATAACGCGAGGTATAGAGATTATAATACGGAGGAGCGGGTTTACCTACCGAAAGTTAATAGAATCTATATTTAGCTTAAAAGATATATTAATTATTAGGACCCGAATAAAGCTATATATAAAGATTACCTATACCGACCGGAAATTAAGGATAGGAGAATAATTACTATTAATAAGAATAGGAAAAAGTAATTTAAGGTTAAAGGGATTAAGGCCTTCGCTATATATAATAATTTATAAATAAAGGATATATTATTACCGCTATTTATAAAGGAGGTATAAAGTATATTAAATACTTAAATATAATAATAAAACTTTAATATTAGGCTTTCTTAAACCCTTAATATAGGGTTATTTAGGATTAATTAGGGAGTAAAAGAGGAAGGATAATAAAAAGTAATGAATAAAAAGATTAGGGGGTAAAAAGTATTTAATTTAAAGGTTAATATATTTATAAATATAAAGAATTAAGCTATAATATTAATCGTTATTAAATTAAAAATAAAGGGAAAAGAAATAGATATTAAATTAAAGGGATCTATAATAGGAGCGGAAAGTAAGGAAGGAAATAATAGAATATTAGCGGTAGCTAAATTAAGCGTCCTCCTAAAAATTCCTAATAAAGTATTAGGATCCTTTAAAGCGTTATTATTAATAATAGGACCGGTTAAACCTACGGATATAAAAAGATAAAAATTATAAAATAATAGGGCTTCTATTAAGGCCGCTTAAAAGGTTATTAAAATATAAATAATAAAGATTACCGAAATAAATATAGAAAATTAATAGGAAATAGCGGCCTTTATTATATTAAATAATTCTAAAAGTTATAATAATTATATAATATAATATTATAAAGTTATCTATTATATATAGTATTATATTATAAGAATATTATATTAAGGATATTAATATATTAATAATAAATAAATTATAAATATCGCTTTATAATAATAATTAGATATAAATATACCCGTTTTATAATATTTATATTTTATTAAATTATTAAATAAAAAAAGAAAAGGAAAAGAAATCTAGGGTAATAATATATATAAAAAAGATTAAATATTAGAAAGTAAAATAAAATTAATCGATTTATAAAAGAGATTTATTCTAATTAAATATAAATAATATTTTTATTTTAAGGTATTATTAGGATAATATAAAGAAAGATATTCTAAATTATTTTATAAACCTTAATCCGATAATAAGGTACCTAATAATAAGAAATACTAATATATATTATACGGATTAATAACCGGGGGTATAGATTAGGAAAGGAGGATATAAACTTATAAATTAAGTAATTAAATTAGGGATAATATATATTAGTCCTATAAGGGTACCGATATATAGGTAAAATTATATAATAAACCTCCTATTCTTAAATATCCTAGGGATTAAAATAAAAGTTATATTAAATTTATATATTAATTCCGATTATTTATTAATAAAGATTAATATTTTATTAAAACTCGAGTTAGATTTATTTATAAAAATATTAAGATATTAAAGTATTATTAAAAATAAGTTAAAAATATTAAAAAATAGGATAATATAAAGAATTTATAAACTTCCGAGAATCGAACGAATTTATATAATCCTAAACCTAAATAAGGTAATAGAGAGCTTAATAGAATTAATTTTAGGGGCTATTAGGATAATCGGGAAATTATAAATAGTATAAAATTTTATAATAAAGTAATAAAATAATAATTATTAATAGGCCGTTAAAAACCTAAGAATAAAATAAAAGGGTAATCCCTTTAAGATAAAAAAAATTTAAAAAAATAAATATTAAGATACCTTAAGGGCCTTTAAGTATATAATTAAATAGATTAAATAAGAGAGGAGGAATATATTAATTAAGTACGTTATAATAAATAAAAAAATAATAAAAACGATAAAATAATATAAAATAAGGAGAAGAATAAAGTATTTAATTATTATTAATAGAAATAATATTATTAATAAAAATACGGATAAAACTGTATACCTTATTAATAAAATCCTAATCCGATTTATAATAAAAGACGACCTCCCGGAACCGCCCGCCTTAAATAAAACGGAATAACCTAATATATTATCCTAAGACGTTTATATTATTTTAAAGGAGGTAGATAAATACTTTATTAGGATATCCTTAATATTATTAGATATCGACGGAATTATAATATAATACTTTAAAATAATCTTTTTAATTATAGGAAAATATTATAGGGCGTTATATAAAATATACCTAAAAATAAAGGAATATTTAAATATATAGAAAAATATAGAAATAATTATAATACCGAAAATTAGGAAAACGGACTTTTTAATATATTAATTATAATAATTAATAATATTACTTTTATATTTAGGGAAAGGCCTTAAAAGGATCCTAATTAAGTAAATAATATAAATAACCCTAAAGGTAGGATTATTAAACCTATAATATATAAGAATATACCTTAAATAAAGCCCGATTAACTTAATTATAATATTATAATATAATATTAAAATAGCCTTAAATAAAGGATTAAAGGTTATATTAATCTTTATAAATATAATAAAAACTTTTAATATATTATTTAAAAATAAGTTACTTTATAAAATAAAAGATTAAAGATAGTTAATAAAGATATTATAAATAATAAATAATTTCCTTATAAAAAAGTATTTTAAGATTTATTTAAATGAGGATATTTCGGAAATAAGGAAAATAATATATAATATATTATAAGGATTATTATTCTTATTATTATTATTTATATTATATATAATTAAATTTATCCATGGGAAGTTATAATAGTATTATTATATAGATAATATAATAATATTAATAATATTTATAATATTAATAACTAATTCCTAAATAATAGCTAGGGAAATTAATAATATTATAACCTATAGGATTAAGTATAAGATTAACTTTATATTAAATAAATTAAAAATAATATACTTTATATACTAAAAATATAATAAGAATCCCCTAATTTATATAAACCTAGGCCGGATTAAGCCTACCCCGATATAGGAAAGAACGGAATAAATTAATACTTAAATAAAAAATAATTCTAAAATTAAATAAAAAGTTAATAAAGTTACCTAACTAGCCCTTAAATAATTAGGATATTATTTTAATAGATAATTAAACGGTAAATAATATATCTAAATTAAAGTAAATTAAGCTATTCGGAAAGTTAATTATCTAAGGTTATTATTTATTATATATAGGGGTCTATCCTTAAACGGGGTATAAAAAGCGGTAAAAATAATAGGCCTTTTAATATTATTATATAGATCGCAAGTCTAATATAGAGGAAGATAGAAACCTTTAAATATTAGAGCCATTAGGTATAAAAGATTATTTATAAATATAAAATAGGGCGATTATATATTAATTATCTACCGAGTTATTAAGAAATTTATTAAGGCGATATTATTAATATAAAAAATATCCCCGAATAATACCCTATTCGGAATTAATAATATTCCTATAATATAAACTATATTAGATAAAGAATATTTATACTTTATATATAGATTATAAATAGTATATAAAGGTTATTTATTAACGGATAGAATAGATAGGGTTTAGATTAAATTAAGGGGGAGGGGAAAATTAATATTTAAAAATATAACCCTATAAGAAACCGCAGGATTATTAATAATTATAGAATATATAATATTATACCCCCCTAGGTATAATATAGGCTCCCGATAGGAACTAATAAGGGGAAAAATTAAAAAAGAGGTAATAAAGGAATTCGAGATTTAATTTAAGGATTAAATAGAATAAAATAATATTACGGTCTTTTCTAATAGATTTAAGGGTAACTTAGGCTTAGGCTATAATTATATAATATATAAAAGGAATAAAAAAGTTATAAAGGTAATAAAAAAGATAAACCTATATAGGGTAATATATAACGTTAAAGGCTTAAGAATATTTAGAAATTTATAAAGGGCTACCTTAATATTCCTAATAAAGAAAATAATATTTTACACGGATAATATAGTAATAATTTAAAGTACCTAGAAAGACGCCCTAATAATATTATAATAGATTTTTATTAAAATCTATAAATTAATAAATATATATAATATTAAGCTAAAGTAATCCCCTAGCTATATAGGTATCCGGGGAAATAAAGTAATAAATAAATTAATAAATAAAGGGGTATTAAATAAAGGGGTAATAAATAAGGGCTTAAAACCGATAGCTATAAGGCTAAAGGTAATAGCTAGATCGGAAGTCTAGGAAAAAGTTATAAAATAATAGAAAAATATAATAATATTATTATACTTTAAAATAATTAATATTAAATACGCCCCGGGTAATTACCCTATAATATTTAAAATCCTTAGGAAACTATTAATATAATACCTTAATACCCTAATAGGGTATAGGGACTATAAATAATATTATAATAAATTTTAATATTAAAAGGATAAGGAGGTATATTATTATTTATATAAAACCGAATCTAATATCTATAAATATATAAACTATTACCTAAAGATAATAAAATATATAATATATTATAAAGTAGCTAGAATAAATATTAATATATAACCTATACCCTTAAAACCTAAGCTAAGGAAAGATAGAATTAAGTTATATAATATAAATATACCTATATAATTATACTATATAAACCTAAAACTAGACTTACTATATATATATTAAAAATAGCTTCTCTAAAACCCGAAAGCTTATATTAAATAATATAAAATAATATAATTCTTTAATTATTCCCGGAAAGAGGGGGAGGTAATACTATACTATATATACCGAAAGGTACTATTATAAGAAAAGGATAAATTAGAAAAAAAAGAACCCTTAAAGATTAAAACGTTAAAGGCGTAAATTATATAACCGCGGTATAATATACCCTCTTATAAAAAATAAATAAAACGAGCATAAAGAGATAAAAGCCTATTAACCCTAGATAGACTATTATATTATTTAATAATATTACCGAGAAAAATATTAATAAATTAATACCCGCAATATTGAATTAACGAGGTATATTTCTATAAGAACTAAAATTACCGGTAAGGGCGAACTTTATATTATATATATAATAATATTAAACGGAAAGAATCGTTTATAATTATTAATATTAACCCGATCAGGCTATAAACCCTCCCAGCCCGGAGCTAAAGGTAATAAAAGCTAAAATTAGAAATTATCGGGATTAGATAGCTTAATATATAACCCGAGTGGAATAAAGACCGATTATTATTAATAATTCTAAAAAAAAAAATTTTAAAATCTTATTTAATAAAGTAATCTCTAAAATTACGGAGAATTAAGTTAAATTTAAGGAAATAATAAGGAAAAAAATATTATAGGGGTTTTATAAATAGATAGGGAATTAATTCGATAAATTTAATATATATAAATCCCTATTAAAGGAAATAATCAATATTAAAGTATACCTAATATATATTATCCGAATATAATAATAAAATAAGGATTAATTAAAGGGGGTATTAAAAGACTTAGGATATATTATTATAGAAATCGAAAGGATAAGGTTCCGATTTAAAGAAGATTATAACTAAGTATAAAAGGGCTATTAAAATTATAAAGACTTATTATAAAAGGATACTATAGCCCTAACCGGATAATAATAAAATATAAGGATATAAAGGGAATATTATATTAAAAAGGGGATTAAATATATATTTATAAGAATATTAAAAAAGGAAGATTAAATACCTTATAAGGGAAGGGAATAAATATATAACCACCCTTTATTATTTACTTTCTTTTATTAAAATATATACCGGGCCCCGGTATAAAGGGGTATAATATTCTTTTACCTATATAGCTAATATATACTAGCCTTATAATATAAGGACCTATAAGGTATATAAAGGGATCGGTAAGGTTAATATAATATAAAAGAAAATAATATAATGTAGGAAGAGGGGAATATATAAAGAGGTACTATATATTTAAAGATAATAATAAATAAAGAAATAATCCCGATTAATATAAATAAAAATTATATATATATTAAATTAATAATCTATAAAATAACTATAATAGACACATTATATACCCCTAGGGAAATAGAACGACTACCGCTACGCGGCATTATTACGACATTAAATAACAAAACAAACAAACAAATAAATAAACAAACAGCAAAGTCTCGAGGGAATCTAGTAGGAGCGAGAGTTCGCAAACTAATGTATGATACCCACCGGAACAGACTATCTAAGAAATGAACACTACACGAAAGCTGAAGAACTGTGCCAAGTCTTCGAGAAGATGATAAAGCCCCATGACGGTTACAAAGATGATAACGACGACTGCAAATATGGCGGATGCGGTAAATGCCACTGCAAAGACTGCGGCCATTTCTGTAGACTTTGCGAACACCCCCAGGACGAAAGAGACCGGTGCGACGCCATGTTGATGGAATCAATTGTTCGTGGTTATCAGGAGTGTAAGCTTGACTGGGCCCAACAAAAGCCAAGTGTCTACGGAATCTTCACGAGTCTGCAGAGCATTACCTACCATGTCCTCCCTGAAAATTACGGCAGATTGCACGAAAAATGCAGCCCCGAAGATTGGGTAAATGACCGATTGGATGACATTATGGACAGTATCGCAGAGGTTCTGGATGGGGATCACCAGCAGCACCTCGACGGCCAGGCCGCACTCACAGGATTGAACTCTGACTGAATGGTCTCCTGAAATGGAAATTCGAAGGCGGAGAGCTGAGTGACAGGTAGTCAGGTGTGAACGCGGTAGTCCTCCGACAGCTGCCTGAGACGAAGGCATTATGACCGATGGGTTGTGGCAGATGCTAACCTTTATAACAACCTCATATGGATATGATATCATACTTACAGCAGAGGCGCCTGAGTGTTGGTGGAGGGCTCGGGTCAACGACATTGTGCCCGATATGCCGGAGACTTATTCAACTGATGTACTCCGCCTCACCTCGTTGATGGCAGGTGGAACCCCAACACTGACAAGGAGCACTGGCTTATGCTTATAGATAGCTCGATAATAGCAATGGACATTTGATTTGCCATCTTGTGTTACTTTCTGTTCCAGTAAAAATATTTATGTCGGTCATCGGTGTTATTACCTTGTGATGGCTATGTCTATGAGGTGGCTATGAGAGGGATAGCTCGAGGTGGCCCCAAGTTGTTTCGGATCTACTTCCCTCTTGCCCGGCACGCTGGTACGGGCTGCAGGATAGGGGCCAAGTAAACCCGGGTATGCGGGCGGGTCTGGTGCTGCTAGGGAGCAACCCCCTGGCCAACATCTCCAACATGCTTGATATACGCCGCGTCTGGGTCGGTGGGGTGGAATATCTAGATGTGACTACACTTCCCACTGGGCTTTTTACTTGACGACGGACTGTAGAAGTGTATTGATACCATACATACGATCTTAGAAGTAACCATATCACGTCAAGTAGAATAACATTTTCAGTACCTCGCTGCAGATCCCAGTAGTTGACCATGGTAGACCAAGCCACATCTCCTTTCCCTACTGTACACGAGCCATAGGTGACTCTGCCAAGTTCCTAGAACAAATATGAGACGTCTTTTCATGGCGACAAGGTACTCAGGAGGAAGGCAAGACAATGTTGCAAAAGTGCCCCGCTGGAGCGACCAAGAAATGCTGCTCCATCTCCATCACCGCGTCCGTGGTATCGGGACTGAGCTTGGCGCCGCGACACTCTCGGAAGAACAAGGCCGCCGCCAGTCGCAGTTCCATCCTGGCCAGATGGATCCCGAGACATACCCTGGATCCCATGCCGAAGGGCGTGAAGGCCAGCTTTTGCTGCGGGGACTGCGGTTGCTGAAACCGGGTCTCGTCGAACCTAATAGCAGAATCAATAAGTGTGATCAGCTAGTGTGTTTTGATAACATTCTTCTTCTTTTTGGAGTCTACTTGTTTTGGGTTACTTACGTTTCGGGGTTTGAGAAGGTGGCCCCGTCGCGGTGCAACGTGTAAGCCTGCGTAGAAACCACAGTCCTCGCTGGCAGGAAGTGGCCGGCCATGGTGGCGCCACCCTCGGGCACATAGCGCGGCAAGCCGCCGGGCGCCGCTCCGTACAGCCGCAGCGTCTCGTCGATGACGCTGTTCAACCAGGGCAGGGCTTCCACCTCAGCTTCAGTGAAACTAGGCGGCAGGCCCGCGACCTCCTCTTCCAGCCGGCGCTGGAGCTCCGGCCGCTTGAGCACCGCCCAGACGAGGTAGGTCAGCGTGACGGCCGTGGTGTCGGAGCCCGCGATGATGAGGTTGGTCGCCTCGAGCCGGACGTTGAGGTCGGAGAGGTGGTGTGTCGCCCCCTCGCCCATGATGAAGCCGTCCTCTTTCTCATTCTCCGACTGGTCCACCATTTGTCTGAACAGGTTCTGTGCCCCGCTTCCGCTCTGTCGCAGGTTGGACACCGCCTTCTCCGCGTGCGCCATAACGATGTCACCACACCGGAAGAAGTCCTGCATAATCTTCAGGGGCACCTGCTGCGCTACAGCGTGCAGCCACGGCAGCTCCCACCGCAAGCCGCTCGCGATCATGGTGTTTTGGATCGCACTAACGTAGTCCGTCTTCCGACCGAGGCCTACCATGTCGAATGACTCGCCAAAGGACAGGTGGGCGATGACGTCAGTCGCCATCAGCGTCCACCACTTGAAGATGTCGGCGGACCCTGACCTGGACTGGGCGTCAGTCTTGATCCGGTCTACCGTCTTCTCGACAGTCCACCGCACCTCGGCTTCCCAATTGGCCCGCAACGCCGTCTTGCTAAACGCGCGGGCGAAGAGCCGGCGCCGCTCGGCGTGCTGCTTGGGGTCGCGCATGGCGAAGATGCCCACAGGAGGTGAATCGTACCAGGGGCCCTTGGCAAAGGCGCTGCCGACGCGGTGGATCTGGTTGAATGCCCCGAGGTCGGCAACGGCGGTCTCGGTGGGCGAGACGCGCACCACGGGGCCGTACCGCTGGTGCAGGTCATGGATGTAGTACATCTCCCGCCCCGCGAGAATGTGGTACTTGAGCACCACTCTAGTGAACCGCGTATACCAGGGACCTGGGATGCTGGAAAGAGGGCATTGCAAGATCTGAAAGCACCGCCGGAAAAGAGCAACTTCGTCAGTATGGATGAGCTCCCGAGAGGGGCCGGGTGGGGTGATGTGAACCTACACGGATAATGGCCAGCGCCAGAGCCCCAACGGCAATAAGAATAAGGAACTGTAAATTCAGCATTTCGAAATGAGATGCCATGTGCATGTTGAACATGGGAGAATTTCTGCGAGCCCCGCTTGATCGTAGAAATACATCAGTCGGGCCCCCACATGGGCCTACAAAGTCGATCGATCAGATTAGCGAGCGATGGGACGAAACAAGGGTTGCCGAGCTGGGGTTGCCTAGATGCGCGGAAAAGTGGACGAGAGTTTGAAATGCCAATTGGTTTCCGAGCACGTCGGGGAATTGCCAGTGGTTTATTGAGAGATCGAGCCATGCGTTTCACCTCATTCGTGAATTCCAAATGCTGCTAACCAAGACAACGGTTGTCCAACTTCCGCCTCATCGCCGCCAAGAAGCACATGAAAACGTCGATCAGGGACCCAACGCGCCAAAACCTAGCGCTGCGATCCCGCCTAGCACTGCTCCGGCCACGTCCCTGAACTCGGGCCGCACATTGCCCGTCAGGATGCGGTCGGGCGTGATCCCCGGCTCGTCGTAGAATGACTCGTTAACCTCGCGCTTCTATTTGGTGGTTTGCTGCGGCAAATGGTACTCTCCAGGCGTCGGATCCTCGTACTAGCAGTTATCGTCGAAATAATTGTCGTCTTTATCCATAAGCATTCCTTTAATGTCTCTCTTGCCGTTATTAGCGGCCGCAGCTGGCATTGCTGTTTGGACTGAGGCGGTTTTGTGAGCATCTGTCTGCTGTTGATCACCATTTCCGTCGCTTCTAGTTCCGACAGCTGCTACGCCGGCGAGTACTAGGGGTTTGACCATGGATTCGTTGAAATACTTAAATATAGCAGGACTCAGCACAGGAAATGATCCATCAACTGCTATCGGTGACTTGAAAACTTCAAGGCTTTCCAGAAATCCCAACTATGATGACTGAGCTATTAGGTATTGTCGGTTAGGAGCCGCGCTTCCGACCTTCGATCTTTCCGGTGTGCTTGCACGACGAACATCGACCAATCCCACGTAGTAAACGCGAGTACAGCGCCATGCCTGATTGAGTAAAGACGAATGCCAAGACAGTGCATCATCAACTTGGCAGGATGTGTGGGCAGTTGCTCACCTCACCCTGCATAAAGTTACCAAAAGAATGCAATCGCATAACAGTGTCTGGGAAACTATAATTCGCTGATCGTAATACATGCCTCGCAGGCTAATTAGTTGGTAGTCATTTTATGGAAAAATACACTTTGAAAAGGCCGCTACCAGACGCCCATTACGCGGCTATTGGTGTGCTGATTCCCTTGTATGTTTTGGTCAGCAGTTGCGCTTCGACCCCTTTCGTCTTGCTCCATGAAAAGCCTCTCGTGAATCGTCGCGTTGGGCCCATTGGTCATAGCCCCAAATCCATAGTTGCCTTCACTTGCATCTGAAAAGGCGACCGATAATCCTGCTGATAGAGGATCGTCCGGTAAGTTGTAGGAACCTGAATCCAATGAGGCCGCCGCAGCCAGGTCTATGGTCAGACCACGTCTTGGTAGAGCACCCATGGTGTTGGGTATGGTGAGATCGTTCAGTGCTGGAGGGCTTGTAGCGAGATAGTTCCACGAACTAACCGCAGATGCCGCAGCTGCCCGTTGGTGTTCTTCCTCATCACTGCCAACTTCTCCCACCACGCCAACACTGCTACTCCAGCTTTGCTGTCGTAAACGGGCCTCTGGCGATGAGCTTGGGATAGGCATTGCAGGGCTGAGGCTCGTTCGCATGCCGCCAGCCGTCTCCCCAGCAAACATCAACAACTTGTCCGCGAACATGGTCTTGCTGTTGGGGCTGCCACTGAGCGTCTTGATGAAGAACTCAAGTGGGTCTAGCACAACCCCGCTCCTGCCACTGGATCCACATAACAATCCCATCTCGCCGCCCACGAAGTCCATAGCACCGAGACTTCCACCGCTTCCCAGGGAAACAGGCCCATCCATAGCACCACCGAAAGGATGTAGGGCCCCGTGGGTGGCGTTGGCGTCGTAGGCGTTCAAAACGTTAACGCACCAGACCCCGATCTCGAAGATCTTCTCGAAGATACCCATTCCGTGGACCTCGACAGCCTGGCTTGGTAGTGACTGCAACACGGCGGCGGTGTCACGTGCGATGACCAAGGGAAAGCTGAAGCTAAAGCTCGCGTGAGGCGCTGCTGTTGACAGCAAGCCCTGCCGGAACGAGCTCTGCCATACAATGAGCCTCAACCACTGTTGCGTCATCAGCAGGTCGGCTTTTTGGATATCAGTTGGGTTAGGTTCGGCCTCCTCAACATCCTCCTCTACGTCGGTTCCCGTATCGCGACGTTTTGATGGTAATAGCTTTGCTGTTGGTGTCATAACTACCGTTGATATAGGGCTAGAGATAGGGACAGGATCTGGAGAGCTCTTGCGCCTCGGCTTGAGGAAGTCGAGAGGCCGGGCTAGGATCTGCTGGAGATTCAGGTAGGTGGTAGCGGAGACGCTGGGGTCACTGCCATCGTTCCACGCATTGACAAAGCTTTCGTCCAAGGGTACGTAGCTACTGACCAACTTCAGGAAGCCGGCATGGATCTCGGGTTCCTCGTAATCGTGCCTCGTGACGGGCAGGCTCGGTGTTTTCCGAAGCGTAAGCGGTTTATTTCGCAGGATCGCGAAGCTGCGCTCGGTCACAAAAAGGATCCAAAACACACGCTGTCGGCACAGAATCTCCTCCGGCGGTAGCCCCGCGTAGGCGCGGTCGTCGTGTAACCGGATGTCGATGGCCGACGTCAGGGCCTCGCGCAGGTAGTACCAGGACTTGCGGCTCTGGTTGATCTCGAAGAAACTCGTGCTGAGCCAAAATGAAGAGATGATGGCGTAAAGAGAGTCATCCTCAGGGAAATCGTAAGACTGTCGCACGGAGATGCACTCGTCTAAGAAGAACCTCCCCACACTGTCCCAGGCGGGGTGACCCGGCTCGGAGAGGGACTTGCCCGCCATGTGAAATGAAGTCAGAGCACTCAATGCGTATATCAAGTTTGTCTCTGATGGTGTCATGGTCCTCGTGATGGTAGCTCTGATGGTAGGGATATGCACCAGCGGCATGATGGGGTAGATGTGCTCATAGTACAGCTCAACGCATCGAGGGATCAGATGCACGTAGCTAGGGCAGTTTGGGCGGAAAGATTCCGTTGAGAAGCTCCCCCGTGGCTCTGAGGCGTGACGGGGGTCTGCTGTGACTGCAGTCCATGGGATGAAGGGCTGGTGGGATGGTGATGTTGCTGCAGTTGGGACGGCCGAGGTTTCGGCCGAGTTCATGCAGGAATCCGTGTCGGCACTTTTCTCACTTGATGAGTATAGGATCTAGATAGGATCAATGAGATGGTTGTGGGAATGGATCTCACTCTGTTCCATTTGTGCCCTCTGACTCGGTATGCCCTTTACCGTCCAGGGCGCGAAGCTCGTTGATAACTCGGCCATGTCCTCGTTTGGGTCCCCTTTTACGAGGGATGTGTTCTCTCTTGCAGGATAGAGCGGCGTCTTCGCAGTGTTTACAAGGAGACCGTCCATCGCATCGAATTCCTACTCATGCGGGTTAGCTCCGGTTTGAGGTTACTACCCAGGTGGCGAGGCGACGGTCGGACTTGCTCACACTCTCATGTGTGCTGGTGGCCGACCACATCAATTGTGTAAAGAGCAAGTACGCAAAGAAACATGAGGAGTGACATTTTCGGAAAACAAATCGATGCGTTGATGGAGTTTGGAACGTACGCCTTCGTCGGCAATGATCACAGACATTGCGTTTGTTGCATTTTGGCGAGACTTGGATCCGGCCAAGTCCGGGCCCGGCTAGCCTCTCCTCGGTCTTGACCCTTGCAGTAGGAGAAAGGGATTTGGCGGGCCGTACGGGTACGGAGATGATAGGGTCTTCCGAGTGGTCACACTGCATCCTGGGGAGTAGGATGGGCAAAGGGATCCCAGCGGGAAGACGAGGTGGTTGCGGTGAGGAAAGTTAAGAAATTTGGGTTTCAGTGGCACCACGGCGCTGTCCATGAGAGATGGCGAGAAATTCAGCGACGGGTGTTGAAAAGAAAAAGGTGAAGGAAACCCAAACAATTGAATTGCCTCTCTCCACTTGGCAAGTTGGCAGAGCATGCATTCCTCCTCGCGTTTGGTTGTGTCCGGAGCCGGGCCTAGACAGCCGTTGACATCAGATGGACACCAAGGTGAGAAAATACGATGATGGCTGGGCCGTATTTGCCTGCAGGAGAAATGCGGGGAAGCCATGGGGTTGAAGGTTCGACGCCGTCGTTGAATGGTTCGATGGTACGAGGGGGGGGGGGTGGGCGCACTTGCGACTTGAGGGGCCCCAATCACTCGGAGGCATAACACTACCTACTCTAGAGTACTGGTAGACTGGGCAGACTGGGTAGGTGGCCTGCCACAACATACATACCCTACCAATCAACCCTTCCCATCTTGCATATGTTAGGGGCTGAAAAAAAAAGAGGATAAGAGATGGACGATGGACGATGGACGATGAAATAAAGTAGATCATCATCATCAGCCGTTACAGTGTTACCCCAACAAGTGCGATGACTTCATCTTTCGTCGCCAATGGGTTCTTCCCAGAAAGCTCGATTGACAACATCCGCCCGCTGCATTTGCATGGCTTCTTCTTTCCTTCCTTTATCTTGACCGGCATTTCCGTAGCTGAACTCTACGGGGCACCTTCCTTCCTTTAGTGCTGTGCCGCTAACCCACATCTTTCGCAATGTCAGGTGCATCTTGGCGAGCTAGAAATCGGCCCTTTTGATTACCTAAGCACAGGAAGACACATTTAACCCGCCTCGATTTCTCCTCATCTCACTTCTAAAGACTTGGATGACAATATCAGTTTGTTGAGGTTTGCCGTCTTGGACCCCGCAAGTCAGCAATTTGAAACGAGTTAAGGGGTTTGATTCCATCGATACTCTGTCGCCAACTAGGTACATACCGCCATGCCGCCGTCAGATCCAGAGTTATGGCAAGCCCTGTTTCAATCTTTACGGATGGACTTCATGAGCACTGGCCATCGTGTACAGCCACATCGGCCTCCATGGTTGATGGTAGCCACGGTGGGTTTCCTGGACGGGTCGATATCGTGGGCTGGCATGGATTAGGCAATACTGGCCGATGTGGGCGCTGTGATACATGGCAAGGCGATCCATTTCGATCGATTCCCCGCATTGGGGTGTCTCTGTTGGATACTCTACCATGCATCTTCATCATGGCTACGAGTCTGTCACACAGGAATGGGTGTCACATATTACGGCTATATCAACGCCCCTATCTCGACAATTAGACCAGCACCCCTAGGGCGTGAGAAAATCAGACGGACGGTCAGGTCCAAGTATATGTGAACCAAATCACAGTCACAAGCAATCACGAGTGACTCAATCGGACCCATTGTGATTGTTTGGATGTGAAGCCTCACCGCCAGTAGTGCGGATGAGTTTGCCTACCAATCAGGTTCACAAACATTCAAAATACCTCGACAAATCCACATGATTTGGTCAAATGTTGACCAATCTTACTTGAGAAACATGGACAGCCTCATTTGCACGAAATCTGCGTGGTGGGTTGCGACATCCTGTTTGTCCGGTTTTGTCCTGGGCTATGCCCGTTTCATACCATAGAGCACGGCCTTTCATGCTGATCATCGCCAGTAATCAGTCCAGGGACCTTGAGCTCATGGGCTTGATGCCCACTTGGTAGAGATACTCGTGAAGAGTACGGTGACTATAAAGGTTTAATGGGATGGCAGGATAGGGCATAATCGATTCCTAATACAGAATACCGTGAGTAGGCAACCTCGCCGTTTTGAACCGAGATGAAAGACAGATAGCAAAGATACAGGTATCTAAAATTAAGTATCAATTTTTCATACAAACTCGGTTTGTACCTATTGAGCAAATCGATCGCATCTCGATGTCTTAGCGTTTTGGTTTATTGATTGCAATCTGGCAAAGCAGATTTGGAACAAGCATAGTCACTCTGGTATCCATATCATGCCGGCATGAACATTTTGGACTTTCGCCTCTGTTTACTGATAAATCCTGGTTTCCGTTTCTCATTCCATAGCCAATTTCATTCCCTGCTCCTTTATGCATGTGCCACAGAGTCAATATGCCATATTTGAGAGCTGAGGCCCCTGCGGGCACTCCTGATGAGGAAACCATCGAATACTTAATTGGCCAGAGACACACTACAGTCAAGCATCGTAAAAAAAGTCAAGACCTTGTGAGAGCTGACAGGCGCTCAGCGGGCCCAGACTGGCCTTGTCAAATGGGGCAAGCGATGCGATACCATAGCAGGCGACCCTTATGGTCTGTGGCGGTCGTGGGCGGGAAACTTAAGTCACCATAGAGACGAGCGAATGGTTGCTTTTGCAACGCTAATTTGTGATAGTAGCCTTCGAGGAGACAAGAAGGCCCAACTGACCGAGATGGATACCCATCACAAGGACTTCAGAAAAGACCTCGGCATTCTCCGCTCAGAATCCCAGGAACTCTTCTGGTTACGTTCGAGCCCAGTTGAAAGAGAGGCTCTTCGAGACGAAGCCCGCCATGGCGATGATCAGATCGACCGCATTATTACCGTGTTGAAAGCCAATTAGCCCAGAGAGTGGAACAATGGGGGTTACGACCAAGACTTCTTTTACCACTACCTCAAAGATAAGATTGCCGCTGAGCAGGTACGGGAGCTTGTGGATGCGGATGTATTCGTGGTAATTGATGCCGAACGCCGCATCGTCTTTGCGAATCTCGAAGCCGCAACGCAATTCCTGTTTGGGTCCGAGATCCTGCGGGAGCTCTACCGCGCCATCGACATGTTCTCCTTTTTCGTGCCGCTCCGAGCCCCTGAGGCCAAGCGACACGTGGTGGATCGATACATGCGACGGGAGCACCCTGAGCTGGATCCCTCCGCTGCCACCCGTGACAAATTGGTCAACGTCAAGATGGGCGTGGCCCACTACGGCTGCTGGTCGGTCCCGGCCGACCCCGCAGGCAGGTGCGTGTTTTGATCGAATGACTGCTTCTTCAGAGGAACTCGTATCAATCATCTACCACGGCTGGTGTTCCCCCGCCTATGTGATTCCGTCTTCGCCAAGGCCAGCGAGATCACCCGCCTTCTGGTCAAGAACCTCGACCCGAACTACCATGAGCTCGGCAGGAAGATCTGCGAGAATATTCCCCGGGGCAAACACATCAAGACGATAGACAAAGACTTCCTGAGCCTCTTCGTCTTGGGCATAAACGCGTATACCCAGAGACACCGGGACCCATCCGACGTTCATGGGGGATTTGCTAGTCTCTTTACTTTTGGCCAGTACACAGGTGCGCAGTACTTGATTTTCAAAACTAGATGCTTTCATATTGTTACAGGACTGCGCTAACGTATCATGGTTCCAGGAGGAACCCTCTGCCTACCTCAGCTCGGCATCAAGGTACCCTACGCTCCCGGTGCCTGCGCCATCGTGCGAGGCGACAAGATGAACCACCTCTTGGCCGACTACAGCGTCACGTGCTACTTCATCATTGGCACGAACTACGAGAGCGTTAAGAGACATGCCATCCGGAAGATGAACGAGGATCATGCCGATATGTCCGTTGTTGAGCGGCATCACAAGAGAAACTTGCCTACCAGAGCATCATCATCGCTCATTCGCCACCAAGATGGCAAAGAGGAAGAACCTGACAGTGAGGGTGACGACCCTGTTACCTTCCCACTCGAGACGCCGTGCGTCAATGACGGCGCCGACTCGGATGACTCACATGAACGTGACTGGACGAACTGGGAATTGCACGAAGCTCGGGCCTTGGACTCATCTCATAGCAGAGACTACCCCTAGATAATCGCCTGTTTCCGTTAGAATTATGAGAGAACATTAATGAGATTGTAACAAGATGCAACTAGAAATGAGAGATAATATTCCCAGAATCGTGACAGAGTATAATTATTACTTTATTCAGTAAGTCGATCAGACTTGTCTGTGCTTAGACCTACTGGTATACCGAAACAGGAGAAGTGGCTTTATGTGTACTTGCAGCACCAACATCTTTCAAGGTCTCTTCGAGTCCCCTGAGTCCCCCTTGAACATGAAGTCCCTCGTCGATCACCACAAGGACCATGAGCCATATAACAAGCTTTACGCCAACTCTGGTCGCCCTTTGAGTGGGTGCCCGTAGTGTATACACCGCTGTACGTCGGTTGTGTATACGTAAAATAGTCGGCCAAGGGGTTTTGCCGCCCATCCAGCATGCTACTGAAAGAGCGCGGGGAAGTTCGTGATGGTACCTTTTCAGTCTTGATACCCTCTACGTGACGGAACCCCAAGTCGCGGTTTCTGTCCCCGTTCCTCTGTGGAGGTTGATACGGGGCCGTATCTTGAACTGGTCCGGCCTGTCGCTCACGCCTCGGAGTGATGGCTGTCGGGAAGTCTCCTTCAGCATGGGTCAGCCAGTGCTATTGGGACAGCAGATAATGCATTGTAGATCAAGTGGATACCGTCCATACTTATCTCAAACCGCACTTTGTACATATGGTTTTTAGATTCGTGAGTATGCAAAAGGATGTCGATTCTTGTTTCAGCGGCTTGCTCGAGCGCATTCTCAAGGGCGCACTCGTCTAGTCTCTCTTTGGCATGTCTGGATCGCGATTTGACCCTGACGGCAACATAACGGTCGTCACGAAGCCATCCGGCTCCCAAGGTGGTATACTCATCCGAGTTGATATATTTCCACTTGTCGCCCCTTGGGAGCGCTCTTTCGACGACGTCTCCGCCAGGGGACCGATACCTAGTGACGGGATAATACCCCCCTTGCCCTCGATGCAAAGCTCTCCTAACAGCGTCTTCGCAAGCCGAACGATATCTGGCGACAGGATATTCTCCGTATACTAACCTCTGATAACTCGCCTGAGGATATGGCATGATGAAGAGGCGCTGACCACATGGCCTGTGGCGCGAAGAACAGAACAGAAAAGTTCTTCGTTGTGTGACTTATATCTTGGGGTGAGGCAGAATGTTATATGTTGTAGCCACACGAATTCCTGGCAACCGGAATGCAGTGTTGGATGGAATGTTTGATGAAGACGTGCATATGCTGATTGCCGGAAAACCGCGGCCCTATTTGCTTGACTTCCAGGGTTGGTTGACCCATGGCCCTTGGGATGCCGGATTCGGTGACCAAATTCCTGAATACTTCATGGCGTGATCTCACAATCAGTGGTTTAAATGGGTGTAAGTGCTCTAATTTCACCTGTACATCACTGTATATTTCCAGTGTCTCTACTCCAATCTTTCGACCATATTTCTTTTTGTCAGGGGGGGCCAAAGCTCAAGTTGCTGTTGCCAAACCACAGTAGCTCTGACGGCGTCCAACATGACCAATTCCCCGAAGTAAACAGCAAGACCATGAATTACTGTACGACAGGGAGTGGCCACTGCAAAGGACACTGAATGAGTCCTATTGAAGCGCCGTAGCAGTGCACCATTATAGATACCATCGTATTAATGGCCGGTTATAGCGACCCTATTGGAGAACCTGCTGCGTACCTAGAAAATGCTGTCACACACAGGACCAACAGGCATACATATCAAGCCACAGGAATGCATGTCAGCCCAACAGATAACCACATTCCTGTAGGTTATGATGGGTAGGCGGGACAAAAATGTCTGGGGATACTGAATAAGATGGATATAAGCCTCACTAATTGCCTTTATGTAAAAAGGAGGAAGACCAGAGGCCTCACAATGGCCGTAGTCAATCATTAGCTGAACACGATCTAAGACTTTACTGCCCTTGTCGCAAATGCCGCTGAAATTGTCGCTAATTCCCACCGCCGATACCTAAACAACCCTGTACCTCCCTAAATGCATCGACGGAGCTCCGCATAAAGGAGGGGAGTATCGTGACGACGCTGAGCCACTGAGATAATGTAGCATCCAGGATGGACCGACTTGGCCCCTTGTATGAGCACACAGCCCCCTGATTGGGCCTCTTTTACCAGGACCCTGCCTGATTATGAATGTAGATTTTTAAGCTACGTTTTCGTCATTTACTTGTCTTGATCTGTTAGGCTATAATGAACAAAGTCTGCTACTACCATACCGATACTGTTTCAAGACAACTTCTAGTGATATATACAGAAATTAGAATATAAAGTTAGTCGCCTATTCGTGTCTACATAGCAGACATGGACATGGCTTATGGGCATTGGCTCGGGAGGGAAGGCGACAACCTGTGGACAAAGCTGGGTCGGAGCCAACTCCGGCGTTTCCTTATAGTCCTAACCCTAGGACAGGGGCAAGTACCGTGTTAGTGCACTTCTCATAAGTCCACAGGCGCGTTATGGGGCGGTCGGGGTCTCGGACAGCAGGCCCGATGCCGTGGTCCTAATTGAAAAAAGAACACCCGTCCCCATTGTCAGGAAATTCCACGTGGCGCAGGCCCGCGCTAACGATATCGGATTCAGGCCGCTTAGGCAGCAGGGAATGCAGCCCGTAGACCCGCGTTTGGTCAACCGGATCTGGACCTGATCGGCCGGCTGTTCATCCCTTTCTGCCAATAGAAGGCCTTAGCAGAGGTATCCAGCCCAGCTGAACCTGCAGTCCCTAACCTGCCGTGCATAACGTGGACACAGACAACCCGGGAGCGGGACCTGAATAACATAACGCCGACTCGTAGGTCCAGATCTTCCCATAGCAAAACACAAAGTTTAAAGTCTGGGCGCCGTCTTGGTGCGTGAGGGGGCTGATGCGCACACCGGTTACCGACCTCGCCTTCACGAGTGCCTTGGCTGACAAAGATATAATTAGAACGTACTGGCGGAAGCAAAGCCACATAGTTTGATTATTTAACTATTTAGGGCCTCCGGAGGGAAGCCTGCTTGTGCCGGTAGTGTACGTAACATCGTCTCGCAATGTACAATGTCACCAAGACGGTTCCTAATACTGCCGTGACTATCCGTACACCATCCCCTCCCACATGGTCTTGAAAGTAGTTCAAGGCATATCCGTCTGGGCCATGCCAAGATCGCCCTGCGGCGTGCCCAAACACCTTCCTCGCGTAGTCCTCACTTAACAGGGAGCTTCGAGTCTGTGTAGTTCCATACATCCAAGCATACTTCCGAAAGGCTGCCGTCAGCATCAACGGTCCGGTCGACCAGAAAACGCGGAGATAAGGAAGAAGAATCTGGTTCGCCGAGCCACTGCGGCGTTTCGCCTCTTGTAGAGACCACTCGAGGAAGTCGGACCCCCTCTCGCCCATGAAGAAGTGGTTGCTCAAGCCAGACGTACCGCTTGTAGGCCCAAACGCGGTCTGAAGACCAAGATACTGTAAACACTCGACTTCCTCGACTGATCTTGGGTACACATCCAAATCGGCATAAATCCCCCCATCCGCGTGTATGACCACGAGCCTTGCCAGGTCTGCTCGTTGGATATTGTGCTTGTAGCCACTGTACGTCGACGACAGCCAAGAGTAATTGGTCGCAATGAGTCTGGATAGGTCGCCGTCTGTCCAGAGTTTGATAGTGTAGTTCAGTGGGTTGAACATTGCCCTCCAGGACTCATGTGATGCTCGCACGGGGTACGTGGAAACGTCGGTACTCTTCCAAATTTGATGAATAATGTTGGGAATGGTCGGAGGGTGAATACGAGGAGGGCTATCGAGCTCGGTCGGGGGGCAATGTCGGAGAATTTCGATTGGCACATTCGTAAGGTGAAAGGCTTCGGTATAACCAAGTTGGCGAATGGCAATTCCAGTGGTGAGCAAAAGAGCAACAACTAAAGCCATTCGAAACGAATATCGTCTCGAAATTTTTAGTCTCATATTGAATCCTTCAAGGTGGTGGTAATTAGATAAATAGGGCGTGATGGCTTCTTAATAAGTTGTATGATAGTTAAATCAAGTGACTTTATGCTGGTTAAGGAGAGCATTTAGAGCCTTAAGGACAATACCTTTAAGTCTCAACAGGGAAGAAGAATACTGGTTCCCAAGGCCAATGGTAGTGTGAGACAATGATCTATTGCTTCTCCTAAGAGATAGACTAGTACAGGAATGTATAGGATTAATCTTGGAAACTGTTAAAAACCTAGTTTTCATGACAATAGCCATGGGTTCAGACCCAATACAAGTTGTACTATATGGTAAGCTTAAATCGATTATTATTGCCCAGTATAAAAATAAATCTATTAAAAGATCTCTACCGTATTCAAGGCAGCAATATTTCGTACCCCCACATTCAGCACTAGAGACCTCTTGGTGCCCGAAGAGTGTCGGCGACCATTGGCGATCGATACTCGAATGGTCCTTCTTCTAATGATTTATTGATATCACGTTTAGTAGGTGGACCGCTACGCCTACAGCGAGCTGCTCGGCACGTCGGGTTGCTTAGAGGAGCAAGTGGCTGATGATGAGGGTATAGGGAAATGTCAACTCGGCTTTAGAATCATCTCTCGGTGCACAGTTGTACATACAACTGCCACAATGTAGCAGAGCTGCTACCGAAGCAAAACCGCGGCTTCTCATGATATTCGACATAAAAATAGCACTCTTCGTAAGTACAGGGGCTCTGCCTGCCGCCCCTATTCAGGAGCGCAGAGTTTTCCATTCTGGAGCACCACTGCTTCTAAAGCCACTCCTATATTTTCGCGTGGCAGAGGGGCGATGCGCTGTCTCAATGGGTTTCCACAGCGCTTGTAAAACCATCTTCACCACAGGACCCATCGAGCTTAAGCTCACGCGACACATCCACTTGATCGCCCCCGACCTCGACAAGCCCACCTGATAACCCTTGACCTTACGACACGGAGTTTAAACTCATCAACACACCCACTTGTTCCCCATCGGCTGCCAGAACAAGAGGATCGATGAGTTGGCTAAATCAGCGGCAGCACCCAGGGCCCCTACACACAGCGACTAGAGCGACTATCGAAGCCCTAATGGCCCATGAGGTTACAGTGGTTGAGGTGCAACCAAGAGCACCGAGGCCCCCGAGGCAAGCCCCACGAGGGCCTATACAGCACAAACCTAGAGGACTTAGTTCTTGTTGGAAGACCCCCAGGCCTCCCGCCAACATTAAAATAATCCTAGAGTCCAAACGAGCCACAAACGCCGCCATGCTCACACTTTGGATAGGTCTTCTAGGACGCTTCACCCGAACTGCGGTGGAAGACAAGCTACCCCATGAGAAGGCCTCTAAGAGTCCCTTAGGGACAGCCCCAATCATATAAACCCTGTCAATAGCAGACTCAATGAGGCTTGAACAGCCACCATCACCATAATACCACGCCCCCTAGGTAAAAGCATGGATGACTAACCCAACCAGGAGATCAAACAAGTCAGTGCGACTGTGGTTCATTGGTATCAAGGACTCGCTTGATGGACATAGTATTAAAGTTGGGGTCAGAATAAATAAACAGGTGAAGAACGATCAAGAGTGTAGATTCTTGCCCCAAAGCCTTTCCTCCTCCTTTCCCGCCAGCTAGTTTGGAAATACCTCGGCCTTCAAAGCCGCGGAGCCGCACTCCCTCGCATCTAGCAGCTGGTTCTCCACGACCCCCAAGCATCTTGGTTAATGTTCGAGTGGTCCGAATTCATGTACCCTGTAGCGTACTGCCCTCGGAAGTCAACAGTGCCGGCCTTGTACCAACCGCACTCCTCGGTGATTACTTTCCAGTGTCCACGCATCGGGCTCTGGCGAACATCCTGAGGCGGAATACTTGCGTCAACGCACGTAAAGGCCACAACACTGCCTTTTATGGAGTATACACACTCGCCCGAATTCATGAGTCTGCCGCCGGTTGTGGGAAATCGGGCTTCGAGGTCGTGGGTAGCATTATCGCAATCGTTGTGGTTGAGATTCACACAGCCACAGGCGACGTATCTGTTGTCGACTCTTTTGAACATAGCGGACGGTGAGTCTGCGTTGGACGACATCTCGGCATGCTGAGAGGCATAGCCCCGGCGTACGTCCTCGGGGACGTCCGGGAGGCGCTCGTGACGTTCGTTGGGCTTTCCCCAATCGTGAGCAACGTAGGTTCCCTCGGGCTGGCCGCGGGGGATGCGGAGGCTCGTGGGCTCATTGGTCGGCATTGCTTGGCACCAGGTAACCAACAGGACCAGGAGGAAGAAGGTTGAGGAGGGGGGATTGCATTCTGAAATTGCCCCGAGGGAAAAGATTGATGGTAAAGGTATTATGTTCTATTCAACAGGTTATATAATGCGAGGGATCGTAAATTTGTATATGTATGCGTATATGTATGTGTATATGTGCAAAATGAGCGACTTCTGCTTTTGAAGGGAAAGGAACGAATGTATAAGCAGACGACTTAGAAGTTTAAGTTCTACTGATCAGATAAATTCGATGGGGGGGAAGGGGGCCCTCAACTATATCTGAGCATTTCAATCACTTCAATGTGCCTCGGCAATTCTGCCGCCCATTAACAACTTGAAGTCCCCTACTCCCAGGTAATTTCCCATCAGCCAACACCTGTTACCCAACCGCAATGCAGAAGACATTATAACTCACTGCTAGAGTCGCATTTCTCTTTCCTTTTGTTGGTGCAGCATCACCATCAGGTGTGGAAAGATGATTCGGCAGCCAGGTAGATTCCAAGATGTAACAGTACAGATCTTTGCTGTTGATCTCGGAGTTCCCTCCCATCATTCCATTGTATGGAAACTCCCATTCCTGGACCCCGCATAGCTATTTCGTTGGTTTGTACCCCCTGACAAGTTGGGAGGGAATGGAATCACGGGCCTTCCGCCCCCTTGTATACCGCATCGAATCACAAGTACGCTACTGACCAATGCCATTTACATTTGGGGACCTAACGCACCACATTGAAATGAAATTCTCGTGTGCTCCGACTCGAGATCTTCTTTATCGCAGTACAAATCATCGGACCATTGGGCGAGAGGATTCCTGATTCCATAACTCGCCATGTTCACATTGTATTGTCAGATAAGTATACATGAGTTTAAATATGAGAAGCAAAGTGAAATCTATATATATTATAAATATATAGCCCTAGGGGAGCTAGTATAGGACTGTATACCGGCCGTCTCTAGTACTTTTACCAGGACTAGCCTTTAGTTTAAAATAATAATAATAAATTTAAAGAATCGTAAAAGAATATATATTCGTAATTAAAGTTATAATAATCTAAATAATAAATAAATAAATATATAAATTTATTTAAATATATAGTCTATCTATTATTTAATTATATATCCCTACCCTATTATATATCCTTTAATTCTATCGCTATTATCCTTAAAAGATAGAATTCCTAATAAGGTAGTTTTATTATTTAATTAGGACGTTACGACTTATAAATAATTCTTATATTATTATAATCTTTTATTAAATAAATTAATATAGCCTCCTAAATCCTCCTTTATATTCTATTTTAAATATCCCATTCTTTTTAATTAATTAAGTATAAACTCCTTTTTAACGGCCTTTAATCTAATTCTAATATTATCCTATTCCTTAAATTCATTAGGCGTTCTATATATTAATTAAATAGCTAGTTCCTTAATTATATTTTTATAATATCTTAAAGGGATTATAATAACCTAGGATATAATTTATTTATAGCGGTTTAAACTTTTAGTTATTAAGGTAGACTTTTTATCGATTAATTTAAAATAAATAAATTTATTTTCGGGTTTATAGACCTTAATATTAATAAACGCTTTCTTTTTAATTTTCGGTTACTCGATTTAAAGGATTCCTTAAGAAATTCAATATTATTTAAAACCTATTTATTTAAGGTTACCTTATAAAAGTATTATTAATAATTATTAAATAAATAATTATAATATAGGAGGTCGGGGTATATTAAAATTAATTATTACCGTAATCCTTTATAATTATTGAGGGGTTTATTTAATAACCGGTATAATTATACTTAAGGTTAGAATTATCTTTTATTAAATATTTTTAAAAGGTACTTTATTTTAATTATTATTTAATATACCTATAAACCGTATATTAATATATAAATTATATATTAATCCTATAAAAGTAATAAATCCTTAAAGTATAGATTTAATAGGATCTAAGTCGTCGGAAAGGAATATATCGGGTTAATAATTAGAGTATAAGAAAATAAAGAGGTTAGTTAAAATTTAATATCTATAGCTATAACTATTTCGTTATTTATAAAGAACGGTTATATAAATTAATCTATTATTAATATAATTTATTAACTCGAGATTTAACGTATTCCGGAAAATATTTTATATAATTACCGCTTAAATATTTTATTTAATAAAGATAGAATTAATATAAACGGTTTTCTTAATATATAGAAAATTAATTAAGAGGAAAAAGTATCCTATAGGGTCTAAAGTATATCCTAGGATAAAGATAATTTAAAATAAATTATATTCCTAAAATCTAATTAAGAGGTTCGGATTAATAAATATTATTTATATTATAAATAAGTAAGGCTTATTTTCTAATATTATTATTATACTATATATATTATATTAAAATTAGGTTATAAAATTAAAATTAAATAATTCTATTTCCTTATATCTTTTATAACTTTAATTAACCTTTATAATTACTAGGGTATAATATTATTATTATTATATATTAATAACCTAGGATAATTTAATAGTTATATCTATAAACTTTTATATTTTTATAATAAACGAAATATATTAACCTAGGCTTTTAATTAATAGATATAAAATTTATTATATAATATATCTTAAATTAATAGGATAAGGAAGGATATAATCTATTTATATTTTTATAATTTTATAATTTATTTATTAAAATTACGTTATATAATAAATATTTTTAATTTTATATTTAATTATAGGGATTTCCTTAACTAAAGGTTAAAAAGAAGATATACTTATTATATTTAAATAGGCTTTAAAGTATTAATAATGAATAAAAGATATTAATTATAAAATAGATAATTAAACGATTAATAAAATAAATTATAAAAAGGGTAGGTTATACTAATTAGGAAATTATTAACTTCTAATAATTATAATAATAAAGGATAGGGGAAGGAAATAAAATTATAATAATAATAATTATTTTCCTATAGGTTATTTAATATCGGATTCGTTTAATTATTTAATTAAGGGATAAAAGAAATATTTATTAAAGAGGGGTAAAAAGCCGTTATTATTCTAATATATTTAATATAATAAAGGGAGGGTAACGAGTCGAATAACGAAAGGGGAAGGTACGTTAAAATTTAAAAGGAAAGGTTCCTCCTTTAGGGATTTAAACCCTCTTTTCTCTTTAATTATTTACTTTCTTCCTCTTCTATTCCTTTATAATATTTATTCTTTTAACTTCCTTTTTCTTAATATTTTTTTAATTTTATTTCTTTTAATATTTATTATAGCTTTTTTATTATCTTATTAGCTATATAAAGATATTACCTTCTTAACTATAACCGAGAATATATATCTTAATTATCTAAATATAATCGATATTAATTTAAAAAGACTTTAATATTAATATTTAATTAATATTATTAATAATTTTTTCCTTAATAGAAAGCGTAATTTTTAATTAATTTATAACCCTATAATAATTTAAGTAAATATTATACCTTTTTTTTAAATAATATAAATAGCTAATTATTACCTTAATTTCTATTTTAAATCTTAATTATAATCTTATTTCGTAATATCGAATAGGATTATATTTATTAGGATATATCTTAAGATATTATATTAATCCTTAATCCTTAAAAACTAACTCGAATAATATTAGGAAATTATTATAATCTCCGACCTATTTTTATTTTATTCCTTATTAAAAATATTTAGGGAGGTTTAACCTTATAAATAATTTACTAATTTAATAAAGTTATAAATCTCGTTATTTAAGGAACCGGTTATCCGAACTCCTTCCCTTATAAACGCTATATATAGGTAAAAACCGATAATATTTCTTTTAAATTCCTATTTTATAGTTATATATTTAATTATAATTACTCCTTCTTTTATAATAATTATATTATTATTTTAAATACCGCTTTTTATTTATTTATTATTTATAATAATTTTCTTATAATTTTTATTAATTAAAGCGATTTAATATTAAACCTCTATCTTTAAAATATAAAGGATTAAATTTCTATTTATATTTTAAATATAAATTAACTTTTATTAATAATATTCCCCGATCCTTATACTATTATAATAATATTAGCTCTTACTCCTATTCCGTATAAAATTTAAATTTCGCGGGCTAAAGGTAAAGACCGGAATCGAATATTAATAATTCGCTTCTATTCTATTAACCTTAATAATAAAGATAAAATAGAAGATAATAATTTCGCGGAATTATAAGAGGTATCTTTATAATAATAAAGGAATTAAATATAATAATAAAGGAAAATTATTAAATAAAAGAATATAATTTTAATAAATATTATATTTCGATAATATATATATAATTATATTCCCTCCTTTTATTAATTCTAATTATTTCTTAAAGGCTCTTTCTTCTTCCCTTTAAAATAAATAAATAAATAAAATTACTTTTAATTAAAATCTTCCGTTTCTTTATTTATTTCTAATTCTTTCTCCTCTTTATATAGGTTAACCGATTATAATTAAGGGTTATTACCTAAATCTTTAACCTATTAAATATTATTATTAATTCGCTTAAATACCTTAAATTAATTTTTATAAAAAGATCCTTTTAAATATATTCCGTCTATCTTTTTAAATTTTTATTAATTCTTTTTTAAATTTTTAATAATATAATATAATCTTAATTACCGGTATATTAACTTTATTATTAATAATATATTTATTAAGCGGGATATATTATATATTAAGATTAGATTACCTTCCCTTAATAGTTTTCGCCTTATTTTATACCTTTATTATTAATTAATATATTCTATTTATATTTAATATTAACGAATTAAAGATATTATAATTCGATAGATATCTTTATTCCTTTTTATAAATATCCGGGCCTTTTTAATTAATAAATTTTTAATTAATATATTTAGATTCTAATTTAGGATTCTTTATAAAGGTAATAAAGATTCGAGGGGGAGGATAGGCTAATAATTATATATAAATTAATAGGGGTTTATATTATATCTCTTTATAAAAGTTCTATCTATTTATATTATAATAGGGATATAATCTAGCTAATTTTTATTAATTTTATTAATAATTTTCCTTAAAGTATTAATTATAGGATAATAACCTATTTCTACCTATCCTTAATATTATAGATAATAAACTAGGCCGGTAATAACCTTAAAATCTATTTTTTTAATATATTCTAATATATCCTTTTTATTTTTTAAACCTTTATTAATAAGAATTCGAAGTAATATATTATATTAAAAGACGATTTATTACCTTATAAACCCTTTAATAATTATATTATTAATTTTATAAAATACTTTATATTTTAGGTAACCGTTATTTTAATATCTAGTTTTTATTATCGCTAAGAAATTACGAGAATTTAATATATATTATATATTTATAACCTAAATAACGAAGATATTATTAATCGTTAAATATAATATCGGTTTAATTATTCTTAAATTATTAACCTTTTAATATTAAGGGTATTACCTTTTCTAGGTCTTAATATCCTTATATATTCTAGGTTATTAATATAATTTAACAATCCTATAATAATAAGAGTCCTATCTTTTATAGCTTAGCTTATTATAAATATATTATTAAATTAAATATTTCTAATTATTATTTTATATTATTCTTTAAATTATAAATTTTAATATTACTTTCTTAAATAATATTCCCTTTTATAATATAAACGTCGTAGTATATTTTTTAAAGATCCTTTTTTTCTTATTCTAATTTTTATAATTATTCCTTAAAAGTCTAGACGGTATTCTTAATATCTTAAAATATTTTATTATCTTATTTATTAGGATTAACTCGGGGATAATCTCGTTTATAGGGATTTTAAATAATTTAGAAAAGGAATCTATAAACTCGATAATATTAAAATATATATTTAAGAAATTTTTAATATTTCTTTCTTATATTTTATCGATATTATTTTATAGGTTTAATCTTTTTCTTAATAAGGTGTTTATTATTATATTCCGTTTTCCCGATATATATTTAATATTAAATAAGAATAGCTTTATAAAAACAAGCTATTTAATTAATTAAATATTAGGTATAAGGTTTATTATATTATCGTTAATCTAATTAATAAGGATTTATATATTTATCTCTAAAAGGAATAGTACTTTATAAAGGTAATATTTTAATTTCCGGAAAGATTTAATAATTAATAGGTATTCCTTTTTTCCTATATCGTATTTTAATTCTAAAATATTCTATTTATTAAATTTAAATTTTATAATCTTTTTAACCTCTTTAATAAATTATTTAAATTTAAAACCCTATCCTTTATTAAAAGTATTAATTTAAAGGAAAAACTTTTTATTATTAATATAATTAGGAATTATTATATATAATAGTTTTAAAAGGGTTACCTTTAAAGTATTTATTATATTCTTTTAATTAGGATCCTATATAAATAATTAATCCTTTTTTAAAAGTTTATAAAGAGGTCTATAAATAATCTTAAAATCCTTAACCTATATATAATAATATATAATTAAGCCTAGGAATAAATAGATTTCTTTAAGGTATTAATAATTAAGCTATTCTTTAATTTTTATTATTTATAATTTAAAAGGGATATAACCGTTTAAGTTATAAATATATCCTATAATAATAGTTAATTCTTAATATTATTATAATTTAATAATATTAATATTTATTCCGGTTAATTTAAAATTAATAAATATTTAATTAATATTTTCTAAATATTTAAGGATATATTAATAGATTTTAAAGAATACTTTTTCCTAATTATAATCGGACCTAGGTCCTTTAACCGGTATATTATTAAAAAAAGTTTCTATTATAAATTAAGGAATATTATTTAATATCCTTTTTATAACCCTTTAAAAATAAATAGATAATCCTATATCTCCTTAAAGAATATAAGTAAATTAGAGTAAATTAAAAGGAGTTATAATTATAATTAAAAGGTAATTCCTTTTCGTTAAAAAATATTAATTATATTTAAATAATAAATTAAAAAAGGAAATAATAGAATTTATTAAATATTATTCCGTAAATTTATTATAAGCTTTAAGTAAAACTATATCGCGAATTATAATTCTATTAAATTATATCGTTAAGTTAATAAATTTAAGGTCTCCGTTCTTTTTTTTAATTAGGAATTATATATTTTAGTATAGCGAATATAATTCTTTTAAGATATTTACTTTAATTCTTTTCTTTAAAAGTATAATAATTTATTCTATTAAAGGCTTAAGGATAATAATATCCTTTATTTATTATATTTTATACGGTATCGTTAGGATTTTATATAGGGGAGAGATATTAATATTAATAATATCGATTTTTTTAAAGTCTTAAATTAATACCTTTTTACGCTTTAGGTAGATTTTTATAAAGATATTTCCCTTTTAATTAATTAATCCCCCTTTATTTTAAATAACTCTTAATTATTTTTATTATTTATTTAAAAGACGAAACCTTTTAAATCTTTTATTAAATCGAGGTAAGATATTTATAAACTCTTTATCCTTTTATAATTTCTCTTTATTTTTAAAGGATTTTTTAACTTTTTTTAAAGTTTCCTTCTTTTAATAAGGGTTTCCTTTAGGAATATTATTAAATATTTATATATTATTAATAGGTTTAATCTTAATACCCTTCCTTTTATATATTATATTAATAAATATAATATTTAAATCGGTTCCCTCCTATATCCCGGATATCGGAAAGTCTTAATTATAATATTTCTTCTTTATATATTTATTAATATCTTCCTTTAATAATCGGAGCGATTTAATAATATTATTATTTAAAAGGGAATATAATATTTATTCTCCGTTTTTAAAATTAATATTAAGATCGAGATCCGCTATTATTATATAATTTATTATTAATTCTATAACCGTAACTTATTAATTAGAAAGCTCTTTATACTTTTCTTTATTTCTTAAAATTTTAATATTAGAACTCGATTAAATTATTTTAAGCTTTAATATTATATTAAGGTATCTAATAATTTTAATATAACTTTTTTTCCTAATAATTATTAAACCGTATAAATTCCTGGAATAATTTTCTTAATATAATTTAAAGGTATTATAAGTATATTTAAATAAATATTATTTATAATTATAATATATATTATTATATTATCCTTAAGGTAATTAATTCCTATATTAATATTATATATAAAATTTTATCTTAAAATAAATTTTTATAATATTAATTTATTAAATATAATAAATAAATATATAATAATATATTAATTTCTAATCTATATTTTAATAATAATAATCCCTATAATCTTAATATTACCTCCTATTATAACGAACCCGGTAATATTAACCTTTTAATCTGAGATCTTTAAATTATTTCTTCGGTAATAATTTTCTATAATAATATAANTAAACTATATTTATATATATATTATATATTATTTTAATTAATCCTATTTATTCCTCTTTAATTTTATATAGCCTATCGCTTTAATAGAATCCTTTTATACCTTTATTTATATCCGATAATACCTTAATTTAAAAACGGTATTTATTATTTAATAGAGGTTCCGGAGGAGGATTCTTATAAATTTATATTCGTAATTTAATTTAGGATTTAGTTTAAGGTCTACCTCCTTTCTATTATTAATATTCCTTAATTAATTCCCTTAAATTATTTAATTCCGCCTTATTCTTTTATTAATTTAATTTATAATTATAACCTTTCTATTTAATTAAATAATTAAAGCTATTCTTCTTATATCGATATTAAATAATAATCTCTATTTTATATACTGCGTTAGATTTGTTATTTTATTTATCGATAATAAGTCCGGGAAGCGATAAATATTAATCCTATAGGTCTTTACCGTCTAACGTTAATAAAAGGTGCTTAATATTTAATATTAAATAAATCTTTATTTCTTTAGGTAGGTTAAATTTATATATTAAATATTTATATCTTTTAATAATTTTAAATAGGTTAGCGCATTATTATAAGAATTTCTTTTTTAATTTATTAGGGAAATTATAGCTTTTATATAGGTAAATATAGACTTTATTTCCGATTATATACTCTATTATTTTATATTTTATATTATAAAGATATTTAATTTATATAATTATAAAATTTATAATAAATTTAATATCTTTCCTTAAATAGGGTTTTATATTTTAAATTATTTTAATATCTAATAAATTAATATTTATAACAATATTTAAGGATCTTTATAACTTTATTTTAAAAAATTATTTATAAATTAACGATTTTATTATTTTAAAATAAACATTATTAAGGTTCTATTAAAAAAATAGGATAATTTCTAATTAATTACTTTTAGGATATTTAAAAATCTAATATTATATAACTATTTCGGTTATCTAATTCTTTTATTCTATTAATCTATTTACTTACGGGTATTAGGCGGCTATAAATATTAATTTTATATTATAAACTTCCTAAAAACTATATTAAAAATCTCTAATAAACTTTAAATCTTAATTAAAAATAATACGTTTAAAGAAAAATTAATTATTTATCTAAAATATATATATTAAAACCCGTACCTATTCCTATATATTATATTTAATATTATTAGGGATAAAGAGGGTTCTCTTAATAGAATAATAAATAATTATAAAGAATAAATTATATATATTATAGTTAGGTATTTTTTATTATATATCGGTAATTAGGATAGTCGGTAAGGTAATAATAAAATTAATTAATATTATAAATATAAGCTTTATATCCTTTTATATTAATATATAATTATTTAGAGCTTTTATTTATTTAGTCTAAATAACTCTATATATCGGATAATACCTAACCTATTCCTTTATTTAATAAATTTTATAATAAATAAAGAATAACTCGAATTTTCTTAATATCCTCGTCTTTTTAAAATAATATTTCTTATTATAAATTATTTTAAATATATTAAGGAAATAGTTTCTAAGAATATAAAGGTATCTTTATATATCTCGGCCTATATTATATAATAAATTATCGATTATCTCGAATAGGTAATTAATATATAAAGTATCCTTATCGAATTTATATACCTATTCCTTTAATGTTTATAATAATTAAATTCTAAATAAATCGTTAAATATTCCTTTATATATCCTATCTTTATTATATCCTTTTTAGAATTTTATTTTAAATTCTTAATTTATAAACGTTTCGTTTACGGAATATTATACTTTATTTAGAACCGCGTCTTTATCGGATTATTTAATAAATTCCGTTAATTTTAATATATCTTAAATAATTTATAAGCGGCTTAATATATTAGGAATAAAATTAAAACGTTTAAGAAGGTAATAAATATTAAGTCCGTATTAAAAGAGATAGATTAATATATTTATTAAATATTTATTAGCTTTATCGATTAATATTGTTATAAACTTTATTTAATTTATAATTCCTTTAATAATTATATAATCCGTTAAGATAATTACCGATTTAATAGCCGATTAAAGAATTATTTAAAGCTTTTTAATTACTTATATAAAGTATATTACTTCTAATTTAAATAATCTATATTATAATTCCGGCTTAAATAAATACCTATTTAAATATATAATTAATTATACTTTAATTAATAGGATAATATTTCCGGGGTATTAATTATAACTTTCTTTTAAATAGAAAATTATTATCCTAAATCCTTATTTAAATAAAATATTTATTTAAAGGAATAATAATATATCTAGATTTTAATAATAAAGGATAATTTTATTATATATTAAATCCTAAATTACCTTAAATAATATAAATTCTTATAATATCGGGTTATAAATTATCGTTTTATAATAAGCTACCCGTTTACTTATATTCTTATTTATTACCTTCCCTATTTTTCTCCCCGCCTTTAAGAGGGCGGTCTTCCTTTCCTATAACGGTTATAAAGCTTAAATATAATATAGGAAAAGGTACTTTAAGAAATTAACCGCTCCGAAGTAAATCTTTAATAACTTTAAAATATAAGGGAATTTAATCTTCTTAAAAGCTTTAAATCGGTCCTTTATAAAGGATATTCCTAATATATCGATTTAAAAACCTAGAAATTTAATAAATAGATATCTAATATAAAACTTTTTAAGGTTAATAAAGATCTTTCTCTTAATAAATAATTCGAAAACTTTTTTAAAATATTTAAAATAAAATTCTTTATTATTTAAAAAGATAATAATATTATCAATAAAGGTATAATAAAAATCCTTAAATTCTTTAAGGACTTTATTTATAAATCGTTATATATATATTAGGGAATTCCGAAATTTTATTAAAGTTATTTTAAATCTTTCTAAACCTTAATAATTAATTAAGATAAATCGATTTCGGTAATTAAAGTAAATAAAGAATTAATAAAAGAATTAGGTAGTATTAATAATAATAATAAAGCGCTTACCTTAAATTATATTAATAATATCTCCTTAAAGTAATAAAAGATAATAATCTAAGATTATTACTTTATTAAAAGGTCTTAGGTTAATAATTACTCTCCCTTTTTCGATATTATAAATAATTCTCTATATTATAAATATTACGTATATAAATAATAAGGGATTTATAGAGTACTTAAATTTTCCTTAATTATAAAATTTATCGTTATAATTATTAAAAAAGGCTTTATTCTTACGATTTAAAGGGTATCTTTATAATATAAATTTATATTTCTCCTATCTATTTATTAATAGAATTTTTATTATTTTATTCTTTAAGATATCTATCGGTTCTATATCCTTAAATATTATAATATACTTCTTAATTAATCGCTTAATTTTTTTAATAAATCTCGGATCTTCGGTATATATATATATACCGTTATAAATAATATATTTAGGTAAATTATTTAGTCGCTTAATATTAAATATTATATATATATTAAGATAATTTATAATCGGGTTATTTTTACTTTAGTCTTATTCTTTATTTATAAGCTAAAGTTAAACTCGACTCTTTTATCCTTATAAATAATATTAAAGATTAAATCCGTTATAGATATATTTATTTTTATAATTTTTATTAAAATAATTATATTAATTATTATTTTGGGTAATACCGGATATATTTTTAGGTTTTCTATTATTTCTTATATTTTATTTATTAATTTAAATATTATATTTATATTAGGGACTATATTAATCCTTCCAATTCTAAAGGAACCGGATAATTATAATATAGAGTTAATAATAGGGGTTATTATTATTACCGAGTAGGCTAAAGCCTTTATAACTCCTCTAAATAATATAGCGAAATAACCGTTATTATCTATTTCCTTAATCTAACCTAACTTCTCCTTTCTAATAATAATTATAGATTTATCCGAATTATTAATAATAAAGACTTTAAAGACTATATTCCCGTTTACTATTAAATTTAAGATTATTAAATTATATAAATAAAAAATAAAATATTTATCGATCGGGAAAGGTTTTTATTAAATAATTAAATATACCTTTTCTCCTAATTATAAGGTAATTACCTTACGGTTCTAAACCTTATAAATAATTAAGATACTTTAATATTTAATATTAAAACCTATTATTAAATTATCTAAATTTTTAAATAAAATAATATTTATTTAATAATTAATATTTACTTTATATAAATATATAAAATTATTACCTAATAAAAGGTTTAATTAAACCTTAATATTTATAATAAATATATCCTTAATGATTTTTATAATAATAGGGTCTCTTTATTTATTAATATTAAGGAGGAAAATTTTAATTTACGCTTTTTATATATAATAAACGGGTTTATTACCTAAATTATTAATTATTATATTATATATCTTAAATTTATACTTTAATTATTTAAAAAAGCTTTTATTTATATAACTTCCTCTAATATTATTATCTATATATATCTTAACCTTAGGTAAATTCTAATCGATCTAAGCCTTAATTCGTAAATATATATATTAGGATTATTTCGGCTTATTAAAATTATTAATAATAAGAGGTTCTAAATATTAAAGCTCTTTATTCGGGATCTTTACGCTTTCTATAACGTAATCCTTTAAAGGTAAAGGTTTAAATAACTTTATAAACTTCTATAAAGGTTTATTTTTATTAATTTTATTATTAATTACCTTTTTATAAATAGGTAAATAAGAGAATAAGGAGTTTCGGGAAGGGAAAAAAATATAATAATATCTATAAATATATTTATCTTCTAATATCGGGGAAGGTATCTAAATATATTCGCATTAAATAAGGGGCGTAATTTTATATTTATACTCGTAATTCTTTAATTACTTACCTAAACGAAAATATTAATAATATTATATATATATCTATAAATTAGGAACGAAATAAACTTCCTTTCCTCCTAAATTATAATACTTAGAATCGTTTTTTTTATTGGGGATAAAATAAATAGATTCGTATTTAGGATTCCTATTAAAGGAAAAATTATAAGAACCTTAATTATTATAATTATAATTTTATAAATGGTCTTAATTATAATCTCTATTATTATAATCTAATCGGTATAAATTATAAATAGGAGATCGGGCTTTATCGCTACTTTATAAATTATATTTAAAAGTATTATAATTATTATAATTATTATTATAATAATTATAATTATTATTATAATTATTATTATTATTATAATAGAAGCTCTTATTTTAATAATTATAATTATTATTATATCGATTAATATAACGTTCTTAGGATAGATATCTATCTTAATAATAATTATAGGGTCTACTTCCTTTATTTAACTTTATATTACTTTATTTCTTAAATCTATAATCTAATAAATTAAAAAATTCGTATTTAAAATAAAAGCTATATAAAGTTAATTTATTAATATAAGCCTCGGTAATATATCTATTTACTATTATTATATATAGGTAATATTTAAAAACTTCTAATAATAAAATAACTTTAACTTCCTTAATAATATCTATATAATCTTTAAATAAAGTATCTTAAAAAAAGCGCGGTATTCTTAAAGTTCGTTTAATATTAATTAATATCTAAAACTATATAATATAAAGGATTAATATCTAATTAATATCGCTTAAAGCGAAGGATCCTATAATATATATATATCGGATTTTTTATTAAATAAATAAAATTAAAGTATTATTGTTATATATAATATCCTTAAAAATTAGATTCCCTATTATAAAACGTTCTATAATAATAATAAAATATATTTTAAATTATTTAACTAAAGTAATAAATATATTATCCTAAATACTCTATTATTTAAATTATAATTTTTTATATTAAAGTAATTTATATATTTATTAATATAATATATTATTATTAAGTAGGATATAGAATATACCTATAAATTACCTATTATAATTATATTAAACGTTATCGTCTAATAAGTATTCTTAAAACCTTTCTTTAAAGGAATAGATATTGATAAAATAGATTCTATCGCTATTATTAATAAAGCCTTTTCCTTTTAAATTAGGGTAATCTAGTTAAAAATAACCTATTAAGCTTCGTTTAAATTAAAACCGGCCGGAATATTAACCTAATATCTATCCCTTAATAGATAGGTAGGGTTAGGCTAGGTTAAGGAGTTAATCCGATTTTCGTAATATACCTTAAATATATACCGATTAATTCGGTTATATATTACTAATAGAATTTCCTCCAAATATACTAAATCTAATAACTATAAAGGATAAATTAATCGGCTATATAGGGATAGAATTAATAGGTTATTAGGATCTTAAGGCTATAAATTAATTAAATATATATAATAACGGACCTCGAATATTATTCTAAAGGAACTATAAACTAAAGGAATTCTAATTAAATATAAGCTAAATATTAAAGGTCGATTATATACCTAAGGCTTAAATAATTTAATTACCTAGGATATTAAATAGATTAAATAATATTCCTTAATAAAAATTATCCGTAACCTTTAATATATTAAGGTCTCCTTAAAATTAATTATATATCTTAAGCTATTTACCTTTATTAAGGTAAATTTTAAATTATTATTATACATTATAAGTCGGGCTATTATTATCTAAATTATACTAAAATTCAAAACTAAACTCTATATTATAACTAATAATTAAGGTATTAAATATAAAATTATTTAAAGCTTCCGCATTTTATTTATTCCTTTATATAATATCGTCCAACTTATTTAAAGCGGTATAAAATTCTTAAAAAACGCCAGTTAATCTTTATTAAGGTATTTAAGTAATCTATTAAAAGGTAGACGCTTAAGGTTATTATATTATAATTATTAAGTTAACTAGCTTTTATATTAAAGCTTAATAATCTAAAGTATAAATATTTATTATATTATTAAATTTATAATAAATATCTACTATATTTTCCTTAAATTTTTAAATCGAGGTACCCTAATCTATTATTATATTAAATATATAATAATAAAACTATTTATTCTTTAATCCCGTAAATAATTTATTTTCCGATATAATTTTATAATCTACTTTAATTTCTTAAAACTACTAATCCTTATTATTATTATCCTACTCTATTTAAATATTACCTTTATAAATAGCTTTACCTTAATTATTAAATATTATTAATAAATCCGTTAGGTAATTACCTAATATTTAGATTAAAAAAGGTAGGCATAATATACCGTTATTACCGACTTTAGTTATTTCGGGTTTTATATATTAATTTATTATATCTATAATTAAATAACTAAAATAAAATAAAACGAAATAATATAATAATAATTTAATTATAACGCGAAAAGGTAAGGAATTATATTTCTATAGGCTTAAATCTAATTAATAAAATAAGGAAACTATAACGTCTAAATAATTTAATAATATATAATAATTATAAAAAGGTAATAATTATAAATTAAATTTAAATCTAAAATAATTTACCTTTTAAAATCCTTTTTTATTATTATAGGGATAAATATTACTATCTAGAATTTAAGTTTAAAACTAGAAGGTAACGGGTTAATATAATAATCGATCGTATATTTATTTCTTAATTTAAATTTAAATAAGGAACGATTATTTAATAATTAATAATTTATACTTTATATTAATTATTTTTAATTTAAATCTAACTTTATATAATTAATAAAAATCGTAATAAAAATATAATTTTCGGATTTAAATCTAATCCTATTAGTTACGATAGATAGTTTAATTTAATATCTCTTTAATTAGAAAGAGAGATATTATTATTAATATATATTATTAAAGTAAATAGGTAAAAAAGTGGATAAATAGAAGATAGAGAGGGGTCCCCCACCAATCTAAAAGGACTAGCCTAAATAGGCTAGGATATAGGGCCCCACTATCTAATCTATCAGCCTATCGATAGGGTCGCGCATCATTATATATTATTAATTTACTCTAGGTAATATTAAATCGTTTATTAACGTTAATTATAATATATTTTCTTTAGAATTTTAATATATCTTTTAAATAGATAGGAGATATTAATTAATTATTTATAGAATTAATAGGTCGGGTTATAGGTATAATAATTAAATCTTATATTTCTTTATTAAAATCGATTTATCTCTATTTCGATATTTAATTAATTTTTAAAATAATATCCTTTAATAATATTATAATTAAAATTTTAAATCTATCCTTATTAAATATCTTTTCCTTCTAATAATATTTAATCTTTACCTCTTTATAAAGATCGGTATTAAATAATACTATAAATATAGATATAGGTACATTAACCTAATTAATAATATCCTTAATTCTAATTTAAATTTCGGGAATTAGGTATCGTAAAATCTAAATTAATTATTCTTAAATATAATATCTTTTTAATTTATATATTATTTATTTAATGGAAAGTCTAGCCTCCTCTTAAGTATCCTTCGTAACGGACTTTAAAAGAGGAAAGAGCTAGGGTATTCTATTATACCTAGCGTTTATAATAACTTTATTCGAAATTAAAGGACTTTCGGTATTTAATTTATTAATACGGAATTAAACTTTAATATAATTAAAATATAGAATATTATTAATATTATAATAAGCCTAGTTCGGGCATTAGGATACTTAATAATTAATATTATTATAAAAGTAATATATTAAATTAATTTTAAATTAACGTTTAATAATAAGATTTTCTAGGATCTAGATCCAATCTCGATTTATAAATAGACGATTATTATAGCCTTTTTAACCTTTTTAATCTCTTTAACGAGGGTATTAAGGTAGATCTTTTTAATTATAATTAACGGTATTAATATCGATAATATTAAATAAATTATATTAATTTCTAGGATATTTAGGAGGAATTATAAAAGATAGTTTAAGGAGGTTAATTATAATTTATTTAAATCTCTTCTTTATAATATTATAATTATAAATTATTAGGTTTTAAAAGCGTTTAATAATATCTTTAACGTTAATCTTATTATTAGTTAGCTTTATATATAATACCTCTTATTATTTAATAATAGGTATTAAAAGTTTAATTTATAATTAATTTATTAGCGGGTAATAATAAGGTTAACCGGTTATAATATTAAAGGCTAGGATTATATTTTTTTATATAGCTTATATAAGGTCTAATTAAATATTAATCTCGGCCTAAACGATAATAATTCTAATAATTCTTTAATAATCGAACTCTTTAAATACCTTTTAATAATTATTTATAACCTATTATTTAATATTTAGATTAATATAGCGTAATATCTTAATTAATATATCTTCTTTATCGATATCCTTATATTTAAATTTAAATTTAAATTCCTTAATTAATTTATTATAGGATCTAATATATTAATATATTAATATAGGGGTATATATTAAGGGATTACTTTTAAGGTCGGAAAGATATTAATAGCCTATATCTTAATATTAAGAGTTATATACCTTATAATAATTCTTAAGAATTTTTTTAATATCCTCTTAATTCTTCGTATTCTTTAAAATATTTTAAATTACCTTTTTAATTTTAATATTTAAGTAATAAAAAGGGATCTCTTAATAATAATCCCTATTATTTATAATATAATAATTTATATAAATATTAAAATATTTTAAAAAATATATAACGTCCTTCCTATTAAATTTTAAATTCGGGAATTATTTAAAGTTAGGTATTAGGTAATATATACTCTAAATTAAAGTAATAACGAATTCCTTAAAGTCGGTCCGGGGAATAGCTCTTTCTATAATTCCGAGTAAGGGTTTTAAATTTAGATAATCTTAATTAACGTTTTTTATTAGGTTAGATTTCTTAATAATAAAAGAACCTTCCTTTAAGGTATTAAAAAGGGGGGATAATAAATATAATTTCGATAAAGGATTTAATAGGGGTAAAATAGGTATAATTAATTATAATCGAGCTTTTTCTATAGCATTAAGTAAGGAAATACCGGAAAATAATTTAAATAACGTTTTTATTAAATAGGGGCTTATAATTTTATAATCTTTTCTTAATAGAATAATATATTCGATATTTATTTTATTCCTTCTTTTCTAATAATATTTTAGGAGTTTTCTTAAAATTATCCTTTTATCTAATTTTTATATATTTAATCTTTTCTTTCCTATATAATTAGGGCTTTTTATTTATTTATATATTATAATAAGGGCTACCTTAATTAAAAATAGCGTTCTTCTTAATATTTCAATTAATTCGACTTATTTTAATTAATAAACGATTATTATTTAAATTAAAATTAATAATATAATAATTCCTATTAAGATAGGTTATAATAATTAGAAATCCTATTAAACGGTGGTTATTTATACTAATTTACCTCGAATAGCTATTAATTACCTTATATATTTACGGCTTATTATAATTAATTAAATCGGTAACGTTATAATTTTAAAAAGGTAAAATTTAATAGATTGTTTTTATTTATAAAGGCCTTCTAATACCCCTTTCTTATAATAATTATAATCTTTTAAAATCTTTTAATATCCCCTTTAGATTTTAACGAATCTATTTTATTAATCTCGTTCCTTTTTACTTTTCGTTTTTAAATATTTATCGCTAATCATTTTTTAAATAAAAGGTAAGAAGCCCTTACGCCTATACGGGGGAACTATATAAATATATAGCCTTAAGGGAGCTAATATAAGATTATATACCGGCTATTTCTAATACTTTTATTAGGACTAGCCTTTAATTTAAAATAATAATAATAGATTTAAAAAGTCGTAAAAAAGTATATATTTATAATTAAAGCTATAATAATCTAGATAATAAATAGATAAATATATAAATCTACTCGAACGTATAGTCTATCTATTACTTAGCCGTATATCCCTGCCCTGCTACAATATCAAGATAGAAGACTAAAGAGTTGTTAATTATCCCCTTCCCATAACCCAGTCAACTGGCTTGGTTATGTACACGTCTCCCCGGACCACTGACTCCCGAACCCCTTTATCTCTTCCCCCGCATAGGGGACGTACCCTACCCCAAAGCCCATTCTAGCAACTCGTCCGCGGCTACCTCCACGCATCCCCAAAGTAATCCCTGTGGTCCGAGGTCATGTAGCCCACGGCGAACGCGCCCTTCCAGCCGTCAGTACCGGCCTTGTAGTACCCGCACCGGTTTGAGATGTTCTTCCAATGGACCCTCAGCTCTTCGGAGTTGAACGAGTGGCTCACGACGCCCAGGTTGACGCAAGCGAAGGCGACGACGCTGCGCGCGAACTGGTAGAAGCACATGCCCGGGTGGACCGTGTGGTCCCGGTTGGCGAAGAACTCGACGCCGTGCGTCGCGTCGTCGCAGTCCTGGTGGTTCAGGTCGATGCAGCCGCAGGCGATGTAGCCGTCCCGTTGGAACAGGTGGGTGGCCGAAGATGCAGCGGCATGGTTGGGTGAGACCTTGACGGCGGAAGCTGCACCAGCAGCACGTCGGGTAGCAGCATAGGCCTGGCGCTCATGCTCCGGTACGTCCGGGAGACGCTCATGGAGCTCTTGTGGAGTGCCCCAGTTGTGCACGATGTAGGCACCGTCCCGTTGTCCTGGGGGAATGCGGAGGGTAATGCTTGGCTAGGTCGTTGGCATGGCCTGAGATCCAGCGATCAACAGGGTCGTGATAATTGAGACTGAGAAACGCATGGAGTTTCCTGGTGGAGATAGGTCGCCTGAAAATGGAAAGAGAACGCGTTCGTATGTCTGTTTACGTATAACTCACTGACGTGGGAATGGATCCGGTGAGTGTGTATACGAGTATAGGACCTCTCAGTGTGTGATTTATCACACCTCGACACATGGGACACCAATCCCTTTTATATCCATCCTCATCATCTGCAACGAGAGGAGGCCGGCTCTGTATCCATTTGATGTGCCAATGTTCTCTGGGCCTTAGCAATTTCGAAACACCCAATTCTGGTTTTTTTGCATGGTCTCTGGCTGAGTGCCAAGATACTAAATTTGATTGTCGTTCGAGTTCTTGGGCCTAGAAAAATGTCATGTTGGCGGCATTTCTCGTAATGACTCTGTTGAAGCTTCTCGTCGACGTCCTTCTCCTGAGAACCCAAGATCGCGCAGGGATTAGCTGGCGGTTAGGAGTGGTAACGAAGAAAAAGGGGCCACAAATAGGTATGGTGCTGTTGCTTCGTTATCTTGTTGTAACACAAACACAAAGTGAGCCAATCTAAACGGCGATGGGAGCCTTTCCGACACGCCGGCACAGCGACGCATATTCCAGAGATCCATATCCTCATTTCGTTGGGTGTGTTCTCCCATTCCTCGGGCCCCCAATGATATTTTGTTGGTTGTCAAACAGTCATACCCCTGCCGGATGAGGAATGGGGGCTACGTACCCCTGCTCGCACCACACCGGGTTACTGTGCGTTGACTAACGGTGCACCGGGCCGAGACATATGCCCTCGTCTGAATGTTCATTAACAAGGTACAATAAACAGACACGTTCATGCGAGATTTGGCATGGTTTGGCCCAAAGGTTTCACTGGGACACTGGGATCGCCATGAGGACCAAGGAACTATCAGGGAGAGGTCGACGCATTAGTACGGAATATGGTCTGCTTAGTTCCAAACTGAATCTTGGAAACATGCAGTTCCAATGGATTATTTGCTACAAGCAGACATCAAGGTTTCCAGGGTTCTAGCATACTGGAGTGAATACATAAAATACGTTGACTGAAAAGAAATTGTAATAGCCAATAACTTCGAGACTCTCAAAGACGTTCAAGCAAGGGGGAAAGAACCTCTCAATGTAGGCGCCCAAAAGTCTTCACGGGTTACCTTCTCCCCCTTCCACCTCCCGGTTGACATGACCCCATCATCTCTTCTCTGCTCTAAGAACACACCCCCGAGCCGCCACGAAACCCCTAAAGCTTCATATCCAGCGGATGCCCCAAGACGAACGTCTCCGCAGCCTCCGTATCGAGGTAACCCGCCGCCCACAACGCCCCATCCCCCACGATCCCGCCCCGGTTATCCCCGCAGTTGCCCCGGACCGCGTCCCAGACGGCGGGCAGCGTGCCTGGAGCGACGTACACCGATTTCTTGGTGTTGCCCTCCTGGTGGCCAGCGCAGTAGAAGACGGCGGCGCCCCCGACGGAGATGAACGTGCAGGAGTCCGCCGGGACCTGGTTCCTGCCGTGGGCCAGGGCCCCCTCCAGGTTCCGCTGGGCGTGGGTGCACTCCTGGGGGTCGAGAGCCGCCCAGTTGCAGTTCCATAGGGTGTATAGGCCGTTGTCGGTATTGTTGGCGTGCTTGGGGTCATTGGCGCCGCGGGTGGCGATGATGGGGTGGCGTTTGAGGGCTCGGCTGCTGGGGTAGCCGTCTTTGGTGGCGGGCATGGCCTGGGTGCCGACGGCCAGAAGAGACAGTGGGATGCTGAGAAGCGAAAAGTGCATTATGGAAGTGGTTCGCTTTGGGATAAGCCGATCGATTTCAGCAAGATGATGCCGAGTCAAAATGATTATTGAAGCAGTGCAAGGAGCGAAATAAACGAGTGCGTAGAACGAGAGACACGAGTCGGATGCTGATGTCCAAGAAAAAAGTCCGTTGAAGGTGGAAAATCAGTTGTACTTATATACACACTTACGATATATCCTGTTCTGCATGACCTTAATATACTACTAAAGACGTTGGTTCACACGACTGGTGGTTAGATAGGTAATTTATTAGCCGAGATCACAATGTTATCCCTGCATCGATCTGGTTACAATTGAAGTGCCAAACTCCTGCCATCTTTGTTAATTCAACTCTCCTTGCGCTCTGCACGGAAGCAATTGCAAATGTCTCTTCAAGTCTTCAATGCATGGCGCAGCAGCGGTTGGGGTGAGATACGGTGGTGATGATTAGTAAATGTTGTGCCTGGAGGCTCGCTGCATAAAATGTTCCTGACATGGGCATGAACCAAACGTCTCCAAACCGACACCAAGGATAGACGTGCAATTCGACATCAAGGTCACTCTAGTACAGAGCAATGCGACAACTCCCGCAATATAGTGGTACCAGATAGAAGAATGAATGTCCTTGATAAGCCCTAGCCGAATATCATGATAGAGTACTGAGCTAATCAATGAGGGACTTGTTGATCCTAAAACGCCTCGCCATGCCTGGTTACAATTGATATCTACTACAGGTCCTCCTTGAAGAACTTTTCTTCGCTTCCTTCGTCGGCACCGTCATCTTTGCCGCCGCTGCCCTTTTTATCTTGACCCTGCTTTTTGCCCTGGCCCTGGCCTTGGGGAGGCTGACCTTGACCCTGATTTTGGCCCAGGCCCTGGCCCTGACCTCCAGGCGCACCGCCCTCTTCAAAGTCATCCTCGTTATCGATAACGCCACGAACATGCCGGTTCTGCCCGTCGCCGTCCTCGACCACCTCAAGTTTCCAGCCCTTGTCGCCGGCGACCTCCTGAAGCTTCTTCTTAAGCTGCTCAATGATTTCGGGATCAATGGCGAGTCGTTCAAGTTCCTCATCCGTCAGCACATCAAAGCCCTTATCCTCGCCGTCCTTGCCGGTGCCGCCGCTCAGAGCCACTATCTCGACGTAGGCATCGTTATCTTGGCGGAACTGACGGGGCGCCGTCAGCGTCGCGGTCTCCCTCCCGTCTTCGCCGTTGCCCAGCATCTCGCGGGCGCCGATGACGACCCCGCCGATCGTCATGGGAGCAGCCTTCTGCTGCTGCTGCTGCTTGCCGCCGACCATGGCGGCTTGGGCTTCTAGGCTCTTCTGGGCGTGCCATGCGGCCTGCTCCGAGTCCGGGATGATGGTGCGGCAGGCGATGCTGTTGGCGCGGGTCTCCTGAGGTGGCAAGAAAGCGACGTCAGAGCACAGGCGCGGCGTGTTGACTAGCATCAGGTAGGAACACGTAGTAACCTCCTTGATCCAGCCGATACGATCCTGCGTAGATCCGGGGCTGCAGTGGTATTGAATCTCGATGACACGGGGTCGGTTGGTGAGGTCGCAAAGCGTACCATCTTCAAGACGCTGCACCAGGTATCGCTGGTCGCCCTTGACCTGCAACTCAGTATTGGGCGGTGGTGTGTTGCCCTGCTGCTTGTTGACGCCCTTGGCCGGGGGCGGGTTTTGGGCCGCCTGCCCGCCACGACCACGTCGCGACTTAGGCGAGGGTGCCTTGGAGCCCGCGACGCGGCCCAGAACGTATTCCTGGCTCTGGGGGTCCCGCACGGGCGGGCCCTGGCGGCTGGGCAGGGCATGGAACTGGACCACGTCCTCGCCGTAGCAAAAGCTGTAGCTCCACCAGCCGGACACGTAGTAGAGGCAGGCCCCATCCAGGCCGCTCATCAGTTGCCAGCCGTTCACCGACGCCCGGGCGAGCTCGCGCGCCTCCTCAGCCTTGGCCAGCTCAGTCGCCGTCTTGTTAGGGGCGGGCGGGGCCTCGATGACGGGGATGGCGCATAGGTACCGGTGCGGCGCCATGTTCATGATCTCGTACGTCTCGGCGATCTTGTGATTGCCGTCGTTCTCATCATCGCCGTCGGCGCCGGCCGCGGCTTTGATGTTGGACGTGATGTCCTTGTTACTGCTGAAATCGGCTTCATACTGGGGGTGGGTTGCGTCGTTGGCGCGTTCTAGAAGGGATTTGGCTTCGCCTTCCGAGACGAAAGCTTCGGAGAAAACAACTTCGAACTGTTTTCGGAAAGCGTCCTGTAGGTTAGCATTTCGGGTAGTAGAAAGGGTGGGTGTTGTGGTAGTGATTTGGTATGGTTGCCGGTCACTGATGGTGAAGTACGCACCTGTGGATATGCCAGTAGGTCGTGGTGAATGCTGAAGCCCGGCTGGCGAGCTCCGCTGAGCTGCAAACCAGCCAGCAAGATGGCAATGTGACGGCGCATTATGCCGTTGGGTATGGAGCTGCTTCACATGAGCTTTGCGACTCGATTGTAAGAATACCGAGTGCGCAACGAGTTGCGACGGTCTGTTTGATGGGCTTGAGTTTGATGTCGAGTTGGCGGGTTGGAAGTGTAGAGGTGGCATCATTGTCGGATAAACCGGACTTCTGCCGGGCCGGCAGTGGGCGACAAGCTATTCCGTACAGCTACAGCTACAGCGAACGAGCTTTGGTGGGGGTGGTCCCCGAATCTCACTGAAATCGCAACAGATCGATCTGTCTCATTCATTGCCGGATTGATCAAGTTCTTTCAACATCAACAACTTCATTCGCTCATCTGCATTCACCAACATCATTTTCTAAGGCAGGAACAAAACAGCCCTTGATTCCGGTTCCATACTCTTTCTGACTTCAGCGCTTGGCCCTCAAATCTCGAACACCCGCCGAAGACGCAAACAGCGACGGACCTTCTACTAGTTTGACTCCCGTTCGAACAACACGGCAAGTACGCACAGATCTTGAGATCGCATAGCCTCACTCTTCCAGTACTTACTGCTACAATCACGTGGCGGCATGGATGTTCGTAGAATGGTTGCGTGTTTGCTTCAAGCGCTATTACATGAACGCCCCCTACACGGGCAACAGCAGAGTTCAAATCAATCGTAAAGGGACTATGAGGTCATTGCGATACTTCCATAGGTAGCCTGTAACGTACCTGCATAAGATTGACCGTGTACTTCGAGGAACTTCACTGCCTGTTCTTCACGCCTTGTAGAGAAATCTGCATCAACCCATACCTCTCTGACTCATCCAGGCAATGCTGGTTCGGGAAGCCGTCATGATGCGTAGGCTGGCTCCGACCGGATCTCCCGCCAATCCGTACGGGTATGCAATCCAGTCTCCCCTTCCGGCTGCTGCTTCGTGGCTAGGAGCATACCGGCGACGATAAGGTTGCTTACTGGGATGCCACGGTCGTGACAACATTGAATCAATCATGCACGAACCTATTGATTGCTATCCAACGATCTTCACCAGGGGGAAGGAATTGACGCACGTTACGTCAGTTGAAAAGCAACGATTACGTATGTACGCCATGGTCTACTACTTGGATGTAGCTTCACGTCTGCGTTGTGCTGCGTTGCTTTGACAAGCGCTGACACAACGTGGGTATCACGACGGATAAGACATTGGACCCCTACCACTACCAACATCGTATTCTAGCTTTAGAAGCATCGTGGACGAAAAGAGAAGAGCTTCGATGTGATATGTGATTGCCGGATGTCGAAGCGATATCGCATCACATACCCTTACGTCAAACTCGGAACACCGTGGCTGGGACCCTGGCTCTTCCAAATAAGTTTGTGTGTGCTGCCGCGTAACACGATCTTGACGTTTATAAAGCGCTGGGAACATCGGTCATATTTGCGCTCTTGCGTATAGTGACAGTAAAGAAAGGGTTCGTAGATCGTTGCTATTTTGAACAAATGCCCCGGACGGAGTTAATAATATCCCTTACCCAGATCATCATCATCACGAAAAAGCCCAAGAGTGTCAAAGTGTGGTGGTGTCGGGACCCCTGGGGAAAGGGGGGAAGTGTGTGGCTGCGTTTCCGACAGGTCGGATAAGATGACGCGATGGCTTATTTCATCCCGGCCATGGGAAGAGACGTTGGGCCGGCCGTCATCATCCGGAAAATGCCCCGACCGGCCTTCCCTTGCCCTTACAACGCACACAAAAGACGAACACCCTTGTCTTGTCTAGCTTTTTTTTTCCCGTTCGTGAACCCGGGATGTCAAAAAAGCTACGACCGTATACGATCGATATTTCGGCGTACTCGCATGGTACTTCCCGGGCAAGTACTGTCGTTGGGCAGGGATGGATGGAGACTCGTTCTCGTACACTCCGGCGGCTTCAGCTATGAGTAGCGGCAGAAACGGTCAACAGAAGACGGTGAAGAATCATGTTTTCTGGTGTTGTTGTTGTTATTCTTGTTTGGTTCGGGCTCAAAACAAGTTCATGTCTCACGCACACCGAATTGTAACAGTCATGGCAGAGTGTTGGATCGGGTTCTACGACCGGTGGGTAGAATTGGAGCTCCACTTGGGGTCCTCCTTTGCGTGGTATCGTCACGTTTTCTCGGTGACACCGCCGAGGGAAATTGCGGTAAGATCCAACTGGGCCCGGGGAAAAGACCGCTAGCTACCACCTTCACTGCCACACGCTTGCTTGCGGCTCTGTGTGTTAGTGTGTGTGTATGTGTGTTGCTTCTTGCTTGCTTGCCTGCCTGCCTGTCTCTCGTGGGTGGTTCGCGTCCTCTTCCCCGCTGCGCCGAGAGGCTCGTAACGATAACCCACCGATAACGCAATAACAAACATACTACTAATGCGTGCTTAGGCGGCTGCTACTGTCGTGCGACTCGATGACTCCATCCACACATGGATCGGGCGTGGGCGTCTGGCGGGTAGAGAAATGCAAATGCTGGAACTTGATACTGACCGTATCGATTAGCGTGCTGGTAGTTGTATCAATCAATGGAGTTGATTGTATAGGCTCGCGGGTAAAGCAGGGAAGGGTCTCGGTGGTCTCGCAAGTCTCGCGGATTCTCGTAGGGGGTTCCAAGTCTAGCGTGGGGAGAGGACGGAGAGAGAGACCAGTGACTCTGCGAGAAGACGAGACGAAGACTCCACCATCGCCCGGGATGTGCTTTCCAGCTTGGGCAGGGATTCTGGGCCAGTCAGATCTCCGCCTCACTTTGAGGGACGTACCGACACCCAATAACAACCACACCTCTGGCTGATGCCAACGCACAATACTGGTAGTCGATGGGAAAACAAGGCAATCAGCTGGCACTAACTCTGCCAATATGCATGCACTTCTGCATGCACGTTTCTAGTCTTGGTTTCCTCTTTTGCGCGCCAGATTGCCAGATTGCCAGAGTGCCAGAGTGCCCTTGCTCGAAACAGTCGAATCGAATGACGGCACTGGCACACACTGCTAGCCTAGGTAGACGGCTTGCACACGCAGCAGACATACAATAGGTGGCTTCTAAAGCCTTCCTCCCTTCCTTCTCCCTCCCTTGCATGCAGCATACTAGTGGTAGATAGTAGATGTTTTACCGCGTGTTCCCTCTAAGCACTAAGCCTCCCTCCATGGATCTTCGCTGAAAGCCAATGGTCGGTCTGAGAGATCAGATCGTTGACTTCGGCCCCGCAATGTGCTTCTTTTTCCCTCGTACCCAAGCTGTGCCAGGCGTAGCTATCATGATCTGATAGGCCGCAATATCTGCAAATGATCAAGATCACTCACCTTTTCAAACGGATTGATATTGGATATTGCCGGGCGAGACTGGAAAAGAAGAAAGGAGGCATGCACCTGCAGAAAACGGACGCTTTTCCCCGGTACCGATCAAACTCAACCACGCAATGAAGACCCTGATAATTGATCACCTGAGGTTACCTGCATGAAATTCTCGATGCCCCCAGACGAGAGGTCATTTCCGTAAGCTGCGTGTGCATTCTCCTCCTCGTCGCCAGGACAGTGGGATGTGTTGTTGCTACCTACTACTAGCCACATCAATATCAAATGAGAAAAAATGGCCTCACGGGCTCGCAACTAACTCTCAATTTGAACTGACAGCTGTTTAACCCATGGCAAGGTCATCTACGGAGGACCCTGTAGAACGTTAATTATAGCACGGCATTGATATGACTAGCTTGCTAGCAATACCCAGCTTGTCTAGCTGGTCTATGTAGTAGTAGCTCTGCCCTCTGCAGTACTACTTGGTCTGTCCCAGGGTGTAGCTTGTCGCGAGCAGAAATTAGAGGATTTCTTCCAAGGTCCTGTGCCAAAGTCTGGGTATTCTGGGGAATTCGCTGCATTTCAATCCAGTGTCAGGCGATGAGTTGTACGGAACTGCCAGTAAGAAAAGGGCCTGAAGAGCCTGAAGGCGCCTGAGAGGGCAACAGTAGGGCCATGCGAGATCGACCTAAGTGGGGGGATCTAAGGCTTCATTTGTGGGGCCTGTCAATCATCATGCCGCTGTAGGCAGGGCATTACAGGCATTACAGGGCAAGGCCGGGCAGGCCTTCTACAGTGCCGTACCGTACCGTACAGTACCTAAAATCAAATTCAAAACTCCAGTCCAGTCCGTCGCAACCTACCGCCTCTTCCCTCTGCAATGGAGACTGGAGACCTAGCCGTAGAGCAACGGAAAGAAAAGTCTGTTTTTCTCTTCGGATCACGAGTACACAAAACATTGTCAACAACATCGTGAAACATAATATTCTCCCTTGCCGACCTGTTTTGCCGAATTAATGCCTTTGGGTTCCCCAGTTAATTGACAGCTGGCTAGTTTGGGGGGATGACTGCCTTCCTCTTTCTAGTGCATCTCATCTTGATTTTCTCCCCATCTCGTTCATCTCATATCTCTCTCTCCCCAAGTTAACTCCTAACGGCGTTAAGTCACGGTCACAGCCGCAACCATTACGACGCCCACCCTAACACTAACCTAATGGCCAGCATGGGGGGTCATCTCATAATACATCTCATTTGACGACATGCGGTCAGGCCAGCGGTAGTGCCCTAGTGGTGCACCTCACGATATGATACGGAGCACCATGCACACGCCCAGCATCGTTCATCGTCATCCAACCGCGAGATCCCCCGGAAAGGATACACAGACTACATTGCTTTACCTAGATTGAGAAATATGGCGGGCTGCGTCACCGTGATCAGCATCGGGGCGTGGGGACACCCCCTGTCGCCCATTGATTTGACAAGTGTGAAATTTGACCTGTAGGATGACTTGCCAATCGCCTTTTTCAGCACAGCATTGGTCACAGCACAGCGCAGCGCAGCATATCATAACATGTGTGTAGTCAGGTATTCCGCATCTTGCAGCGCCAAGGGCTGTCTGATACGGTCCTCAGTAGGCTAAGGACCCAGAACATGCACTCAATCACACCAGCAGCCGGCCTGCTATGTATGTATGTGTGGATGGATGCTGCAACTTGCGCTTGCGTCTTTCAATAATGGCACCTTGGGGTGGTATCATGGGAAGCAGAAGAGAGTCTGATTGATTGTGAAGACCGACTAACATACAGACTGACCGAGACACGCCAGCGGAGAGGAAGGAGGTGTGTAATCATGGCAAGGCATCGCATCGCATCGCATCGCATATCGATACCATTTGCCATTTCATCGTTGTTCAAAGTGCTGACAGTACCCAAGGTCTCTACCTACTCCACCAACATAGCCGGCTGGGCTGGCTGAATATCCAATGGCCTGTACAGGCTATCCAGGCTATCCGTCCAGTGGTTGTTGGCATTGGCCTTCGTGTTTCTCCACACGCGACGTTGACACGCTGTTCCACGCACGCCCCCCAAAAGGGCAGAAAGATGTCCCGTCTAACCCGTTGCTCTCAAGCTCGCGCGCGAAACCGACTGACCGACACCAGCACAGGGTGTGGGCCTTGTCATCTCACCACCACACCCCCTATGTAACCCTCCTTGCTCTCCTTGCCCTCCTAACACCTAACAGTACGAGGGTGGGAACATGGGAGCGTGGGAACATGCATCGACTTTCCAACAAGCCATTTACGGAATGGCAGTTCGCAAATTTCCGTTTCGACCCAAAACACACACACTAACCGGCCTAGCTTGCTCGGCATCCAATACGGCGCTGCTTGTCCAAAGCTCGTTCGTCCCTTACGGTACTTGGCTTGCTCGTCTCGGTCGAAGCAAGCTGACGGAGCCAAGCCTAAGCCTGGCCTCGTAAATTGATTGCATACACTACACACTACACACTACACTACCTCGACTGCAGTACACACTATGTACATCTCTACACGTACCATGTTATACCCTGGCCTTACGGGTCTGCAGTCTTGAACCTGACCTGACCTTTGACCCGCTCTCCATGGGTGTGCCCGCCCAAAAGCCTCATCGGGTTCACTGGTACATAATCCTTTGATTGTCCCTCGGCCTCGAACCTTCCCACCTGCTTGCTTCTTGTCTTTCATTTGACGCTTCACGCTGATCCAGCATCCGTTGTTCATCCAACTCTCCCCAACATTGCTATTGTTCAGCCTGCGAACGCTACCCTACGACCCGAACCCGGCCGGAACAAGTAGTGGAGATAGAAACCCACACCCCTTGCTGGCACCTGAAAGCCATATCATACTCACTGAACCTCGAGATATACCACCATCGTCGTCAACAACCATCCTGGAAGCAAGGCTGTCATTTTGTCTCGGCCCCAGCTCGCACGACGACCGTATCCTCACCTCGCCTTTCTTTTTCCTTCTCTTCTCTTACCTGCCGTCGCATCCGGTACTCATTGGAGTTCCTCGGTATCATCGGCTCGTACTGTATCAGTCTAGGTTTAGGCATTGCAACTTGCTTAGTACCCATGATGAACCAGGGTTCAGAGGTGAACTATGAGATTCAACAGCTCAGGGAGGCATTGCGACAGAAGGAACTTCAGGCTCAAGCTGCGGTGGAAGCCGAATATAGAGCAAAGCAGGAGCTATGGCAGTATCAAAGTCAATTCCAGCAACCTCAGTCGTCAAGCCCAAGTAATCTTGATGTACCTTCCCCCGTCTTCAATGAGTTTCAGCTGTCTGGCGCGTCGCATATGAACACATCTGTTGATCAAGATGCGGCGACGTCAAGACGGAATTTGATCCCTCGCAATATCGGCCAGGGCCAAGTTCACATGCCTACCCAACAACATGTTGCTGTCCAGAACACCCCCCCGTTATCTGTAAGAGAGACAACAACCATGATTGGGATACCGAGTAGCCATCTGACATAACATCACAGATACGACCCAACCAAGACCACCCCATTGTGAAACGTCCGAGAACAATGTCTCAACAGGCTCCCCGGTCGCATCAGATGGACCGTTCGACTTCCAATCCGTCAACGCGCTCTGCCGGCGCCGGGCCTTTCGTTGGCGGCCCAATCACGCCGCCCCCAAAGCCCAATGGGCCAACGAGGATGACAGCAAACAACAGCGCCAACGTGTTTGACTACATGGGCCAAGACGAGTCCAATGCTTACGCATCCTACGCCAATGGTATTCCGATAAATCGAGCGCCTTCCCTGAGGAGACACCGTTCTGACATGCCAACTGTCAATGAGTCTATCGTCATGGATCCCGCGACTTACATCGCCATGCTGCCGGAAGAGGAAACTTACATGCCCTCGTCCTACCCCACGCACAGCCAGTTTGACATGGAATTCGCCCAGTACAACGCCGGGAACAACTCGGTCTGCGGCTCCATGACGTCGGCCCCTACCTTGGAAACGGCCATGAGTCGAGACAACAGCTCCTTCGGCAACCCATCCATCTCACATGCAATGGACAGAGTCAACATCCAATCCCAACAGAGCTTCACTGGTATGATGCCGCCGATGGAGAGCCCCCAGACTTCCCTCATGGGCAGTGGTGGCAACTCGCCTCTCGGAAAACGGAATGCCCCATGTGATGAAGACTTGCTTGCTGTCGGCTCCAATCTCGATGGCCAATACTACTCTCATTCGGATACACTCCTCGTGTCACAAGACATGTCCCGGTCAGCATCCAACGCCAGCATGAGCAGCATCAAGTCGGCTTCCTCCCTCAACGCCCGCGCTAAAGAGACACTGTCGATGCAGAACATGCGCAGCAAAAGCACGATGCTCAAGCCCAAGCCTGCATCAGAGCTCAAGGCCGAGGCGCTGCAGAACGCCAAGAAGGACGGCAAGGCGGCCATTGCCAAGACCAAGTATGTGCGACCGAAGCAGCCCAAGGTCTTCTGCACAGAGTGCACTGAGCACCCGGAGGGCTTCCGCGGCGACCACGAGCTCCGACGTCATCGCGACGCTAAGCACCCTCAGCAGGGTGTCGTGCGCAAGTGGATCTGTGTTGACCCTCACTCTGTCGGTCTTCCCATCGGCGTTCCTGTGGTCAACCCCCTGGACAAGTGCAAGGCCTGCACCTCCAAGAAGAAGTACGGCGCTTACTACAACGCTGCGGCGCATCTGCGCCGAACTCACTTCAAGGAGAAGCCCTCGCGGGCCAAGAACAAGTCGGGCGGCGCGCCTCGCAGCGAAGAGGAGAAGCGCGGCGGCAAGGGTGGCGGCGATTGGCCGCCGATGCCGGAGCTCAAGAACTGGATGAAGGAGATCTACGTGAATCAAGACGAGCTCGACGCTACTGAAGAAGAAGACGTTGACGACGAGGCCAGTAATGGTGTCGGCGTCGGCGCGGCTCTACCGCCCACAGAGGTCGAGTTCGCCAACATCGGCTCGGTCCACCACGGATACGACAACAAAGTGCCTGAAGCGGTATTGACCGAACTCGACTACGACTTCAACACTGCGCCGGAGACGATTAATATCAGCCCGGACAACGTGCCGATGTACTCGAGTCACATCCCCCTTTCGTCGGCCAATTTCACCTTCTCGGATTCGCCCATGAGCCCGAACTTTGTGACGTACCTGGCTGCGCAGAACCAGATGAACAGCGCGCCGCAGTACGGCAGCGTCGTGTCAAGCAACGATACTGTCACCCCCATGACGGCCTTCAACGATGCCACGGAGAACTTTGGCGAGATGCACTTCGACATGGCCTATCCACAGTAGTGGGCCAAAACTTGGATTCGAACTCCCCGCACGATGGCGCCCGTTTTACCTCGTTTTTTCTGCTCCCTACTATTCTCATCATCTAGTTGTCGGTCATCGGGAGGTTCTCTGCTATTCATCTCTCTGTTTCGGTTCACCCTTTCGCATGAACTCGAATGTCAATCGCAACGAAATCGATACGAGGGAATCAGGACTGGCTCCATCGAGCCGCCGCCAATCGTTTTTGCACCATTCCAATTGGTGGTCAACCACCTTTCTGTTTTCTGCTTCACGTCGCGCCGATTATTTCAAGTTACTGATTTAATTGCTATCTCGCTTACTTCTGATTTCGTTTGATTTCGTTTACTCACCATGGGCAGGCGGGCGTGGTTTTTTCTTTTTCGTGCGGATACGTTTTTACAAGTCACCACCGCTTTGGCCGGGAGGAAGAAGAAGGCCACACACCAGCGAGTCCCCTCGTTTCATGATGGTAGGGCTCCCTCTCTCGTCTCCTCGCAAGACACGACGAGCAGATGTACCAAATACCAAACGTTTTATTATCGCTTTACCTCGTCGCTTCGCAGCGACGGGGTATTGCTGGAAGGAAGGAAAAGAAGAAAGGAAAGGGTTGTTGTAGAAATGACACTCGGAAAGGGCGATTTCAAAACACACACACACAAGCGGACAAAAGTGTGGGAAATGGGCATATGGTAGCGGGGTTTGGGGAGCTGCATTAGCGATCTGGCGTTTTTCGGGGATTAAGCTCCTTTTTCTTTTCTATTTGCTTTTCTTTCGCAAACCTTGCATACATTGGGGTTTTGGGTGTTTGTGTGCGAGCGTTGCGCGACCGATCACCGGAGTCGTCGAGTCGCGCCCGCGAAAGAACGGGAACAACCGGTTGGTTTACGGGGAACGGAATGGGATTGGGAAGGGGGAACTGTGGAATAAGGGAAGGGAAAGATGGGGAAATTACACTTATTGTATTAATCCCTTAATCAGTTTGACACAGAGTTGGGGTACTCTCTCTTTCTCTTCTCTCTTCATGGAGAGGAGGGACAGAGAGAGTTGCTAGCACATGGCGGCCGTTCGTCATCCTCCACATCCACGTGGTAGGAGGCGACGGCCGACGTGCTGCAATTAAGCACTGCCGCTTCTACTCGCCGCTGTCGGTTTGCCCAGAAGGCAACGGCTAAGGCGGAGCGAGGGGGTGAAGGCATGCTTGCCAACGTCAGTCGAAGAAAATACAAATGAAATCCGTTCTTACTTCATCATCATCATCATCTTCTTCTTCTTCTACGTCGGTTCAAGCTTGTTGGTGTCTTTGCAAAGTCTACTGCTGTATGTTGAAGCCTGCCTTGGCCTATTGCGCGGGCGTAACGTATGTATCTCCTGTGAATAAGCATTCTATAAGGCTCGACGTGGCATACAGCGAACTCAGTTCGTACGAACTCGAATCGACTACAGCGTACCGCGACAATGGTTGTCTGCTACTGCATACCCTGAGCATGTTTTGTGGTCGTTCTGTTAAGGCTGGCGCTGTGGTTTGGGGTGAGCAGGGATGCCCAACAGACAGCGGATGCGGGGTGAGGTCACTGACCTGGGGGATGCGACAGGTCAACTCCCAGCGAACGTCGCCAGCCGATATAGCCCAAGTAGTTAGATTCACTGAATATTAACTTTTTCCTAAGCTCCTTTCTCTTGATATACATAGATGACCTTTGTTGAAATGGCCGGCTTGCCCGGCTTGCCCAGCTTGTAGTCGCGTTGAATTGCCCAACCATTAGGTGTGCCGTTCAATCCGCCCAACTGACTCACCTTGTTCATTTCGCTGCCCAATCTCGTTGGCAACCAGACTCGTCGTGATCAGGCTGCATTTCACTCACCAACTCATTCATTTCAAGTCCTTCACCAAAACGTTACGTTCGGCCTCGCATTCTCCAATGTCACGCTGCCATCCCACCTACCGTCTTTGCTAGCTCCCCATCGGATGCGGGTTGGCTGCAGCAAGGGGTAGGTAGGCTTGTTCGGGCGCGGTTCCTACTGGCTGGCTGGCCGGCCCCTACGGAGTTACTGAGAAAAGTAACCCATTCACCCATCCATACCATCCCTTGCTGTCACCGCCACACCGGTTTATGTATGTACTGCTTGCTTGTTCTCCTCGCTCATGGCCCCTAATTGGATATCTGGTTGGGTCGAAACGGGCAATGGGCGCATACTGGGATGTTGATGGGGGGAGGTGATGCTCGAGAACGAAAACACGAAACATGCATGTATCGTGTTTCCCTAACCTAGTGATGTTTTTACGGTACGATACGTTCTAGTGGTACGACGAGCTACATGCCTTACCTGAACATCCATCCATGCGTCGGTTTAACTCCGTCTCTGACCGGTGTCACTTCCCGAGATCGTCAGTTTCGCATGCGAATCTCGATGGCAATTGCAACAGGGGGTAGATAGGTACTTGCGTCGGACGTCCATATTATTCAAGTCTGATATGCTGCATCAGTGTGTCAATAACTCTTACACGTTTCCCCTCGCAAGCATATATCCGATTCCACTCCCTTATAATAGATATTCCAAGGCGGGACTCCACGAACCCACCGCATGGCGCGGAACTGGATAGACATCAGTGTACATGGACGGTGTTACGATATTGAAGGTGTGCTGGTTCTCCTTCTCATCCTCACCGGACACCAGGATGGGGTGGACGGTATTGGAGCGCTGAGACGGCGAAGCACTGTCAGCCTCCGAGCCCGAATACCAGGTCCATTCACGCCCGGTCCGGGAACGGCTGGTAGATCTGTTGGACCATGTTGCGGTTCGGGTTAACGATGAGCCACCCAATCAAGAAGGCGGCGGTGATTTGATGAAGTCGGTACGCATCGTTAGTGGTAGTGTTGTTGATGTGATTGCGGAAAAGATCACGGGTTCGGTTTTATGCAGTTGGTCACCTCGTCAACAAGGAGGGTGGCAATGCCAAGAGTATACCACTCTTGATGCCTGCCTGATCAGTGTGACAGGTACCAACGGTATGTAATATCAAACTAAACACAAGGATTATCAACAAATGTGTACAAGGATAGAGCATCCTTTGTTAAAATTGATAGCCAGAAAAATAGGGCTTGCGCCATGGGCAAGCTGCGATACCTTGAATGATGAGGCGACATCCTCTCCGATGATTGATTCTTCTGGCCTCTTTCTGTTCAAGGCCATGACGATAAATCAAGATAAGAGCACAACCAAAAAGGGTAAAATGGTTAGCATCTCTTGGTTTCGATCCAAGGACCTCCGGGTTATGAGCCCGGCGCGCTTCCCCTGCGCCAAGATGCTTTCTCGTCGCTTGTACTCTGATGATGTAAGGCCGGGTATGAGTGGTTATATTCCATGGTGGTTGACGAGGTGTGTAGCTAATGAATAGTCTCCTATGTATATGGACTTTTTCATCTTCGATTTGTATCAATGTATCTGCATCTGGGAAGACACACGACTCCTAGCAAAACGTTTGCTCTCCTGGCCATCCATTCTCGTAAATCGGATAAATGTACCCTTTTCGGAGGGATTCCCATGAACTCCATAGAGTTTTAGCGGGAATCGCATGATGCCAGCATCAGTGTACTACAGGTGTCACGCTGTTCCTCCTACCATGAGAAGATAATGAGTAGCTCAACGCTGACTTCTTTATGACATTCTTCGGCCTACTATGACGTCCATCGTGGCCTTGTCATCGAGAACAGCGACCTGTTGCCCCCGAAGGCCACATGGCACGCGAACCATTCGCTGTGACCGAAACCTCCTCTCATAACACCGCATTAGGGGTTGTATCCCATGAGGCAATATGTGTGACCTTAGATCTATCTCCGTGCCACGGGCGTGAGGCGGCCACCAACAATAGCATGTTACTAGCTTTAGGACACATTGACCTCTCCAACTTCTCTGTTTCTAGGGTCCTCGGCTATACTTTCCGCACCATTGACCACAAAGTGGTCTCTAGTCACGCGGGTATCCCATGCGTAACGTTTCAATGCCCATCCTCCCATACTTTGGGTTCGAGCCGGTTGTGCAGCGTGTCACGATTCTAGATCCTGCACGACCTTTCTTGAACCTCACGTGGTATATGGAGGTTCTAGAATACAGAGACATAAACACAAAGATGAGAATAACTACCAGATATGTCCAGCTGCCTTGAAAATGACGTATTGGTGGCATGGCATGCGGACCCCAGCGCGGGTAATATTCACGGTCGACGACGAGTTGCTCAGGGTGCGGAATTTGGAGCTCTCCTATATATATATCCTCAGGCTCATAGGCTGTCGACGTCGAGTGTTTTCGTGCCCACATTGGTCTGATAACATTATTTTCTAGACGTAAGATATACGAAATAAAATCATTTTCGGCGTCAAGAGCATATGAGCACAAGTCAGCGATTATTCAATATGAACCTCCTCGGTTTGTTGTACCTTGCTACTCTCGCATCAACGGCGCCTTCCCAGGCCCCCAGCGACTTTAGCATCGTCAACCTCTGCGCTGAGGTCATCCCGCACTCATCTTCCAGTCGGTACGAATACACATTTCCTCATTTCCTTGTGCAGTCCTGCTGCGGTTCTTCTTTCTCAGATCTGCCATTCATCACGACCGGAGTTCATCCGACCTTACCCTCTCCTATCCGCGTCTATCTTTTCATCAAGGGACTAGTTTCCGCTAACACAAGAACAACAGCTACTCCTTCGACCTAAGCACAAGCACCAACACCATCGCGACCTCGTGCACCGCAACGCCCCGAACCGAGTCCAACGGCAAGCTGGTCAACGTGACGCGGACTCCGTGCTCCGACGACTCGCGGTACACGTGGGCCTGGACCATTCTTACTACGACAGACTCCAGCTCTGGCAGCTCGACCAACACGACGTGCAATATCGAGTATTGGTTCGACGGACCCGCTTACAGCCTCTACGCAGCGCATCACGTGCCCGCCGACCAGATCGTCTGGACGAACCAACAGTCGCCGACGGGGACGGTGCAGGCGTACGTGGGGCCGGCCAACTTTACGGTGCCGGTGGACAAGGTATACTAGTGTGTATGTATGGCTATCGACCATGAAGAAGGCTAGAGAACGGTAAGGAGACAGCTGATGCGGCAATGGAAAAGAGGCCTGGGGGCGTCGAAGCCACTCACTCGCTCACAAGTTTGATGGGAACGGAATACTCTTGTTTTCAATATGCACACTTAGGCAATCGATACCACCAACACTGTTCCGAGATAACCTCGTATATATGTTCAATTCCCAACTCGCTGTTGTAAAGGTATTATACATGTGCCTGCTAGCTTGTGTCCGTCCCAACGCCAACGCCAACACCAACCCGTTCGCAACACATCTCATCGCACTATATCATACACACGCCTACCAAGACTATGCCCGAAATTCAAGACATCATCTCAATCGTATTAGCCACCGCATCCCGATCCGTCTCGACCCCCGGCACCTCCTCCTTCACATGCTCAATCTCCTCCCTCTTCAGCTCCTCCCCGACCTCCCCGTCGACTTTGGCGCCGCGGAACGCCTTGCGCAGCTCGCACTTTCCCAAGCTGCGCCCGCCCGCCCTGCACTCCGCGCAGTCCTTCCCATGCCGAATCAGCAGCACGTGCAAGCCGTACTTGTCCTCATCCGGGACCCGCACATCCAGGTGCGCCTGCGCCTGCTCCCGGTTGCACTTCTTCTTGGGCGGCAGCCACCCCAACAGCCCCGCGAGCCGGTACACGTGCGTGTCGACCGCGAAGCTCTCGCGCTTCAGGCAGAAGAGCAGCACGCAGCTCGCCGTCTTGGGCCCCACGCCCTGGAACCCGAGCATCTCGCTCATGGCGTCCTCGTCCGACTTGTCGAACAGGTGGTCCAGGGAGTACTTGCCGTACCGCGCGTGCGCCTCCTCGAGCACTCTGAGGATGGTGCGCGACTTGTTGGCCGCGAGCCCGCCGCTCTGGATCGTCTTCTCGAGCTTCGGCTGCCCGCCCGCGACGATGGCGTCCCACTTGTCGCTGCCGCCGTAGACCTTGTCCATGGCCAGTTTGGCGCGCGTGCTGTTGGCGTCGCTCGTGTTCTGGGAGAGCACCGTGCGCACTAGCGCGTCGAGGACCGAGGGCGCGTCGCCGCAGCCCGCACGGTTGGCCGGCGCCTTGGTCAAGGGCTCCGTGGGCCGCTTCTTCTCTCCATGCAGACCGGCCAGGATGCGGTGGGCCAGCTTGCACTCGTCGGGCGTGGGATGGGCGAAGTCGGGGAACGGGGAGGCGTTGGCGAATTGGGTGTATGCCTTGAGCTTGCGGGCTTGCAGCTCGGCGGCCTTCTCGTCTTGAGACTTCTTGGGAGTTGCCTTGGCGGTAATCTTCTTCTTGCTGGGACTAGGGGTACCCTCTGCCTTTATCGCGCGCCTCCTCTTGCTTGGTGGTTCATCATTTGTGGGGGTTTCGCCATCTTCTTCTTCCTCCTCTTCTTCTTTCACTTCTTTCTTGACGCGCTTGTTCCCTCGCCGATCTGGGGTGGCAGACGCCGGCGCTATGCGCTTCGCGACACCCGTAGGGCTCTCCAATTCTTCGGGCTTTACCTTCACCTTGTCTTCGTCTTTTTCCTGTTCTGGCATGCGCTTGCTGGAGTGCCTCTCACTCCGTCGCAACGGCCTTGAAGCCGCCGCCGTCGTGCTAGCCGTGGCTCTGGCCATGGTCTGTGTGGTGTATTTTTTAAGGTCTAGGAACGGTACAATGCGTCGTCTCACAGTCAACGTAACAGCTCGAAACATGAACAAGTAGATGTCATCAAAATTCCGTATAATGATGCTGAGAGAAAAGCGAATGAGTATTGGGTATCGCGACAGGTGGAAGGCTGAGATGTCAGAGAATCCAAGTGGTGATGTCACCAGATCTGAGGCCAAATCGGTTCCTGCACTAGCGTGGGGGAGATCACCCTGACACCCTGACACCCTGACACCTGGGGAATTCGGGGGCGGCTTTTCTGGCACTCTCTCAGCTCTCAAACCCCCAATCTCTCAATACGAAATTTGATGTGCGCTCACGGCTCTTTCCGGTCAATAACTTCAAGACCCTGGAAAAAGAAGATTTCCCATTTTCAAAATCGACTTATATCGAATGAATTGGCTGAGCTCCAACTCCTTCCATTTCAAGCTGTCGTTCCTTTGTGTGCTAGTTGAGGCACCTAATCGCATGCGGCCAGGCCTACAGCACTAACTACCCTAAGTAACCCAGGTCAACCAACTAACATCATACACAATGCATTGCCATCATCGGCCGTCAAATTACATAAGTCGTAGCATACAATCTCTAGAATGATATTTCTATTCCTAGGTGCGTACACCTATCATGACTGTACTCGCAATCTAGAGCGAACCTCTCTTCTTTCATCTTGTTGGATGCCAATTTTGCTTCAAATCTTTGCTTTTACACAATGACCGACCGATGGACCGAACCACCCCCCACCCAAAAGGCCTGAAGACCTGAAATGCCTCCAAAGATGAAAACCAAAAAACCTCCGTAACGCCCAATTTGAACAACGGGTGTCGTACCCTAAGCCAAAAGAAACACAACAAACAATGCCTGCTTGCTCTCTGCGATAACACGCTTCGATGCGACCGGCCATGCTTGCGCAAGCCCTCGTACAGCTGTAAATAATCAAAAGCACACGCAGTCATCTCGGAACTCAAGAAGTTGTCTCTTCCTTCATTTGTTATCATTAATACATTCAACCCCCTTCCTTCCTCTTACTCAAGCCGCATTTTTCTTGAGCCCTCCCATCCGACCCAGCCCCAGCCACTTCGACCGCTTGCTGGCGCTCTGAGGTGTACTCGATACACCATCTGAGCCGGATGTCGTAGGAGTGCGGACGTATTCCTCTTCTTCACGAAACTGTGTCGAGTAGCCCGCTTGAGCTCCGGGACCGTCCCCGCTCGTGTAGACGGGCGTTGGCGGTGCTCGCTTCCGCTGGATCGGCGGCGGCGTGGCGCTTGTGAGGTCATCGTCAAACACGTCGGGCGGCCGAGAAGCCCAAGGCCGCGCAGCTGGCGGCGGCACGCTCATCCTCCCTGATGGCTTCGCCTGTCGCGGCGGCTCAACCTGTTGCTGGGCATTGCTGTCATCGAGCGCGGCGCGTCGGAAAAGTCCATTGAGTCCACTAAACCCTCGAGATCTCGACGGCTGACCGGCAATCGGTGGGTACTGGTTTCGCTTTCCAGCAGACATGGAGCCGCCTTGGCCCTGTTGCTGCTGCTGCGATGCATGCTGCTGGCGGGGTGCTGTTACCGACGAGTCGATGCTGTTGCTTCTCACCCGACTCACGCTTTTGCCGAAGCTATTGTTCCTCTGCACGGGGTTCTTCCTAAGTTTCCCTACCGAAGGAGACACGGCTTTGCTGCTCAAACTCATACTCCCTGTGCGTGCATGCAGGCTCGATCTCCGGTCAGGAGGTGTAATACCACCTTCTGGCTCGTCGGGAGCGGGTGCCTGAAACGTGCCCTGTTCAAAGTGATCCACTGGTGGTGGCATCACATCTTGAGATTCGCGTCTCAATCCCGCAGCAGGAGTTCTGAGAACCCCGCTCTTCTCCATGGTTTCGAAGAGAGCTTCTGCCTTCCATCCGCCCTCGGGGAAACTGAAGAGGTCCGGCGCGGGCTTTCCCTTGTTGCGCAAGTGGGGTGGTAGACAAAGATTTCCATCGTCGGCCTTAGACCCCTCGCGCATCCAATAGTCGAAATTGCTGTCGTCATCCTCAGAGTATGCGTCGGCACCGCCGTCCGAATCGTCCGAGTCTGACGCCCAACTGTCCGCTCTCGCCCGTGAGGAGGTGGTTTCGCAAGCCGAGTGCGGTCGCGGTGGCAAAAGGTGTCCATACTGGTTGTAGTTCGTAAGAGGGTTGGTGTTGAACTGCTGCGAAGGGGCTTGCCTACGACTAGTGAATGCAGAAGTTGAAGCGGGCTGCGAAGTCTGCGAGGTTGCGTTCCCTCGGCCGTCGAGAGACGAGGCGAGCGAGTATTGACCCGATGAGACCTTGGAATGCTCGTCAAACAGACTAGTCTGAGGTGTACTTCGATGGTCATATGATAGAGTGTCATTCGAATTATGGTACCGACGAAGTGTGTTGGTAGACACCGTGTCGGGTGTTGGAGGGAGCATTCGAGCCGCTGCCAAGTCTCTATTAGTTGGCGTCGATGTCATCACTTTTCGAAGTGCCTCCCGCTTTTCTTCCTTGGTCTTAACATGAGCTGCAGCCTGCGAGTGTCGGGCGGGCGACGCCATTTTAATGCTGTTGCTACTGCCCCGGCTCGCGATGGACGGTCTTCGGATCTCACCCGAGGCTAATCTCGACTCCAATCTTTCCAGTTGTTGGAGCGGAGATGGCATATCGACCAAGGCGCCAAGCGACTGGAGTGGCGAGGAAAAGCCGGCACCGCTCTTGAAAGCCCCATTACCCGTCCTCGAAGCATTGCCGCTTTGCTTTTGGCACTCCCAACTGGGCTGCTTTTCCGGCATGGGCAAGTCGTCAACCTTATCATCGGAAAAGTCTAGCGGATGGGACTGCGCATCGTTGGGGAACTGATCCTTGCCGCCATATACACTCATGAAAGAGCTCTCACTCAGTACGCTGAGGCTGGGGCTAGTAACTCGAGCAAGCTCGCTAGGGTCAGCGCTGGATTGCGATACCTTGCGCAAGTGGAGGATGCTGCTCTTATTGTTAAGAATAACATTTCGCAAGTTCTCCGTGTGCGCACTTCGCTCTGACATGAAGCTGGGCATCCGGTCCAAGACCTTATCATCGTCGACAGGAAGTGACCCCGAGAAACCCTGAACCTTTGGCGTGGAAGCTGCTGGTTCGTCGAGCTCGGAATCATCGTTGCGCGAGTGTCGGTATGTGCCGTCTGCCTCGACCTGCCGTACCATTTCTCGCTCCAATAGAAGCTCTCCTACTCTGTTCTCCAAGCCCATGATGAGGGCAATAGCCTCCTTAAGCGCGATATCACGCTTCTCTAGTTCGGACCAGACGTTCTCGTTGAGTTCCATCAGCTCAGCTTGATCCCTCTCCAAAGTAGCATTCCTCTGTTCCAACGCAGTTTGCCGCTCCCGTCGATGGTACAGCTCGACCTTCAGGTCGAAGTTCTGCTTGTGTAAAGTTGATAACGTCTGTAGGGATTTATGATCAGTTTTGTAGACGCCAATAATGGGCCTCAGCCAGCAACTAGGTGGACAATTGAGCACTCGTACCTTTTCCATTTCTTTCGAGCCGTATCCTTTCTGGCTGTCAGCTTCGTCTCCACTAGCGGATCGAGGCCGCCTTCCCATGGCCGTGTTGCTCCTCAAGGGCGAGGGGCTGTTCACATCGTCATCTCGAAATGCAGCGGTTGGTGTATTTCGACCGCCGCTCGTTTTGGGGCTGTTTCGTTCTCCATCCCGCCTCTCTTGTTGTAGCCTCTCCTGCAGATAGCTGGAGATGGCTGGGATTCTGTTTGGTCGTGCGTCATCGCTCATCTCTCTGGTTAGTCGCGAAGGCGGCCGGGTGTTTGTCGAGCTGACGCCACTGCTAGCACAACGGCTATGGTGATGTTTGTGTACCGGGTGAGTGAGTAGCGGCTTCCCAGAAGAAGAGGATTGGGAAGTGTTGGTGCTCCTCGAGGTAGCCTGTGTGGTCGAGGAGTGGCTGGTAGCGCTGCTCGAACTTGAAAAGACCCGGGGATGTGAAGAATGACGAGAGCTTCTCAGCTCCCTCGGACAGGTACTCCCATCCATTATGAATCAAACAGGCGTGGCCCTATGCCCAAGCATCCACTTGGCAATGAAACCAACAAAGATACTTGGCCAGACTTAGAGCGGCACCTGCATCTAGCAAACACGACTGCAAGCTAAAATGAGGCGCTAGCGGAACCTCTGGAAACCTGGGATTGGATGGGGGGGTGATTCGGCAAGCTGCAGGGGTAAAGACACTGGTCAGGGTATCGCTTGAGACCGCCTGAGAAGTGACGAAAGACCCTGTGCAATGGAGAAGCTTTGCAGCCAACAAAGAGCAAAGAAGGAGACGTTGCTGGGGGGGTAGAAATGCGCCGTTGCGTTAGCCGATCAATATTGGACTGGCCGTGGCGCGAACCACCACTCAAAGTTTTCCGAACCGGGTGTTGCTCGGGTACCTATATCAACGGTTGATATGACTGTGCGTTGAACGGGGGTTGTTCGCGACTGCCGTTCGATGCAATTGCTACAAGCGAACAGTACTGTCGTTAGGCTGTTTGTCGCGTATGTACACCTCACGTCCAGGAAAACGCCACGTGCTACGGCCTTCAAGCTTCTCTACCAGTATCGAGAGTAAGGTCCCGTCGCAGCGACAGAGGCCGGGGCTGTCTTGGATCCAACAGTGCCTTCACGATCTACGAGAGGCTCGTCAGGCTCGTCGAGGGTATGGCTGTAGATTGGGATAGAAAATGCAAGACAGCCAAGTTGTTTGATTTGAAAGTGGTGAGCTGAATATGATATGTCTCTCTAGTGGGCCGTGTGTCTCGCAAAGACGGGATGGTCGCGATTGGTTCGTTTAGGTACACAAGATCCGATTGGAATGGCGTCGAGAAGCCAGCGGTAGGAAGAGCTTCCTTGCTCGATGTCAGAGTGCCGACAAAACGAGAGGAGGTCAGTATTTTTTCACCAAGCGATAGGCAGACAATTCGATGTTAAAAGGTAAAAGTTTGGTCTCTCGATTCCAGAACCGAGGTGATTGCATGTATGAATGAAAATGAACGAACAAGAGAAAGTCCCTGTCAACAAAAACAACGAGTAAGTAAAAGAGGGCAGCTGGGGACAACGCGGTGGATCGTGTTGTATGGTAGACAGCGAGGTCTACGTTCCCGAAATTGTGGCAGTAGTATTGAAGTTAGCAGTAGTAGTAGAAGGGTCTCTAGGTTAGGAAGAACAGCTCAAGCTCAGGACTACGGTCAAGGTGGGATGGGAGTGGGTAGATTGAGAGAGAGCGACGACGTCGTAAGTGCTAGGCCAGTGCTGGGCTGCTGGGAGCAGGCTTGTACGCAAGCCAAGACCAAAAGACCAAAAAGACCAAAATGTGTTGAAGCTCCTGCATCAACTCCCTGCAATAACTACTTACCGCCATGTACATACCTGGTATGTTGCATCGCGAGGAACCTTGTCCGCAGTGGCCATCTCGGACTACCACCACACGGCAGCACTGCAATAGCCCAATTATAGGTGACCTATCCCAGATATGGCTTGCATGGAGCATGGATCCAGTCTCTTGCTGTCAAGACCCCATCACTGATTGCCTTGTTTGAATGGATTGACGATTACGTCTCGCCCTGCTTTTGTGGGCTGTTCCAGAGTGATCAAATCGACTTAAAATCACCAAGATGAAGATGGCACGTGTGCTAAACTGGGCCTAGAGATTAGCGCGTCGAGCCCCGCCAAGTTTGCTGTTCCTGGTTCTGGAAGCGGCAAGTGAGCAAGCAGTTCGGGCAGTTTCTTGTTAGTGCGCAGCCAAGCTGTCGTCTACTAACTACTAAGTAATCTAGACCGAGACTGCTAGGCATCCTCCAAGGCGAGGACCGAAGACAACAACAGCCAGATGTAATTGGAATACCTGTTCTGAACGGATGAACCCATGAATGCTGGGTATTTGAGTATTATTTACATCAACACATTGCCATGAATGATGGACATGTCAATCAACCGGAACATGTTTGATCGCATCTTGGTAAGTCAGGTGCGTGAACTGACAGCACCTTGGCATCGCAAGCTTCCTAGGATTCGGTGTAGTGAGTGCATGGAGAGGGGGATGCAAGTATGCCAACCAAGTACTTCCCTCCTTTTTGCCTGGCCAACGGTGCCCGGTTCGCATTCGACGTTCGATAGGTACATGGCCGCACAGAGCTCCGTGTTCCTCGCGTTGGACAATCAACTGCCGTTGACACAGACCCTGATGTTTCAATAGTTGCGGCTTCGTCGAACATCACGATCATCAACGGGTACGAGTTCAATGACGACTGCAGCCGGACCCTCACAGGAAGTGACTGATTGTGACGAGCAATTGGCAGTGCTAAAAACGGCGGAGCTTGGAGTAAGTGCTACAACATCCTTATGTGATCAAACAGGGGAGCTGCAGAGCTTAAGAGAGAATAAGCAAGGTGTCAGGGTTCACATTTGAGCCGCCTAGCCGTAACCAGCTGTAGCCTGCCGGCCAGGAGCCGGGACCGGGGCAGTAACCGGGGGCCCTCTGAACCTCTCAGCCCAGGGTTTAGCTTCCACAACGCTGGGAAAGATCGTGATTGGCCGTCACACCCTGTAACCAGCAGGGAAATGGCCACGAGTGACGGTTTTCGTCAATCTTGGAGTGTGACGAGGGAGGAGAAAAATCAGGGAGGCGGGGGGCCGCGGTTCCTCTGTTCCTCCCCATCTTCATCGTCACCTTGAAACCCTGCGCCCTTCTCGCCTCGAAAGTCGCGCGACTCGCGCTTCTGCGACTGGACACGCGACGTGATTTCAATTTGAATTGGATGCAACCGAATCGCCAAATAGAGATATCGACGCGAAGTTAGCAACCGACCCCAGAAAGCCCTTTTCATTCTGCAATCTCTGTACCGCACAGAGCACGGAACGCTTCATCAAAATCCACCTTTGATCCAGGGTATTTGAGTACCCTCAATCTGGTCTTGGGATCCTCAAGCCACTCGATACCAGGATACTGATTACGAACGACATATCGCCGTCGACTAATTGTGCGTTGTTCTTTTTTCCCGACTGTTAATTAATCAATTCAGACACGCATCTTTATATCGAAACATGGATCGCCCCTCCCCGATCGCTAATCTCGCGGCCTCCATTTTTGCCAAAGTGCTTGCATGAAAAGGAGCCCCTAGCAGCGTCCTAAGTTCGAAACCACCCGAATGAAGCCCATTTCTTCTGCTGAACTGTCAAAAGAAACATCCGGGTTGCTCCTTTCTAGTCGCATGTTTTAGCGCAGCCTGGGGCGCCTGCGCTGGTGCTAGCTGGAATCAATGTCCGCAGCGTCTTCCTTCGCCCGGATCAGCAGAAAAAAAGCCCAGCTGAGCCGAAAGTCAACTAGCAACGCTCATCGTCCCACTTGGGAGCAACGTAGGGAGGGAAGCACTACCGGAAATACCTCCGCTACGATGAATTACATGTAGGTGGTTTTGCTTCGTATCCGGCCGCAATGTGGTAATGGTACACTATGTGTGGACACTCGGAGCATTCTTGAAATAAACAGAGGAAGGGTCTCCCCCAAATCCAGATGCCAGAAATAGGACATTTTTGGTCCGTGTCAACTGGCCGATCTGGTCCGCCACAGTTGCGCAGCAACAGCCACGCCAACCACAGCCCGATGAGCACAGGGCTCGTCAACCTTCGGGCAAAGCGACGAAGAAAATTTCAAAGTCTCAATTGCTATAACAACGACAACTTCGTGCCTGCTCGAGGACTCTTTACGAATCCCATAGGATTGCGCTACCATCGTAGTACCAGGCGTTGCGCATTAGTGATCACGTCCGTCGCCCGGTTTCAGCGGCCGATCCCGCTAATGGCCCGTAATGCGCCTTTTTTTTCTTCTTCTACCTACTCTCCTTCCATTATGATGCAGCCGTCGCTTTCTTGTGTAAGACCGATGGGAAAGCTGGGATGACACGGGAAGAAAGTGGCATGCAGTCAGATACAGGACAAAAAACGGCTGGGACGAATGAGACTTGACGCAGCTTGGTGCGACAACAAACGCCAATGATGAAGTTATCACGTAACGTGAATATGGCCGCTCACCCGCCCTTTGGCCAGTCCCTTGGGATATCCTACTTATCCATTCGGCTTTGGCTTTCTCAGCATCTCAGCCACGAGAAGCGGAGAAGCCTGTGGGTGCCGCCCTGGACATCTTCCAATTGTTAAGTCTGCCGGTTAAATGGGGAATCCCGCTCTCCAGCCGGGCCAATACGGGAGTAGTTGGCATGCGGTCATTCTTATTCGGCGCCGTCCACCGAATGAGAGTCGTGCCGGCGCCCACCTTTCCTCTATCTCTCACAATCCCCCGCGGGCCCCGCAGTCTGGCAGCCTCCCACAGGCGATTGGGATCGTGACTGCATTTAGTAGTGCCAATTTCCATGCATGGTCGGCGTCGGCGGTTACCTGCATCATCGAACGAGCATCTGATTGACGGTAGGCCAACACTCCTACAACTATGGCGTTGCGTACCCCCAAGTCTCTTGGAGAAAGCTGCATCGTTTTTGGGCATCCACATCTGCAACCTGCTTCCAATCTTAACGCCTGAAAAGGCAACATGCGTGTAAGTAGGTATGTATATAGGGTGGCCGAGGTGCAGTGCAGTGCAGTGCAGCCAGCTCTATCAACTCGTCCTACGTGTCAAGTCTGACCATGCATACATATATGTACGCTGCTCATTGGCCTCTGGTCTGCTGGCTGTCTCGGGTGCTAGTTTCCCTACCTCCAGCATCGGCAAGTCTTGATAGGTTTCCCATCTGGTTTCCTCAAACAGGCAGCTCCACGATCGCATCATCGTCGATTAGATCGTATTCTCGTCGAGCTCGTTTGCTCATATTTCTCCTCCGTATTTTACGGTTCTCTACCGAGGTGAAGGCAATTCATTGGTTCCCTTCTCTGCATCCGTGCTTAGCTAATGAGCTCTGGTTCTAGTTAGCAACTCGCAGCACTTGGTAATGTGCCGGCCTATCGATGATGGCGTCGTTTATGCTTGCGTCCGCCTTCACAGGAAATTGCGTATCTAATCTAAGATGTGGGACTATGCCAAACATGTGCCTACCCTGCTCTAGCAAGCTTGGCTGTAGATAATTGAATGTTGAACTCCAGTACCGATATCTGGAGATATTCTCACATCAAGTTGGCGTTGAAGGGGTATTCCAAAGCGCTTCTGATATTTAGAAATCTCTTCAACGCTTTAAATTTTCGATAGTGGGATAACTGTTCATTCTATTCTCAGCCGACGTTTGACAATTCAAGGAACGTTTAATCCAGTGTACATTAAAATGCATTTGGCACGTACGATGATTACATCTTATCTTTTTTCCCATGGTACTCAAGTAACTTCCAAGTTTCGAGTTTCGTCGATCCAACCCATGAACCAGTAACGCTATTCTCTACTTGTGTGCGGTGAGCCCCTGCCAACTTTACAGTCGAACTCATGTCTTCTAGGCAGGTGCTGGCCCCTGGAGGGGATTTGGGTTTGGATTCAGTATGATCTAGGAGTCATTGTCTGAAAGCAACATGTTTGAGTGAGTAACATCTATATGACGTGGAAAAGCCAACGAGTCCCGACATTTCGTAGAAATATCTTCAACTCCAAGAAACTACCCCTATCGCATTTTCGTTGCCAGAAAAAAACCACCATCATGCCCGATCCCACCATCACTGCCCTCTCGATACACGAGCGCAACTTATTCGAGCACCTCATATTCCACCAGGAAAGTGTCAAAAAACAGCCATACCGTCGCATTGGCCAAGGCTTCTGCGGAAGTGTCTGGGCCAACTCTCCAGGAGAACACTCGGAAGGATCTCCATATACGGCGTCCAAACGCGAAGATGGCGGCCAGGGGCGCTCGCTTCTAAATGACTTCCAAATGCACCAATCGGTTCTGAAGGCTCTTCTGGAGTGTCCCCAGGAGCTGGTCACATTCATCGTACCCGAGTGCTATGCCTTCATCCCGGCTCATCACCCAGGTTGGCAAGATGGGAAGTTCCTCGCGAGGTTTCCGCCAGGTTATGCCCCGTGCAACACGCTGATCACCCAACGCATTCCTCCAATGGAAGAGGCCGTCAGACACCGAATCATCGAGAGGTTCTGTCCGCAAACACCGACGTTCATCCAGAAGCAGATGAAGGCAGACGACAAGAACCTTGACTGTCTCGTCCGTCCCTATCTTGGCCGAAGCAAACATGACCGGAGCGGATCCAGATACGGTTTCTTCAGTCTGTGCAACTACCCGCTCCACCTGAACCAGATGGAGGATCTCGGGCTCCCTCTGCAAGACTACTCGTCCGCAATGGCGAAAGCCCTGGCGTTCCTGTATTGGTTTGCCAAGATCGACGCCAACGGAATCGACTTCGTACTAGCACCACCACCCCACAGCAGTACCGGCGACGCCCAGTTTACGTCCGACTTCCTGGGTGACCACAGTCTCTGGATTTTCGATTTCGACTGCTGCAGACCCATGACCCTCGATGACGCCGGAGTTGAGCGAGCAGCGCGGGCGTTCCTTAGAAGTGACCCGTTCTACCCTCACCCGGGCCGGACCAATAACAGAAGGCTCTGGGAACAGTTCCGGACGGTGTTCATAGAGTCCAGCAAGCTGCTCGTCAACCATGAAGCTCGGGACCTGCCTAAACAGCTTATGGGCAAGATTGAAGAGATGGCCGAGTCCAACGAAGCAGACAATGCAGGAAATGCCTGAAGAAGAGGAGGAAGGATACGATGTGAGCAGAATCAAGCGGGAGCAGGAGAAGACAGCGCATTACGAACTAGAGGTAGGAGTTGAATGAACTAGAAGATACAGGGGCGGAATAGTTCATGTATTAGGATGCCTCCTGCAATAACAAGGAAAACATTATTATCTCGCCAGCTTTCTTACGCGTTAAGTGCTACTTGAAACCGTCCAACTTCCTGCCAAGCTCTAATTAACCCTATCCAAGCGTCTTCGTGTTCATTACGATATTATTCATCAGCCCGGTTTACCTGAACTACCATCGATTCTACCTGTGACCTTCAACCCCTTGCCGACGCCTTCAGTAATACCTCTCTTTACCCGTCCTCCCCAACGGCCTCATTCCCTGCGCTTCATCGTCACCCATAACGATCTGCACGTGATTGCGGTCGTCGACGCGCACTCGCACAATCTTCTTCCAGACGTCGTGCCACGTGACGCCGGCGCCCACGTCGTCCAGGTCCCCGCCGGGGCCGGGGGCGGGCGTCCTGAGCGTGACCAGCAGCAGGTCTTGCTGATCAGGCCACGCCGTCACGCTGGGGATGCGGTCCCGCGCGCCTAAATGCGCGAGGACGTGGCCCGCTGCCATCGCCGCCGCGTACAGGCACACGGCGCCCAGGTAGATGGCCAGCATGGCTTGGGCGAAGTGCAGCGTTTTGCGCGGCTGGCCCGTCCCGTAACCGTAGCGCTCGGCCGCGAGTAATATGGGGAGTGATTGGTTGAAGAGGCCTTTGTCGTATGTTGTGAGGTTGTCACGGAGGACCTTGCCTGTGGCTTCGTTCTTCAGATGGGTTGTGTTGATGGTGGTAACCGTTTGGTTACGATTTGGGCTCTTGTAATTGAGCGTCGCGAAGGATAGGTTTGTGTCGGTCTCGGCGAGTTTTACTAACGTATACCCCGAACTGGAGGTCCTGGCCAACGCCTCTGCTAGATAGGCCCCGACTGCCGTGGCTAGGTAAATCTCTTTCGCTGTGTTATTGTTCCTCCCCTCGACCGGAACCTCGGGCGGATGCACGGGGGCATTGTCTATGACTTTGAAGTGGCTTGTAAGCGCATCAAGTGCGGACCACTTGATGGAGCCGTTTTTCTGGATTATCCACGGGTTCAAGAGCATCAACCATGGATCAGTAAACTTCACCACGATCCTCCCCGTGGACTTGTCGCGGCCAATGTCCTCCATGACTTCATCGCTCCACAGTGTCGATTGCAATACGTTGCTTTTGACCGGATCAAAGGTGTACTTAGCTGGCATCCAACTTGCTACCAAACTACAAAGATAGACTTTGTTCTCGTTTTGATCGCTATCATCACCCAGATGAGAAATTTGCCCGGATAAATATACAACAGAGGAACTGGCGGCGTCCACGAGGTAGTCGGTAACGTCGCTGTTAGTTCTGTTATCCTTAAACCTAGTATTGTTTGGTTGGAGTCGACGCGGGGACGCACACCCACTTTCGCAATCACTGTCCCCCATGCAGTCAAGCCCCTCTGTCGGGTAGAGCACCTCCTTTTTTGCCAGGAAGTCAGACCTCTCATAGATTTGGCACTTAGATTGCACCAGTGGCTGCAATAATTTTGCCGAAGTGATATTTCCCTGAGTGGCGGACCCCGTGGTGTTGAGACGGTATCGAACCCTTCTGGGCCACTGGTTTCCAGACACGGCGCCAACATCACCTGCTGCAATGTAGTCGCGGAAGAATCCAATGCTATTCAACAGGAACTCCGAAGGGGTGGTGCTGAGAGCCACTGATCGATCTAAGTCTGTCTTGACCTCCAGACGTCGACTGATATCAGATGAAATGGCCTGGAATAAAATTGGCGTGGTCAGGTTGGTTGCTTCCCACTCTCTGACCCATTGATTCATCTCTCGAAAGCCTCTCGCAGGGCAATCGTGAGCGTACAGACCATAGGGAGTTCGACACATTTCAACATTAGCGATATTAGCCGGATTGGCCGTCAGGTGTGATGGCCATACGTCATCCGGACCATAATATGTAAGCGGTGATTTCATTTTACTGAAAGCAGTGTCAGGGTCAAACTCAAACCAGTCGAGAGACGGGGTAAGCAGCACAGCAGACGCCGGCCCGACAATGGCTGACATGACAGTTGCGAAGACCAAAAGACCGCAGAGCAGTATCTCCCAAGGCTCGTTTGACCCTTGATGCCAAAAAGAAGAACTCAGGAGATACTTTAGGTCTCCAACTCGGTATCCGGCAGTGAGGAAACCAAGCCGGACACCATTCCCAATTAAGCGGCGTCGGTAGATGGCTAGGATTATGGCAGAGAGCGACAAGACCATCATGATCTCGTGTATTTTGGCTGCGACTTGGAGAAGGTTGATGATGGTACTAGGCGAAGCTTGGTTACCTCCAATGGAGGGTCCTTGTTCGGGGAACCAGAACACCCGCTTCGAGCCGATATACACGACGAGAATAGTCGACAGAACTGCGGGGGCGTGGACCAGCCAGCTCTGGATGAACCGTAGCCAGCCAGTTCTCAGCACGCCCTTTGGCGTTGCTTCGGCTTGGGGCTCAGCTTCTTCCGGATTGTCTTGGTTGGGCGTGGCTTCGGTTCGGGGCTCGGCTTCTTTCAGGTTGTCTTGGTTGTGCGTGGCTTCGATTCGGGGTTCAGCATCTTTTGGGTTGTCTTGGCCGTAGCTAGAACCACGCTCGGTAAATTGGCAGGTGAAGTTGGACTCGGAATAAGTGTGAGTCGAAGATGAGGATCGATGGTATCGTAGGGGACTGAGAGGGTAGGGCTCGCTTTCGTTCATGTCGTTTGCTTGAGAAGCCTCATGGTATCGAGAGGGTCCGTGGGTGAAGGTGGGGGCTATTCCATTCTCGATTTTCGGCATTTTATACCGAGTCCTGGTCCGAGGATGAAGTGAAAAGTGAAGTATGGGAGGAGAAAGGGCGGATGAGAAAGACTAAGTTGCTTGGGTGTCCCAGACGGTCGAGACTCAGGGCACTCACAGTTCAGGGACGAAATGGCGGCAGTTCAATCTACCTAAATATCATTTCTTCACTTCGCTACGCCGACAAGGTTGACTCCAAGGCTCTCGCTTGCCACCCACATGATTGCTGGGGGACCGGAATGCTGCCTAATACATATGCTCTTAGCCCTGACGACATGCAGGCATACGGCCATAGCCGTCGTTGTTTGCCTCGCCAAGCGCTAATGACAGCCTATACTTCAGAGATGCGATACACACTTGCATCACACATCCATGCACTGTCATACCTACCGGCATAGGGGCTTCCCAGCTCTCCAATGGCCATACGCCGATAAGTAAAGCATTCGGCCAGCTCTAACTGCCCCTGCATAAACTGATAAGGCAGAAAAGATGGCTAAGCCTTCGCGTTGCGTAATTCGTACACGATTTCTATCTTCACTGTTTAAGTTTATTGTACTTGCTGGGTGCCGAATGATGCCGATGGCGTTACTGGTGGCGGCTATGCTCTCGAAGGCTGGGTAAATGGAACAAAAGAAAAAGCACGTTGGGCTGCAAATGATGTTAGGCGTGCGTGGTTATGGAATGCCCAATCGCTAGGAAATCATAACCGAGAGATTCGACAGCGCTTTCTCGCCTACATAAGAACGGATAAAGTAGATATTGAAGTAAACAGAAGGACAGGGCCAACGTAGACAATAGATCATGAACCCAAATAGCCGATTTCATAGGCTCCAATATTGATGAGTGGAGTAAAAGCACCATTACGTCTACGGCTGCGGATAACTACATGGCGTACAGGGATTCCTCCCCATCGCCCGCCCGTGGTCTTCGGTTCCTAGGTAACACAGCATGCTCACCGCCCTTCGACAGAGGGTGATCCAAGCTGAATCACTGTATCTACGGCTATCATACACGCAGACAAACCCAAAAATAATCTCACTAGGATAAATAATATAACCCCAATATAGGCCACATAGTATTAGGTTTATTCTGAGGTTAAAAATGGTATTCAATAAATAAAAAGGAGTTGCATAGAAATCGGCGGACCAGCATCGGCTCGCTCAATGAAGTAGCCGCCAGCCTGACCTGGTATCCATTTACATTCTTGACGGAATGTCTGGATCCTACACGTTCACGTCAAATACTTCTGCTCTATTGGTCTGCATGATCCCAAAGGCACCTGCCTCTTCCGCTTCCCACTTCCCTTCGACGTTTCCTTTCAGTCTGGTCAACGACCTATAAAACCCCGCCCAGTCCCTGATTCACCGTCTAGTTGGTTCCAAGGCACCCATGAAGGTCCGAACGCCTGTTTGGTCTGTTGGAACAGGCCGGTGAACCAGCTCCTTTGATCTGGCGGCTGTGATGTTCAGCCGTCCGCGAGCCTTAAAAACAGCATCCAGAGCTTCCTACGACCTAGGCACCATCAGCCTTGAGGCTAAGGCTACATTGGGAAACCGCAAGGGAACTTTCGCACGCATGTGAACAGCAGAAGGTTGATAGGTAGATGGAATCGAGCAGATGGTATAAGATAACGTGCTAGCTTCAAGAAAGGAGGGAAAAGGCAACGGAACAGCACGTCTGATGCGTGTTATAAACACACAGCCCTAGGGGAGCCAGTATAGGACTGCGTGCCGGCCGTCTCTGGTACTCTCACCAGGACTGGCCTTCAGTTTAAGACAATAACAATAGACTTAAAGAGTCGCAAAGGAGTGTGTATTCGTGATCAAAGCTACAATAATCTAGACAGTAAGTGGACAAATGTGTACGTCTGCTCGAACGCACAGTCCATCTATTACTCAGCCGTGTATCCCTGCCCTGCTACAGTGTATATACAAAAGAGAGATGACTAGCGTAGCATGCTAGTTCCTATCAGGGGCTTACCCTTGTCAATACTGAGACAGGCACCGTCGGTGACTCTCAACCTCAGACTGATGACGGTAACAACAAGGCCAAAAATGACTATCTATGGACGGGTAAACGGACGAAATTGTCATATAACTCAATCTCAATAGTGTTCATCCAAGTTACACTCTATCCGAGGCGCATATTTCTCACCAAGTGCCAGCTCCATGCTGTGCCAGGCGGACCCGAATTTGAACATGCCATAATACCCGAGGTTGTTGGCGTTGCCGACCAGCCCACGGGCCCGCAGTCGCTCCTCGCTCCAGAACGCGAACCCGAGCCGCCGGAAGCGCGAGAAACTCTCCACGCCGAATCCTCCTCGACCGTATATCATCATACCGCGCAGTTGGTCCCAGGCCACGCATGCTGCCGAGCTTCTCGCTAGTTTCTTGTCGCCCCGGACCTCATGTTGCGGGAGCGACCACGTCGTAACATCATCCTCGCGCGTCTGCATCATGCTCGGTAAAGTAGAATGACGGTGGCGATGCTCCTGAGGAAGCACCACCCGGTCCGGCCAGTGTTGGTTGTGTGTGCTGCACAAGTAATCCAGAGCAGTTTGGATCTCTGGCCACTCGGGCCTCGCCCCCCGGGTATCATGAGAGAAGGGTTCAACATCGATAGGCGGCCGGTACAGCTCCAGGAGCTTCGAGTCGTCACAGTCCCTCAACGTCTCGATGTCTGTACTAGACCATCCCACCAAAAGCGAATTTGCCGCCGCCTTCTTGAGATCGGACAGGAATTGGAGACGCCAGAACGCCCTGGTTACGCGCTGTTCTTCAGTCCAGGAAGGCGGGCCTGCCGTCAGAACCGGAGCAGGTCGAACTTGGCGGAAAGCTTCATGTATTGTATCGGCGTGCATCGTTCCGTCTCGATATCCTCCTTTCTTGAGGGCCTTCCTGCTTATGGTAGGGTGGGAGGGGCGGATTGATTCAAACCGGGCTAGATAAAGCCTCAAACAGTCCAGCGATAGCCAGTTGATCCTGCTATAGGTGGCTATCAGCCCGCGGACCACCTTTGAGGGCGTGTCTTTGGGTAGACTCTCTGGCATGAAGTATCCGAGAGTTGCCCTACCATTGCGAGTGGTGTTCCACCAGAAAGGCTCGCAGACCCTGTGGTGGAAATCGGCTAAGCTGTGGACGGGAAGGCTGGAGGTGCGGATCGCGGCCATCATGTAGAACATGACCCTGATGGCGGCGCACGTGATGCCCGACTCGACAGCGTGGGGCCCATGGTGGATTTCGTCAGTCCTACACGGATGGCGGTGGTAGCTTACGACAATCTTGTAGTCGCAGGCCAGTATGATCTCCGTTACTTCGACGGTATACTCGTCGAAAATACGGTAGACCACTGGAGACGCGTGTAGGACACTGTCTAGAGATGTGAGATCTGGGAGACCTTTCAGGATCTCTATATGGAGTTCAGTCGGCAGGGATTCAAACAGACAACGTTTCGTCGGAGAGTCTGACATGATGATCGTTGGGCGTGGCCTATGTTCCTTATTCCACGATTTTGAGGAGACAAGAAAATAATTGTACTGAAGATCAGTTATTGTATCTGGCAAGTGAGTCAGGGCTGAATTGGCATTGAACTGTTGGTTGTGGCTGTGTTGGAAATATCCCAGTCCGCCCAGGCCGGGGTCTGTATCCACCCTGAATAATCTGACCAATCTGGCCCATTCATGCCAGCAGTGTGCGCTACAATGTTGATTATTGGAACCATGTCCTCACTTACGTAGGGACTTACATATGGACTATCTTATCCCACCCGATCGCTCCCATTTTTGTTCAAGTCTTGTGCCAAATCTTAGACCCTGAACCACAGAGCCCTGTTAAGCCGCCCCGTGCCCCCCGGGAATTAGTATATCATGCCACTGATCATGGTGATAGTAACATTAACTGGGACTATGGGAGTAGATTCACATGAATACCTCCGGTAATGCCATAGTGGCTGTCATACGCTTGAGATTACTGGTATCCTCACTAGTTGAACGAATGACGAGGCGGGGTATTTGGCCTGGAGACAATGAGGGAATTAATCAGAGTTTCGCGGCACTTCTAAATCAAGATGAAAAGGTTTGCACAGAATGAAAGAGAGTGTTATCAGTACTTGATGATTCTGTCGCTGTAGGCTTGTCTATCTTTGATATCTACAGTGATTGTTGGCCGTGGAGGCTCACTGGCCGGGCTTGCTCTGGGCTTTCTTCCGGTCATTGAATACAACTTCGTGCGGATCTAACTCGTCTTGGTGATTACTGCTGAGGCCTACGCTACAGACTGCTTGCCTACTGATTCCAACCACGGTTGATAATCACTGTTTCCCAGTCCACGATTGCTAATTGTCAGATACCAAACTCGTCCAAAAATGTACTAGTGCCATACACAGATCAGTAGAAGTAGCATTTAAGGACCAATCGGAAACAAGATCAGCCTATGTGATTAGAATATAATCCTTCATGGCCCGATCAGTGCCCCGCTTATCACCGAGATCAGCACCACGATCGGTGCTCCGAGTGGCGCCCCACTTCGGCGTATGCCCCGTAGCACCTAACAGATCAACTGAATAGGCCACTGAACAATCATTTCCAACCCCTGGAATAAGTCATGATTGTTGCCTCTTCCAGGAAAATCAGATCAGTAGTTGCTGATTGTGGCCAACCGAATGGGTATATAGGGATCTCTTCCCTCCCATCCTTCGGCCTTTCCTTCCTTCTTTTCATCACACTCCATCATCGCAATCGCAAACAAATCTCCCTGCTTTTGCTATTCCATCCTCCACCCCTTCTATATAGCAACATCACCATCCTCAATCATCACAAAAGTCTGTTGGCAATTAAGACGGTACTTTCTTGCCACTCTACATTGCGATATTTCACTGTTTCTACAGTTCCATCCTCCATCGCTGCTGTTCAGCAACTCAACAAGCTTCAGCCATCAATAGATCCCTCTTGATGATCAAGAAAGTCCTTCTTCCTCATCTCATCAATCAACATCAGATAATTTCATCACCTTACCACTCATTCACAATGTCTGGTTGTGAATCCTCCGCTCGCGCTCAGCGCCACCAGGTTCCCACTGTTCTCTTCCGTGAGGAGTCCAACAGGATGCCGCCACTCCTGCTCGTCGCTCCCGCCAAGTACGACCATCCTTCAACTTCTACCAAGCCGGAGCAACAAGGCAGCGTACCCGTCACAGCCAAGCGCGCCCGTCAGTACGACTGGTCTCGCAACCTGAGGGCCGCTTTGGCCAGAGCCAGCGATGCCGAGATTGAGAAGATCCTTCCATTCGAGGTGGGCCGTGTCGTGGAAGGCAACAAGGTTACCAGCCTCTACAATCTGGACAAGCTTGGCTCCCAGCATTTCGTTACCTTTGACGGCAACGACGTCTTGGCCCGGGTACCTAAGCTCTGGATGAAGGATACGATTGTCGTCGAGCTTGCTGCCCTCCACATCGGTTTAGAGAACCTTCTCTCACATCCTGACGACACCGAGTTGGAAACCCATTACCAGCAGGTCAAGGGTGGTGACTGGGTAATCCATGTCTATCCGAAGGGAAGCTCGAAGGTGAAGAAGGCCAGATTCTGAACAAACATCATAAAAACAACACCGAAAAAACACCACTTGTTGAATACCACTCATCGTGTTGACTTTGGTAAGTACTACCTTCACAGCAACCTAACAACGTTTCTATCACCGCTAACTGTTACACCATAGTCAAGTCAAGAATGTTACAGCTCGTTGCTCCTACTCAAGAGTCGCTGTAAGATGAGTCGGATATTCAGGATTGGATGGACTGACTGGGCACAATTGCGGTTTGCTGTATCTGAATTGGTTATGGGATGACACAAACCGCTTGCTCTTATGGCTACCTATGCAAAACGCTATAGGCCATGATCCCTAGAGAGATAGTTTGCATGAATAAACTGATCTTCAGCTGGGCGTATCTCGACACTCTTTTCTTGGTGCAACGCACACTTCTGACTTTCACTTCTGTTTCTCCGCTTTGCATTACCTTACCTATCCCGTAACTCATGCTGTAAAAAGCGAGTGATAGAAATGTGTCAATCTACTTGCGGGATTGGTGTGCCGGCACTGTATTCAATGTCTGTCAACCACTTTTGACTTAAGCGCAACTTGGAATTGCAATAGTAAAATGAGCTTTTACGACAACTCTCTTGAAGCCATAAGTAGTAACCTTTATCCTCTATTGTAAGCCCTCTTGGTAATTAGCTGCTTTGACGAGTTTCATTATTCACTCTCATTCTTCTCAGACATCCTTCATCTCCTCACTAAATCATCATGCCTGCTATCAGTCAACGATCCAACCGACGTCAGCAGGAGAAAATGAATGAGAAACCAGGCCTTCTACTCGTTGCCGCTTCGCCTCCCCGCAAATCTACCGCCATCTACCGCCATCTACCGCACCCATCGATACGACTGGTGCCGTAACCTAAGAGCCGCCCTCGTCCGAGCAGACGCAGCTGAGATCGAGCAGATTCCCATGTCCGAGGTAGGCAGGGTGATAGAAGGCAACAAAATCACCAGTGTGTACAATATGGATAAGGATGGCGCTGCACAATTCATCGCCTATGACGGCAGCAACGATATCTTGGCCTGTGTGCCCCAGCTCTACATGAAGGATACAATCATCGTGGAGCTTGCGGCCCTTCATATTGGCTACGAGAACGGCAGCGAACAACCCAATGACAATGAGTTCGAGGTCAACTAGAACCGCATGAATAGCGGCGATTGGGCTATTCATGTTCATGCGAAGGCCGGCTCAAACACCACGCAGGGTTGAGTCTCAGAATCGTCACTCCGCTTCCTGATTGCGCTTCACGGCTTTAACGTTCGTAAGTCCTGTCTACTCATCAACTTAGCAATTGTAACACAACAGCCTAATAATATGTTACAGTGAAGAATGTCATTGCTCTCCATCATGATGGCTTGCTATATGACGAGTCGGACGGGGAGGACTGGTTAGACCAGCAGGTAGCTTGGTATCAACATATCTTCTCTGCATTTGAATTGGACACGGAGCATGGCTGGCTGGACATTCTGGTTATTTATGCACAGGATCATAGGAATGAATTCATCCCGAGAGAAGTAATTTGCTTGAATATGTCGTCGACCACTATAACGCCCCATCACAATTTGTCATCCCAGCCACAAAACGCAAAGCTGACCTTCCACTACCACCCACACTCATTCAACAACACACAAACCTCATCCACCATCAGAAGCCCCCTCAGTACCCCGCAACCCGTGGTTGGGCCTTGAGCAACAGCGACTGCTCTGACAATGAGGTTTCGTCGGCCTCTAGCAGCCATCATTTTGTCTCTTCTAGCAAGACCAACTCCAGCCGATCGCTCAGTCCTGCGAAGCCGGAGGCCGAGAAGAGCACCCAGCCTACCTCTAAGAAGCGCGGTAACCGTCATGGCTGGCCACATAAGTTCGAAACCGTCAGGGAGCGAGCCGACAATGTCAGCATCGTTGAGTTGCCCATTTCAGAGGTTGGGCGAGTCTTTGAGGATGGGAGGATCACCGGACTTTAAGGATGCCGATCAAGGAGTGGCAGCTAACTCGAGAAAAGTCACGATTTCCCGCCATTGCTCTTTGCTACACCTAGCTTGACACATGCCGATCCCAAGTTTGTCCTCAAAACCATCATCATGAGCATATCTGATTGATATCAAAAGGCGAGACGGATAGGAAATCATGGATATGCATGGTACTATAGAACATGATCACTAGACCTACAGGTTATTGAATAAACCGTGCTTCATTGCTGAATAACTTTTCTTCCTATTGCAATATACACACCTAAGTTTGGTCCCCAATTTTTCTAGATAGGGTAGCTCACATCTTTCGCAAGATTCGGGGACATTTCGATCACCTTGTCGTGACGCGTCATTGAATGGTTTGTTACCCAGGTCCTGTTCTGGCACGAGGTTACGTTGGCACTGCATTCAATGTCCATCTACCACCATCAACTAGATCAGTATTTACTAATCGTGACCAACCTGATACCTAGGAATTCGGGAATGGGTTGGCACTGTATTCAATTTTGATATACTACTATCGATCAGATCAGTAGCAGTAGTTATTGATTGTGGCCAACCAGACCTGTTTAGGTCTCTTTTGGCACTACATTCAATATTCATCTACCACCATCGATTTGTTGACCAGTTTCGATCAGACCAAAAGTTACTGATTGTGGCCAACCTGAGGCCTATTTAGGGACCTCTTTCCTCCCATTCCTCTTCCCTTATTTTTCTCTTCATCACACTTCATCGCAACACAGGATTGCAATCGAAAAACCATCATCATTCTCTCTGCTACACCGCACCAAACAACCATTCCCCATCATTGCAAGTCATCAAAAGAAGCCTTCTTTGACAATTATCATCACCCTTCTTCTTTTCATCCGAGACTGCATCTGTCATCCCATTCGGTTGATCGTCATGTCTTCCCTCAATCAATATTCCAGTCGCAGCCAGCAAGACCTGAACAAGACGCTAGGTCTTTTCATCGTCGCCGCTGCCCCACCCCGCACTCCTTCAACCATCAACCGAACTCCCAGCGTCTTCAACAACGAGAACAAGAACAGAAATCCACCACTTGCTCCCGTTGGCGCTAATAGACAGGAAGGCAGCGGTTCGAAGAAGCGCGCCTATGCGTACGACTGGGCCGCAAACATCAAGGCTGCGAAGTATCGACTCTCGTGCGCGGAGATGGAGGAGCTGGACATGTCGGAGGTCGGTCGCGTCGTAGAGGGTGGACATACCACCGATCTCTACAACGTCAACAAGCACGGCGCTCAGCAATTCATCTCTTACGATGAGTCCCAAGTTTACGCTCGTGTACCCCATCTGTACATGAAGGATACCCTTATCCACCAAGCTGCGGCGTTGCACATCTCCAAGTTGCATGGTTGCTCGCACCCAGATGACATCGAGCTTGACATCAACTGGCATAAGCTCAAGGATGACAACTGGGCAATCCATATCCATCCTAAGGGTTGCTCCAGCGCCAAGAAGGCTCGCTCCTAGGAGCAGCATACGAACTCTGAGCTGTAGACCACTGGCTTTTGTAAGTTTTCTCAACCCCAAAACCTGATGAAATCCGTTTCGTCGCTGACTGATTCATCACAGTTAGGTCACGAAGGTCACGTAACAGACGGACTTGGAGATGTAGACCACTGGTTTCAGTAAGTTCTTTTATTTCAACAATTTGACGTCATCCAATTCACCGCTAACAGATCAGTCACAGTTAGGTCACGAGGGTCTCGCAGCTTCACTCTAAGAGATATTGCTGCATGCTACAGCGGATCGCAAGTTTCACCACCTGGAGGAAGGTCTGGGAAGTTTGGTATGGCCATTGGAGGGCGAGATACACGGATCCGTGGACATACAGAGAATTCTAGGACATGCTACTTAGAAGCCTGATCATCTGAGCTCTGAGCATATGGATATGGAATAAGAAGATTTCAGCTCTGACTGCATACACCAACAATATGCTCTTCACCCCCCAGTGAAAATTACACGCACTCTTGTCTACTTCACCCCGCACCTTCGCTGTTGTAAAATGTCTTCACGTAAAATGGTTATCTCGTTCCTTGTGGTACGCGACTGATATATGACCGATACATATCTTCCTAATTGTATGTCCAGACCGAGATGTTGTCGATATATCGGCATCGAATTCAGTGAAAAAATACCAGTATGGCACCCAACTCCAACAAGTGCGTACGCCAGCCTTACGACTGGCATGCTGTCTACAAGGTGGAAAGAACCCGAACCAACAAAGCTGAGGTCGTCAAGTTCAAGCTCTTCGCCGTGGAACGTGTCGTTGACGAGGATGGACATGTCACCGGTCTCTACCTTACCGGCTACCATGGTATCAAACATTTCATTGTCTACAGCGTATATAACGTGCTGGCCTCAGTACCAGAATTGAAACCAGATGGATACTGTGATTATCGACCTTGCTGAATTCCACCTTTGCCGGGTGTGTAACATCTCACACACCCCAACGACATCAAGCTCGAGACGAATTGGCGGAGGATGAAGGGTGTGCCCAGAGGCATATGGGTCATTCACATCCGCCCCAAGCCTGGCACCAACGGGAGGAAACCCAGGAGCTGAAGATCACAGATCAATCACGATTTCCGGGTTATTGACATTGGTATATTTTTTTCAGCAGCCAAGTTCTTATCTCATAACCAACTGGTGTTTTGTAGGCAAAACGATGAACACGCAGCTTTACACCTCAGAACCTCACTGATATGCATCATTTGGGGACAGACTGGCCTGGGAGCAGGTGTCTTTTAGTTTATATTATCACCTATTGCATCCGACATGGCCATGGCATAGTAGGAGATGATGCGATATATGTCTTGGGCGTATCTTATGACGGCACATTCTAAGCTGTAGTCTGACATCATGAATTGGTTCTCACCTGCAACATCTGCATTTCCTGCTGATGTCTATTTGCTACTCGACGTACGCTAGCGGAAGCGGCACATACTCACGTGGAAATGCGAATTGCCCAAGAAAGTTTTCTGGCGGGTGATCCAAGGGTGACGGTCCATTCACGATTCTAATACGGCGCGATGCCAGCGCCGGACAACAGTGTTCGGTTCACCATTACATTCAATTTTAGTTTCCTCTCAACGGACAGTCACTACATTCAATGATCACTAGATCGGTAACTGATCCTAGCTAAACTCATGCTTATTTAGGGACCTCTTCCTTCCATCCCTCTTCTCATCTTCCTTTGCTCTTCATCAATCGCAACCTCACATTGCAGCCCAAAAAGCATCGCTCCCCCTGCTACATAGCAACGAAACTCTATCGCACATCATCACAAGACGTCTTTGATAACTCTCGTCATCATCTCTCATCCTCACCAGACAGTCATCATTATCTCAATCAGCTGATTATCATGTCTGCCTTCCGTCAGTATACCAGCCGCACTCAGAAGGAGCGCAACGAGAAGCCAGGTCTTCTTCTGGTCGCTGCTGCCCCACCCCGCCTTGCTTCTGCCATCAACCACCCTCCCAGCGTCTTGAGCCGCGAGGACAAGAACAACAATTCACCACTTGTCCTCACTGGCGGTGCCAAGCACGACCGATCTTCCACCACTCGCAGCCAGGAGGGCGGCGGCTCACACAAGCGCGCTCGTGCATACGACTGGGCTGCAAGCATCAAGGCAGCCAAGCACAGACTGTCGTGCGCCGAGGTCGAGGAGCTGGCCATATCGGAGGTGGGACGCGTTGTTGAGGGTGGTCGTACCACCAACCTTTATAACGTCGATAAGTCTGGTATACAGCAATTCATCGCATATGACAGATCGCACGTCTACGCTCGCGTTCCACACCTGTATATGAAAGATACACTTATCGAGCAAGCCGCAGCGTTGCATATCGGTGGACTGCATGGCTGCGCGCATCCGGACGACCTTGAGTTGGAGACCAACTGGCAGCGATTGGAGGATGGTAATTGGGCCATTCATATCCATCCCAAGGCTGGGACTGGCCCCAAGAAGGCTCGATCGTGAGATCAGTAAGTTTTACCATTAAGCAACCTGACGATATCGTTTCACCGCTAACAGTTATGTCATGAAGGCCAAAACCTTACGCTCAAAGATCTCGCTGTAGTAGGCAGATCGTATGAATCAACATTGATCTCAAGGTCTGGGTAGACTTGCCTGCGAGGCAAACCAATTGTCTTTGGGGTTTGGTATGAGATTCTTGGAATCATTGTCTACCGCACGTGGCATCGCAAGTGGAGGGCTAGGATAGTATACGTGTAGATCCCCAGCATAGGGTCTCCAAACGTAGTCTGTATCAATAGACTGAAATTCACTTGGGCATAAAGCCAATACTTGCCGCCTAGCGAAGCACGCACCTAGTTGTTTCCATTCGTCCCTGAGTGTTTTGTAACTGCGAGCATCCCAGAGTGAGGATTTGTGACTTCATGCCCTGTGTCCAAGACAGCAGACGTATCCATGATGTTTCATGCGATCTCACGGCCCTTCTCAGCAAGCGCAGAGCGGGCACCCGGACGAGATCAAGCTTGTAAACAAAAATGGATTCCAAGGAACGATGATAGACAAGCAACCGGGTGGGCTGTCCACATTAATTCCGAGTGAAAAATGCTAAAAGCAAGTGAGAGATCGTTGGACCTAAATCATGAGATGGTAGCTTTTATAACAAATTGCGTATCTCGGAATGCAAACAATATTTCTCCTGTTCTCTATTGCCATAAGAATATCCAACTACCTGATTTTTGCCTCCATGTAAACCGATATAACCAAGTTCCTGTATCCATAGCATATATCCTTCTTTCTAATTATTTATTAAGTTCTTAAAATCTATATAAGATTTTGCGTATACCCTTACCTAAATATAAATACCGCGCTAAATTAATATCGGAAATTAAAAATATTAAAAGACCGTCTTAATAATAATTCTAAATTTAATAGGTTAGAATTTTTATTATAATAGAACCCTTAATATTATAACGACCGTTAAAACGAAATAACGCCTATATTATACCTACTATTAACGACTCCCTTACTCTTTATAACCTATAAAAGAAGAATAAAAGGTTTAAGAATAATATAATATTTACGAAACCTCTTAAATTTAATTTAGGAACGGATTAAAAAAGTATTAAAATACTATCTATATAATAAATAATAAATAAATATATATAGGAAAGAGACTAATAAATTAGAGATAATAATAGGGCCCTAGGGGATTTATCGGACTTTATTAATAATTAGGCCGGCGCCTATACTACTAAGAATAAAAAGGGTATATAAAAGATTATAAAATATATTATAAATTAATTATTTAAGCTATTATTAAATACCCTCTTCTTTATAAAGGGATATATAAACGGTAATATATTATTAATAATAAATAAATCCCTTATTATTAATTAAATTAATAATATCTTTATATCGGAAATATTTTATACCGCGGTAATTAATAGGAATATACCCCTTAAAAATAAAGTATTAAAGATTAATCTAATATATACGGGCGGCTTTATAACGAATATATAAATAAATATAATATCCTTAAATAATAAAATTAATAATATATAATTAAATATATAAATTTTAATTAAAATAGCGGTAAAATAATAATTAGATAAATAATAGTTTATTAATATTAAATTAACCCTAGAAAGGAACCTCGAAATTACGAAAGGCAATATTAAAAATATTATATTAATTAAAATAGGCTAAATTATTAAAATAGCTAATCTAACGATTAAGGATTAACTATTAGAACCTAATAAAAAAATAATTATTATTAATATTTTAAAAGTAGAATATATCGAAATCTTAAAAGAATAATATATTTATATTATCCTTAAGATCCCCTTAATATATAATAACGATAATAGTTTAAAAGATATTATAATAAATATAATATAGGATAAAATAATAATATAAATAAAACTAATCCCTATTAAAATATAGCGCTTTAAAAACTATATTATCCTAAAAGTGGATAGCTATACCTAAATAATCGCCTTTAAAATAATAATATTACCGTTTAGGATCTATAAAAATAGATTAATAAATTATTAAAATAAAAAAAAGATAAAGGTATATTAATATATTAATTATTAAGATTTCTATATCCTAAAACCCTATTAATATAATATAAAGTATAGAGACTATAATATAGAGGAATGGGTTTATTTATTAAAAATTAATAGAATCTATATTTAATTTAAAAAATATATTAATTATTAAGGCCCGAATAAAGTTATATATAAAGATTACCTATATTAACCGAAGATTAAGGATAAAAGAGTAATCGTTATTAATAGGAATAGGAAAAAGTAATTTAAAATTAAAGGGATTAAGGCCTTTATTATATATAATAATCTATAGGTAAAAAATATATTATTATCGCTACCTATAAAGGAGGTATAAAGTATATTAAATATTTAAAAATAATAATAAAATTCTAATATTAAGCCTTCCTAAATTCTTAATATAGGGTTACTTAGGATTAATTAAAGAATAAGAGAAAAAGGATAATAAAAAGTAATAAATAAAAAGATTAAAGGGTAAAAGGTATTTAATTTAGAAGTTAATATTCTTATAAATATAAAGGATTAGGTTATAATATCGACCGTTATTAAATTAGAAATAGAGGGAGAAGAGATAGATATTAAATTAAAGGGATCTATAATAAGAGTTAAAAGCGAAGAAGGAAATAATAAGATATTAGCGGCGGTTAAATTAAATATCCTTTTAAGGACTCCTAATAAAATATTAGGATCTTTTAAAATATTAATAATAATAATAAGACCGGTTAAATTTATAGGTATAAAAAGATAGAAATTATAAAATAATAAGGCCTCTATTAAAGCCGCTTAAAGGATTATTAAAGTATAAATAATAAAGATTATCGAATTAAATACGGAAAATTAATAGGAAATAGCGGCCCCCGCTATATTAAATAATTTTAAAAGTTATAATAATTATATAATATAATATTATAAAATTATTTATTATATATAATATTATATTATAAAAATATTATATTAAGGATATTAATATATTAATAATAAATAAATTATAAATATCGCCTTATAATAATAATTAAATATAAATATACCTATCTTATAATACCTATACTTTATTAAATTATTAAATAAAGAAAGAAGAAAAGGAAAGATTTAAAGTAATAATATATATAAAAAAGATTAAATATTAAAAGGTAGAATAAAGTTAATCGATTTATAAAAGAGATCTACTCTAATTAAATATAAATAATATCTTTATTTTAAAGTATTACCGGGATAATATAAAAAAGGATATTCTAAATTATTTTATAAACCTTAACCTAATAATAAGGTACCTAATAATAAGAAATATTAATATATATTATACGGATTAATAACCGGGGTTATAAATTAGGAAAGGAGGATATAAACTTGCGGATTAAATAATTAAATTAGGGATAATATATATTAATCCTATAGGGGTATTAATATATAAATAGGATTATATAATAAACTTCCTATTCTTAAATATCTTAAAAATTAAAATAAAAATTATATTAAACTTATATATTAATTCCGATTACCTATTAATAAAGATTAATATCCTATTAAAGCTCGAGTTAAACCTATTTATAAAAATATTAAAATATTAAAGTATTATTAAAAATAAATTAAAGATATTAAAGAATAGGATAATATAAAAAATCTATAAGCTTCCGAGAATCGAACGAATTTATATAATCCTAAATTTAAATAGGGTAACGGAAAACTTAACGGAATTAATTTCGGGAATTATTAGGGTAATCGGGAAGCTATAAATAGTATAAAATTCTATAATAAAGTAATAAAATAACGATTATTAATAGGTTATTAAAAACCTAAGAATAGAATAAAGGGATAATCCTTTTAAAATAAAAGAAATTTAAAAAAGCGAATATTAAAATACTTTAAGGGCCTTTAAGTATATAATTAAATAGGCTAAATAAGAAAAAAGGAATATATTAATTAAATATATTATAATAAATAAAAAAATAATAAAGGTAATAGGGTAATATAAAATAAAGAGGAGAATAAAATACCTAATTATTATTAATAAAGATAATATTATTAATAAAAATATAGATAAGACCGTATACTTTATTAATAAAATCTTAATCCGATTTATAATAAAGGACGACCTCCCGGAACCGCTTACTTTAAATAAAACGGAATAATTTAATATATTACCCTAGGACGCTTATATTACCCTAAAGGAAATAAAGAAATACCTTATTAAAATATCCTTAATATTATTAAGTATTAACGGAATTATAATATAATACTTTAAAATAATCTTTCTAATTATAAAAGAATATTATAGGGTATTATATAAAATATACCTAAAAATAAGGAAATACTTAAATATATAAAAGGATATAAAAATAATTATAATATCGAAAATCGGAAAAATAGACTTCTTAATATATCGATTATAATAATTAATAATATTACTTTTATATTTAAAGAAAAGCCTTAAAAGGATTTTAATTAAGCGAATAATATAGATAGCCCTAAAGGTAAAATTATTAAACCTATAATATATAGGAATATACCCTAAATAAGGCCCGATCGACCTAATTATAACGTTATAATATAATATTAAAATAACTTTAAATAAAGGATTAAAAATTATATTAATCTTTATAAATATAATAAAAACCTTTAATATATTATTTAAAAATAGGTTACTTTATAAAATAAAAGATTAAAGGTAGCTAGTAAAGGTATTATAGATAATAAATAACTTCTTTATAGGAAAGTATTTTAAAACTTATTTAAATAAAGATATTTTAAAAATAAAGGAAATAATATATAATATACTATAAGGATTATTATTCTTATTCTTATTATTTATATTATATATAACCGAACTTATTTATAAGAAGCTATAATAATATTATTATATAGATAATATAATAATATTAATAATATTTATAATATTAATAATTAGCTCCCGAATAATAATTAGGAAAATTAATAATATTATAATCTATAGGATCGAGTATAAAATTAACTTTATATTAAATAAATTAGAAATAATGTATTTTATATATTAAAAATATAATAAAAATCCCCCAATTTATATAAACCTAGGCCGGATTAAGCCTACCCTAATATAAAAAAGAATAAAGTAAATTAATACCTAAATAAAAAATAATTTTAGAATTAAATAAAGAGTTAACGAGGTTACCCAATTAGCCCTTAAATAATTAAGGTATTACTTTAATAAATAGCTAAACGATAAGCGATATATCTAAATTAAAATAAATTAAGCTATTCGGAAAGCTAATTATCTAAAATTACTATCCGCTATATATAAAGATCTATCCCTAAATAAGGTATAAAAAGCGGTAAGGATAATAGGCCTCCTAATATTATTATATAGATTATAGATCTAATATAAAGGAAAATAGAAATCCCTAAATACTAGAGCTATTAAATATAAAAGATTATTTATAAATATAAAATAAGGCGGTTATATATTAACTATTTATTAAGCTATTAAAAAATTTATTAAAATAATATTATTAATATAAAAAATATCCCTAAATAACGCCTTATTTAAAATTAACGGTATTCCTATAATATAAAATATATTAAATAAAGAGTATCTATACTTTATATATAAACTATAGATAATATATAAGGGTTATCTATTAACGGATAAAATAAATAGGGTTTAGATTAAATTAAAGGGGAGGGGAAAACCGATATTTAGAAATATAACCCTATAAAAAACCGTAAGATTATTAATAATTATAAAATATATAATATTATATCCCCTTAAATATAATATAGGCTCCTAATAGGAATTAATAGGGGGAAAAATTAAGGAAAAGGTAATAAAGGAATTTAAAATTTAATTTAAGGATTAGGCGGAATAGGATAATATTATAATCTTCTTTAATAGATCTAAGGATAATTTAGGCTTAGGTTATAATTATATAATATATAAAAGAAATAAAGAGGTTATAAAGATAATAAGAAAGATAAACCTATATAAAATAATATATAATATTAAAGGCCTAAGAACGCTTAAAAGTTTATAAAGGGCCGCCTTTATATTCCTAATAAAAAAAATAATACTCTATATAAATAATATAACGGTAATATAAAGCGCCTAAAAAGATACCCTAATAATATTATAATAAATCTTTATTAAAATCTATAAATTAATAAATATATATAATATCGAATTAAAGTAATCCCCTAATTATATAAATATCTAGGGAAATAAAATAGCGGATAAATTAACGAATAAAAGGGTATTAAATAAAGGAATAATAAATAAAGGCTTAAAATCGATAGCTATAAAATTAAAGGTAATAATTAGATCGAAAGCCCGGGAAAAAGCTATAAAATAATAGAAAAATATAATAATATTATTATACTTTAAAATAACTAATATTAAATATACCCTAAATAATTACCCTATAATACTTAAAATCCTTAAGAAGCCGCTAATATAATACCTTAATACCTTAATAAAATATAAAAATTATAAATAATATTATAATAAATTTTAATATTAAGAGGGTAAGGAGGTATACTATTACCTATATAAAATCGAATCCGATATCTATAAATATATAGGCTATTACCTAAAGATAATAGAATATATAATATATTATAAAGTAACTAAAATAAATATTAATATATAGCCTATACCCTTAGAACCTAAGCTAAAGAAAAACGGAATTAAATTATATAATATAAATATATTTATATAATTATATTATATAAATTTAAAACCAGACCTACTATATATATATTAAAGATAGCTTTTCTAAAATCTAAAGGCCTATATTAAATAGTATAAGATAATATAATTCTTTAATTACTCCCGGAAAGAGGGGGAGGTAATATTATACTATATATACCGAAAGGTACCGCTATAAAAAAAGAATAAATTAAAAAAAGAAAAACCCCTAAAAATCGAAACGTTAGGGGTATAAATTATATAGCTATAGTATAATATACCCTTTTATAAAAAGTAAATAAAAATAAGGATAAAGAAATAAAAGCCTATTAACCCTAGATAAATTATTATATTACCTAATAATATTATTAAAAGAAGTATTAATAGGCTAATACCCACGATATTAAATTAAGAATAAAGTATACCTCTATAAAAACTAAAATTATCGGTAAAGGCGAACCTTATATTATATATATAATAATATTAAATAGAAAAAATTATTTATAATTATTAATATTAACCCGATTAAATTATAAACCCTCCTAACCTAAAGTTAAAGGCGGTAGAAATTAAAATTAAAAACTATTAGGACTAAATAGCCTAATATATAACTTAAGCGGAATAAAGATCGATTATTATCGATAACTCCGAAAAAGAAAACCTTAAAATCCCGTTTAATAAAATAGTCTTTAAAATTATAAAGAATTAGGCTAAATTTAAAGAGGTAATAGGGAGAAAAATATTATAGGGATTTTATAAATAAATAAAGAATTAATTCGATAAATTTAATATATATAAATCCTTATTAAAGGAAGTAATTAATATTAAAATATACCTAATATATATTATTTAAATATAATAATAAGATGAGGATTAACTAGAGGGGGTATTAAAAGACTTAGGATATATTATTATAAAAATCGAGAAAATAAAGTTCCGATTTAAAAAGGATTATAACTAAATATAAAAGGGTTATTAAGATTATAAAAACTTATTATAAAAGGATACTATAGCTTCGACCGGATAACGATAGGACGCGGGAATATAAAGGGAGTATTATACTAAAAAGGGGATTAATTATATATTTATAGGGATATTAAGAAAAGAAGATTAGGTACCCTATAAAGGAAGGGGATAAATATATAATTATCCCTTATTATTTACTTTCTTTTATTAAAATATATACCGGGCCCCGGTATAAGGGGGTATAATATTCTTTTACCTATATAATAAATATATATTAGCCTTATAATATAAAGATTTATAAGGTATATATAAAGATTAGGAAGGTTAATATAATATAAAAAAAAATAATATAACGTAAAAAGAGGGGAATATATAAAGAGGTACTATATACTCGAAAATAATAATAAATAAAGAAATAATCCCGATTAATATAAATAAAAACTATATATATATTAAGTTAATAGTTTACAGAATAATTATAACGGACACGTTATATACCCCTAGGGAGGTAGAACGACTGCCGCTACGCGGCGTCGTTACGACGTTAAATAACAAAATAAACAAATAAACAATGTATCTATGGCATATATGACTGAGGGTCTTGCGGTGCTCAAATGCTGCAGCTACTGTACTAGCACCATCTGGTGTCAACTTAGGGAATGCTCATTCAATGAGATTTTGTGTTTCTGGTCAGTTCAAATTGGTACACCAATTGCCCCAAAGCAGGCAATCTGGTTTCCACATTATTTCACCTCTTCGCACTTCTCCCCTCGCCCATCCTCGCTTTACTCTATCCTCACTGCCCACCGCCATATTGGGCTGCACAGAAAAAGATTCTCTCTTTTTTCTGCAGGCATTAAAACCATCAACTCTGCAAACTGCACCACGAAGATTATATTTCATCCAATTTATGGACAGCATTGTCGATACAGTTCCGAAAACACACCTCAAGATGTCTCGCCACTACATCCCTGCTCTTGCCACTGTCGTGAAGCAAGACGGCCACAAGCAGGAACTTCTTGAGCCAGAGCCCCGAGAGACTCAGACTGCCATTCTCCACCATAGTCCGGCCGTCCACGAGGGTTACGACTGGGACGCTAGCATGAGCGAATTCAAGCAGAAGGCACGACATGAAAGCCTTGTCGAACTTCCCGCCTCCCAAGTCGGTCGCGTCATCGAAGAGGGCAGGCTCACCGGCTTATTCGATCTTGGTCACATCATGTATGGCGCTCGCGAATTCGTCGTCTATGATGGCTTTGACGTCCTGGCCCGGGTTGAAGATGTCTCCCTCATCAACCTCATTCTCTACGATCTCGCAACCCATCACATTGGAAAGCTGAGCGCGCATATTGAGCATCCTGATGATGTGGAGCTTGTTATCAAGAGAGAACTGATGCAGGATAGCGAGGAGAGAATCCTTGGTTGGGCTGTTCTCATTCAGCCCAAGGTCGTCCCCGAGAAGAGGGGGAAGCCAGCTACGAGCCAGCTGCAGGGTGAGCAGCAGCAGAACCGACTTTTTAGTCATTAACGTCCACGCGGCTGCCAAGCTGGAGAGATGGTGAGTGTCTTTAACCCCAATCCTTTCTCCAGAGCACGGTTTGCAACTCCAAAAAGTACCCGATTCTAACCAAGATTTTACAGTCTCATTGCCTTTTGTACTCTCTTCCATCGAAAATGGCATTATGACACGACGAAGAGGTCCGATATTAACAACGCCCTCATCCACTGGGAAGCTTCCTGGTAGACTCGAGGTACACACTGTCCCTTCTGTCACAATCTGTGTTGTTTGTTGCATGTGAGAACAGTTATTTTACATGATGGCTTGGAGGGCCTTTACTAGGATATGGAGACGTTCCATTGGCAGGTTGGGAAATCCAGTGGAAGGCAGGTCACGTTGTGGATCACTGGCGACTGCGAATATGCAGAATACTCTATAAGTACGGTACATTGGGCGTCTTCACGTCTGACTTGGGTGAAGACAATATGATCGGTGATTACCCGAGTTCTAGTGTTCGGGAGATGTCAATTCACGGCAGGTTCCCTTTGCAGACTTTCTATGGGATACACGAATAATCTCAGACTACGAACGTGATGCTTTTGGCCGATTGATCTCTTCTTAACTCACTTCCCGAAAAAGATTTCTTAGCATCCCCTCTAGCCCATTCGTTTCATCAAGCAGTGCAACTAGAGCGACTCTCGTCCTCCCAAAAACACTTCCCTGATCAAGAAGCACCAAAGTCTCCAGACAAGTACCTGGGTCCCTCGCTTTTTCCATCTCGCATAACAATCCACGCATCGCAATCTCAAGCGCTGGTCACCAAGGTCACAGTTTCCGTTTGAACACTAAGTACCTCCCTGACCATTCATGATATCTGCTTCCTTTTGCCACGCTGCTAGCGCCTCTGCTGTTGAGCAGAATGTCTTAAAAGCCGAGCCTCAGGGTTTTTGATCCCTCCAACGTCGTCAGTGCACCGCCAGCACTTCCAGTGGTTTCGATTGGGAGAATGCCCTACGCAGTGCAACCAAGGAGATGTACGAAGAGGGAATTCGCGAGCTTCCACCATCACGCGTTCGCCGAGTGATTCTCGAGGACAAGTAGATATACCTCGTCGACTTCAAACCCTACGGCGTCCGTGACTTCATCACATACGATGGTTATGAAATTCTGGCGTGTGTGCAAGATCCCGCGCTCATCCACGACATCCTCTACGAGCTGGCTAGTCTTCTAATCTATAAACGGCCTATTTCCCTTAAGATATACGCATCACTTGTTTGTTGTTTTGTGCTTTGGCATCTAATGTATGTGTCTGCTGATGGCTACCTGTGTTGAAATGAAGGGTTGGTCAACAGGTAGCTGAAAGTAGCGATCGCACCGTCCGCGTCGAAGGAGGCCTACTCATGGCCAGCAGAGATTCTAGAATTCAATGTCTTAGCACTTGTCACGCGAAGGCAACGGCGAGCTACGCCAATTATGGAAAAACTCCTGCAAAATCAACGATTTTGTTCTTCTTCTGACATCAGATCAGTTAGTAATAGAAGGATGCCCCACTTTATAGCGTGCACCGCAGGTCGAATTAGGGGGTTCGTCCCCCCCATCTCAATCAATAACTTCTATAGTATTCAATTCCAACGTACTGAATAATTTACAGCTTCAATAGAGATAGTCAGTTTAAATCATTATAGTCAACTCGATCAGCCAGACCCGCATTTACTGATCTGACTTCCACGGAAAGGGTATTTAGGGACCTCTCTTTCCCCAGGTGCATCCTTGCTTTTCCTTTCTTCCTCATCAACTTCTCCATCTCCATCCTGGAATGCACACATACAAACACATTCACCTCATTGTAACAATCTATTCTTCTTCCATTTTTCTCTCCCTGCATCCTTCCATCATGGCATCTCACCAAGACCAGCCTCATCAAGGACATTTGCTGAACAACCTCTTCCGCTACTCATACTTTCAAGTCTCGCCATTGCCATTGTCGCAGCTACCCAATCACTCGCCAAGAAATCTCATTGTCATTCATCACCCTATACTTCATCAACATGCCTCGTGGAACAAACACCCAATTCCCTCAGTGGGTCGCTGAGGAGGATTACTCAGACAAAGATGTAAAGGAAGAAGACCATGCCGACATCAAGCGTCTCCGAGACACTCGGTCTCTAGTACCTGCCAGCCGTTCCACTGGCGATGGAAACCACTCGGTCGATAAATAGGAGGGCTAGCACGGCAACACTTTCACCCACGCTCGTCGCTCTCGAGCCCCCCCCTCAGAGTACAAATGGGATGAGGAGACCGAACATGCCACTGCGAAGCTTCGCAGCCAAAGTGTCCTGGAGCTGCCTCGGGGGCAAGTATTCTGCGAGATGAAGAATGGAGAGTTGACCAATATTTCCAGCATGACCTTCAAGGGCAGCAAGGCTAACTACTTCGTCGTCTTCGACGGGCTAGACGTCCTGGCGTGCGTCAGTGACTACGACATGGAGACGGATGTGTAGAGTTTCGCCTCTCTGTACATCGGTCATGAGTTCAAGTGGTCGCACCCAATGGACCACGACCTTGCGGTCAGCAGTGTCGAGATGAAGGGAAAGCGTGCAAGCCTCACACCGCCTAACACCAATCCTTACTATCCTCGCCGCCGCGACAAGCCCTCTACATATGCGGCCAAGATATCACCTATAGACGACCAGTCTCAGAAGGTTGGCGCTCAGAAGAAGCGCAAGCGAACTACTCGTGCCTAGGTGCTAGGGACCAAGATGTTTAGATTGTGGCAGTGCAGTTCCACTGGCTTTGGTAAGAACCCAACATCATCTCCATCGCGAAATCTCGCACTAATCTTTCTTTAGCTCTGGGAACTACACCATGAATACTGTATATCATGATATGAATCGCTCGGGATTGGCAGGTACTTTAATATCTCCTTAGCCAAGGTCAACGTAGTTACTGACTCATCTGTAGTGGCCTCGTCCATCGACTATGAAGCTGTTTACTCTGCTATGAAGACACAGATAAGACTGTGTGAACCTCACCCGTTACGATGGGTACCATTACCAAGTAGCGAGCCCGGCCTCACGACAGCTCACGGTAGTACATTCTCACAATTCTTGGAGGACACATTCTTGGGTAGAGAAAGCGTGGGATGCTTTGATCGTTAGTGGATAGGCAGGATGACGATATGTACACTGATGATGAACGCGTTTGGCATAACGTAATGACACTGAATTCCTGCTATTGCTCCGCCGCACAGATACATCATACCTATGTCTTGACTCGTTGCTGTCTTATCGTGATTAAATAACTATAATAGCATCTTATGAGGGTCTTTCGTAGGGAGGTGCCGCATTGCTTCTCACTTGACGCTCACATTGTATCATTTTCGCCGCGTACTGTGCCACGTCGAAAGAACAGGATTTTCCCATAGCCCTTTTGCATTCAATGCATAGACAGAAATCAGATCAGCAACCTCTACAAGCCTAAGATAAAGGGAGGTCTTTCAACAGACTTTTCCTCCTCTTTTCCTTCTTTCCCCATCTACTTCCTCATCGACATCCTTGAGCATAATAACACCATCACTTGACAACGTCAATTGCTACCATCATTATCTCATCTTCTCATCTTTTCTCCCCACTCACTGTCCTTGGTCATCGTTGTCGACCATCATCATCGTCTTCGCCACTGTCGCTTGCATCATTGACAACTGCCGCGCAACACCAAGCATACGCAGCACCATCCAAAGTCACCATCACTGCCCAGAACAAAACAACCACCAACCTTCTCAATCATCACATCAGCGCTTCCATCATCATCTACAAGAAAGATGTCTTCCAGCGACGCCACCACTTCCCAGCAAGAGCAGGGCCGCCCCAACAATAAGCGCGCTCGTGCTGCTGCTCGCCCTAAGTCCACCCGCGAGTACGACTGGGATGCCGACCTTAAGGACTACAACAAGAAGGCGCACAGCCTTGGCCTCGTGGAACTTCCCGTCCGCCAAGTCGCCCGTGTGATCGAAGGCGGCGCCCTGACTGCAATCTTCGACACCGACCCCCTCAGACCCGCCAAGAACTTCATCATCTATGATGGTCTTGATGTCCTGGCGCGCGTAAGCGATTATGAGATGGAGTCGCTTGTGTACGACTATGCGGCCAACTTTATTGGCACCAGACTCCACTGGATTCACCCCATGGAGCATGAACTGGTCGTCAGCAGCATAGAGATGAAGGGCAAGATCGCAGGTGGCTACGCTGTCATGATCACGGCACCCGAGGCTGAGTCCTCGAAGAAGCAGAAGCGATCTCGCAAGGTTGCAGGCAGTACCTAATTGATGCGAAGGTCATCATAGCAGGGTTCCTGTTGCATAAGATCAGTGAGACAGGTAAACAAACATGCCTACCACCATACAATTATCATTTACTGACTGACTGAATCTTCACAGTTGAATCAGGATGAATCTTATGACATAGGATGTGTACGATAAGCTATAGATCACTGGGTCTGGTACGTACTTCCCATTTGCTGCTCAGCCATGTCGTCGCCGCTGCTAACTAGTTTGCAACAGTTCATTGGATACAGACACCGACAATAGGTTACATACGTTACGAACGCGAGCATATGATTTGCGGAAGCGCCAGCGGCCAACAAGAGACTCTACTCTCTGTAACAAGCACAACATTTACACGACACGCTGTCGCTATTCGCTGGATACATAATGAACTCTGGGAAAAGGCGACCAGCGATGGAAAGGCGCTGAAGAAATGAATGCGTTCGGATCGGCACATGAATGGTGTGCACAATAGCCATCGTCAAGATTGGTGGATTTCTGAGTAAAACCACGCTGTAGTTTACTCAGGCATGAGAACACAGATGCAGTTGTTGCCGCCCAGCACAGACAAAACATGTATACACCTGTCTCGCTGCTCTCATCTCGTGACCTTTGTGACATCAATACCTTTTCGTAGAATTCTTGGTGGGATCATTGGCCCACTCACGTTTCCGCTGTTCATATTATACAATGCCATACACACTACGGCTGTATAAATGACCATACTTCAAATTGTTCTCAAACCCGAATCTATGATCAAGTGTGCACTAAGGGCTAGGAAAGATTGAAACCTTTGACGGGGGACCTATTCTAATAACACGAGCCGGAACTAGACGCGAGGAGAATTTCAAGGTTTGGCTCTTGGTCATTGCCAACGGGGCGCTTCATGTTATTTCCATGTTCTATCGCAGTGGTAATATATACAGTGAATATCCACCAACTCCAAGTGGAGTACGATGGCGAGAGCGGCTATGAAGGTTTACAACTTGTCGAGATAGCTTAGAAGTTGGACCCAGCCTTGATCTGCGAATCCGACTCGACGCCCACATTCTCGACCGTGACGGTCTTGCCCGAGGCGCTGGTGACGCGGACCGTCTGCTTGGCGGCGCCGAAGCCCGAGGGGTTCTCGAAGTAGTTGTAGTCCTGGCGCGTGGTGGACTTCCAGGTGTTGCCGCCGTCAGTGCTAACCTCGAGCTTGGCCACGGCCTCGTTGGCGTTGACGACCTGCATCGAAAACCAGTAGGGCGACGTGCCCGACTTGTTGTGCAGGATCAGCGGGCTGCTGATGCCGCACTCGACCTCGGTCCACGACGTCGTCATGGGGTCCGACGAGCCCGGCGACAGGGCCTTCCAGGCGTTCTCGAAGAGGTCGAGGTGGCCCGGCTCGCACTCGGGGCACTTGTCGACGACCTTGGGGGACGGTGTTAGTGGTTACGGTGACATGGTTATTGCGAGTGAAGCGGAAGGATAAGGGATTGTTAGAAGAGATAATAGACGAGAAGGGAAGCTTACCATGACCTTGATGGTCTTGCCTTTGGCAGTGACCTCCAAGCAAGAACCGCACTTGGCACCCGAGTTCCAAGCGGAGCCGGAGAAGGCGGTGCCGTAGATGCCGGCGGGCAGGGTGTAGCTGGAGAAGGAACATGTGCCACCCTGAAGGTTGCCGCCGTAGAAGGTGGAGGTGCCGGTTGTGCCGGCAGCGGCAGAGATCTGCTGCTGGTTCTGGGTAGCCGGGGCGGCGACAGCTTGTTGTTGTTGTTGTTGGCCTTGGACAGCACCGACAGCGGCGGCGGGAGAAGCAGCAGTAGCAGGAGCAGCAGCAGCAGCAGCAGCGGGAGAGGCAGCAGCAGCGGGAACAGCGGGCACAGCGGGGGCAACAGCGCCGGCAGGGGCGTGGTTGTGGTTGCGGGCGACGCAGGCGGCGCTAGCGACGGAGGCCGCAAGGGGCATGAGGTGGAGAGTACTGAACTGCATCGTGTTGGTTGTGTGTGTTGCGGATAGCGGGTGGAATAGTTGAATGAGTATATTTAAACGAGTGACGGTATAACACGAGTGATTGACTGAGCGGTTGCCTGGTTAGGACCGATATTCGACATGTTGCAGCGTCTGGATTCTTGGTATTTAAAGTCCGTCTACCACCCCTGCCTGGGCCAGGTTGGTCATCGTTAAGGATGATTTTGTTTCTCCCCTTAATCTCTACTAAACATGAAACGCACGCCGTAAGCCGGGGTTGAGATTAGTACCCGCCAGGGGAGCGAGTCAGTTACGGCCGTTGAGATCGGGGGTCTAGGCCTGTTGACAGCCTCGCTTTGAGTGAACTGCGAGGCAGGAACCCTGCGACAACCAGGCTCCCACGAATCATGGATTGAGGGTATCAACAGACAGTCTGAAGAGCCTCGCAAGAAAGTTTGCGGCATCCCACGCTGTTAGAAAACCTAAGGAAAGGGCTAAGAAAATGGACTAAGGAGTCGACAGTCCCCACTTGGTGAACTGGTGCTAACCTGACAGGAACGGACCATCTCGCGCCATGGAACGATCGTGAGTTGCCGCCACTATATAAGACGATCGGGGGATGTCGAACGGCCAGTCAGCCATCCGTGGTGGTATCGTCATTGCCATGGCTGCCGGTATATACATATGCGGGTAGCTGCATGTCCGTGAGGTTCTCACATCGCACGAACATGTCTATGTCGAACGGGCGAATGGGTTCCCACCAACCAATCTGCAAGAACCGTGAATGCATGGCGTTTTTAGTGGTTACAGCCTCACGGAGGCCTAGCTGCCGAACAGGCGAGGGGAGAGTGATGTAAAGTCTTGAGATCAGTGCACAACTGTTCAGATCAGACCGTTTGTTGGGTGTTTTCCCAGAACCTGATTGAAAGTTGCGCTTTTGGGCATGCGCCGGTGCGGGCCGCAGACGGTCGTTAAATAATGCAATTCAAGCAATCGCGGTTAAAACCTACGACGACCTAAATTCAACTTCATTCCCTCTTCTTGTAGCATTCTTTGGGGGCACCGGAAGAAATGCATCGCGATTGATTTCCAGTCCGAGCCCCTAATCGTTCCCCGAGACCCAGGACGATGGTTGTGTAGGATTGCTTCTCCTTCCGTTGCGTTACATCCCGCCCGGGTGAGTCCCAACTGGTCGGGTCCCATACCAAGAAGCCATGGCGACCGAGAAGAGACTCCCACATCACATTGATTGGTAACCTGACGCAATCGTGAGCAAGACGGTGCTCAAATTCATAGCTACTGCTTGACGTGTGTTCCTTGATTTACGCCCCAAACCAATCCTTAATCAAACGGGAGGTTGTCTAGATCAGATGGTTAGTGGCTGGGATGGACCTTGAGCTCTGCTTCAGGAACGGCAGCTACTTGTAACTTACAAGGCTAATCCAATCCGGCTCCAGCGGGATACCCAGCGCATCTGGGCTGCTAGGTTAGCGGGGAGACCCCACTGCCCAATTGCAACAAACCAGCACTAACCTTACAAAATCATCGCCATCGCAACTCAACCTTGCCTATGTTGGCCAGCGACTCACTCACTCCCTGCAATGCTGCAAGGGCTCTTTTCCTTTTGGGGAGACCCTTTCAGCTTGATGGTAGTCGTAGTCGTATTACCCCTACCCATCATTTGCAGGGAGCTCACAAGTCTAGGGGGTGCAGTTTCCCAGCCTGGCGGTTGCAAATTCAAACGAAAAGGCCGCGAAAGCAACCAACTGGAAGCAACACGCTGCGAATCCAAGCTGTTTCTTACCTCAAGTTACCAGAGAGTAATCAGAAACATTTCCCGCAAAATGCATCATTGGTGCTAGACCCAAAACCCTGGATCTACTGATATTGACATCGATTGAAGATAGCAGCAAGCCCGAACCGGCAATCCGACAAGCCTTTCAGGGGCCAGCTCCGAGCAAATCACCAGGCTCAGCGAGTAGAGTACCTGCTGACGAAGAAATGAGCTGGCCAATGCGCGAATCCCCCCAATCGACCCCAACAGCAACAACACCAACGAGGAAATGCCTCATAGATTTCCTTTTTGTTTTGCCGTACTTAACCTCATCCCTTTGGCTTTGCATTTCATTACATGAAATTTACCTGAAAGTTTCCCCGACCCGGGGCGGCTGCTGACCAAAAGCACTGGCCCGCCCCGTCCGTCTGCAAGATTATTTCCCGCTACGCCCGGTGATCCTGAACCTGCATGTCCGCGGATGGAACGTCCAACGTCACTCAAGTCTCATGCGACGCCAAAAGTTAGGAGCGCGATTTACGGTGGCCATGAGACATTGGACGGAGGTGATGTCAAAAGATGAAAATCATTCCGGATGACTCGTTTGGGACTGGCCTCGCACAAGCAACATTGTGTTAGGGGGATCCTCTATTTAAATGGCTCAAGCGAGCCAGAATGCGGTTCCATCTTGGCTTGTTTTCGTACAATAAAACTCAACTCTTCGATCCCAACTCTTTGATAATGTGATATTCTGCCTGCCCTAGAGACAACTACGACCAGATGGCGGGTGCCGCATCGAACTCTACCGCTTCTGACCCGACCACGGCGGTAAATGTTGGAAGCATCGCCACTGGTGTCGGCATTGCTCTTGCCGTCGCGTTCGCCCTGATCTTCCTGGTAGCCCGCCATAGAAGCACGTTCGGCGCGCTGGATGCGCTGCGTGAGACGACGAACAGGTCGTTTCGGAAACACGTCCACGGGCTGGATGAGAACATCGTCAATTCGTTTCCCATCACGCGGTACAAGCAGGCGAAGCCCGGCACCGACGGGGCCGACAGCCACCCTCCTCAGAATCCACTATCGATCGACCTAGAAGCTGCCGGCGGAAGTAGAATCAACAGAGCCCTGCCGACTTCCCAAAAGCGTAAGGGGCATCTGCTGCTTGATCGTCTGTGGATGCAGATACGTAGCTTTGTGATACTCGGCCGCCCCCTTAAAGAGAAAGCAAGACAAGAAACAATCTGTTCTATCTGTACGGAGGATTTCACAGAGGGCATCCAGGTGCGAAAGCTCCCGTGCAGTCATCTCTTCCATCCTGCATGCGTTGACCAGTGGCTCACGGAGTTTGGAGTCACTTGTCCAGTATGGCAAGTTATCACCTTCATCTCCAGCCGTTCAAATGTCCCTTCCTTCTTCCAACAAACTTGAAAGGGATCATGGTACTTGCTAACTTGATACTTGCTGTGGCTCACATCCAGTCGTGTCAATCTTGCGGCAACTGCAACCACAGACGTATCGATCAGAAAACCGAGGAAAGCTGCTTTGGCCACGGTCGGAGAAAGACGTATGCCTTGAGGACTTGATCATGGTTCTCATTCCAGCAACAGTGCTCTCTCTCCACATTCTATATTGACAATTCTCCAAGACTTAAAAACAAATCGTCAACCCTCCCTATTCTACACTGCATTTTGGAGTGGGAGATTTATTACTTTTAAGGGTTCATAATTTTCAAAGATATTAATATCATCAGAGTTAGTCTCTCTACATTCCTACCCCTTTAATTTCTATTAGTTCATCTTTTTACTAGGAATTAGTAGGATCTTTGCTGTTTTGCGGCATTGGAGATGTTGACTAGTTCAATTCTGGGTGTAGGTGCAGTTGTATCTCATTTCAAATCTACGATAGCGAACGGACCCATGATTGTTGAGTAGTTTTTGGCAAAAATTATGCCAACGAGAATCCTGGATTTGTTGGTCGTAGAATCAGCCGCTGTCTCGGATCATGGAAGAGCCGCGCCACTCTCCGCGCTGTGCTCGGTGGAAGCCAATGATCACTGCAGTAGCAAACTGCGCCTCCTTGCTAAGCCCTCGACATCCAATTTAGAGATCGAGCCGTCTGTCACATGAATCTTGAGGCGGGGTTTTATCTTTTCGGAGCTGTCAGCACATCTGCTGGCAAGCTTGCCAATTACCTCCCTCCTTCGACACCTTTCTCCCCTCCTCAAGTCAATCAATCCACATGTCTCTGAAGTCAACACGCTACGAAAATGACAGATACGTATGTCTATGCGCCTCTCGACCTTTCCAAGGACTCGCTACGTCTCCTTCGCCTTTGCAAAGGGCATCCTGGAGCTGAGATTCAATGCGAGATTTTCCAGAGCCTTTTGAGCGAATCCGAAGGTATACCATATGAAGCTCTCTCCTACACCTGGGGCGGCGAGCCGACCGACACTTCTCCGTGCATTCTTCTGGATGGTCAAAGGTTTTCAGTGACGAAGAACCTCTTTGACGCTTTGCACGCTTTACGGCTTCGTAACTTGGATAGACTGCTTTGGATTGATGCGCTCTGTATAAACCAGCAGGATCATCGCGAGAAGGGCCACCAAGTCGGTCAAATGAGATCCGTCTACCGGAATGCTGACATGGTCCTCGTCTGGCTGGGACCGAGTTCAAGTGGCATCGATGATTTGATGGTGAGCTCTCTTCTACTTTTTTTTCTTTTCTTTCAATTTCTATGCACCTGATAGCAAGATAATCATATGCTTAAGTATTTATATTAGGAAATGATGATGTCATGGGGGAAACTGTCCAGTACGGGCCCACAGACGCTCCCTACTTTGGAGGCCTCATGGTCGGCGACAATTGCCCTGTTTAAAGTTACCCGCGGACACATATACGATAGTAACGTATCACATCTCGAGAGGCTACTTTCCGAGAGGGCCTGGTTCAAAAGAGTCTGGGTAATCCAAGAAGTCGCTAACGCCCGCGCTGCCGTCATCATGTGTGGCTCTACAAGTATCTCTTCCCGCATATTCTCGACCATGCCTCATCTTATGGGATTGAAGATTAGCCCCAACATAAGGGCGGTACTTGACGTCATGCCAGGCCCCCTCCGTAAGGAATCGTGGTGGAAGGAAGACCGCCGACTGATCACACTGCTTACGAAGTTCCACGGTAGTGAGGCCACCCAGGAGCATGATAAAATATATGCGCTTCTCGGCATTGCATCCGATGCGGGTTCTCTAGATTTGCCAATCGATTATAGTTGTCCTTTCCAACAAGTAGTCGACCAAACCGTGTCGAGCTTGATACTAGGAAGTTCGAGGCTGAGCCACTTGCTGAACAACAAGGGGAGACCTACATTCGAGTTTTCTGAAGTCTTCAGAGAATTGGCAGACACTCATCAACTTGCTCTTCGTGTATTTCAGCTGGCACTCAAGAACTCCGAAGAGACCTACCTAAAACATATGGTGGAAACGTCTGCCGTCAACACCATGGCAGAAAGCATTTCTTCAAAGTATGAATGGGATTTGCCAACATCGGAGTGGGTCTTTGACGTGTATTCCAGAGCCAATGGACTCGAACTTGGTCACACGCCGCTCATGGCTGCTTTGGATGCCACCTTACTTAAACGATACGACATTGAACGAATTAATTCTTCGGTTCGGTTCGAACATATGTTTCGCCTTCAAAAGTTTTTCCGGTCGATGACCGACTTGCAGTTTCAAATGGTTCAGAGAATACGGGTTCTGAAGCCTGACGCAATTTCCCACATCTTCAAGGCAGTCGCATATTATTCGGGCACCGACGAGCAGATGCAGATATTCTTGCGGCATTTGTGACAAGGGCAATAAGGACAATAAGGGCTTGGGTCTGATTCAGCTAATAATTGACTATGACACTTCTAGGGGCTCTCATCTGTCTCTGTCCTTCCTTCCTTCTGGAGGGTGATTCGTCCGGTTTATATACACCTTGACCAGCCTTTCCAGTTGCTTGTTATCCCCTTTGCCGCTGTATCCCTCAGGAATGTTGTTATCCGTTGGGCCGAGATGCATGCCTCGACTGATATGCGTGTGAGAGCATTAGATCGAAACAATGCCGAAGTGTTAAAGGTCCTTTTGAAAAATTGCATGGCAAATGGCCTGAAGGCACTGTCAGCTTCAATACTATTGTGCTTGATCCGCGAAGTTGCTGACGACTATGGGCGCTGTGCGACCCTATTGAATACTTTGGTCGACGGCGGAGTATGTATTGACGCTTCCATTGAGAGCTCAATGCCTGTGAAACTTTATATTCCTGGGTTGTCTAGGTACCGGACGCCTTTAAAGTGTGCTATTCACACCAACTATCCTGCCCTTGTCAAGGCACTAATCCAAGCCGGCGCGCAGTTAGGGCCGAGCCTAGAGAACGGAGAGACTCCGTTGCACCATGCCGAAAGGATGAACTGGTCGGGAGATAAAGGCCCTCGCGGAGTGATAGCGGTATTGCTCCGATGCGGAGCTGACGAGCTAGCGGAAAACGACGATGGCCTTACGCCGTAGCAACTCAACATACGAAATTACACTGGGAAGCGGAGAAGAAACAAGAGGGAAATACAAGAACTACTATGGACCCTATTCTATGAAGATGATGTAGCTGACGATTCAGAGCTTCTTGAAGGCAGAGAGGATGACTGAGGGCGAGATAATGATGGTTATAAAGCAACAACCCGCAGGACCAGCCACATACTCCCACTTCTCCATCCAAGTCACACCCGGTTCGCAAATCCAAAGCCTGTCCCTAGGAAACGCAAATGACTTCTCATCGTTCGAATACCATACTGATGAACATCCATTCACTTTCTTATTTGATACGGTTCCGAGCTTCTGGTGGCTGCTCCGGTCATTTGTTTTTGATATGCAGGTAAGTTTCGTCTGGCAGTTGGAACAAGGTTGATTCTCGACTTAAAATACGGGGCTTTCAGCTGGATCGGCACAGATATAAACAAGAGGGGGGGATGGGGAATGGACGGTGGGGTAGCAGTGCACCTGGTTTTAATGGGATGTCTATTTATATGCATCCATTACACGATTTAGGTGGTCACCATTCATATTTCTATATCTTCTCTAATTTCATCAGAATACTGCTTCTCCGCCTCTGGCTTGTAGTTTTCCGCTTAAGTTGAGGCTATCGCCATAGAGAACCATCTTGGCATTAGATACTGTACTGCATAGAGATGCGATAAGGTTACGTTCGGGCATGAAAGTGAAATCAAAAGTCAGTTCAAGTTACTCTGCAGATAACGTACTTGCGACTATTAACTGACCCCCTTTTCGCGCACGGGAAGGCTCCGGCCTGGTTGTTGGGCTAACTGCCTTGGGACACGGTCCTCCTCCTGCTGTACTACATTCTGGTCATCATCGAGGGGCACTGAGCCTTCGACACTGCTTCTTGATAACCCATTTACAGCAGCAGAGACTGCCCAGGTGTAATTGGGGCTGATAGTCTGTGTCTCCTCGTTTTCCTTCTTCTCGGCACACCCCTCTTCTTCGTCATCTCTCCCTTGGGCTATGCCTTTGTAGAAGGGTTGTTCCTTGTGGTCCATCTCATCCACGACTGAGAGTAGGAAGTATTCAACCTCCTGTTTGGTTCTTCGCTTTCTGCCTAACCGGTTCCACCTGTTGAGCTGCCACGGTGTTTTACCCCCACGATCCTCAGCCAGCTCGTCAACGCCAAATGCGAGTAGAAACGCGATAATATCGCGATGATCCCCGAGTTCGGCTAGATGCAACGGGGTGTATCCGTCTCCATCTCGAGAAGCAACGTCTGCCCCCTTTGCCGTTAGGATATGGACAACCCGTGGCCGACCAAGGCGGATGGCGAGGTGCAATGCGGTTTGCCCCAGTTCATCGCGTTCATCGACATCAACACCATGTTCTATCAACGGAAATAAAAGACTCTCGTTGCCACTTTTGCACACGCTCCAGAATTGTTCCGTCATCTGTTGCTTGTTCGTAAATGTGACTTCGGTGCCTGCGTCCAATACGGCTTTGACTGTGTTGCAACTTCCTGCTGCCAAAGCTGAAGACAGTAGGCTCTGACGGTACGCCGGATCGCCCCCATCAGCGCCCCGTTCCAGGAGTATTCGGATACAATCGCCGAGGTTTGCCCGTACGGCCCACTTGAGAAATTGGCGGTCGTATTCTTTCGCGATATCCATGATCATTGGTGAGTTAATAAAGTGACTGAGGAACTCTCGCTCCAAAGTACGGCAGGCCAGTTCGAATACCCGTAGAGCGAAGGATTTGGTGTCGGTTATGCCATGGAATACCCGAGAAAGTGAAAATCCTAAAGTTGGGTCTATTAGTCTTCTATGATGGAAGAGATGGCTCAGCTTTGCGTCGCCCAAGGCCAAGAGTGAAACCGTCTGGTCGACCACTTGCTGGAACGGGAGCCCATATTCAATAGGTAATTCAGGGGCATCTGAGGCCATGCCTAGGAGCGCATAGATGCGGTCGTGGTCATGAGTAGCCTTGCTACCGTCGAATTTCCCCAGCAACCTCAAGAACCTGCGATCATCGTTCCACCACGACTGTTTGCGGAGGGGCCCAGGCATGACGTCGAGCACGGCTTGCACGTGAGGGTCGGGTTTCAAGCCCATGAGGATCGGCATGACGGAGAAAATACTCGACGAAACACTTTTGCTGCCACATCGCACACTTGCGATGCGCGCATTGCCTGCTTCTTGGATAATCCAAACTCTTGTGAACCAGCCTCTTTTGAGTAATTCCGACAGGCCTGAGCTCAGAGCGTCAACAGGTGTGTCTCCGAGATGCATCTCGACTATGACTTCCCATGCAAGTTGGAGGTTCTGCACGGACTTTGGCCGCCCCTTGATCTGCTCCTCCAAGATGGACATGGCATCCTGGAAGATCACACTTAGTGTACTGAAACAAGAGCCTGGTACTTCGACTGCTTACCATCAATTGGTCGGTACCCGACGTAGCAACACCGAGCCAAATGAGGACTCTCTCGGCTCTTAGGTAGACGTCTTTCATCTGGCCGACTTGGTGCCCTTTTTCACGATCGTCGCTCTGGTTAATACAGACAGCGTCGACCCAGAGGTACCTCTCCTCATTCTCATATCGCAAAGCAACCAATGCCTGGAAAAGGTTGCGGGTCGCTGCTTTCTTCTTCCCATCGAGCCATATATGGGTTGAACCGCGAGTGAACTCGTCATTCCAAGTGTATGAAAGAGCTTCGTATGGGATATAGTCTCTCTCGCTGAGCGAGCACTCCAAGATATCACAATAAACGTGGTCGGATGTCGCTCCTCTATGGAGACGGAGAAGGCGTATCGTACCCTTGGCCTCATCGAGGGGCGTGTAAACATACGGATCTGCCATGTTTTCAACTGTATACAGCAGCAATCAATCGATGGCGTGTGAAATGGGAATGTCTACGGAAACGAACTTCAAGGGAAACCCATGGAGAATTTCCTACTGTTCTAGGTGGTTTCCAAATGCTCCCAACAATACCCCGCTCCGATGTTGTCGCTTGGGGCGGCCAGCTGCAGCATCCTCGTGTGAAGTCAAGGCTCATTGGCTGCTGCTCAAGAGTGTAGAACCAACACCAAAAAAAAAACGGAGGAGGTGAGGGGGCCACAAAAACTCAAAAAATGAATACCATGGGTAGGTAGGCATCTCCCTCCCGAATCGTATGGGTCAGTCCGTCAGGTAGTCAATAGGTCCGTCAAGTTCATAGAAGCTCTATATTGGTCACAGGTTACATGTTCCCACTTAACTACAGGTTTCTTTTCTTTACCGCCCGGATTATGTTAAGTGTTCATCTACTCAGACCGCCGTCAACCCTGGACCGTCGCGGGCTCGTACACCTAGCATAACGCCCGAAGCCGCATAAGCCCCCCTTGAGAGCATCAAGATACATCTAGTGGTCCAGACCCGACATGCAATCTCTGACCTTGACTTCCAAATCTTCATTTACTGTCAACCCCAAGAACTTTGGTTTTTCCATCCCTTATGGGCTCATAACTTTACGTTATGACTGCCCGCCACCTTCGCCACGCATCCCTCGCCAGTGGTTGTGTTTTTTGAGGGGCTATCGCGCTCCGTACTAGCGAAGACGAAAGCGACGTCGATGATCTTTCGCAGCGACTCCAGTACAGCCTCCTTGTTATTACCACCTTTCTGCTTGACAAGCCCCAACTCCACCCCGATCTCAATCGTCAACGGAACCGGGCGTTGGCGGCATGGTCTAGGCCATAGACTCTTAATAGGTCCCAGAGCAACCAATCAGGACTTGTGCCAAAATACGCATTCACATGCAAGGAGATGCAGAAATTTTCCGCTAACTTGGGTGTTTGGCTTTGCCATGGTGTAGTTCACCATCTAGACCGACGATGTCAATGCAGACCTGTTGCGCCCTCAACAAACAGTAATCAGAGGAACTGGTTTGATCCTATGTACTGCTGAGCCATAGGCGGTTCCAGCCCTTCTCAGCGATCCAGCTATCATTGTAAGGTTGCCTATATCGCCAAATCTACAAACCCAATCTTCCCAAGCTGATATTACTGACTGAACCACGTCTCCGGTCTGCTGGAATCTGGTCAGGCTTCCCGTATCCGTAGCCCCGTATATTGCACGTTCCTCCAAATGCAGCCCGTAGTCGGATGACCATGCATCATCCTACTTGGTGGTCCATCAAGACCTGCTACTCGGGAGGGGGAAAGCGAGTACCCCGGCATAGGAGGCTTGCAGTCAGTGACCTCATGAGGACCTACAAAGCGGCTAGTTGTTGACAGGGCTTTTTCAGTCAGTGGATTGACGAATGTCACACCTTTGAAGGACCTCGACACAGAGAAGTGTCGTGAAGAGGCTTGCTACACACTTGCAGTGTCGCTACCTGAGCCTGACTCCTGTCACCGGCACCCGAGCGTTAAGTGAATTCAATTATGGATTTCGCTGTGGGTCGATTATATGATGAGTTGATTCAGATCCGGAGAGCTTACGTATGAATATGTTCATGAAAGGAGATTGTTGGGCCATGTTAACTCAAAGAACAAATCCAAAATGTACAGGCGCAGGGAACCATTTGCATCTGCCATATCCCTCGTGGGGCAGCCGTCTGCTCCTACTTGTGTCCCTCTCACTTCTTCTCCTCAGGGACACCCGACGTCATGACAGAATGGTCCCCCGTGACCCAAGTCAACTTAACCTCCCAGCTCCGCGCCTTCCACAACCCATTATCCTTATCATCCCTGACGCACTCCAGCATGTAGATACCCCCCGTAATGAAGCCCACGGCGTCCGGCTTGAGCCCCTCGCCGGCGCGGAAGTGGTTCGCCTGGAAGTTGGCCGTCACCGAGGCCGTCTTTGCCGAGGCCGGGTCTCCGCCCTCGGGAAACCGCACGCGGACGTTGCTCGCCGTGTGCACCGTGTCGAGCCGCGCGACTTTGGCCCAGATGTCGGCGCGGATGGTGGCCAGGGTCTCGTAGCGCGCCCGGTCGCCCACCACCATGACGCCGTCCTCGGTCAGGGCGGACTCGAGCAGGGCCGCGTCGCCGAGGTCGAACGCCGCAGTGCCGCGGTAGATGACGTCGGCGACGGCTTCGCGCGGGGTCAGGCCGGCGCCGAGGTTGATGGTGTTCATGGTTGACATGTTGATTTGGTAGACGGAGAAGTGTCTAAGTGTGGGTAGGAAGTTCCAATGTCTAGTTTTTGGTGGGTATCTGTGAGGTTGATGGGGATGTTATGTAGGTGGGAATGATAATCAAAGAGGTTGGAAGATGGTCGAGTTGATAGTGAACGGGGAAGATAGGTGAGACATCGAGTGGCTGGGTTATATATCATTTTCCTTGTGGCCATCATGCAACGTCCGTCTAATGGTGACCGTCCGTCTTATGCCAGCCGTTCGTCTAACACCGACCCACCGTCCGCCCGCTTACTACCGCTAAAGTCCGAGACAGTGTCTTATGTCCGGGATTCTTGGCATTTTGGATCACGGTCAGTAAAAATAAAGATAGAGAATTAGGTTCCTGCTAGTGGTACATAGTGAAGCCCAGAACGTTGGGGGCTGACAAATCGACGGGTCAGTAAGCAGTCTCGGGGATAGGAAGCAGACTGCCAGATTTGACTTGTACATTTGCCTGGGCTTGAATATCAGATCTTAATAAGTCATACTGTGATTGGCAAGTTCTGGAATTCCTTGATGATGCCATGTAATATAATAATACATTCTAGGGGGAAGTGCCCCCAACTGGTCGCCCGTGAATTATATAGTCGTACATTTAAAGCCCACCCGAGAACTCCTGCCATTCCGCCTTCGCCAAGTCATACATTTTCCCATTCCGACATGTATCGTACACCAATTCGTCGTCGTGTCATGGTCCCTCCTCGCGCATCACCGTTACCGTGGTCGTCATCAAAATCCCCTTTTCGCCGTCCCCATCACCACCCCTTATGGTTAACGCGGAAGCTGTGCGCTGATCCTCTAGATCGGTCTCATCACACAACCCTATCGAAACCCGGCTGCCGTTGTTTCCCTTCAATGCCTGAAGATGCGAAGACATTCCACTTCCGTCGCCATGGCTATCCGTCGACCTGCCGAAAAAGAGAAACTTCTTCCGCCGCTGATCCCGGTCGTGTTGGTCTTTGGTTCCCAAGCTTGCGTCGATGGTCGTGATGTGCGTGCTTTTCAGCGTTAGTACCGACGCTGATGACGACATGAGCGTTGGGGTGGACGCCGTGATGGGTAAGTCGTCCAAGGAGAGGCGGCGTCGGTGTTTGCCCGTCCATTGACACTTGAGTTCGTGGCAAAATTCATATAGGTTCAACATTGCGGGGCAGATGACAAACAAGTTGACTTCGATGGAGCTGTGTGCATGGAATAGTCAGTAAGAAGTCTTTCGCTACTCTTCTGTGTCAGGGTGAGTCGGCGACGTACGTCCAAAGATTCGACGAGACTGTGGCCCAGGTCTGGTCTTCGTTCTTTGCTAGCTTTGGTAGGTATGCACCTAGAATGACGGACGCGATGATGATCCTGCAATAAGAGTAACTTCATGTTAGCTCATATAACCTGACTTGCAACTCCACATGCACTGGTTGGGTGGCTGGCCAAGACTCACAATAAGCCGACGGCAAAGATCACCGCCGCGCACACGCGTCGTTTGACGGGCATGGGCAGACCGTAAACCATCGGGATCGGAAGGACCAGAAGAATAACATTTGTCAACGTGTCCATGACGGCCGTCGCGGTATATAAGGCGGAGCGGTCGAGACAAGATCCGGGCACATCGGTATGCCACACCTTGGATATAGGTGAACATGAGAAGATGAAGGCACAGACAAGGATGAACGAGTAGACCACGAGGAGGTTGATGACTGCGCACACCCATCTCCGATACCACTTGGACGGCGAGAGGCGGAGGTAGTAGACGGAGAGCGAGAGTTTGGCGAGGGCGGCACATAGGACATGAAATATCGTTGTGATGTAGGTCGTCTGTCAGACGAGGTTAGTTGTATTCAGTCCCAGTTCTCGGCGCGTTGCTATCCAAGGGGTATACAAACCAATTGGTATGACTGATATTTATCCAACGATGTCTCCCACCTGATAATAAAGATGATATCAGTCATATGTCTACGGCATCTCGACTCTTGCAACACATCATTGTAATGCTCCTCTTTGACTGTTGAGGGACTCTGGTAGACTTGGATCACTCACGCATGCACACCTGCTACCCTTGATGCATAAGTAGCTGGATCAGAGTCAGCCGAGCAGTCAAATATGAGTATGAACGAGATACTTACAGGCAATCAGTCCTTGCACGATTACTGATGTAATCTGTTGAATATCAATTAGGCCGATGCACTCCAGTCCAGCTTTATGACTCATGACGTACCCAGGCGAGGATAAGGAGACCTGCCAACAGTGTTAGCTACACAGTTACCAACCCTAGCATCACCAAAGGCAATTGGTCGTACCATCATCCAGACGCAGCCCATTGGAGTGTGCGAGCTTGATGTATATGCGCTGACCAACCAAGAATGCCATCAACGCATTGCCCACGCCCGTTACCCAATAGATCTCGACATCGCCGCGCCGCTGGGGGTGGTCGAAGTTGGTGATGTAGTCCAGCGGCGGAGGCAGGAAGGTCTCTACACCGTATGTGGCCGGCATATCGTGGGTGGCGACATTGACGAACTCTCTGTTTTAGAAGAACCGTTGGAAATTGGAGGCGGCGCCGCCGGCGTTGGGTGGCTGGCTTGATATTGTGGACACACTGTGGACAACACGGAGAGCAAACAAGCAACAAAGAGAAAGACAGAGAAACCCGAAAGAACGGTCCGCTAGAAATATCAACTACTAATATTAGGTATGTGGGAAGTAACCAAGATAGTTTTCCATGGACCCAAACTGGGGGAACCATCGATTGCTTTTGAACGAGGGCAGGAATACCAGGATTGATCTACGGTCCACCCCATGGTTGCTTCTGCTGGCAAGCAGCTCGCAAGCGGTTCCATGTAAAGCACGGGCGCCCAGACTGCCAGGTCGCATGTGGTAGTAGCGGGGGGAGGCAGTGCAATCTATCAACTTCTTTCCCTCGTACTACTACAAAACTTTGAGGGGAAACAATGTGCATTCTTTTCCCTGCTCGACTCGAGGCCAGGGGGTGGCGGGGAATGGATGTTCTGCGCGCCCGGTCACGATGTGTTCGAGCGAGTTCCGACCCCTGGCCAAGCCGCTTTGGGCGGCTCGCAGCAAATAAACGCGTGCCTGCAGGTAAGGGGGTGGACGTTTCTCTCAATTACCGCGTTGAGGTGCATTAGCGAGAAGAGAGCTGGGTGTCAATGCGACACGCGACAGCATTAACGGGCCTACCGAGATGTGGTGCATATGTTTACGGGGTCATCCCAGTCTACTGGTCTAGGGGCAGGTAAGTAAGTACACATCATAATTCTGACACATCCGCTTCAACCACGGCATCGCATTTAACCGTTGAATCATCGACGGTGGCAGGAGTCATGAGACAGCGGCTAACGAGATGTATGGTCGTCTTTCGCTCTCTGTATAGCTTGCTGAAAGCTAGGGCTGGTAGAAAAGACACTCGATGGGCAAGCAAGTAAGGTGGGCGAGTTGGTTCTCCTGCATACGGTCGCAATTCCAACAAGATGGGCGAACAGGGGGTCGTTCTATTAGGTGGGATTTCGACAGGGATCACTCTTGACTGCTGAAGCAGGGGTTCGGTCTGGTGGATCACCAAGACACTTACCACATCTGAAAGAATTTGCGAAAAGAAGGAAAACCCAAGATCGTGATTTTCAATTGCCGACCGGAAATTTCAAAGATTTCAAAAGAAGCAGCACCGAGACGAATCAAGTGCTCCAGATGAGGAGTCGGAGATGCCCGCACGCCTTTCTACCTTTGGATTTACTGCCATCGCGCAATCAACGTCATAAGGCTGGCGAGCGATGGATGGATGACCAGTGCGTTGCTGCACTGACTGTCGGTTTGCTGCTACTTGCCCCCTGCACATGCCCTACGGACGGGGTGTTGATCGTTGGTCTCCATTGTTCGTGCCACCATTCGGCACCGACTTGGATTCGACATGTTGATTTTACCTCAGTTCCTACGTCGCGCATTGTCAAGCCAGTATGCCAGAGGAAAGAGACTGCACTCAATTATAGGTCAAGCGGTCGAGAAAAGGGGTTGCCTTGGCAAGAATGAAAATTTTACCGGCTGAATTTCGAAACCAACGCATCGAAATGTGATATGTTTCATGACTCTCGGGAAATTGTTTTCCACCCAAGACGATATATGCACGACAGTGAGACGATGCTACCTTACCCCAAAGCCATCACATCCATTCAGAGTAAGTGATAGACAAACAGAGATAACGACACTTTGTTGATTGCATTCGAGCGCGTTGCCATGTTTACCCCTTATTTTTGCAAGCGACCTGCCTGCAGCGAAGTCGTGTAAGTCACGCAGCGTCTATTTAGGGAGTATTGGTGGAAATCACCTTCGCTGTACCAATTGGATCTAGATCTCCCTTGCAGGAGCTTGTGCAGGGCCAATGCGCAAGAGTCCCGACTTCACGACAAGGTCAACAACCAAGAAGCTCCAGATCCGTGTCACCCGCAATTGTTGTCATGTCTTTATGTGATGTCGCAGTGGTGGTGGGTGGCCATGGTCCATCCCTCTCCGGGTTCCGATGGCTGGGAACAATGAATCGTTGCCTCGGAATAGATTGGGGCTTGGAATACTCTCCTTAGCCACATTGCATTGTCAAAAATGCGACTCCCGACTTCGGCATATCAACCAATTGGTTGATATTTCTTTCACTCTGTGTAACCTGCCACAGCCGCCTCCTTTGGACCTGTGAGCAACGGCTATCTAGGCGTGTCGAAGAGTAAGGTCGAATGAAGTGCAACGGCTATCATGAAAGCGATTTGCATGAAACACGATACCACTACAACGTCTCCAGCTTGTAGTGTTGTTCTAAATGTTCTAACTGTTGAATTCCGTTTATTCCACTTATGAAACTTAAGTGCACGTGGATCTATATTATTTATTATCTACTAATCTTGTCCAGTACCTTTCTTGGTGTAGTCACCGCCGTACTCTTCCACCTTGGGAATCAAGGCATGCCACCTTCGTCAAGCATTTGACCGAGATAGCCAGCAACGAGTTTGGACATTCCGTGTTCCGTACCTGCTTTCCGAGCCCATGTGGCCATATCAACATGTTGGAACCGGTGCCGCGTCTGCGACCCTTTCGACTGTTATGAATATGAAGCCAAAGCTTCACAGTGAACTCGTCATATCGGGAAGCGTATGCATTTTCCGTGGTATATCTAGAGCGTTTTGCACGATGTCGAACGTAGGTGCCTCTGGCCCTGTATGCTGGACGGGCGATAAATGCACACAGATAGGCCGATCTTCTCCGCTGCCTTCTCGGGCAAGACCTCTCACGCCCATTTGGAAGCCACATAACCATCCAAAGAGTCGAATTAGGAGTTATCTAGCGTTTCTAGAAGCTATCGTAGTATACTTGTAAGGCATCTCCGCCTTAATGTTGATTCTCTTAGTAAGGTTAGTTGTCAAACTTACGAGCTGCCTACGCAGTTACGGAATACACACGGCGCATGTAGTACAAGAGCTTCGGTGGCGTTAAACCGAAGTAAACTATGTATGTAATTGAGAAGTCGGTGTCGCACCTCCCAGGTCAGGCCTCCTTCCCAGTCCAGTATGGCGCGGCTATGCATCCTTATCAACACCACCCTGTTTGTAGTATAGCGTTGAAGCCTTTGAGGTGGGCTGTATCAGCTCATGAGAACCCCGCGTCTATATTGGTGGGCTTACGAGCCGTCTGGGTTCCTGTCATGTTAACAGAGTAGTAAAGGTTGTCCGCCAAGAGGGTCGGGGTGGTCCGTTTCCGTGCTCTGCTTACTAGAGCAGGGTTCACTATACGATTGCAGCAGTTCGTGGCTGCACGTAATCCTTGGTATGTCAAATTCTAGTTGGCACCGCCTGCGACGGGTATTAAACGAATTCATCTCTGACTTCCTCGGGGATCAAGGGGTATTCCAAGGCATGCGCACAAAAGACAGTCTGGGGGCCAGAAAGGGGGACCATCAGTATAAAAACCTCGTAGTACCACTGGTCCTCAATAACCTCCAAACATAAGCATCAATCGCCGAGGCAACTTATTCAATATCTTCTTTGAAACATGACGACCGCCCAGCTTCTGCAGACGGGGTCGGTTCCCCCATCCGAAGTTGCATGGATGATATTTCCGTTAGACAGAACCATCGTTTGGCCTGCCTTATATGCTGCAGTTTCGGCTCTGGTGGCCGCGGCTGCTCTGGTGATCTGGAGGATATATGCATCACCAGCGGCAAGCATACCTGGACCAGCCATGGCCGGCGCGACTGCGTGGTATGAACTATACCATTGGCTGGTCAAAGGTGATTGGTACGAGCATTTGCAAACCTTGCATGACCGATACGGTATGTCGATGTGAATGCCTTGAGTTACGTTTCATGACCCCAAGCTCTTACTGAAGGCCTTGGTATAGGTCCTGTCGTCCGTATAGGACCTAACGAGGTTCACTTCGTGGACCACCAGTTCTGCCTTCGCCTGCACAACCGAGCCGACCTCCTCAAATGCCCAACCTACTACCGGCCCATACGTGACCTCCTGGGCGGCATAACCGACCCCCATAGGTACAGACAACGAAAGTCTCTGATGAAGCCTATGTTTCGGGGCGAAACTCTGTCGCTGTACGCGTCCGGAACGCTAAACAATCTTGTCGAGGCACTCCAAGACAGGCTTCTGTCGAGGGCAGGTCGTGGCCCCACTAACCTTACGCACATATTTTGGGCCTTCTCAGCAGACGTTATGACCTCCTATGTCTCAGGCGAGGCTGTGGGTCTTGGGGAACTCCAAGGGCAAGCACTGGTCGCTGCACACGAGGCGACCCGGCCCTATGGCATCGTTCAACTGGCTGCTATAGCCCACTCTATTCCCTTTCTGATGGAAGCCGTGGATACATTCCCGGCTTTGAAACACCTGACTGTGATTGGATGGGCGGATAAGGTGAGATGCGCGCATCAAGTAGGCGTCGGCACGGAGTAGGTGATTGATTACTAACCTGTGGCCTATATAGCTCGCTTCGACATATTTGACGAACCGTAGTCAAGGAGACTCGAAAGAGAAGAGCCAAACCTCGCGGAGCAGTCTTGGTATACAGATTGCAGATCGACTGAAGGACAAGCATATTGCCCACGAAGAAATAACTGATATCATCCTCGCTGGCGCAGAGGGCCTGCTTAGCAATTTGATCTTCCTTATGCACTTTATGGCGCAGAGTCCTCGCACCATGGATTCGTTGAGGGCTGAGCTAGATCATTTCTCGCGAAATAGTTGCCATGGTCGCCAGGTTTGGAAAGACTCCGGAGTTCTGCAACTCGAGTATTTGGTAAGACGTATATGACGTGAGTGAGGGGGTTAGGCTTGCGCCACAGTCGCTAACGATAAGGACACAGGATGCCGTCGTTCGAGAGACCACCCGGCTCAGCGCCCCTTGGTGGCATCGCCTGCCACGACAGAGCTCGACTCCCGTGACCTACAAGGGACACGTCATTCCCGCCAAAGTTTGTTCATCGTTCTTCCCCGCAGAGGATCTGTGCTAATTAGTCCTGGTTTCAAAGGTCAGCATGAGTTTTACGCTACGAATGCTGGAGCGAGACCCGACTATCTTCCAGGACCCCGAGTCGTTCATCCCCGAGCGCTGGCTACATAGTAACCCCGATGCTAAAAGGCTGAAAGCTACCTCGGTAACCTTCGGCGTAGGCAACAGAATATGCCTAGGCTACGAGTGAGTCAAACCGCACCTCAAATAGTGTCATATTCCTTTACATGCTAAAACATGCTGACTTGGCTATAGGCTCTCTCAGCAGGTACTTAAGAAGGCACTTGCTTGTATCGTTCAAGAGTTCGACTTCACAATATGCGTCCCAGAAGGTGGCCCTGGGTACCTCAGTACGTACCCAACGCGAAGCAAAGCGGTTAACTTGGTGGCCCAGCTACGGCCGCGATCTGTATCGACTCGAGAGTGATCGGTCAATCTGGCTTCCCTTAATTCTATCTCACAGCAGTCTCTGTAATTCGAACACGGATGAAATATTAAGAAAAGCAGATGGAAGAAATTTCCAAGAAGCATCATATTTCGTTCTCGTTCTGACGCCTTCTGATATTCTCTCGAACTTTTCCGACGCCCTCCATAAGTCCCTCTAATTTTGGTATTGCGTGCTGTGTGTTTCATGGCACTTGTTATACTAGTTTCTCCCCAAGTGACACGAGGGATTCTTGTGAGTCTGTCGGCGTCTCCCTTTTCCCTGGACAGGGATCCAGGAACGCTCGCATGCAGTCTATCAAGCTCTCCATAAGCTCCATTAGCATACAGAGACGTAGAAGAGGAGGTGACAGGAGCTCGTGCGACCATAGGGTCAAATTAAAGGATGGCAAACGGTGGGCAGAGGAGGGCTCGGACAACAGAGAGTCTCCAAGAGCCGCAAGGGTTTTGCTGCAGCTGCCCAGAATTCTAACATAGCAAGATAGAATCATCAAAATGGATACCGTGTCCGCCATGGAGATTGACTGGAGATCCGGTGGTTCTGCTGAGGCTAGCCTTGATGAAGTCAATGCGGAGTCCTGGGTAGCTCTCAACTGTCGCACTAGGCGGAGGAATTAGATCATCAAATCCAAGGACTCGTCCATGGAGTTGTTAATAATCGGGCCAATGTCGCAGGAGTTGACTCGTTGTGTATCAGCCAGTGGCATGCTTCTCTGGTTGAAAAGCTTCACGTTTAGCTGGCCTAACTCCAACAGTCACTCGCCCCTTCCATCTCTCTTTGTCCTTGACTTTGTAGATGCGTTGAAGAGCTTGTACTTGGGTTGCATGTGTTGTTTTTAGCTTTTCCAGCACCTCTATCGAAGTCATTACCAGATTTCTCATATCTTGGTCCATCATCTCCCTCCCTTAGCAAGGCTGAGCGCTTTGGCGATGACATGTCCCTGGGCTTTGATGCATGGGAAGGCCTGGGTCTTGCCAGCCCGAAGAAAAAGTCGATAGAGCCCACATCGAAGTAAAAGCCGCTGGAGAGACACGGCATAAGATTTCCACGGGTCCTATAAGTTCCTCCAACGTCCAACTGCGTTGTAGTTAGCTGGACGGGGAATCTCGTCGCGGGTATGGATATCTTCAAGGTAGGCACAGCAGACCTGCGACTGATTATACTAACGATACATGTAGTTGATCTACTCCGACAGCTCGCCGCTGCTTTGTCTGTCAATGCAGCATCTAGTTCAGACTCCCCAATGTTAGTGGACACCGACTCGGACAATACTGAGGCAGATGGGGGACCTCTGCTGTGACCAGGTCATGCATAAAAGCTATATACCCAATGGCTCAGCAAGAGAAGCGAGGTTTGTAACCAATGTCTAACTTTTGCATGCTGCTTGGGGTAGTTAAGCCCAGTAGCGGGACTGTGATCGACTACGAGGGCAAGCACTTGTACTGGAAAGTCGAGATGGTTACACAATCTGAGTCAAGATCGCCACGATCGTGGCCATTCTGCATTTTATTAACGGGCGTCTTTGCCTGTTAGTCAGGTCTTTGAGTAGTGCGGTAGACCTGATCAGGGACGTTATACATGGCAATTGTAGTACTGACTTTTGTACAGTGAATCTACACAGTATGCACAGAAGATACGATGCTAAGATGTAAATGGAGGCTATTGATGTCCCCGGCAATCACCATATGTTGCCGTGACACGTCCCAATGTAATGCATGCCTGTGACGCCAACATGTGTTGATTATTCTCCGTGCATGTAGGTAACGGCCTAACGTAACGGCTTTGCGTAAGCCCGTAGGGTTCCTTCCCGTGTACATAGATCTCCTGGGCTCTCAGAGATCTGCAGCATCCAGCCTATATCACTGATATAGTTGAAACAGGCTCCGTGGGGTTCACAGTGACGTAGCAATCCGGATAATACGCATGGTTGGCACAGGCATCATTGCAATGCTTATGTAGCTAGCTACCTACCCCGAGTTCTTTGGTGTACGGTGAGCAATTGTCAGCATTACGTGTCATTGGCTAAAGCAGACCTCAGAGTTCGATTATTGTACCCCGTTCCGTATACGTGGTCGAAAAGAGAAGGCCTAGGTTATCGCCGGCGTGGGGGTGGCAGGGGGGTAACACCAACCAGTCAAACCGGGAAATTGCGGCACAAGGCAAGAAGACAAGGGATGATACGGACGTAAGATTATAGAGCTTATGTCCAAGCATAAGCTTCGGTTAAGTCCTGTCGATTGCAAGGCCCTAGATCGCTATCCTCCAATCAGTACACACGGCCATGAACACACCCACACTGTACACTGTAGAGATGGATGATAAGCTTCGGTGGATACGTACGCACCCTGCCTCTACCCTGCGATAGCATGGGAACCCATTAGGGAAGGGTGAGATGGAGGCTCTGGGAATTTCCTAGGCATTCATATATAGCCTCGGAAGTCTAATGGCCGACCTTGAGAGCACAGACAGAGATCTATAGACTCCCAGCTGAGTTGAAACTGATAAGTCGCCCTATCATCATGAACTCTACCGCCAGCACTGACGACGGCAAAACGCGGGGCCAAGGCATCTTCTCGAGCCGTCGAGATTTAAAAGTGACTTGCGACTTTTGCGCCCTGTCCAAGGTCAAGTGCGATCGTGGGCGACCCCGGTGCCAGAAGTGCATACGCAGCGACCTCGACTGCCATTACAGCAAGAAGCGACGGATAAGCAAAGCGCGCCGACTCTGTGCCGACCTTGGGTCTGACGGCGGCTCAAAGGGAAGCGCCTCGTCGGTGCACCATGAGACGACGCCGGAGCGCGAACCGCATGACCACGTGGTCGACTGGTCGAAAGAAGCGCCGTTGATGGCACACGGCGGCGAGAACAGCACGCCCGCCTCGTCGGATCTCGCCATGTTCTTGGACCTGCTCGACGAGCCAAGCCAGCAGATGGAGATGGCAATGCCGATGGATGTGTCACAGATGCAGCCGATGTTACACGACGAAAAGAACATGCACATCCTGGACGAAGGACAATGTGCAGAGCGCGACGACATGGCGTACCCCAACCTGTCTTGGGCCCAACCGGGGGGAAGCGGCATGTCGTCCGGAGGAATTGGCCAAGGAACGCATCTGTGCCACGGAGTTGGCAATGAGGGGCGGCATTGCATAAGGCGGTTGTGCGCGGCCATCGAGAGCTTGTTTCCGCGCTGCCCCCGACAGGGGGGTGGTGAGGCGCAGACGCTTATGCACGAGCGGGGTCAATCGCGATCGCAACCGCAGTCGCACGGCGTGGACACGACGTTGGAACTGGGGCGGGATGCGATTGACGTGGCGCTCGAGGTGCTGTCGTGCTCGTGCTCTAGCAATGGCCACATCTTCTCGCTGCTGGTGCTCATGGTGAAGCAGCTGATGGAGCTGTACTGGAACCTCTCGAGGCAGCAGTGTCTGTTCGCGCACCCAAGCAGGGACAACAAGTTGCGGAGGTCGTCAGCGTCAGCGGCGTCAGGGTCAGTGTCAGCGTCAGCGTCAGCGGCAGCCAGTCCCGATCCGCTGCATATCGTCATCGGCTGTTACGTCCTAGATGGACACGCACAAAAGAAGATTCTCCTGCAGGTGCTGCAATTGGAGATGGCCCGAATGAACCCGTTTTTTAGGGCGATCCAATCTCGGGCCGGGCCTGAAGAAGCGTTGGATCTGGTCAAGTCATTCTGGAGTTACAAGGAAGAGCTGGTGTGTTCTCTTGCGCGAGGGTGAGGGGTCATTTACCTATGTACGTAGTACCTATGTACTTGTGCTTGTGCTTGTGCCTGTGCCTGTTCTAGTACCTATGTACCTATAACCTATACGTAACCTGCTTGTTTTGGCACCTGTGGTGGTTCCTATGGGTTTAGCACTAGCACTTGGCACCAACTAGACTCCAGACCCCAGCTGCCCAGACTTCTGCTCCAGACTTTAGACTCTGTAGACTCTGTACCATCAACTCTTTCTGCCCACGCTACCCAACTAGAACTTGTTACTTGAACTATGAATCGCGGCCCTGACCCCGAGCGCGTTGAGATACAGCCACCTATACCTATACGCAGCTGTACCTTTTGCCGCCAGCGCAAGAAGAAATGTGACCGCCAGGAACCATGCTCCAACTGCCAGAAACTCGGTCGTGGCGCCGACTGTGTTTATCCTCCTGGTCGCGGTCGGAGCGCCAAACGCCCTCGGCAACCCGTAGACCCCAAGATCCTGAGCCGCCTGGGTCAATTGGAATCCATCATCAGCCGCCTCGGTCCCCAACCTGATTGTTCACCCTCATCCGACGCTTCTTCTTCTGCCCTGCCCACCGACAGTCCGGGCAGACCCGACTCCACCATCGACCAGCAGCTGGGAAGGCTGGTCATCGACGATACGAGGAGTTACTATGTCGGCAATATCTCTTGGGCAAGTCTAGGCAACGAGGTATGAGACATCTTTTCCTAACCGCACTGCTATCGCAATCGCACGGGTGTAGGGAAAGAGACTGAGTGAACCGTGACAGGTCGAAGAATTGCGCAGCTTATTGGCTGATTCAACATCGGAGGATGACTTCGTGCTCGACGAGTACAATGCACATTCGTCGACACTGGACTCAGATTCAGCAATACTCGGCTTCGAGCCTGTCTCCGCCACCCTCCAAAGATATCATCCTCTACCCCACGAAGCCACAGTCTTGCTGCAAGTCTTCAAAGAGAATGTCGCCCCTGTGGTTAGAATTCTGCACACACCGACCATGGATTCCATGTTTCATGATGCTATGACATCACCAGCTTCGATGGACAAGAATGTTGAGGCTCTCATGCTCGCTATTGATTATTCGGCTGTTATCAGTATGCAGCCTCAGCAATGCATGGAACTACTCAGTCTGCCTCGGGATGCCCTACTAGACAAATATCGTTCTGCTGTCAGGCAGGCTCTGACACGCGCCGACTTGCTCAGAACCGAAAGTATCATCGCCCTACAGGCTGCGGTGCTCTACCTAGAAGCACTCCGCAATGAAGACGATAGCCGTACAGTCTGGTCGCTGACGTCGCTCGTCGTCCACATCGCAAAATCCATGGGCTTGCACCGCGATGGAACTGCGTTTGGGCTGAGGCCTTTTGAGACGGAGCTACGACGAAGGCTATGGTATCATATCTGCCTTCTAGACATTCGATCATCCGAGTACCATGGCTACGAACCCATCGTAAATGGATGCGCCTTCGACGCCAAGCTGCCACTGCATATCAACGACAGCGACCTCACACCTGAAATGGAGACCCCCCCGCCTGAAAGGGAGGACGCATGCGAAATGACCTTGTGTCTCGTCAGGTCCGAATACATGCGCCTAGCATGGAAGGTAAACTACGCGCCGTCTTGTTCGGCTGACCACCTTGGCGCCGCCAATGCGGGACTCGGCAGAGAGGCTGGTCATATGCTTGTGGGGAAGTTCGAAAGCCGCATGCAAGAGCGCTACATTCGTCACTGTGATACAAGCGAACCGTTCCTGTCTCTAACTTCGGCCATTGCTCGCTTGATGATAGCGCGCTCAAGGATCAGTGTCTACAAAAGCCCATACCGGAACAACGCCTCGAACAGCATGGAAGAAGATGCCAGCACGCGCGACGATCTGTTTCAGAAGGCAATCGAGGTGCTCGAGATATCTTCGTTCATATTGACCAACAAAGATCTTGCCAAATGGAAGTGGCATACGGTGTGTACATTCTTGCCCCATTTTGGCCTCCAATGGATAAATTTCATGCCAACTCGTGCTAAGCCGCCTATCAAAGTACAGATAACACACGTGCAATGGAACGCAGTTGCTTTCGCGCTCTCGGAGATTTGCTCCCGCCCGCCAAGCCCAGACTGCGATCGGGCATGGCGCTATGTCTGCGCTTTGTTCGATGAGTGGAAGGTCAAAAAAGATTCTCGGACAGGATCGCTATGGCGGCCCATCAAGCGACTCCTGGCGAAAGCCCGGTATATACGCGAGCTTCAAAAGGTGTCCGGGCCGCGGGACGAGCACCATGGTTTGCCAAGCTCAACAGCGCCAGTACTTCCGAGTGTTTCTGAAGGAATCTCGGACGATTCGGGTTTGGCCGGCAGCGACTGGGGAAGCTCCTCGTCCGTGAATGCCATGATCAACGCCTTTGGAACGAACGCAACATACAACACAGCAGATATGTGGTGCCCGAACATCGTGGCTTCTCCTTTTCCCGTTCCAGATTCAACGTGGTTAAGTAATTACCAATTCTGAATTTCAGCGACAGTTGATTGAATTTGTAGAGCACAGTACCAATATCTTGTTTCATTCTATCTCAGGCTCGAGTATCTAAACGGGGAGGTTGACGGCCATCAATGGAGCCGGTAATGCAATAGATGTCTTCTCAGCCGCAGGGCTCGGGTCCATGATAGACGAATAGTTGGCACGTCATATAGCCTTCGGGTGTTGGGGCGGTAAAACCGCCCTTTAGATGTCAAATAGAACAACGACAACAACAATAATCCTCTCCACCGGATTTGGTGAAAGAGATATCCCACGATAAGGCTCAATCTGACCCCAACCCCTGCGTGGGGGTGTCAATCTGCCAAGGGCAATGCAATAGGGCAAGTGCTGACTTGACATCGTTAGTGCCCGATTCCGAAACCCGCCTAGGTAAACCTGTGGCTAACCGGCACGCGAGATCTGGCGGATTCTTCTTATGCGCCTCCGACGCGCCTCCGACCCCGCCTCCGACATACCCGCCTCCGACCTACGATCGCTCATGGTGGCTTCGATGGGTTCCGCGGTACCCCGAGTTAGCCGAAGCCTCCTATAAGTAACTGATAGTTCACTTGCGCGGAATTATGCACAGGAGCTGCAGTCATCATCTTTCGCACGCTAACTTCAACGCCCTTGTTTCCCCGTACCCTGCCACCCCACGCATCCTTCTCACGAGTCCATTCAATAGGATTCCACGAACGATGGCGCCAGGCTGGGACATGTCCGATCCGGACGTTTTCACGAAACCGTTCCAAATCACCCCCACATGCCACCGCGATATCTACCCGTTCATCTCCCCTGAGAACCCCCAGAACGCGCAGCAGGGGAAGATCATCGTCGTCATTGGCGGCGGCGACGGCATCGGCGCGGCCGCCGCGAAGGTCTGGGCTCGAGCGGGGGCCGAGGGCGTGGTCCTGGTCGCCCGACGGGTCGAGACGCTCGAGAAGGTCGCAAGCGAGATCAAGGCTGAAAACGGCGAGGTGCAGGTCGTGGTGGCGCCCGCTGACGTCACCGATGGGCACGCCATCCAGGGGGTCTTCGACAAGGTACACAGTGCCTTCGGCCGCGCTGCTGACGTGATGCTCAACGTTGCCGGTTATTCCGCTGAGAACGAGATGATCGGGGACACGCACGTGGAGGATTGGTGGAAAAGCTGGGTAAGCAATTCCCACTGCGGAAACATGCCGCCGTTACACTATGATCTCTCTCTCTCGCCCGTAATCAGGCTCTCATTCACTGATGTTCCTGACCCCAAATAGAACATCAACCTCAAAGGCTCGTACGCCGCGATCCATCACTTCATCCAATCCCAGAAGGACCCCAAGGCCCCAACTGGCACCGTGGTCCTCGTGTCGGGCAACCGCGCGGGGCTGACGGAGCCTGGGCACTCGGCGTACAACATCTCGAAGCTGGCGCAGCAGCGGCTGGTCGAGCACGTGCATGCCGAGTACCCGACGCTGCGGGCCTTCACGACGACGCCGGGCATCGTCCTGACCAAGCAGATTACTCCCGCGTTCGCCAAGTACGCCGTCGACCATCCGGACCTGCTCGGGGCCCTGACCCTGTACCTAGCGCAGCCGCGCGCCGACTACCTCCGCGGCGACTACGTCAGCGTCAACTGGGACATGGAGGAGCTCGAGACGCGCTACCGCGACGATATCGTCTCCAAGAAGCTGCTGAAGACCTCGTGGCTGCCCGTCATGCCCATCGGAGGCGGGAGTGGGCTGGGCAACTGTCTGGCTGTGGACGAAACTAGTGCTTGAGGGCAAGTCGTTCATATAGAACCCTAGAGATGGAGGAAGAGACATACATAACCCTCGAAGGTTGGGAAGCTCCATTTTACTCATATTTTCTTAGATATCGCTGCCTAATTGCATAAAAGGCCTTCCTGTGTTACGGTATTATATAGCATCTTCACCCACACTCTTCCCACAAGTTCATCTCACGTCATGATACTTTCGCAGGGCTTCATAAACTGAAAAACTCGTGTACGGATTTTATTGAGTTCTTCGAATGGTGTTGAATCCTACTACTTTATAGGTCAGGTCCTAGTCTGTCTTGAAGAGTCTTCAGGCCATTGGCTATAATGGCCACCTGATCGTGTGCGCACATTTTGAGAGTAATGGTTATTCTTTACTTTCCTAAACTGTTCTATACTTCCAACTTCCATTTACTTCCGTCTCCCACCCCGTAAACTCAAGATTTTTCAATAGAAGATCACAGTAGAGTAGCAGTTATTATATTTTGTTAAATAATAAATTACTTCATCTGCCCTGCCTCTAATCCACTGATGACATGCATCTTATACGCTTTCATCAAATTCCCACAAGTTCCTCTTTGCTAGAATATTTCTCCGTAGACAACCGCTGTTGGAATGACGCGAGCGTCTCCTGATACAACTTACCCCTCTCGGTGAGCGGGATGCCGTCTAGGCACGGGGCGCCCAGAAACCCCATCATACCCCTGAACAGCCAGTCCGCATCACTCAGCGTCGGCAGCTGCTGATAGGCTGCCGCCGTTTGTTCCCCGTGTGGGAACATCTGAGTTCGGCAGATCGTACCCGCCAGGCTCTGGATTTTGGTCGTTCGTACCCTGCGCTGTTCCGAGTAGCGGCACAGTGCCGCTCTTAGCTCGTCAGCCGGGGGGATCTTGAGATAGCCGTCGCTGCTGGTGCTGCTACCCAGTTCATTTAGGAGAAGAGCGACGGATTCCATAGCTTGGTTGCCTCCCTGGGCAGCGTTGGGCACCATCTTTACGGATTGAGCATTCCACGTCAGCAGCTAGACAAATGTACCACTACATGAAAAACCTTTTATCATTACCTTGTGCGCGGCGTCGCCGACAATGACAGCGCGGCCCGAGTTCCACCTTTCGGCTATACCCTCCTCCAGGGCCGTCTTCATGCACACGGTGCGGCGCGCATAGATGTCGCCGAAGAGCACCGCGGGCGCGACGCGAAGGTGGGCGACGGAGCGGCAAACATCCTCGGCGTCTTGTTCCGGGGCCCGGTAGCGCGGGCTCCGGGACAGGGGCAGGGTCTCGCCGAGGTCCTCGAAGACGAACCAGAACACCACGCCGCCCTTGCCCGTGAAGCTGAGCACCGCCGCCTTCTCGCGGTACACGGAGAAGCAGTCCCCCTCGACAATGCCGTCCATGGGGGGCGAGATGCCGTACACACACGCGAAACGTGTACTCATGTCTGTTGTGCGGGGACAATACCCATAACGTGGCGGTTAGTCAGTGAATGAATGGGCTTGCTCCCTCTCGCAGTCTGCACAGTGGAGGACTCTGGGCCAGGGTTTACTTACAATCGTCGGCTTTCGCCGTGTGGCCGTCAATCAGTTGCGAATCTATAAACCTCCGGACCGAGCTGCGCACGCCATCGGCGCCCACTACAAGATCGGCAGTCACGACGTGGCTGTCGGTGGTGGTAATCGTGATCTGTTTCTCGTCTTCCCGTAAAGAGGAAATGCGACAGGATAGCTTAATCAAGTCCTTGCTACCGTCATCGCTGCCCTGTAGTTGGCTCGACATGATTTCCAGAAGAATCTGGCGGTCGAGACAAGTACTAGCGTACCCAAACCTTGGGTCAATATTAGCATCACTGAAAAGGAGACCTGGGTAGAAAGATGAGGGAGATAACCATTGCAGGGTAAGGATGAGAGTAAAAAGAAACGGCGGTATAACAGAGGCATGCTACTAACTTAGCACGGTAGTAGCTGAAGGCGTCCGTGTGGCAGAGCAGCTTGCCATCCGCGTCCCAATGGGCCCATCTCTTCACGGGGGCCGTACGTCGCTCAATCTCGTCGTAGACGCCGAGCTGGTCGAGAATGCGCAACCCGTTGGCCTGGAGGCCGATGCTCGCGCCGTCGGCTGGGGCCAGGCTGTCGCGGGCCTCGAACAAGGCGTAACGGAGGCCGTACCTCTCGCAGGCAAGTGCCAGGGTCACGCCTGCGATGCCGCCGCCGATTATGGCGATCTGGTAGTGTTGCGGAACCTGTCCCTGCATTTGTGGCTGTGGTTCGATCGAGCCCATGGCTGCGTGTTTCGCAAGGCAAAATGGATTTTCAAGTAAGTTACGTATGAAGCATAAAAAGTACTCTTCTCCTATCAGAACAGAAGAAGAAGAAGAAGGAAAAAAGAAAATTTGAGGTTCACAGGATAATGGATTGGCGGCTATGGTCGATGTTCTTTCCAGTCAGAAATTGTCCTGTCAGGGTCGGTACTTGTTGCTTCATGAGTGATCTTACGAACATGGGGAAGAAACACAACGTCTCTAATGCAGGGTTTATTTTGGATGGGGCAAAAACATTTACTGGACATTTCGGTAACACACGTCATGTGCCATGCAATGGAAGAGAGTAATCCCGCTTCCTTCCATACTTGGTCGGAAGCGGTCGGATTTCGGCGGACATTTTCGGAGATGGTCGAAGTGCGGTAAGGTGAGACTTAGGAACTGTCCCACCAACAACCGTACAGATCACAATAAGAGCAGTATTGGAAAATGATTGATAAAAACCCATACTGGATTACACAGCCTAGTCTAATGGTGAGCGAAAAAGGAAAGGGGCATATGGATTATACGTCCAACACTGCGTTTCTGAGTCTTAGGCGATCAATCGATGGACAGCGATGGGAAAATCTATCTACTTGATAGAGATACTTGAAATTGACAGCTCATATTTTATGTAGATTCTAGCAATCAGAAATAACAAGGAAATACTAATCACTACCCTGGTCTGAGCCCAGCCGACAGGCGACACGCCATTTCCATTGTTTATATTGCTTACTGGATCAGCTTGACCTCGATCAAAGCCAAAACACTGCCAAACGGCTGAGAGACAGTGATGATCTTGAGCCTGGGGTCTACCTTCTCGAGAATAGCCTCCCAGTCTTCCACGGCGCGCTCCTGGCTGTTGAAGACCTGCGTCATAGTCAGGTCGCGCACCCGGATGATACGCTCGCTGGAACGAGGCACGGAGCCCGGCGCGGGAAGCACGCTATCCATAATGACGATGCTCGAGTTTGCCTGCATGGCGGGGACAATAGCGCCCAGGATCTTGACGCAATTCTCAAAGTTCCAGTCGTGCAGGATCATCCGGAGCAGGTAGGTGTCGGCCCCCGCGACCGGATTTGGCTCGAAGAAGCTGTGGCCTTGGTATTGGATCCGGTCGGCGATGCTGGCATCCCCGACACCCTCCAGGATTTTAGGCCCGCCCTCGACGACTTCGGGCAGATCCTGAACGATGAACCGGAGCTTAGGATAGGCTTGGGCGAGGGCGATGCACGAATGTCCTGTGGAGCCACCGACCTGGTCATAGAAAGCGTCAGAGGATCAAAACGAGATGCTGGATGAGCATAACAGTAGGACTAGACTTACATCAACAACCACACCATTCGGACGACGTCCCCATTCAAGCCCGTTGACAAGATGCTTCATGTGTGTGCCTTGGTTCGTGGCAACAGCCCTCATATAGCCAGCGAATTGCTTATGGAGAGCAGGATTCTGGCCCAGGCGGTCGAAGAAGGAGAGATTATGGTTGAAGGCCACGTTGTACGCCGTGTGCGTCTTCTCCGTGTCGTAGGGCCACCGCTCATGGGCTTCGGTCATACCTGCCGCGACGGGGGCTGAGATATCCGTGGCGTACATAGCCCAGTTGTGGTAGTCTTCGTTCGTCGCGAACAGAGCCGAGGTAGCCGAGTGGGAGACTTGCTGCGGTACCTGTTCTTCGAAGAGCCCGGTCGTCATGGCCATGCGGACCACGCTCTTCAGCCGCGTCTCTGTACAGCCAGCCTGCTGAGCTAGCTCTGTGTACAGTATCTCACCCTTTACAGGTACCAGCCTGAATATGTTGAAATGGCAAAGCCATTGAAGACATGCAATGTAGTGATACTAGGATTATTACGTAAGCTTGATTGAATCCGGTCTGGAGATATGGACATACGCCTGTTTGGATGTTGATCATATAATCACTGGGACCGGTTGCGAGCTGTAGGAGCTTCAAGCACTGGTCCATAATGCGTTCTCTGGCCTGTTGGGCCTCCAAAGGCGCATCCTGGGGGATAACAGAAGCAGGACAGTCCCTGTCAAATGAAGGCTGAACACCTCCGGTCGACTGGATATACTCGGTAAGCGTTTCAACATCGCTGGCAAGCTTCCGGGTCAAATTCTCCATGGGAGATAGTGTGTCCAAGGCGTGGGGCGACATGCTGACAGGATTGTTACAGGTCAAGTAAGCAGTTACAGGTTGCCGGCTATTCAAGTAATGGGGACAAAAAGAGCAGTGCCAAGTTTTACTCTAAGCTTTGCTCGCCCGTTCAGGCGTGGGCTTTATGGTAGAAATAAGGCTCCCAGCCACCGTTATCATTATTCATCGGCCTCTTGCGGACTTGGCGTCTCGGGGTCGTCGGATTATCGCGGAAATGTAAGTTGATAAGCAAATGTGCATTCGGTCCGGTTCGGTGTAATCGGGTTTCAAATCTGACTCCTGGCTGAGCTGCCACCCTAGGCCCCGTCTGGCCTCGATTGCTGACACAGAACGGCGAAGCACTTGCGTTTTTGTATATGCTCATGGATATAACATGTATGGGTACCGTTCCGTGTTAATGAAGTGAACCATCTCAACGTCGACTGTCATAAGCAAAATCAGCAACTCAACTTCTGATCTTGCAGCTGCAATCATGCAGGACCCATCGAATATCTACGTGTTTGGTGACCAGACACTCGACGTCTTGAAGAACTTACAGGGCCTTATTCTGTCTGAGTCTGCCTTGGTGACTGAGTTCTTGGATGGGTCATTTCGTACCTTACGACGAGAAATATCACAACTACCGTCGTCCAAGAAGCAGGAGTTTCCCCTGCCAGAGACTTTGAGCCTTCTGCTAGAAGCTGCTCAGGATAGGAAGCGCCGGCACCCGGCACTCGACAGCGCATTCGTCATTATTTATGAGATTGCTTACTATATCCAGTGAGTCCTATCTTCCCAGATAGTTGCTCCTATACTAATACGAGGCCAGCCTACTAGTCTCCACAAATCGCCAACATCCTCCGCCTGCGCCGATTTTCTTAGGATTCTGCACAGGCTCATTTGCTGCTGCCTCCGTAGCTTGCGCAAATACCTTGCTTGACATTCCAAGGCTTGGCGTCCAAGCTGTTGCGGTTGCTTTCAGAGTTGGTTACCAGGTGCATCAGAGAGCAGGGGCCTTAGGGTACGTCGAAGGCGAGTCTTGGTCTGCAGTGGTCTCTAATATTCAACATATTAAGGAAGGAGGCTTGGAAGAGGTCGTGGATAGGTTTTGTAACGAAGAGGTAAGTAGCGTCGACTGCTATGAATGGACCTCAGACTTCACAGCTCACTTGCGTACTCCCTTTAGGCTCTCGCTCCGTTGTCAAAGCCATATATCAGCGCCATCGCTCCGAACTCTGCAACAATCACAGGGCCACCTAGGGTGCTGGAAAGGCTGCTTTTGGTCCCTGGCCTCTCTCACTTGAAACCAACGCTTGTTCCTATCAAGGGACCTTACCATTGTTCAGAGGCGTACTCGGAGTCCGACATCGAGAAAGTCCTCGACTCGGTTCTCAGCGGACTCGAATTCCTTGATCATATGGCTGTCTTGCCATGTTTATCCTGTGCTCCATCACGGACTGTCGCGGACAAGCCGACTCTGAAAAGTCTTTTGCGGACATTTGCGAGCGAGGCCCTGACCAAGCAGATGCGCATAGACAACACTGTCGAGGATTTGTCGAAGCTCCCAGTAGCAAAATTGATCCCAATCAACACCCAGATGCTGCCCACCCTAGTGTCTGGAATGCACCACAGAGGAAAGGTTGTCGGGACTGAAGAAACGGTTCCCTTGCCTATTCAACCTAATCCCGACTCAGATCCACGAAAGATTGCCATTGTGGGCTACAGCGGACGTTTTCCGGAAGCCGACGGCGTTGCTGAGCTCTGGGATCTGCTCCAGAAGGGTCTCGATGTTGTGAAGCCAGTGCCCGCGGACCGGTTCGACGGGGAAGCCCATCACGACCCTACGGGGAAGCGTAAGAACACCAGCCGAGTCAACCATGGCTGTTGGATCCGCGAGCCTGGCCTATTTGACGCTCGGTTCTTCCAAGTCTCGCCCCGCGAGGCCAGCCAGATGGACCCAGCACAGCGGCTTGCGCTTCTGACGGCCTACGAGGCGACGGAGATGGCCGGCTTTGTCGCGGACCGAACACCGTCGACGCGGCGGGATCGTGTTGGTGTTTATTTCGGCACGACGAGCGACGACTGGCGAGAGATCAACAATGGACAGAACATCGACACGTATTTCATCCCGGGGGGCATCCGCGCCTTCATCCCAGGCCGGATCAACTACTTCTTCAAACTCAGTGGACCCAGCATCTCGGTCGATACGGCTTGCTCGTCGAGCCTGGCGGCCATCAACATCGCTGTGACCTCTCTCTTGAACGGAGATTGTGATAGCGCGATCGCTGGTGGTACCAATATACTGACTAACCCAGATAACTTTGCTGGTCTAGACCGAGGGCACTTCCTCTCCAGGACTGGAAACTGCAAGACCTTTGACAACGAAGCCGATGGATACTGTCGCGCCGATGGCGTCGGGACCGTCGTGCTCAAGCGATTGTCTGACGCCGTTGCCGATAAAGATGTTAGTGTTCCCTTTCCGAGCTTCTCAGGTCAGCACATATTGGTATGCTTACTAACCTTGTCTCTTCACAGCCCATATTTGGAGTCATCATGGGTGCAGCCACGAATCATTCCGCCGAGGCTGTGTCCATTACCAGGCCTCTAGCCGATGCACAGGAATACCTCCTAAAGCGACTGCTAAACGAGACGCACGTAAAGCCGCATGATGTGTCGTACATAGAGATGCATGGTACGGGCACACAGGCTGGCGATGCAGTGGAGATGCAATCGATACTGAATACGTTTGCTTGGGACCATAGTAGGGGGGCATCCGCCGACAAATCATTACATTTGGGATCCGTGAAGTCCAATTTGGGACACGGCGAGTCGGCGTCTGGTGTCACGGCTCTGATTAAGGTGTTGTTGATGATGCAGAAGAGCAAGATCCCCCCTCACTGCGGAATCAAGGGCATAATCAACCAGCGTTTCCCCAAGGACCTGAGCCAACGTGGGGTGCACATTGCACTGACCGAGACGGACTGGAAGCGTCCAAGGGGTGGAAGCCAGAAACGAAGAGCCTTTGTCAACAACTTCTCTGCCGCAGGAGGGAACACAGCCCTGCTGCTGGAAGATGCCCCGGACCTGGCAACCGTCGACAGTACCGACAGTCGATCACACCATATTGTCGTCGTCTCCGCGCGGTCTGCGAAGTCTCTGATGGCGAACCTGGCAGCTCTTTCCCGCTACACTGAAGACTCGGAGTCAACACAACACCTGTCTCAGATCTCGTATACCACCACTGCGCGCCGGTTGCACCACCAACTCCGGCTTGCATTTGTAGCGACGGATCTCCAGGATTTGAGACGTCAGCTATCAGAATCCATTGTCAATAAGACCATGGACAGGCCGAAGCAGACCTCCGCTAAGACATCCAGAGTGGGCTTCCTCTTTACGGGCCAGGGCGCCCAAGAAACGGGCATGGCACAAGCACTATTCCAGAACTTCAGCATCTTTCGAAGCGACATTCTGAGTTTTGAAGCCATCGTGATATCTCAGGGCTTTCCATCAATATTGCCTTTGATCAATGGCAGTATTCCCGTCGACGAGCTAAGCCCAACCGTTGTCCAGCTGGGCACATGCGTTATCCAGATGGCGTTGGCACTTCTTTGGATCAACTGGGGAGTGAAACCGCAGTACATCGCGGGGCACAGCCTGGGAGAATACGCTGCCTTGCACATTGCTGGCGTCCTCAGTACCAGTGATGTTATTTGGCTATGTGGCCGCCGTGCCATGCTCATGGAAGAGAAGTGCCACGCTGGGACTCACTGTATGCTGGCCGTCAAAGCATCGACCGAGAAGTTGGGCCCCGTGATTGCGGGCACGAAGATCGAAGTCGCGTGCATCAACGGGCCTCAAGATACAGTTCTGAGCGGACCCAAACTAGATGTCGACGCCATCTCAACCAAGCTCGAAGACCTCAAGTATAAATCCACGAGGCTCGCCTTACCGTTTGCCTTCCATTCGTCTCAAGTCGAGCCTCTCCTCGACGAGTTTGAACAAGTAGCCTCTCGCGTCACTTTCCATACGCCCAGGGTACCGTTCGTGTCAACCCTACTGGGTAGGGCCGTTCATTCGGTTGAGGACTTCAAGTCTGGGAAATACCTGGTGAGACAATGCCGCGAGTCTGTCGACTTCCTCGGCGCTGTCCGGGCTGGTCAGGCGTCTGGCCTCATCAAGCCCGAAGACCTGTGCGTCGAGATCGGAGCACACCCACTGCTCTCAAGAATGATGACGGCGATCGTTGGAGAAGCTAACGGCAAAATACACTGTTACCCATCTCTGCGCCGAGGCGAAGATGCCTTCAAGACCATCTCAGGGACTCTCAGTGCCCTTTATTCAGCCGGTGTGGCCCTGGACTGGAACGAGTACCATCGCGACTTCCCTTTCTGCCAAAAGGTCATCGATCTTCCCACCTACAGCTGGGACCTTGAGAGGTGTTGGATCCAGTACGAGAACAATTGGTGTTTGACCAAAGGGGATGCCACCATGTCGACAGCCCCAACTTCAGCGCCCCCCGTCGCGACACCGAGACTGAGCTCTTCAGTACAGAGAATACTCGAGCAAGTGGTAGACGACCACCATGCACGCATAGTCATCCAGTCCGACCTACATGAGCCAGAGCTTGCGCAGGCTGCCCAAGAACACGTCGTGAGCGGCCTAGCGCTCTGCTCCTCTTCGCTCTATGCAGATATCGCGCACACCCTGGCGTCACACCTGGCAAAGGCTCGATACCCAGAAGAGGGAAAATTCATTGATCCAGACGTATGCAACATGGCCGCCACAAGGTCTTTGGTAGTCCGAGGCGATGAGGCACCACAGCTCATTGAAGCCGTCATGGTCATTGACTGGGCGTCTGGGCGTGGGAGTATGAGCATTGCCAGTGTCGACAATACGGGGCAGCAGATTTCTTCACACGCCACTTGCGACATTGTCTTCCAAGATCGTCGAGATTGGCTAGAGAAGTGGGCACGCAACTCGTATCTGATTCAAAGAAGCATTCAGCAGCTACGCCGAGGTGTCGATTTGTCTTTAGCTGACAAATTTGGCCGCGGCATGGCGTACAAGCTGTTCTCGACCCTGATGAGGTACGGTCCATCGTATCAGGGCATGCAGGAGGTGGTATTCGACAGCTCAGGGCTCGAGGCCACGGCCCAAGTCCGCCTGCAGCCGACGAAGGGGACCTACTGGCTCAACCCCTGCTGGATTGACAGCTTCGGCCACCTGGCTGGTTTCGTGATGAATGCCAACAACAGTCTTGACCTTGCCGAGAACGTCTACGTCAACCATGGATGGGCTCACATGCGCTGCTCGGAGCCTTTCATGCCCGACGCCTCCTATCAGACGTACGTCAGGATGCAGAGATTGGAAGAGGACAAGGACACTGCGTATGCCGGAGACGTGTATGTGTTGCGCGATGGGAAGATTGTCACTGTCTACGAAAGAGTCCAGTTCAACAAGCTCCCACGCCGAGTCTTGAGCATGATGCAGCCTTCCAACCCCAACAAGTCGACGAGCTACTCTTCGCGTCCTAAAGCGATAAAGAAGTCTCCAGCTCCCAAGGTAGCCGAACAGATGATGGCAGCAATGCCGGCCGCCACGGAAAAGGGGTATTCTCAAGAGACTCCCATATTCACGCAGGTCCTTCAAATCATCTCTGATGAAATGGGGACAGACTTCATGAAGCTTCCCGACGATGCATGCTTCATCGATTATGGACTGGACTCTCTCATGGGTTTGACCGTCCTCGGCGCCTTCCGCGAGTCCCTCGCCCTAGACGTCCCCGCATCTCTGTTCGAAGACTGTCCCTCGAAGAAAGAACTCCGCGATTTCCTGGCTCCAACCGCACCTGCGACAAGCTCGAGGAGCAGTGTTGGCGATTCGGACGAGGACGTGTCTGATGACAGCCAGAGCGGAAGCAACGGAACCACTAGCTCTTCGGTCGTCACCCCGGCCCGGACGCCCCCGCTGAACAAACTCGAAGACATGGCGAGAGTGCTGCTACAGATAGTAGCAGAAGAGATCGGCGTGAGCTTCAGAGACTTGCGAAGCGCCGAGGACATCGCTGATCTCGGCCTGGACTCTCTCATGTCACTCGACATTCTGGGACGAGTCCGAGAAGAACTGGGTCTCGACTTGCCCCAAGACTTCTTGCAGCAGAACTCGACTGTCGCAAGCATCCAAGATGCTCTCCGTGCTATTTTGGGCGGGGAAGACGAGGGCACAGACGCAGACGCAGACGAAACCCATGCAGATGAGGTGGCAGCACCAGACACTTCAGCGAGGCACAATGCAGCGACGACCACTAGTAGCACTTACCCTCCGGCCACCTCAGTGCTCCTGCAACCTGGTGGCGCAGGCAACAATAGCGCCAAACAAGTAACGAAGACCCTTTTCATGCTGCCTGACGGCTCCGGGTCATGTACTTCGTACACGGCTCTCCCAACAATCTTCCCAGATCTCCGAGTCATCGGCCTGAACTGCCCGTTCTTGAAGAACCCGGAGGCGCTGACCTGCAGCGTCCGGGACCTTGTGGGCCTGTACGTCGCCGAAATTCGGCGACGCCAGCCCAAGGGTCCTTATACGCTGGCCGGCTGGTCCGCAGGTGGGATCCTCGCGTACGAGGCGGCGCAGCGCCTTGTGGAGGAGGAGGGCGCGGCGGGGTCCTCGGGGGTCGTGGTGGAGCGACTGATCCTCGTCGACTCGCCGAACCCCATCGGTATCGAGAAGCTTCCGCCGCGGTTCTACGAGCTGCTTAGCGCCGCGGGCGTCTTCGGCGGCTACGACGAGGGTGACGGGAAGAAGAAACCGAAGAAGAAGATGGAGGCGCCGGCATGGCTGGTCCGCCACTTCCTGGCGACGGTCGAGGTTCTGGATCAGTGGAGGCCGCGTCCGTTCCGCGGCCACGCACCTACGACAAGCATCATATGGGCCAAACGTGGAGTCATGCAGGACGTGACGGAGAGCAGCCAAAAGGGGCCGCAGCCCGGCGATACGCGAGAGATGCGCTGGCTGCTGGAGGATCGCCCAGACGATGTCCTAGGCTATTATGGCTGGGACCAGTTGCTGGGGGACAATATTGTTTCCGTGGAGCGCATGGACGAGGCGAACCATTTCAGTATGGTGAGAGCACCGCACGCCACTGTCTTGGCAAATCTGATGCGACAGGCGCTGAGATGAATCTTGTACTGAACAAGAATGAAGACGCAATTGAGACGGCTGTTTGTGTGAATAGGTAGCTGGAGAAGCCTCCTCAGTGTATGCAGCCATGTATCTCATAACGATCCGAAACTCGCGTGTCGCACCAGGAATACAATGTGATAATATTGGAGACAGTGTAGATCAGCGACTCTGTGAGTTGACGATTAGTGACGGTATCGTCACCTTTCGATCCTTCTTAAAGTCGCAAATGGTTGTACTTCGTCCAAATACAGTACAGGAATGCGACTCGTTCTATTTATCCTTCTGTCCTTTCAGAAGCCCAACTTCCAAGGTCTCGGCGTGATGACACAGACTTATTTGCCCAATCACCCCCTCTACATACAATACTGCTGGTGGGTATTTACTAATACATTTTGTGACGAATCCAAGATCCCATATTAACTAGTAAGGGCCCACAAACTTCTAATAATACAAATAACCGTTGATGTACCCTTTAATGACGTATCGATAGAGCTATGTGCGAGATTCCTTTCCCTCAATGAGCGACATTGACACCTCCCTCGCCCTTCAGTACTCTAACAGCAACGAAGGCGCATGAAGCAACAAACAGCAAGACGCCCGAGTAGATCCAGGTATGCGTCCAGGAGTCTGTCCCCAGGATGGCACCTGCAACCGGAGTACTGATAAGCACGCCAAAACTGATGGTAGCAAATCCTTGCCCCAGGCGTGTACCGACCAGAGATCGATCAGGTGTGAGAAACACCAGAATGGTTGGCGGCAAGGACACATAGACGCCAGAGAAGAAGCCATAGAGGACAGCAGTAGCAATGATGCTGGCTTGGCTGTCCACACGGATGAGACAGAAGGCGATAATAGATGTGATAAAGGAGCAAGGAATTATGGTGTTGAGAACGCCAAGTTTGTCGGCGAATATGTTGGGCAGCAGTCGGCCAAATATCGAGGCAGAATTGAGAATCGGTAACATGTAGAACCCCAGGTTTCCGTCGGTAAACCTTTGCTGGATGGCGTAGTAGGATATATAGAAGAAGGGAACGACTGCCAAAAGAAAAGGACGTTTAGTTAGATCTTAGTCGATAGGAGGAATAGTATGGTCAACTCACACAAGCCCATATATCCAACAAGGGTCCCCAAGACGTAGGTCATATATGGCACATCAGAGAACGCAGACCAGTCAATGAGCTTCCGCGCCTTGGGCGGTAGAATGCGAACGCGCATGACAGCCAGAGGTATAAGGAGGGTGGCTAACATCATGAAACCGATGACGCGGGTCGCCCAGGCAAAGCCGATGGCTGGTTGAAGACGATGAAAGACGATGGGATATATGACACCGCCTGGAATGCGGGATAGATTAGCATCACTTACTTCACTCGAGCATTTTGGATTGTGTTCAATCTCAACTTACCCGATCCACTGCCCGACGCAGCAAACCCCATTGCGAGTGCGAGCTTCTTCGAGAAATACGTCGAGATGATGGCCACGCTTGGCACGAATACTACAATCCGGTTGATAAGAAGACCAGAAAAATAGACTTTCAGGACTGTCTGTAACTTACGCAATCCAGTCCCAATTCCGATGCAGAGTCCCTGAGCTAAGACGACTTGCCAGAGCTCGGTACACAAACTGAGCATCATCTGACCGAAAACCACCAGGAAGGAACCGGCGTAGAGCAGGGCGCGAAAGTAGCCCGCGTCAAAGACGGGGCCTGTCAAAGCACCGATAAAGAGAAGGCAGAAGGTCTGGACGGAGCCGACCCACGAGATTGTAGTGGATGTCGTCTGGAAGAGCTCTCCGGACTCGTAGTATGTCTGGTACACCCCAAACGTGTTCACGATGCCCCTATGTCCGGCACGGTCAGCTTGTCAACAAACCGCCAAAAATGGGGGCCGGCGTATGAGGATGTGTTACCATGTATTGAAAAGGAGAAGGTATCCCCCCACCACTTGCATCCAGGCAGTAAATCCTCCATCGGGTGCCGAATCAGTGTCATGAGTCGATTTGGTTGCGTGTGCGACGTTGTGGTTGTCGTCGCCGGATTCGATCGCCATTTGTTCGGTAGAGGACGTATCGCGTAAACGGTTGGCGTTGAATTTGTCGTCCCGTGTGCGACCATCAAACTTCTGTAATTCCATGTCTGGCATAGTGTTCAAATGACAAAAGTAGTAAAGTGCAATGCAGGGATGCTGAATAATAGCAGCTAGGAATCATTTGTTACTCCCAACAATGGACAACTCGATATATACCTAGGTTGGAAGTTGGAGCGAGGATGATAGACTCACTAATCATTCCACGGTCTCGAGTTTCCAGTCGGCCTTCGCTTCTCACAGACGGACCATAGGCGGGTCTGAGAGAGAAGTGCGAAAAAGAGAAGCGGGCGGGGTGAAGCGGGAAGAAGCGGGAAGCGGGAAGCGGGAAGCGGAAGCGCATAGCTTATGCGACATGGGGCTTGCCGAATGCTGTGCGCGCCACGTAGAATATCAACGGACATAACATAGTCCGAACGTAAAATCTTCGGAGATCGCTTTTGGTATGAGTAAGCTACTCCGTGGTATGCGCCGATCAGTAAACCTTTTCACGGTGTTTCGGTAAATCGGACGTTCCAGAAATGCTCCTGATTGGGCAGATGACGCCGTTCACCGGCGTTTTTACCACGAGAATTCCGATTTTGGCAGTTTCACGAGTCGGGTCCCCTCGGCGAGTGATACGCTCACGGCTTCGGAATAAGGTAGCCGACTTTCTGGTTTGGTAGATTGCTCAAGCATGTAACGAACTGCCGCCCGCGCCTCGACATAAACTTCATCATTGCTTTCTCCTATTCGTATCTGATTCCGTTTTTATAAGTAATGTTACATAAGCGCACTTCGATTCCTACGCTGCCAAGTCCAAATAAGTGCTAGTCTGTGTTTTATATACCCCTAGATGCAGCCTCGCCCTTACGTAGATGCTTCCTTAGACGTAACGTCCATTTTCTCCATAGCTTCCTTGGCGATACGTCTCGTACTCTCCTCCAGCTGCCCCATATTAGAGATCTCCTCGAACCGCTTCCGCCAGTACGCCCAGCGGTCAGGGCTCCAACCTTTCTTGGTCCCAAAGTTGGTGCCGTTGTGGTCGTACTCTGAGTCCATCTCACCTCCCGCGACTGCCTTCTCATACAGCTCACGTGGGCAGTGCAGGATCCATTGCGCAGCGGCGGGCACAAGGGCGTCTAGCACGGTGATCTCCGCGTTAGGATCTGCTTCCTCCTCCTCTTCCTCCTCTTCCTGCTCATTTTCTTCTTCCTCTTCTCCGCCATCCTCGCCTTCATCGTTATCTTCATCGTCACTAAAGCTCATAGCGTCTTCCATCGGCCCATCAGGAGCTTGATAGGTCGGCGAGTTCTGATCCCATGGGGTTCGCTCCAGAGCCATACGGAGACAGACGCCACCACGCTGGCGCTCTTCGCGCAGCTTCTCCACGCCTCCAGCTTGCGCCGTAATCTTAGCCATGAAAGCATTCTGGTTCACCCAAGCCTGGCGGTTTGCCTGACGGTCGGGGTCGCTCTCCTTAAGGTCCGAAACTACATCAGTATGAAGTTAGCTCTTGTACTTCGCTCATGTCTACACCCATGTCATGACTCACAGCTCATAGCCACCCACTCGGTCCAATGGTTGTCGAACTCGGGCAGGTCACTGAACCAGGGGTTCGGGCCCAAGACGCCCTTCCCGTCAGGCAATCGCTGCAAAGAAACCACCAGAGCAGCTAGCTTATCGTTCTGGGAAGGCAGCTTCTCTACTGCGTCTTGGATGGCAAACCAAAGCCCAGTAATGGGGCTTTCGCTAAATGGCTTAATGCATGGCTCCGCGATACGGGACGCGACTTCAGAGATCTCGTCCGGAGTTTTAGCTGTGCCGCTGAAGAGGTCCTTGAACGCGGCCAGATGCTTGTCGGATAGGGGCCGGGAAACCTGCTTTTGGGCAGCGACCCACGAGTCAATTGTGGGCTCTGTGTGCGCAGACATGTTGGGGTTTGGGTCGATGGAAGGCTGTTTCTTTGTTCCGCTAAGTCAAGTAGATTGAGATTGGAGAGAATGGAAAAAGGAACGGGAGGTAAGTCTTTGGAGATTTTTGTGCTGACGGGCAATGAACTTAAACACAATAGAAGGGAGCGTTGAGGCGATGATGTGTCAACTCTGGGGATTAGTTAATCGGGGAAACCTCAGAACAATCAGAGCAAGTACCAGACCCGACTGGTCGTACAGGACTGGAGTTTGGGGGCTGAGTTGATAGTGACATCATATTGATCCAATGATATGAAGAGTAGGACGCACCGCCCCAGCACTCGTTGGTTGCCTGTGTGAAAACGATATTTACGTCATATGATATGCAATTAAGGATTTTCAGCTCTGTAGGTAAGCAAATACTTAAATTGCCATATGATTGCCTATTCAACCAGCCTTACGAGGCCTAGTAAGCCACGAACGTGAAACGGCGAGGGGGCAGTGAAAGCAAATGCTTAACCTGCAACACCACTCAGCCTAGACCGTAGCGAATCGCGATAGCCGGCCCCCCTACCCTCACCCCCTTAATTACATACAATGTAGCAAGATCGGCGACGTGCCTTTCAGCAACCCCTCGATCTATGGTGACACTTCCGCCGAATCCAGGAATAAGTTACCGGTAAAAGTCCCAGCTGAATGACAGAACTGATATAACATTTCTCAGCTACGACGTCATTCCTGTAGCACAAAACTGAAATGGATTCATTACTGACATAAGCTTTACAGTAATTAATTTAGGCATTTCAAGTCGATCAATCCCAGGAAAGTATTGATAGGCCGTCGCAAAATGACAGGGAAATCATCACGCGAGGCAGAGGGCAAAGAGATCTGAACCACGCCCTAAGAATAGCAACTGCAAGTAGAAAGATCCCAAGAGTCGTGCGTGAGGCAGACCGTAGGAAGCTACTGAGGCGACACGAGCTGGAAGGGGCCTGACAAGATAGCATCTCGACATGTAGGAGACATTGTAGAGAGCCATGGAGGATAAATAAGAGGGCGACGTCCCCCCAAGTCGTCTGCTATCTTTCAACTCATCACAGAATCAAGCACTCAAGCATCTCGATACTTCACTACCAATTCCAACCTTTGCTAGTTCTTTGCGACTCTTCTCACTTTCTAAGTCACAATACCATCATTGAAACCCTTACTGTTTCGTCAACATGATCTTCCCACGCACTTTCATCGCCGCCGTCCTGGCTCTGGCCCCCATCATCAGCGCCAACCCGGTCCCGGCCGACGGCAGCTTCGACCTGCTCAGCGAGCGGGCCAACACGGACTACGTGTGCCCCGCGACCAACAACGGCGCCAACCGCGACTACAAGGAGCACACGTACACGGCGGGGCAGGCCAAGGCGGCGGTAGCCGAGGCCAAGAAGTACCAGGACAAGAAGGGCGAGAACTGGAAGCCGGCGCGCGACGAGTACCCGCACTTCTTCGGCAACGGCGAGCAGATCCCCTTCCCCTGCGGCGCCCAGAAGGCCGAATTCCCCATCAAGACGGACGGCAAGGTCTTCCCGGCCCCGTCCGGCGACGTCAGCCAGATCCCCGACCGCGTCGTCTACGAATACAAGTGGGTCAAGCCCAAGAAGGGCAAGGGCAAGAAACTCGAGGTCGGCAAGATCTGCGGTGTCATGCGCCACGGCCCCGGCCGCGACTTCCTCAACTGCCCTGTCAAGAAATAAGTCGATTTTGGGGGGTCACTTCACGGAGTGGACAGGTCTGCGCGATGACTTGTGTGCTGATTCGGCTCGCTGGGCCAGCCTGGTTGAATTGATGTTGAGAACTGTATAGGTTTGGGCGATGGGTTATGTAGAGGAGGGTTAAGGAGCTTTGGGTACTCATTATTCGTTTCTGTATACAATAGCTGAGCTTTTGGTTATGAATGATAGCAATCTAGAGAGGCAGCATTAAAATCTTCTCGTGACGTGGTGCTCGGTCACTGATCAGGAATCAAGGTCCCCCGCGCCTTTAACTATCGGAAGTGGGGTGGAAGCTGAAGGGAGCTGGAGGCGAGACAGGTATTGGAGGAACAACAACGCTATACAGACAAGTTGCCTTGGGGAGCCGATGCATAGCGCCGGTCGCCGTCTAGTGACGTTGGCCCATATCGTCAAGCGGCGTCTCGGCAAAGAGGGAGAGGTTTTTTTGGTGGTGCATGCCCTTTCCTTCTTAATAATTGGCTGCACTGTGCATAGTAATTATGTCCTGTCGTCAGCTTGTTTTTCGGTTTTTTTTTCCTTTTGCTACACGTCGCACACCCTTCAAGAGTGGAACCATTGGCAGAGGGGTATGCCGTAGTCGACGAGCTCTCGTCCCCCCTGAACCTTCTTCTTTTTAACGCCGGGGTTCCGGTGGTACTGCGGTTGGCGCTAGGGGACAAGGCAGCCTCGACCAAAGGACTATGAGTTATGGTGACGCTGAGGACATATTTGGTGACCTCGACTTAGGTCGGGGTACGCGGAGAGGTAGTCTAAGGCATTCTAAGCTGCCGGCGGCGTCTACACCATCCTGCACTTCTACTTCGGCAGCTGGTCCATGATGTGGAACGCCCGGATCTCCAGCAAAGTTAATGCGGGAAAGCCCAACGGAGACGCATGGCGCAGGTGACTGGGGAACAACGGCCCACGTATGACCTGGGTCAATATCCCTGCTTGGTGCATGTTTCTATGCGCCACAGCCACCTTCATGAACACCTAGGTGCACAACGATAGAGACTTCAGTAGCCGCCTGCCGAGTACCGTTGCGGAGAACCCTGTTGGAGCTTTTACATAGATATTCTGGGGATTACCCCCTAATTAGGAAATTTTCGATGAGATAAATAGAATCCTCACTTACGATATGATGTGAAACCTTCTAGGGTTTCTATCTTCCCCATCGATGTGCGATGGGAGCATGACGGGCGACCCTGATCGTCACCCTGTCCTGAACCCTCTAAAGGTCATGTCATATATATGCAGTTGAATTTCCTATGTGATGCCAATACCATTCCCATCCCAGCCAACAGTTCAAAAAGGCTCCACTCTGCTTGGTCTCGACTCATCGCCAAGTCACCAGCACATGCACGTAAGAGATGAAGTGACGAGTGCCAACTTGCCAAGATGCAGTAAGCAAACTACCCCGCTGTGTAATTGCTGCCGTGAAATATCGCTTTCTGGTGGACGGAGATGTAGCTAGCACGGAAATGGGTTATTTTGCCCGATCGCACCTGCAGTGTAACCCGTAAGCAGGCCGGAGTACGAGGCGCTAGAGGCAATCTTGCATGATACTTGATGGCAAGAAGGGCGAGATCAAAATGGCCCTGATGATCTCGTTGTACTAGATGGTCAGAAATGGATAAATACCTCTGGAGCTCACTGAAGGCAGTAGGTAGACTCCGTTTCCCATCATTCTATAGGTCGCTACCGAGTTGTTTCCGCAACCTTAACTCACCATGAGGGCGTTTATGTGTGTAGCCACTGTCATTCTGGCAGTAATGCTGTCTGGAATTGCTGGCTGCAACTCGCTATCCAGACCTGAATATGATGACGGTGTGAAATATGAAGTCGAGCGAATCATCGATACGATCAAGGTGAAGCACCATGCATCCCTAAGCAACGATGGCTGCACCGCGGACAAGATCGTTTACCGTCGCGAGTAGTACGTATTACAACCTGAATGGAAGTCCCGAATATTATTCCAATGAAGTTTACTAACGTTCGGCCCCAAGTGGCTCACTCTCAGAGGCGGAGAGACTCGACTACATCAATGCCGTCAAGTGTTTGCAGGCCCTACCGGCACGTACACCCGCCAACGTGTCTGCGGGAACTCGATCAAGGGTCAGTCCACTGCAAACATAACTATTCCCGAACACGGGGACCGGATATTGGCCTCCAGCGTACTGATCAACCTAGTTCGACGACTTCGTATTGGTCCATATCCAGCGTACTCTGGATATCCACTACACGGGCAACTTCCAGCACTGGCACCGATGGTTCGTCTATCTTTATGAGAAGGCGCTACGGGACGAGTGTGGGTACAAGGGGTATCAACCTGTGAGTACTCTGGCACTCTTGCCCTCTAGTATGCTTGCTCTGAAGAGCTAGACGCATCTTTATTGATGTCTACCACCAGTACTGGGACTGGCCCAAGTATGCGGATGCGCCCCAAGATTCGCCGATTTTCAACGGCGATCCATACAGCCTGGGTGGCAACGGCGAGTACATACCGGGACACAATGGCTCAGTCATTGTACCGCCCGGCAGTGACCCCATCCAACTGGATCCCGGGGTCGGCGGGGGGTACGTCCGGACGGGCCCCTTCGCCAACATGACGGTCAACCTGGGTCCTGTGGGGGGTGTAGTGGGCGTGGATCCCGGCCCCGACGGCGGGCTAGGGTATAATCCACGCCGCATGAAGCGCGACGTGGGTCCCGCGCTCAACCAGCGCTATGCCAACTATACTACCGTTCTGGGTACGTGATGGAGGAGAAAAAGGAGTTCATGTTCCTAATGTCGCTGACAATGATTATTAGGTCTCCTGTCAAAGCCCAATATAACAGAATATCGTGCCCTGTCTGAAGGTACTCCTAATACCGCGGAGATTGGTCCCCACGGTGGAGCTCACTATGTTATCAAGTATGTCCCTCGCACCAGAGATCATATCTCCTTTCATAGGCATGTTGCTACTTTCAAAGAAAACACTACTAACTTGCTCTTCCTCCTCTAGTGGCGATCCCGGTGGTGACCTGTATACCTCCCCTGGAGACCCATCGTTCTGGGTTCACCACGGCATGATGGATCGGATGTGGACGTTATGGTGAGTCTCTCTCAGATTATCCCAGCCTAGATGTCCATGTCAAAGTTGATACCTAGTGCTAACAGGTTGGGGAAATACTTGATAATATCACAGGCAAGCCATGGACCCGGAAGTGAGAAATTCCCAAATGGACGATGGCAGGTTGGGCCATATCACGTGGGACAACGATCCCCCCTCACGTCTGGCCTCACTGGACGATGTAATAGACATGGGGTATGCAGGGCCTTCCACGACGATTGGACAGGTGACATCGACGACATTGGGGGGGTTGTGCTACTTTTACGACTGAAGTAGTCATTGGTGGAAGATGATTGTTTTCAACAAAACAATGAGTGCTGATAAATATGGAATCCGCGACCGCAGTTAGGGGTAATGTACGTAGTTGGGTACTAGATGTATTCTGACAAAGGTCCGCGTGCAAATAGACTGATAGGCTAGTCAAATTAGTTTTCTTCTAATGATATATCATAGTAATGTTCTAATGAAATACACCCATTATCTCTCCTAAAATGTCCTCCTACAGTAGCCTGAGTCATCCTATCGTTTACACCAACAGAATCTAGTACTTCGACCCCCTCCCTTAGCCGCGCGACGAGGCACAAGAGGAGAGCGAAGACTTCACGATCAATTTCAGGGGCGCTGTCGTGATTCAAGGCAGTGAAAGGATTTGATGCATATGAAGTGATGTGATTTGCCAGCCATGCGGCATTGGGGGTGGTGGTAGACGACAATGATACATCATCGACATTCTTGCGACCGGGGAGCCATTGAGATTGCCGGAAGACAGATATTCAAGATATCGTCACCTTACCAGTGATGCTACATTCGCGCCAATTGTTTGGGGGAAGAGCGGTACCGTGTGCTGCAGGACACTACATCATATGGCCCCAGCTATGGGCTAGGGTGATAGGAGCTCAGGGGGCCAAACACCAGCATGCGACGTCGCATCCGTGGATGCTACCTTGGCAAACCGACGTGCCCGACACCTTCAGTCAAGTTCTTCATCATTAGTCTCAATATGAAAGCAAGTATCCCATTTACAAATTGTAATTGCTAATAAGTCGGACAGGGCTTTATTGGGTTTAATCCTGTCTCGATCTAACCCCCTTTTTGGAGTTCGTTGAGTAGTGATTTTGATTGTGATTGTCGGTCATGATAGTTGCCTGAATGTAGTGCCAAGTTTCCGGGCGACTCGGTTCGTTCTCGGGCGTATCTAATGCATCGTAATGCACCAAAGAGATAAGGGAGGGAGTGGTTGAGACCTGTCAAAGCAACCTGCGAGCGAGGCGACCGACTTTGTGCGGTGAATGAAAGCTGCGTGGCGGTGCAAATTGCTTGGTGGCTGAAGTAAAGGGGGTAACATTCATTCACACCTTCATAGAATAGTCTGCATGCATGAGAATATCTCATATGATGACAACGCCACGCAGAGCAACAGTATGACGAATCACTGATTTCATACTGAAGCTGATTGGCTGCGGCAGAACAAGTGTGTACAGTAAGCTATTTTATTGGAGACACAAACTGAGCCGTTTCAGGTTTATGCACATTGTGTCGGTCAGATAGGCAGAATTAGGATTTGGCATGCTGTGGCTTGCTTCAAGAACCAGTATGCCTTATGAGGCTGCATGGTGATGTATGCGACTGTTTGCGACCAGTTCGCCCCAAACGGAATTTGTATAGGCTACAAGGCAACCAGTGGTGGCAAGAGGTACTCCCCTTACCCCAAATATATGGTGCTGATCTTTTCAATCAAGTCGTTTCCATCATTCTCTGCCAATCGTCGCACATGTGCCACGACAAGCTCTATACGTCGAGAGTAAACTCTGCTCCATTGGATCTCTATTCGACGCGGGAAGCTATCTAACACAAAGACCATTCCAAGTCAGGGAGTGACCAATGGAGCCTACTACAGCACTTGGAGTCGCGGCGGCGGCAACACAGTTCTTTGACATTGCGCGAAATCTGATTAGTGAATATCAGGATAGCCGCCAGCCGCCTGTGTCGCAAACAGCGTTCAAGAATACGGCCGTCGATCTTCGGGAGCTCAGCTCGACCTTTAAGAAGCGACCACAACCACCCCAGGATGTCTCGAACCCAGTCAATGAGCATCAGAATGTGAGCTTGTTGGTTTATCACTAGTGCAGAGAAATACACCTCGCTAATACCATTCAGGCCCTAGATCAGCTGATAGTGGATTGTGACAAGACCACAGAAGAACTCATCGACCTGCTCGACAAGGTGCAGCCAGAGGAAAAGGGGTCCGCCTGGGCCAGCATCGGTCAAGCCATCGCCTCCGTCTGGAACGCGGACAAGATCAAGAGCCTCGAAGAGAGAGTGGGCACCTACCAAAACCAAATGACGCTTCGCCTCGTAGCGTTTATCGAGGCCAAGCAGGGCTCGAAGTCGTTCGATGCCGATGATTCTGTCGCAGAGCTCATGCGCAGCGATAGCAGGGTCATCAAGATGATCAACACTTCCCACACGGACACGCTACGCGAGGCCAAGGAGCGGCACTCCAGCGTCATGAGTGTGGTCCCATCGATCTCGACCGATCAACGAAGCTTGTCGATGCCTGAGATGGATTTAGGGACGAGCGTTGCTGAGATGGTATAAGACTATGCCAGAATACCATAAAAAACTCATTTGAATTGCTTCCTGGATAGATAGGTGTTATGTAGCTTGTACGTTTTCTTGTGGGCTATCAACCACTGAGACAATGCCAACTCCTTTTCCACTTCGGATCAGACAAAGGCCTCTCACTTTCTATATTCAACGTTGATGATTCTCCACTTTCGAGAATCGCAAATGAAACCAGCGCGAAAGGTAATCATGATCGTGAACGACAGGGTTATCGAACTGATATCTCCTTGAACGCCATAAAACTGGTAGACGTACTGTACGGTCGCCTTAACGATCAACGTATCCGTGCGATCGTAGCAAGGGCCTTTCAGCCAATCAAATAACGTGAGCAGGAGACTCGGTGCTTTGGAACGTCACTTCCGACACGTTACATTAACCCTGCGACCGATGAATTTGCGGCCATCTGCTTTGTATTACAGATAGGTATCCCAATATTATGAAATCTTTAGCGTGTCAAAACCCCGCTGGCATAAAATTGAATATGTGATACTTGATAGTTATGCACTGCCTTTTCCCCGCTTTCAAAGCCAGGTGCGTACTCAATTTTCTCTTGAGGCACCATTCCTGTGCCTTGTTGCAACATACATTACATCTGTTCTTTCACCTAGTCATCTGCCTAGTTCCATTCGTTCAACGGTGAAACATGGACGCAAACCTAAAGCCGTTGTCGGGTACATATACGGCACTCTCGCATCCCTACAGTATCCGGCTGCTCGAACTCGAACCAGCAGTGAACGACCATGAGCCCCTCCGAGGCTCCCTGATTGTCACCACACTAGAAGAAGTAATGAGAGACGTAACCATGCGCTACACGGCCTTGTCCTACGTCTGGGGCAACCCTGCACTGTCCGGGTCCATTGTGCTGTCCGGGTGTAATGTTGGGATTACTGCCAACCTGGCCCAAGCCTTGACAGATATCCGCCACACCTCTCGAGTCTCAGTCATCTGGGCTGATGCACTATGCATCGATCAGCAGGATAATCGAGAGAGACGTCATCAAGTCGGAATCATGGGAAATATTTATCGTCTGGCAACTAGTACGATTATCTACCTTGGCCCATTGATGCCAAATTCCCTATGCCTATTCAATTACATAACGGCTAAGAGTCTCGAAAGGCTACGCTCGCAAAGCTTGGGTATACCTCAGAGACACACCAGCTCATCCAATTCGGACTTGGATTCAGGATTGAAGCCGTTTTCGCGCATCGAAGAGGACTCTTTGACTAGTTGCGTTTCCGAACCAGATCCTGCGCAGCTGGCACTAGCTATCGACGAGATTTGTTCAAGTGATTGGTTCACTCGGGCCTGGGTGTTCCAAGAGCTGGTTCTCTCTTCCGATCCTCGCATCCAGTGCGGAAGAATGCTGGCTCGGTGGTCTGATATGGCCGATGTGGTGGCAGCCGATACGAAGACTGGTCAAGAGGACGATACCGCACCCGAGCAGCTCCGAAGAAACGTGTTCCTGGAAATGAACAAGGCTTCCAACGCCAAGGGGAAAAACACGCTGAGTAATCTTATACGCGCGAGGGCTGGCGCCCGTGTCACAGATCCAAGAGACTTTTTTTACTGCCTAATGGGTATCGCCGACGACCGCCAAGAATGGGAGGGCATTATTCAGATGGACTACGACGTGCCGGTCCGATCTTTGTATACCTTGGTGGCTCGTGAGATGTTCTACCGTGACGAAATTTCCCTGGGGGATATTCTCGCTCACAAAGCTGCAAATCAGGAGATTGCCGTAAAGGATGACCTATTCAATTCCTCGCTTCTCCCTGGATGGGTTCCAGGCTGGAATGTTATGGACTGTCAGGTAAACGCCGAATGCGGGGGCAACTTGAGCAGCAATTGCGGCAGCATGGGCTCGCCTGGAGTGCTGAACAACGTGCTGGTCATACCTTTGTGGCCTAAGAAAACGAACTGGATCGAGAAGCTGACTGGACCGATACCAGTCCAGCCGTTGTCCAAAACAGATATCGACCAACTATCTCGTGCATCATCATCATACTTTGGGTTTTCACCTTCCTCTTACGAAGAGAGTCGCTTGAGTAAAGATTTACATTATATGTACATGGAAATTTCCAGGGAACAGATGGGGTTGGGGAAGGATGATGGCGGGTACAATCCGACAACACAGACATTTGGAGCATTTCTACAGACAGCCACCGCACCAGACTCCAACTTTCGCATTTCGGAAAACACTCTTGAATCGGGTGAGCAGGAGGTGGTGACCAGTACGTCGCCAGTGGGGCCAACCATGGAGAAGGACTGGGCAGATTCACTCCGTTCTACTGACCTCAGTGGTGACATATTGCAACCGCAAACACCATGTTATCGTCTAGGTCGTCTTCACAACGGTGAGATAAAAATTGTTCCGGCGAAATCAAAAGTGGGTGATGAGTATTTCATCACCCTTGGATATCTTCCTAAGGAGTCCACATGGGAGGAGGGAGAATGGTCAGGCTTTGTTGTCCGTCGGCTTGATGGCTATGACGCCATGAATGAAGGCATAGCCCGTTATGCCAAACAGCATTTTCTCGAGCCCACAAGGAAAGTCTTGGAGTCTGGGCCACCATGGCGCAAGCATATTGTCGACAATTGGGTTCGGGCCCGCGTTGGACGCGAAAATTACTTTTTCAAGCACGAAAAGATCCTTCCAGAGATCAATGGAGATTTGGATATCGAGGAAGAGGCGTTTGATATCCACCATTACAGCTTAATAGGTCCCGTTGGCAACGGATGGGAGGTCGGCCCACTTGACGCGATTGACTGCAGAGTAAATATCAGTTACGCGGCTATCCACTAGGAGAAATGGCTCTAGACAATAGGTGGGTGTTGTTTCGTCTCCATCATAGCGATATTTACAAATGAAAGAGAGGAGTCGATGTTATGGGTGATGAACCTGGCATTGTGCGTGAGACGAGATTCCACTTCTGAAGACACCAAGACAGTGGCTTGCCCTAACGGTGGGCAAGCACTGAACCCCAGGTAGGTACTGCCCCAGGTGACATGCATCAACGTCGGCCACTAAGTGGATTCTGTTCTTGTTACTATCTGCTGTTAATAGACTGCGATAAAGAGTGAAAGGGCGACACGAGATTCGAAGCATTTTGACGAGACAAGCAAGTGAAAAATATGTTAGATCATTCTAGGTCCCCAATGTCCTCTGGTGCCATTGCCTCCTCAACGTCCACGGCATCTATTCAATCGTTGCAGTGGCTGCCGCTCTTTCTAAAGAAGAGGACCACTTCGAAAGCCTCCAGCTAACCCAGGCCCTCTAAAAGCACGTGGGCCTTGGGGACCACAACTGGCTATCGGCTCGACTTGATTACACCGGACCCGCGACCTGGCCGCCATGGAGGGAGGGGTTTTTGGTGGGAGGCCAGCATGAACTGGAGAGGGAGGTTAAAAGAAGAAACCTCTACCTCTAGGAGGAAGGTGTTGTCGAAGGTTGGGAGAAACCAGATCGTCTGGGACTGGAGGTAGAGACTCATTGTGATTTCGGAGGAGTCGGCGGCGTGGACGTGGACGACGGGTGGAGGCGTGTGTCGCTCTTGGGAGCTTATGGGACATATCTCCGGATCTTGACATGGTCTGACGCTATGTAGGGCGATGAGAGCCTTTGCAGCCTGGGGTAATAGATCTTTCGGGAATGGCGAGATCAACGGCGTTTATGCGCCTCTGTGCTCGCGACTCCGGGAAGCCGATAGGCGCCTTTTCCTTAGCCATGGTTGGGTATATTGAGCAATACGTTGATAATGACGGGCTCCTGAACACATCCCAGCTTCCGATGCCTTTTAGGACTTACTACGCTGAATTAAGGGAGGGCAAAAGGCCAGTTCATCAATGGACGAAAGAGTTTAAAGAAGCTCTTTATTTACCCGCAGAGGAAGAGTCTGATGAGGACGGGTCTGACGAGTAGGAGAGCTGGTAATGTAAAGAAAGTACAATAAAGTATCCACAAGATATTTTCATCCCCAAATCCAACGAGACAGGATGGGCCGGAATGTCATATCGGGTATGGACCATGTCCTTCCAAGTCACAGCTTCACAGTTTATATGTTATCATGATCAAGGTAAACGGTAGATCAGGGGCCACCCCGAAGCCTACTTATTATTCTATCTATAAAACGATCACTCACATCATCAAAATCTTCTTCAAAGACTTCCCGCACCATGTCCTTGACCTGGTCGGCATCATACTCATGATGGTCTTCTGTCCATGCATCGAGGGAGGTGAGCCCATCTTCCAGTACGTCAATTCTGCGCTCTAGCTCTTCGCCTTCCGTGTCAAGCCGACTTTCCAGGCTCTCCACTTTGCTGTTCAAGGCAGCAATCGAGGCACGCATGTCCGCGACTTCGCTGACAGCCTGCCTCAGTTGGCGGTTTTCTTCCTTCAACTCCGTCACGGCCTTGTCGAAGTGCTCAAATATGGAACGGAACAGAGATAATTGGGAGCTGTCCGGAGCCAACTGCTTGAGGTCTTCACCAAACGATCTGGTCAAAGGTGGCAGAAGGTCGTCCGGTTCTGTGTTTGGACTGTCTCGCCGCCGTTTCTTATTAGGCGGCGAGCAGCTCAGAGGGTCTGGCGAGGACGCGTCTGTCACAGCCTGATTGTACGAGGGGGGTACATCAGTAGGACCAGACAATAACTCGATTGAGCCTCCGGCACAAGATTGTGGTTGTTTCCCCTTCAGGACGTCGGCACTGGGCAGGCAGGTCAAGTCGACTAACGTTCCGCCTTGGCCGCGATAGTATCTGCGGACATTGGATTGATCGGGATCAGACTTCAGGCTTTGACTCGCCAGCGAGTTGGAAAGTGCCCGAAAGCTGGCGTCTGGAATAGCCCGGAGAGGTATGTTGACCACCAAATTGAATACGGCTGCTTGGCCAAGCAGTTGGAGCAATTGCAGGGTCTTCTCCGATTGAGGGTTCCTGGCGCGACATGGCCAACAAGGTGCAACGAGAATGGCTGGCTGCATCATGTCGAAACGCAGGCATCGCGTGTTGGGATCATTATCCGGCGTCGAAGCTGGACTCGAGAGTGTCGCATATCGCAAGCGCTCTGGCGCAGCGTGTAAATAGAAATGATAGTGTTTGCAGCCTTCCAGATCGACCCGTGCTTGTATCTTGAAAAAGCCCGTGTTTGCAACAGAATCATAACAAAGGCTGAGCGCTAAATCAGGGAGGCTGTATTCCCGGCCATTCCGATCCAGCCATTCTGCGCGAGCCGATCGGTGCCAGGAAGCCTGGATCTGCGTGGTAGCGACGTCGGGTTTGTCGTCTGTGGAGATGTGCGAGAGCTCGGAGTCGGTACTTGAGGCGTACGCCGGTGGCGACGGAGGTGGCGCCACGTCGGCCATGGACCGCGACCTGTACATTCATGGTCAGTAAAAGCGATGCGATACACGACCGACAGAGGATAAATGGATATGGTATAACTCGGCCCCGAGTCGTCAATCCTGCGTGGCGCAGATAGATAGACGGTCGTCCCACCCGCCCAGGCTTCTGGTACAGGAGCAGCCTTGACTCCCAAGATTTCCGAGCGAACGCAGGCGAATGGTGATGAAATGGGCGAGGGCGGAAGAAGCTTGGCCAAGAGAAAGAGAGATGAAGACAGTTGATTTCAGAACCGGAGGCGCAGTAGCACTGATGGGTCACTCTGTTTCGTCCTCGTCGGCAAGCAAAAGGCATGCGGACTCGAAACATCGCTCCCCTACCAAGACCCTGGGCCTTTCACCGGCCGTAGACGGTGAGTAGGAGCCAGTAGAATGGTCTTGGCCGTGTTAATACGGCGCCGACGGCCTGCATCGTGACTGGTAGAGATGAGTACCTTATGTTGAGATGTCGGGTCGTCGTTGTTGGATACCGGGTGTTGATTGAATGAAGGTATGAAGGTGGAGAATTATTTAGGAGGTTGGGTTTGGCTCGAATTAAGCAGGCAGTTAGGCAGTAGGTTAGTAGCCTTGAGAGCACGGACCCTAAAGCTAGGCTGTCTTGGTCTTGGATGGTCTTGGAGAGGAGTTGCTGCCAGATGGATCCCAAGGTGGGCCGTGCACTGACAGGGCATCGCCATGGTACTTGTACTGTAAACGGCCAAGTTTCTGAAGCCAAACACTTATGAACTCCAAGACCAAGTCCCCCAATACATTAAAAACCCCTAGAATCCTCACAAAACTCAAAAACATGGATGCATCTTGTACTGTTTGCAAGAAGACCGCACAGGAGGTTCCGTTGAAGCGTTGCGCTAAGTGTTCGACGACGCCGTACTGCTCCCGAGAATGCCAAAAAGCCGATTGGAAAGCCCACAAAAAGACATGCGGTCAGCCCGCTTCTGCCAGTGCCGGACTCTCCCCGCCCAAGGGCCTAGACCAACCCATCACGATGCCCTTTACCCGTCTCGATAACGGCACCTGGCTGCATGATCGACCGGAGAAAGATGTGTACCGACTACTTCTCGACGCCTACCGATTGCGAGTGGAGGATAGTTATGCATTCGAAGGAAACGCAGACGAGGACAGCCTTTACAGCGGGGCCCCAGATGGGCTCCGCGGTTTCCAGCGTTTTCTGCGACTAGCCAAGTCCCGACCCGGGCTGCTGCCGCCATGGTGGACACCGGCTAAGCAGCAAGCGTGCGAGAGCCTGGGCATGGATGCATCGCAGTGGCACGACCTGCGATGTGCGGTCGAGAAGAGCGACATCATTGAGCACTACGGCGATCCTCGATTCCCGATGCAGCTACGCATGTTGGGCGAGGCGGTGTACCGTCGAGGCCCGGGCGGGATGGATGGAACGGCGATGAGAAAGATGATGGCGGGAATGGAAAAGGGGGAACACGGAGCTGATGCGAGGGTTGCCACCATTGATACCACTACCATGGCATCTTCGGAGTTTGTTCCGTGAGCAAGTCATTTTCGGTCCCGACGAGGTGTGGTTCTCGGCGTAGGTAGAGGGAGTGCATTTTTGCAAAGCCGCTCGTCTCTGATTTCTAATGTATGTGCTTACAGTTTGCCAATTTCAACGATAGTGTAGCATTGGAGGAAGAAACAACAGGAGGTGATGTAGCTCGATGTGTAGCGTGTCCCGATTGCCTCATCAAGGTGGAGTAGTACTGGATCCTCCGAGTCGTGAGGAGTAGTATTATGCACATTGTACCAACTACTTCTGCCAATGCGATAGGATTCCCGTAGCTTGGCACGGAGGATTAATAAGGTCACATTCAATCCATATCATGGGCGATACCCTGCATGATCAGATACATCGTCCTCTGGCTACGAAACTAAGTTTCCACCTAATAACCAGAGGTCTCCCAGGAGGCCAAAAGGGGCCTATAAAAGCACCACGAAACATTATTGACTGTTCTAAAGAAATAAGTTCAAGAAACTTATCTCAGACGAGGGTGATTGTCATCGGATGAGCTGGTAGAGAATACACCCTGATGGATTCGTAACCATCATGTCTATGTTTCATGAGTTGATTCTTCTCAAAGGTATATGCAAATAAAATGAAACCTACCCTCTCGAACACATCACCATGGGGTTCGAGGATCAAAATATCTATTCTTAGGACGGGTTCAGCCGGGATATATGTATAGTTTTTCCGTGGCCAATCTCTGGCCAACAGCAACCCCAAATATCCATCACCGCCCAGAGTATAGTCTGTCGCATCCATCTTAACAGACTGTTGCTCAAGCTGGTATGGATCTCCTTCCAACAGTGCATATGAAACAGTGGAATTGTAGGTGCTTGGTCCATAGAGGTGCAGTTTGCACACCAATCCTCTGATCCGCAGTTTAGGAGGCGAGGCAGGGTTGTCAAGTCCAGGGAAATCAACCGCCAGCGAAGGTATAAGAGATTTCCTTGTCATATTGTTGCCCGGGGTGGTAATTTCGACAGTAAGGGGATAGAAGATAGGCCGTGCAGTACTGGATATGCCCAGATCTACAGGTCCGTCCCAGCCGAGAAAGGACCAGCTCGGCAGGGCTTTGCGTCTGCTTGTGGGCTCACCATGGCACCATGAGAGCCACATGACATATTCTCTTGTCTGACCCAAGTAGCCAGAACTCGGTGACGATATTCCCGATGTAAGCAAACATCGTTCTGTAAGTACTCCACATACGAACATTTCTTCGTCTGTCTCCAATCTTTTCAAAACCCCAGTGCACGCGTCGAGAGCATCTGAAGGATATGTCAGTTTCCGTTTGGAGTAGTTTCCCAAACAGGCGTTTAGCATGTTTTCCCTTCCTTGGAATCCGGAATCTGTTTCAGACATTGGCAATAGGCCCTCGAATTGTTTCCTCCATAGCTGTTCGGCCAAAGGGAATGGATACCTCCAAGATTCTGCACAATGCATGGAATTGCACAAGAAGAGTACCTCGTTCTCCATGAACAAAACTCTGCGGCGTGAGAGGTAGCTCTCTCGGAAGGTCCAGCCTCTGGTCTTCCAGACAGAGCGCTTGAGCGAGTGACAGACGTGCTGAGCTCCCTCTTGAAACGTCACTCCGCACATCCCATGGAGGCTTCGCACAGGCCGGTTAGCATGCCCAAGGCCTGGTAAACCGCAATTTGCATCAGACCCGCTGGCAGCAACCAGAGTGACCTCTGCATGAGAATAAACTTCACCCATCTGCTGGATTTGGTGATGTTTGTCTGACACGTTTCCTTGGTCGATGCACTTGTCCCAAGTGATGTTAGCCAATGAATACAATCTCAAAGAGTGGGCATTGATAGACTTACAAACCGATCAACCCATAGATATCGCATCCCTAGCAGTTTTGTGGTCGCAATGGCATCCAATACTACACGTGGGTATCGCTCGGAGATATTCCTGCCTGTGGCTGAAATTTGTGGAGAGCCCCAGACGTAGGAAAGTGCCGCGTATTGGCATTCTCCAGGGGCCATGATGATATCGGGTTGTGCAAGCTGACAGTCAATAACTCGAAGCTTCGAAGGCACAGATCCTACCGGTAGGTTGCAGCGGGTTCCATGGGCTTGCCGGCAATGGGAAAGGCAGTCTTGAATGAAGTCGATGTCTGCCTTGTATGGGTTGACGGGCCGGATCTCACATTCTGGTTCCCTCAGTGGGTCAGATAGTACAAGAAACCCATCCCACCACTTTTGCATTATTGCCGACTCTGAGAAAGACAGACAGCGACCGTCCGTATGATGAGCAGAGAGATGTTTGTTTGCCCGGTGTGGCCCCAACGCTTCCTTGGCAGAGAATAATCTCAAATGCGACCCGGAATCATTCCCCATTGCCGTTCCCGGCATGATGGAAGAAATCAGACGGCATAGAGGACAACTGGAATGTCCCAGCTCATCCCAGCTCCTTTCGAATGTCCTCACGATGAGATCAGGCATCCCGCTACGGGCGAGATCAAGCCAGGGTATTCGCTGGCACTCAGAACATATATCTTCCATATCCCCACAGTTTTCGTGTGAAGTTTAACAGTATAATAAACATGCCCCGAGGAATGAATGAGATAAGAGGGGGCTGACATATTTCGTCATCGAGTTCCTGCGGTAACATCCCGAGGTCTCCCGGACTGTCAGAAACACTCCTCCGTGGCACTGCGATGGCATTGGACGCTATTTTAAGCAGAATTGAGCAGATGTTACCACATATTGAGTGTAAGATCGCCCCCACTGTAACATCTGCGCAGGCGAGATAATTGGTCGGGGTTCATGTGCGAAGCCAAACATTTGATCGCGGCTCAGTTGAGTGGTTCGGTGTGGTCTGCTACATCGAGGGTTTGAATGCAAAAAAAGGGTCGATATTCAATAAGTAGATACAATGACGGTAACCAACAAGATTGGTTCATTCGTGCGGGAATGAACAGAGATAATGAGTGCCTCGCCAACCTAGTATGATCTGGTCTGTCATATAAATGCCCCGCCAATTGTTGCTGTATCCATATGCTTTTAATTAGTGGGGCTGTATAGGCTAACACTTTCTCGTTCCACCGAAACCCAGGTGGCTCGCTGCTATATTCTTAGCCTCTAAATCAACACGAGAACGTTGCCGTGCCTCTGTGAGTCAGCTATCTCTCCTTGTCCATCTCCGGCTCCAACTTATTCAGCATTGCTCCCGCTAATACATTGAAATTACCAGTCCGGAGCCGACTATCGTCCAGCATCCCGAGCTGGTAGTCTGTCGAGCGATTTTGCCGTTCTGCGACCCAATCCCGAACCCTACCAGCCCAGGCTCACCACCCGCCTCCTCGTCATCCTCTTCGTGACCATCAGGAACCAAAGGTATCTCCAGCGATTATGGAAACCTTCGTCGGGCTTGATGTCCGTGTTCAACATGTGTATCAAAGTGAAGCCGTTCCCGAGCTTAGCCGAAGCGGATGCCATGCGATATGTTGCTTGGAACACCTCAATCCCCGTACCCAAGGTGCATTGCGCTTTCATCCATAAGGGCAGTACGTACCTCGTGATGAGCGAGATCAAATGACACTCGCAAAGTCAATTGTCAACATATGCCTCTCATAGAGACTACTGGCTGAGTTATGGTATCACTCAGTGCGCTCCATGAACTGTGCCTTACCCAACAGTATATTACCAAATCACTTGGAGCATCTGCCTTTTATTCAAAAATATGTATCTCAAGAGGCATAACCAACGATATTGAGCCGAACGAAAACTTCAGCATGCCGCCTGACAAAGCAAACCAGTCTCGGTCTGTTTACCGACCAAATGCCTGGCTTTATAAACTGTTTGACATGCGAGAACGAGAGACCAGTCTAACGTTTTGGCCAAAACACCATTATCATTATATAGCGTATACAATTATATCGTAGATCCAGGGGAGCTACATGTTTAGGTCGAGTTTGAACTTGATGCAAATTTTAAGCGATAGCAACTTATAGCTAAAGAAATCAGTGCCATTCCTTCTTCCTTCTGATTATTCACCCGCTGTCATGGCCAAATACCCCTGGATGAGGTCGAAAATCTTTATTTATTATTAAGTCCTCACCTGATACCCCAGCCGGCTCAATCAGAAGCGAACATGATTGGTGTAGCATCACCGGAAGGCAACTGCGCTTGGCTGCATATCAGGGACCAATCAATCATCATATGGCTCAGCCTGCGCCAGTCACGTGGGCTGACCAGCCGAGAAAGTCCTAAGATCGACCCCTCCTTTCCAATTTCGTGCTCCTTCTCGTTCAGTAGAGGCATCATCCAAGCCGAGTCTTACCATGAGTGCTCTGGGTATCTCCAGCATGGCTCCAGGGCCGGTGAGGATTGCCTCCTTGACGCGGAAAACCTCCCGTACGGGTACCGCCGTGTCGAGAGCGCTTTTCTCCCTGCTGGCCGCTGCAAGCTATACGCCCAAGGAGGTCTACGATGTCGCCAAGGCTGTGTCGGACCTCTCGGTGATCCTCGGCGACCTCGGCCACGAATGGGACTTGCTGGACCCGGAACAGAAGAAGAGGAAGAAAAAGAACAAAAACAAGAGCAAGAATAAAAAGCAAAAACTCCCTAAGCGCAAACTGGAACAACAGACCGCCTCCGCCCTGCAGCGTATCGATGTATTGCACGGGGAGATCCAAGCACTAATCGATCCTGGGAATGCAGCGGCGCGCTTGCTGTGGGCGTTTCGGCGGGCCCGGTGGAACACGCTTCTACGACAGGTCGAGAGTTATAAGCTTGGCATCAGCATGATTAGCGATGCCGTGTCTCTGGCACGTGAGCTGAAGCACCTAGCGGAGTAAGCCTTTGAAGTTTGTTGCAATGTGTAGTGATCCGTTACTCGGCCACCTTAACTTACAAAATACCTGCAGAGATGGCACAGAGAGGCTGGGCGATGACATCGGGACAACATGGCAACAGACAGAGAACATGGTTCAGACTTGCCATCAGTTTATCAAGGTCACCATGGCCGATCTTGATCAGAAGCACAGCCAGGCGGCCGGAAGTCAGGAAGTAGACTCCTCAGGGGGCATAGGTGACCCCGATCCGGACACAAGTAAGCACAGCCTCATGGAAGATGCTGCCATCTGGCTCCATGATCTGGTGTTTTCTGCCACGGAAACGGAAAGCCCCCTCCAGGAACAGAGGGAAGGCATGAAAGAAGACAAGGGTGAAAGCGGAGACACCATAGTGGACGCCGCGAAAAGCCACAACCTGCCAGTTTCAAACCAGAACTCCAAACTTCTGTCCGCCATCCAGATCCTACCAAATGCCAAAATTATCGTCAATAAGCTCCTTTCAGAATGGACAACTCTCCCGAAGAGTGTTATATTCATGAAGACCGCTGAGGCACAAGTAGAAGACGACTCGGATACTTCGTCGTCGGGTTCGTCCTCACTGTTATCGGATGGGGAATTAGGAAACCCTCTCGATAATAAGTCAGATGTTCGCTTTATAGACGTCCGCGGTCGCAGATACAGGATCCCCTGGGATGTAGCCAAGACCTGGGTGGTACGTATCCCCCCCATCTGTTACTTGACCCAACCCCCGGCAAAGCAGCCCAAGAGATTCTATTCTCGTCGTCCGCACAGATCGGCTAAAATGAAATTATATCAGGGCATGGAGGGACTCATCAATCAGATGTTCTGCCGCGTGCCCGGCCTGTGGCCCCACGTCCTGAATGAGCGATTCGACCTTGTGAGACGAGACAACGCCATCCTGATGCCGCATATCTACGAAAAAATCATCAAGCCCGGCGACTTTGTCTTCATGCGCATGTGGCCTCCGGAGAGCTTACCGTCTGTGGCTCCGCCACCTCCGCCTGGAATGCAGGTCACGGGCGGGATACCGTTGCGGGGACCTCTTCGGCCTGGAGGGATCCCCATGCCGCCGCTTCCGGCAAGGGGAAGAACGCAAAGGGCTCCGAATTCGAGTCGTCCCGTCTATGTAGGCAACTAAATCGACATTCTTTTTATATTGAAATTTCGACAATGAGGCGGGGGGATCGTGAAATTATGCTGCTACGCAGGGGCTGGTGTTTGTTTTGCCAGTAAGAGTATGGACGCAATGGAGGTAGCAGATTGTATTTTTTTCATCGCGAAATTCTTATCTGGATAATGGTCTTCTCATGATTGGCTTTGCATTGAACAATCAAGGTCTCCTGGTAAGGGTGATTTACACTCAGTGAGAGATGTCGCACAAATGGGGGATATATATCCCGTAAGCACCGGCATAGCATTTGCTTACAATTCCCGCATCTGCCGTAGCAGGCTGGTCAACGGAATTTCCCTGCCTGTCGCTCTCATCAGTAGTGAGACAACAAAGTGTTCTCAGCATGGATTCCATTCAAGTCCCAATGGAGTCTAGCGCAAGGGCGATTGACACTGCGGCGCTTGCTTCAACTCAATATCCTCCTGAAATTGGGCCAGCACTTCGCATTCTGGAAGACTATAGCGGCGTTGCACCCGAAGAGTTACCCGGCCTCATTGGCAATATCGTCAGTTACTGATCCAGATCCATCATTATGTGCACTCCTGAAATTTCACTGACAATGCATGGACAAACAGCGAGCTGAAGCCTTCGCCATATTCCCCTATGGTTGCTTCGGATCCTTCGGATTATTGAACCTGGTACCCACGATCGAAGACCGTCGATACCAGGCGGCTTTGAAGAGGTTGCGGGCACCAGGTTCTACAGAAACCTTCCTGGACGTAGGATGCGGTCTTGGCACAGTGGTGCGCCACCTCGCCAGCCAGGGCGTCCCGGACGATCGGCTCTACGGGACCGACCTGCATGCCGGTTTCTTGGACCTCGGCTACAGGCTCTTCGGCGACCGCGCCTGGAGCCGAGCAACCTACGTGGCGGGCGATATGCTGCTAGACGAACATGGTATTGACACGGCTAAACTTGATGGCGCGCTTAGAGGTAAGATCGACATTATCTACGCTTCCGCCTTCTTCCACCTGTTTGAGCGGAAGGACCAATTGAGAGCCGCTAAGCGCATGGTCGGCTTCCTCCGGCCGGAGAGTCCGGGGGCCATGATCTTCGGACTGAACCAGGGGCCTAAGATTGAGGGTTGGGAGAAGTATGTCCTGGACCGGGAAAGCTGGAGGGACTTGTGGGACAAAGTGGGAGAAAGGACTGGGACGAAATGGAGGACGGAGATGGAAGTCAACAGTACCGGGGAATGGAATGACGTCAGGTTTGGGGTATATCGTGTGATTTGATGAAGATCTTGAGAGGAACACGTGAGGTTCCCGGTAACTTTGGGTGTCAAAGAATGTCAAGTAGGTGGCCATTTATGAATGCTTTAAATGAAGATATGTATGATGTTGACTGAGTTTGATTTTGAATCTCCCAAAGGCATATGCCATACAGAATAAATAAGCTTTGGCCCAATCAGACATAGCCGTTCATGGGGAATGGGTATAGGCCGCTAGCGGATAGCCTTGCAAGTATTTAAGTTCAGCGGCCTGCCTGTATCTAAGATGTCCTTGAGTCATAAGCAAACCGCACTACCCGAAGTTGGGGACTTGGGGGCCCATAACACCGACCCCTGACAGAACTAGTCTCCGCGCCGGCAGCTCAGCACGCCTCCGATGCATTGCTACAGTCGACCATCAGTAAACCTCATGATGTTCAGCTTCAGCTGAATGGGTGGCTCATAGAAACCGATAGGAATGAATTGCTTGCCCAACAGCTGCTGTGTCCGGATGTCTTGGCATAATTTTCGTGTTTTGAGTTTGCCAAACCACAGCGGAACTTCCCGGCAGTGGCTAGTTGTAATACAACGTAAAGGTTAATAGATGCAATACTACCCAGTGACCAAGCTGCCGGTTCAAGCTGTAGAGGTCATCCCGGCAAACAAAATTACACCAAAACCTTGGATCAGAGGCTAACAGTCGATCGCAGTGCGCCCTAATCCTTCAGCTCCCAACGGGAATCTAGGCCACGAGTTGGGCAAACAAAGCCAAGCCATCCAGGTAGGCGACCCCTTGCATCGAAGGTACCAATTGCTTCATCTAGTGTAACACCACTTTCAATCTCAGCAGCTGAACCGTTGCCTACATAGATAAAGCAATGGCGCTCTAGTTTCTCAAATTCATGGCTGTCCAACCCCAATACACTCTTTCAACCCCAGTACTCATCACTCGTTTAACCCAAGTATTTACTTCCTAATATCATAATGCGGCCCTTCACGACGCTGGCGCTCAGCGTCTCCCTTGCCTACGCCTACCCCGCAGTGCCTGGCTGCTGGTCCAACCACACCTTCGCCGACTCGGATATCCTGGAACGCGACGTCCTCGTAGTGGGCGGCGGCGCCACGGGCACCTTCGCCGCCGTCAAGCTGAAGGACGCGGGCAAGACTGTGGCCGTGGTCGAGCGCGACGCCCAGCTCGGCGGCCATGTCGACACCTACTATGACCCGGTTTCGGGCTACCCCGTCGACTACGGTGTCCAGGGCTACTTCAACAACCAGCAGACCAAAGAGTTCTTCGGCAAGTTCGGCGTTCCGCTGACCGCCGTCACCGGGACGTCCTTCCCCCAGAAGATCGCCGATTTCAGCACCGGCTTCATCGTGCCCAACGCCTCGGCCCCCGACCTGTCCAGCATGGCGCCCCTCCTAGCCAAGTACGCCCTGATCCTCGGCATCAACTTCCCTTACCTGGCCAAGGGCACCTACGACCTGCCTGATCCGGTCCCGCAGGACCTGTTGATACCCTTCGGCGCGTTCGTCGTCAAGTACAACCTTACCGACACCATCCCACTGGTCTGGACCTTCGCCCAGGGCGTCGGCAACCTGATGGAGGCCACCACTCTGTACGTACTCCAGAACTTCGGCCTGTCGCACGTCCTGGGTCTTCAACAAGGCTTCGTCGTCGCGCAGCAGGGCAACCAGGTCGTCTACAACAAGGCCGGCGCCTTCCTGGGAGCCGACGCCGTCCTCTACAACAGCACCGTGCTCCAGCTCGCGCGCAGCGACGACGACGGCGTCACGGCCGTCGTCCAGACTGCGTCCGGCCCTAAGCTGGTCCACGCCAAGAAGCTGCTCGTCACAGTCCCGCCCACCCTGGGCAACCTGGCCAAGTTCGACCTCGACGCGACCGAGACGACGCTCTTCGGCGAGTGGGCCAACGTCCCCTACTACATCGGTGTGCTGGCCAAGACGGGCCTGACGGACCGGACCAGCTTCCTCAATGCCAACCTCAGCTCGCCCGACACCCTGCCCCTCACCCCCCTCGTGTGGCGCATCGAGACCGTCGGCGTGCCCGGGTACCAGATCACCAAGGTCATCGGCGAGCCGTCCTCGCAGGCCGCGCAGCGTCTAGTCAGTGACGCCGTGGCCCGCTTGGATCGCTCGCTCCAGACTACCGCTGCCACCGAGTTCGTCCGCTGGGAGGAGCACGATAACCTGCAGCTCCACGTCTCGCCCGCGGAGCTCGCGCAGGGGTTCTACAAGCAGTTGTATGGTTGCCAGGGTAAGCGGAGCACTTGGTACACGGGTAATGCTTGGGCCACGGACTACTCGTCGCTGCTGTGGGCTTTCACTGAGGAGAGGATTCTGCCTGCGCTTATTTGAGTGGTTAAAATATAGTTTCGGCCTCCGGTCGCCACAGAATGATTTCCATTTACTCCCGGCATTTTTCGGCATAGCCAGCTGAGCGCCTCATGTATTCCTCGTTATACTATATCACTAATTATGTATTGATTCGTTGGACTGAAATTACAGCAAAATTTCTCGACTGGCTTGTTTTGACTTTTGATCTTCTGGCAGTCCCGCATGCATAGTGCCACTACTATGACGATTCGCCGTGGAACTCAGGTGCCATAATAGAGGTGCCGGTGTTCAGCACAGTGCAACCTCGTGGTCCTTGAGCACACGCATCGAATCCCGTTGATCGCTGATCTTGAGGCAAATTGGGCGCTCTGCGTAGCGAACGTAATGCATTGTGCCCCAAGAAGACAGAAAATGTCTGGTCGACCCAGGCGATGATAATACCTCGGTTTAACCGTTAAATTTACGTGAATTTAGTATATATCCGAGTCTCTCGTGGAAGGGGGGTTTGGGATTGGTGTTTCCTGTGTTTTGATTCTATTCAATCAAGCACTTGAGATCATGTACAATACTTTCTAATCTTTCAATTCATTGTTGTTGGCCGGCGTATGACAAAGATCGCCATCGATAACCAATCAGAACAATTCACTTTCGTCGAGAAGTCTCTTCGCGGCGAGGAGGACGCAGTAGAGGGACAAGGGAGCCCCCCATCCCTTCTTGCCTGGCGGCTTCGTGAGCAAACCTCGGGCAAGACCACCGACGTCCACGTGCAGTTCCTCACGGAGCTCCTGGCGCAATACCCCGAGTTCATTGTCACGAGGGCACTGACCGGCAACGTGGACCTGCTGGGCTTTGCCCAAGACGGTCGCGCCAAAGCCGTGCTCGAGCCATATGGGGAGCTCCCGGTCAACACGAGTCTGACCCTTGACGCCCCCCGATACCACGAGCCCGACAATAAAACGTACATCGTCGAGACTAGCTCATTTGCCAAATACGCCAATGAATGGGAGGATACGTTTTACAAGCTATACACGGTACAGGTCGACCGTTACTTCAACATGCAGTACATCCTCACGAGTCCAGAGGGCCAGGAGCACCCAAACCTCTCGCCCTCGTCTGCTCGTAAGGAGAGACTAATGCGCGCCGCCCGGGACTGGATGGTATCGGACCAAAAACTCGTCTGGGTTTTCGAATGACTGCGTGGGTGGCACACGTCCAAGAGCCTGTGGTCCCAGATTGAGAAAACGACGTAGTCGAGTGTTATCCTGGACGCGGCCGTTAAAAAGGACCTGACCCACGTTGCCAACCGCTTCTTTGACGGCCGTGACGTATATAAGGCCAACGGCGTCCCTTGGAAGCGAGGGCTCATATTCCATGGTCGGGCGGGCAATGGGAAAACAGTGTCCCTCAACGTCTTCATGCATTCGTTGGTCGCCGACCGCGGCCTGGCGGACCGCGTTCCGTGCTTGTACGTCAAGGACGTGCTGTCGACGTTCAATTTCAGGAAAGTCTTCAAGTTCGCCAGGGCTATGGCCCCATTGTCACGTCCTACACCCGCTCGTTCTTTTTCAACGAGATGGACGGGCTTGAGAACAACGACGGCATATTGATGATTGCTTCAACCAATTATTGTACGTACTCCCTTGTCTTTCAACTATCAGCTCCAGCATCAATGGCTCTCACTAATGGACGGTGTTTTACCTTGTAGTGGACCGTCTTGATTCAAGCTTATCGAAGCGGCCCAGCAGATTTGACAGGAAGTACCTGTTCCCAGAGCCACCTTTGGTGAGTGCAGCGAGAACCTACCTACTTCATGGGTTTTTGCAACCGTCCATGCATTTTCTTTCCCGTGGTCCAATCAACTGACGACACCGTCAATTTGCCTCGCAGGAACAACACGTCCAGTACTGCCAGTATTGGCACGGAAAACTCAAGGAGAGCCCCAGCGTCGAGTTCCCAAAGCATCTTTGCCGCCTCATCGCCTACATGCAAGAGGCTTTCGTCGCGATCCTGCTCGCTCTGGCGCGTGGAGACGATGGCGATGACGGCGCACAAGCAGCCGCAGAGGCTCCTAAGGATGGTAGCGATGGTGGAGACGAGGATGACGACGACAAAGGCGACCCGGAGGAGTACGAGTTCTTCCGCATCATCAAGGCACACATCAAGGTGCTCTGAGATGACATGGACAGTAGCGCCGGCCCAGGCGTCGATAGGTATCCTTCTCAAGATTAGCACCTTACGGATGCCGAGCCGAGGAATCTGCTGTCTGTACGGGCTAAAGCGTACTTGGAACAGCTCGTACATAGACCGTCGCCAACGTTCCCGCTTCATGAGATGTTCAACCGGGATTTTCCACAAGGGGCGGCTTGGATGGATCAGGTCGAGTGCTCCCCAGGCCGGGCTTCGTTCAAACATAAAGGTCCACGGTTCGTCAATGGGAAAAGGGAGAAGTAACACAAATGATGACTTATTTCTTCGTTTCTTCATTGTGAAAGCTATTGTATACCGACTGTGTACATTAGTGCTGCCCGCCCGGAAAGTCGGGACTCTGGACAGGGACGGACTGTGGGTGCTCACTGTTACCGGCAACCGGGGTTGAGTCCCCACGCAGATTGGAAGAATAGCCGTGTTAAGTTAGTTCGCTCCTTAAAAACAACCTTGACTTCAAGCTTCTTTGGCGAAAGCCCACCGGGAACCATGGGTGCAATGGTGGTGATGTCGTATTAAGCGCGCTGACAGTTGGGAAAAGGTGGGAATCGGGGGGTCGCCTGCCCGTCTCACCCCCCTGCTGGAACGTCGCATCCGTGACTCCACCACCTCCTGGAACCGCCATGTCAGAACTGCTAGCGCCGATTCCCTCTCGGTTAAGCTTGACAGCATATTATAAGATCTCCATGATCTTCGTCTTGTTCGTCTGATGTTCTTTCTTTGCTAGTCAGCTACCGGTATCTCTTGCTTCGTTAATCCTTCATTTCGTTCTCTTCATACAGCTGTGCTGTCATTCCATTCGTTCGCTTTCTTATCTCTGCTAATCAAGTATCCTTTTCGCCTTAAGACACTCTCCGATCCGTCGAACTATCGCCATTTAAGATGCAGTTCTCCAGCTTCACCGTCCTCCTCTCCCTCGCCGCCTCGGCCTTCGCCGCGCCCATGCCCTCCGAGTCGTCTCTCGACAAGCGCGCCCTGACCTTCCGCAAGTACAACACGTTCCAGATCTCGGGCGGCGTCGGCGGCAACGCCCTGGCCGAGACCAACCAGGCCTTCCCCGTCGACATGAGCAACCCGGGTGCCGTGTCCAAGGCGGACCTGGCCGTGCTAGTGGCGGCGCGGCAGACGGCCGAGAACGCCGAGACGGCCTTCAATAGCGCCGTGGCCGCAGCCTCGGGCGCCGCGCAGCAGGCCCTCGACGTCGGCAAGACCAAGAACAAGGTCCTCAAGCTCCGCACCTTTGAGATGCTCGTCCAGGTCCAGCAGGCCCAGGGATCCAAGGGCAAGGATGCCCAACTGGCGGATATCCAGAAGAAGTTGGCGGCTAACGTAAGTACTGCTTGAATACCTCATGGGAGCCAGGATGAACGAGTGGTTGCTAACATCGGTTGTCCCACAGATCAAGCTCGACCAGGCTAACAAGGGAAAGAAGAGCCAGAGTGTCAGCTTCACTGCTGATGTTCAGCCCAAATAGGACTTGACTGATGATTAAGTCACGAATCATTCACTCAACAGTAGTTGGGCGGGTCACTGGGGTAATTCACAGAGAAGCCTTTAATATTACCGATGCTACAACATCAAACAGTACCATGCCTTGACGGACTTTGAATTTTGTTATCTCGATTGTGTAGCCCGTCATCATTGGCCCTGCATTCGTTACGACACAGCCCCCTGGCAAGTTGCGTCTTGTATTTTGAAATTTATCACAACCTATAATGTTGTGGTGCTGGTGATGTTAATCCAAAATTTCGGTCAGCGTTGTAGCTGCTTACCATCGATGGTGCCAGAACGTTCCCAGATGGGACGTGGCTCTCCAGGGGGAATGAGAAGGAAGGCAGTGGTCTGATTGACACCGAGTCGGTGACGGACTCGAAGTCTTCCATTCCCCTCACTCGGACATTTCCGACTACATGCCCGATTGCGTTCGGCAAAAAGAACCCGGCGGCCTTCCTGAGCCAGATTTCCGCCGCGCCCTTGACGACCACCTGCTCCTCCCGCGTCTACTACCCCTTATAAGTGCGGTAGTACGGGCGATAATGAGTGCGTCCGAGACGTTCTACGTGATTGAGTAGTTCCTCACGTCCCAGGCATCACCGCTCGTGATTCCACTGTGTGCGCGCTTTTTCTTTTGGCCGAAGTACGACGTCGTATCATGAGCAGTGGCTCCGCGTTGCCTCCGAGCGCCGCTCAACTCCCTTCTTTTCTCTTTTCTTCCTTGTCTTTCAAGTTCTCACAAGCATTTTCTCTCAATTTGTCTCATTGCAACCATTCAACTGCTACGAGAACGATAATGGTATGAAGATTGGCAGTAGAATACTCAAAAACGGGAGGCTGGGTTGGGGGTTGGCAAAAGAAGGTAGCAATCGGTAATTACTCGAAGGCTGTGTAGCGGGGTACATCAAAGGAGAGATGCGGTATGTAGGATAGAGTAGTATGCGACTGGTGCGTTTTGGCCCTTCGGGTGTCCACTATGCAGCTTAATACAACTACTTACGTAATAATATTCTGGGTCTTTCTGCGGATCAGCGATACTATACGTGAATAGGGAAGATTATAAATACACTGCCAGTCCCCGGATCCCAAGCCGGGTGTTCGGGGCTTTACGACCTTCCAAAATGGCGAGAGCTATCACCTGGGCTTTCGTAGGACTCTGCGCTTATGCCACGGCGGTGTCAGCCGTACCCACAAAACCGGCCGCTGAAGGGCCACCCAAAATCATCATTGACACGGATTTCAACACCATTGGCGATGACGGTCAAACTCTGGCCATGGCAGCCCAGCTGCACAAGAGCAAGGTGGTCGAATTACTTGGCTTGACCGTTGTGACAGGCAACCACTGGTTGGCCCAGGGCGTCTCGGACTGCCTCAAGGGCGTGGAGCGTCTCGGCATCGAGAAGGATGTGGGCGTCTACGTCGGCGCCAACGAGCCTTTATTGCATACCTACGCAGCGCATCAGCTAGAGAAGCAGAAGTTCGGCAACAGAACTCTGTATGTGGGCGCCTACAGCGCACCACCCCCGAAGCCCGACGATGTCGTAGCCCCGCCCGACGGCTTCGCCACCCACACAACGCCACGCCAACAGAGCGCCGCCCAGTTCATCATCGACACGGTGCACAAGTACCCGAACGAGGTGACCATCCTGGCCATCGCGCCGCTGACCAATCTTGCCCTCGCCCTGCGACTGGACCCGACCATCGCGCCGCTGCTGCGGGGCATAGTCTTCATGGGCGGCCAGCTGTATGCCGCGGGCAACTCGTACCGGGGCGCGGGCGAGACCAACTGGTGGCTGGACCCGGAGTCGGCTCGCGTCGTGCTGCGCGCCCCGATCCCCAACAAGGTCCACCACACGCTCGACCTGACCAACACGGTCCGCATCGACAACGCGACCTACGACCGCATCAGCACCCACGAGCCCGCCACGCCCGTCACCGCCTTGTTCCGCGACTATGGGGAGCGATGGCCGTATTCTTATGATGCTGTGGCGCTCGCGTCCCTCGTGGACCCCACACTGCGCCGCGACGTGCGCGAGCTGTACGTCGACGTCAGCTGCGAGTTCGACGAGACCTACGGCAAGGGGCTGGTGTGGACTGAGGATCCGTACCCAGGCACTGGGCTGACAACGGCCTCCTCGGCGGTGTTTTCGGTCGACAATGAGCGATTCATCGAGCTTTATGTGGACTTGCTTACTCGGCCGATAGTTATGCCATCATAGGATGGGGTCCTATACTTGCTGAGCTAAGGCTTTGGAACAATGCATTCTCTTTTCAATGTATATTATCTGAATCTAGCACTATGCTATATGATTCAAGTTAAAGAAACAATTTATGTTGCCTTTGTTGGATTGCGTAACATGGCATGAAAATTGCACAAAACAACTCTGGCAATACACAAAGGCTTTGTAAAGAAAGCATAGGCTGGATACTTGTTGGGAATTAGTATATAAGTCATAGGAAGACCGTGACAGGTTCCAATCCATCATCTGTCTACCCATCAAAGTTAACACATAGTTCCAACCTAATACATTGGTTGGCTGTCAGAATACACTGATTTTCCCATTACAAACACTACCCATCTGCTTCTCGCAATAAACATGGAGTACCGTAATTACGGAATCGCCACCCCAGGCCGCATTGAAGGCAATCCTTCTCTAGCTATTCCCCGTGAGACATTCGTGTCAATGCGTTTCCCATGTGGATGCTTCGAGAAGAAGCACACCATGGCTCAAAAGCTGTGGAAAAAGTTGCAGGACCGGCAGGATCTACCACCCCAGATGTTATTCAACACCAACTTGCCTTGCCCTTGCAAGTCATGCTTCGAGTCTCCGGAGGCATCTGCCAAGGTAATCTTCGGTCCGTGGATGGAAAATGCCCAGAGCCGCATTCATGAAAGACACATTCTGCTGGCGGAACTCGTTTGGATCATGGCCTTCTTGAAGGAAAACCCCCGGCTGCGCTACTGGGATACGGACTTTTTCTCGTGGGGACGCGAGGCCTACGAGCTCTTAGGTGGCGCTGACGCCGACAGCCACTTCCCGAGTCTGCTGGCGCTTACCGAGGATGTCTACGGTGTCGTGTCGGCGCCGCACATGGCGCTCCACCGGGGCTTGAGGCACTCGGTTTGGTGTGCCAACCACCCGGACACTCCCCAGTTTTATCATCACCACCTCAACCAGGACCTCGACCTCCTCCGCCCGGCCCGGGCTAGGCTCCACCAGTGGCTCGAGCAACGCGAGTCCGACGGGGACGCGTTCCGGGTGTCGACGCAGGAGCTGAACGAGCTCTTCTATGCGCACGCGGACCTCTACACCTGGGTTGCCCTCCAGCTGGTTTCGGTCGCGGGTTCGTACACGGTGCGGTTTCCCACCAGCAAGGCGTCGCCTTTGGTGCCGTTCGCGAGGTACGGGAACCAGTTGCGGGTCTATGAACCCCACGAGTCCTCCCTCGATGAGGCGGCCGGCTACATCCACTCCGATGCGGAGATCCTGCGGTTGATGCTGTCCGATGCCGAGTTGACGGGACGGGCCGAAGGCGAAATCCCCATGCCGATTCGGGAGGACCCGAGGATCAAGACCATTGCCAAGATGGAGAAGCAGACGGAGAGCGTCGTCGAGGCTGTCAATGGGCACCTGGCGGGTTCTGCTCCGGCTGGGGCTAGGCCTGATCTACTGGCCATTCAGTTGTAGCTAACACCGTGCTACATGAATTGATGAAAACAGGTTGGGCGTCATCTGGCGAGTGAGAAGATACTTGTATAGACGAATGAAAAGTATTATAGACTTTGATGGTAACAAAAGCTCAGTGAATGATTTGCAACACTCAAATAATACTTTGATAACCCTTTCAGGCTTGAACTATGTCATATTCTTCCGTCACCACCCTTGGAACTTGGAACGCCCGGTAGAAGGCTATTTTGCCATCCTGCAGTCGCTTGTACGACTTATCCCCCTCGTGGTCGTATTTCTGCACATCGGACACCATCTGAACGAAAGACGCAAAACCCGCGACCTTAAGAATTCCGCTGCCGCTGCCACCGCCACTGCCTCCTTGTCCATCTTCGGCGATACAAACTGGAGTGCCGCTCTGCCCTCCGCGCATAGGGTAGTCCGACCGCAGACGATAGAGAATCGACCGTGGCACGAGGCTAGTCCAAGGTGCCAGGGCCCTCGCGGGGATCGGCCGCGGCGCCAGAGAGGTTGGGGAGGCGTCTCCGGGCCTGCTGTTGGGTGCGGAAGATGCCCTGGCCCACCGTCTACGTATGTATGAAGACCCGATTAGCAACCTGCTTTCTTTCACAGCAGATCTGGATTCACCTACCCGGCACATGCTATCCACGACGCCGTAATATATCCCCCTAGATAAAGGAAGTTATAGCCCGGTATATCTATTATTTCCGAATCGTCGAAAATAAAGATATACTGGAGGAGGCCGATAAGCCCCGGTTTACCGACGCGGTGAATACGGCTAGCCGTATGTTCATGGCCTTGGTTGACGGTAAAGACGTGTCCAAGGGAAAAGACGTCGAAGAGGAAGCCAGATCCATCCTAGGACGTCTACCGAGGCGGTACGTTAACGACGAAGAGAATGCCATGCAGTGTATCGTGAGCAGAAGAAAGAAGACGAAGGCTGTAAAATGTTGATGGTGGTGACAGAAGGAGGACCAAGACCTTGCTGTAGTCCATCAGAATCAGACACATAAAATAACAGGGTCACCTCCGATAACACAGCTAGGCAGTTTAAGGTCTTTCCCAGGACCCCGTAATATATATATTACGAGAGATCAAAGAAGCGACTCGGGCTTTGGTCACAGGGCCGGGTGGACTGCCCCTATGCAGGGACGGGCACTACCAATCGCTAGGAATGACATCAAGACCTGAACTTCAGCGACGATCTGCTAAAGACCTTACTGAGAAGAAGAAGAAGATGGCAGTCTTTGTGAGTCAAGGCGTTCGTTGAAGGGCTGGGATTATACATATGTATGGCTCACCGACAGCCTCTGAAAAGGGGCCAAGCACATAATTGGCCAGATATTGGATAACATAACGTATTGCAAGTATGTATCAGAGCCCACTCGGCTTGAGTTGTGATTTTCCAGGTAATAACTCATCAGGTGATTCAAGATCTTGTCCACATGGAACAGAATGATAACATACGTCGTGAACTTGCAGTAACAGGCAGCGACGATTCGTTGTCCGAGATCAATTGAAGGAAGGACATAAGGACTGGAGATAATGCTTGCCAAATCCGATGGGTGATAAGCAGCAGCCAATGACGAATTTCCGTGGGGTACGCGCCGCTTTCATTGGGGAGGATCGGTAATAGATGGGCCCGAGTACACCCGCGCCAATGACAACATGTGAAAGAGTCTGGAGACGGTGTCGGATCATCTATAGTCCGGCCGGACTAGAGGAAGCTGGACCCTCTGCAAGGCTGATCCCTGCCGCCAATGCCTTGGATTTGTGCTGTCATCGTTCGATAGTGAGGAAGGTGAGGAATTAATTATTCTGGAGCTTCCGATCTAGCCCATTGATCCAGTCCGCTTTCACCCCCGTAGTCGGTCGAGTCATACGATTACACGATAATTATAAAAAGTACTCCTGCATTCCCTTTTGCAGCTCCTTCCTCATCCCACATTGACATTGATCATTCCAAGTCAAGATGCTCTCCTCTCTGCGTGTCGCGACCCGCGGTGCAGCTGTTGCCCGCCGGGCCTCTGCCTTCCGCTTCCAGGCTGTCCGCGCCGTCTCGACCTGGTCCAATGTGCCCCAGGGTCCTCCCGTGAGTCTCATTCGCCAGCTTTGTTGATATACTGCCTACTTGGATGTACTGACTGACAACCTTCTAGGATGTAAGCTTAACTCAATTGCACCTACCTGTCGCTTTCCGACGTCAATAGCTAACTTGAACTTTCCTGCGCCGTTCAGGCCATCTTGGGTAAGACAACAACAACATAAAAGCCGCTCAGGCAAGCTTGCCTCCACCCCACACAAGCTAACCTCAGCTCCTACAGGTATCACCGAGGCTTTCAAGGCCGACTCCTTCGACAAGAAGATCAACCTTGGTAAGTCGACCAATCCCAATTGCATGGCATGCTGCAGCTTGCTCCAGAGACGAAACTGACTTGACATGTGTTCTCAGGTGTCGGTGCTTACCGCGATGACAAGGGCAAGCCTTACGTCCTCCCCTCCGTCCGCGCTGCCGAGCAGAAGGTCGTCTCCGACAAGCTGAACAAGGAGTATGCTGGCATCACCGGTGTTCCCGAGTTCACCAAGTCGGCCGCCGTCCTCGCTTATGGCAAGGACTCCTCCGCCCTCGACCGCCTCGTCATCACCCAGTCCATCTCCGGTACCGGTGCCCTGCGCATCGGCGCTGCCTTCCTCGAGCGATTCTACCCTGGCGCGAAGAAGATCTATATCCCCAACCCCTCGTGGGCCAACCACGGCGCCGTCTTCAAGGATGCCGGCCTCGAGGTCGAAAAGTACCGCTACTACGACCCCAAGTCCATCGGCCTCGACTTCGAGGGCATGGTCGCCGACTTGAAGGCCGCCCCCAAGGGCAGCATCTTCCTCTTCCACGCCTGCGCCCACAACCCCACCGGTGTTGACCCCACCCCCGAGCAGTGGAAGGAGATCAGCTCCGTCGTCAAGCAGAACGGCCACTACGCCTTCTTCGACATGGCCTACCAGGGCTTCGCCTCGGGCGATACCAACAAGGACGCCTTCGCCGTCCGCCACTTCGTCGCCGAGGGTCACAACATCTGCCTGGCCCAGTCTTTCGCCAAGAACATGGGTCTCTACGGTGAGCGTGTTGGTGCCTTCTCCATCGTTGCCGAGAACGCCGAGGAGAAGAAGCGCATCGACTCGCAGGTCAAGATCCTGGTCCGTCCCCTGTACTCGAACCCGCCCATCCACGGCGCCCGCATCGCCGCCGAGATCCTGAACGACCCCACCCTGTACAAGCAGTGGCTCGCTGAGGTCAAGGAGATGGCCGACCGCATCATCACGATGCGCGCCCTGCTCAAGGACAACCTGGAGAAGCTCGGCAGCAAGCACGACTGGAGCCACATCACCAGCCAGATCGGCATGTTCGCCTACACCGGCCTCACCGCCGCCCAGATGGACAGCCTCGCCAAGGAGCACAGCGTCTACGCCACCAAGGACGGCAGAATCAGCGTTGCCGGCATCACCAGCGAGAACGTTGGCCGCCTGGCCGAGGCCATCTACAAGGTCAAGGGCTAAGCTACCATATTTTCTTTTTCGAAAACAAAAACGAAAATGGATATGTGGTTCCTTTACCAATGAGAGATGTGCAATATGAGAGAAGTCACTTTAAAAAGGGCGGCGTTTTCTTTTTTGATTGACCAGGAAGTTATGACAATACCCCGACATAACAAAAGGACGATCTTGTGTACCTGTATTCTCGTCGCGGATTCTGGGAGGGGAGAAGAGAGATGAAGCTGGAAGAAAAAGACTACTAGATTCGGATCTGGTTAAACAGTTGTTTGTGGTTGGGGATAAGGCCACATCATGCTAGACGGTTAGATAGAGTTCGGTCTCCTTGCGACACGTCTTTCGATGTATCAATAATCATGATCTCTTTTCCATGAATTAATGCGCTTTTGACGTCCAATATGTGCTTCGAATTGTACGAACCCTGCAACTACGTGGGTTTGAGGAACCACGATTTCATATTGCGAGAATTGCCTAAAAGAGGACAATGCTTCCTGACCGGGAAGTGGTGAGTACAATTTAGCGAATTAGGAAAATCAATGCCCGCTCCCTCCATAACGCTACAAATACTTGCGCAGGCAAAACTATGCCAGATGTACAATGCTATCCATACCCATGCAAGTCTATCAGCTCCGCCCCAAGCGGTCCAAGTCCGCCTGAATCTCAACCAGCCGCCCCTCCATCTCGCGCCAAATCCGCGCCATCTCCCGCATCCGGCGCTCCTTGGCCGACATCTCCTTCTCGTCCTCGCTGTCGCTCTCGATGCCCGTCTGGCCCTGCACACTGCCGGCATCGCTCCCACTACCATTAGCCCCGGACCGGACATGGACGCCGTAGTCCTCGAGCTCCCGCTCCCGCACCCGCGACGCGTCCTCGAGCCGCATTTGCTGGTCCCGCAGGTGGCGGCGGTAGTTGCGCAGCGCCCCGCCCGAGCCCGGGGGGTAGACGCGGCCCTTGGTCTCGGCGAGGAGCAACCGTAAAGAAGAGGCCCAGAGGGCGGCTTCGAGGCAGGCAAGCTGGCTGCGGAGGGCGGTCGAGTGGGCGGCGGGGCCGTGCTTGGCTTCGAGGGCCCGGACTAGGATCGCGAGGGCGCGGGCGTGCTGGTCGAGGTGGTTGAGGAGCGTCGTCGTGGTGCGCAGGCGCGACTGCGTCAGCTCGAGACGCGTCGCGGTTAGCTTGGCGACGAGGTGCGCCGTCGTGGCGGGGAGGTGTGCCGTGTGTCGGTGCAGGAAGGAGGCGTTGGTGCTGGGGTGCAGGACCCGCGTCAGGGCGACGGATTGGGTGGTTAGGTGTTTGGAGAGGAGGGGGGTCAACTTGGGGAGGTGGGTGGGGAAGCGGGAGAAGGGGCGGGTGCTGAGGAGGAGGCGCAGGGAGGATTGAGGGAGGAGCTGCCGCGGGGCTTTCTCCAGGAAGTCCGGGAGGAGTAACAGCAGATCGAGGAGCTCCGGGGGGAGCTGCTGTTGCTTGCCCGTGGGGGACAACAGGGCCGCTTCTGCTGCTTCGGCTTCGGCTTCGGCTTCTGCTTTGGCGGCAGCGGCTGCCGCGGCGGCTGTGGTGGAGGATGAGGTGGTGCGGGCGAGATAGGACCGCGTCCGCGAGTTTTGCGGGATGCCCTTTCTTCCGGCTATGCCTGATGCTGGCTGTGCAGGAGCTGAGGCCGCTGTGGTCTGGGGCGTGGCGTGGGCGATGGCCTGTTTCAGCAGATGCTGCCGCGTTGCCCTCAGACGATACTCCTTAAGTTCCTGTCATTTTCATTAGTATGAATGCAAATCAAGATGTCAATTCGTTTGTTCAATTTCACTTACATGTCGAACAGCATCGCGTTCCTTAGCTGCTGCGTCGTTCTTGGTGGACCCATCGGGGTGTAGGATATCTTGAGACAGGGACTTGTACAGCTTGTCGAAGTCCGGGTTGTCAGCCAGAACCGACTCGTCGACTGGTGGCAGCATGTTGAACCAATGAGCCGAGTGTGATTCTCAACCAATCTCTATCCAGCCAATTCTTAAAAGAATTGGTTGATTTGTTTCTCACGACCTTTATTTTGTCGGTGAGGTCAATAATCTGGGTATTGATGCTCCCCCCTAACTCGTTGGTTCAGATTCCCAGTTGGTGAGGCACGAACCCGTCGCCAGGTCAGGTGATTTTGATTGGCCAGCGACCTAGCTTAAAACCGGGGACTGTCCCAGTGAGCTCGCCCCACTAAATTGCTACGGGCCGTCCATGATTCCAATCCAATTGATCGCCCCAAAATCTTCAGAGAAGCTTCAATTCGAATCGTGGATTGTGTGTGTGTGTGTCGCCGATCCGAATCCCGACCGCAGCGACCACGACAGCGCACCAGTGTCAATTGACCGACGCCATCACCACCACATCGCCCACCATGGCATCCCTACGCCCCATAGGGACGACATCGTCCCCACGATGCCTGTTCGCCGCCGCCGCATCCTCAACCACGACCACATCTTTCGCCGCCACCACCGTCGCATCAAGACGTACCTTCACCACCACGGCCCCAACCCTCCGCCAAACCCCCACTCACCTCACGGTCCCCAAAGACCAAATCCCCGACTACCCCTACGGCCCCTTCCGGACCTACAAGCAGCGCAACGCAGGTCTGTACGGCACGTCCAAGATCCGCTTCGGCAACACCATCAGCGCGAAGTGGCAGATTAAGGAGCCGACACACTGGAAGCCGAACCGACACGTGAAGCGGCTCTGGTCGCCGTCACTGAACATGTTCATCCGGACCCGCCTGACGACGGGCGTGCTGCGGACCATCGACAAGCTGGGCGGCATCGACAACTACCTGCTGGGCGCCAAGGCCCGCCGGCTCAAGGAGCTGGGCCCCGCCGGCTGGCGGCTGCGGTGGAAGGTGATGCAGTCGGGCCCCGTGCAGGAGCGGTGGGCGCGCGAGCGCGAGGCCATGGGCCTGCCGCCCAAGGCGCACCAGCTGCTGGTGGCGGAGCAGCAGGGCGGCGCGGCGGCGCCGACGGCCGAGGTGGTGGGCGAGATGGACCGCATGCTGGCGCAGGAGGAGGAGTTCGTGCTGGGCGACGAGGCTGAGAGTGGCAACCCGGTCTTCGAGGTCAAGGAAGTGGCCCAGCCCAACGCAGATGCCACCACGGCCAACAAGATATAGAGATGGTCTACCTAGCTATTTTTGCCCCCCGCCACCAAAAAGCAAAAATGCCTTGCTAGATTCTACACAGCAGTGTTGGAATATGTACCACGTATGCATACTAGACAAAAGACATGAAGATATGGATGGGATATCAAAAATGAGGCAATATTGTACTACTACTATCACCCCTGTACAACTCGGTATCTATTACGATGCCACCCCGCAATCAATCACGAAATCCGGAACCACTATGTGTTGTTCAACTATAAAAAATGAAAATGGCTTTTGTCATCTACGACTCTATAAATATCTTTTTATCTAGACTCGCTTTTTACATTTATGTCCCGGACTAAAACCCACATAGATTAATGCCTCCCCACCCAGCATTAATCTAGAAACGCAGGTCCCAGCCGATCTTGGGTCCAATAGTAGGCAACTCGTCCGCCACGCTCTGCACATCCTTGTCACCGCGACCACTCAGGCAGATGACGAGATCCGAGTCCTTGGGCATGGTCTTAGCGAGCTCGAGGGCGCCCCAGACACCGTGCGCGCTCTCGAGGGCGGGGATGATACCCTCGAGCTGGCTGATGAGGCGGAACGCCTCAAACGCCTGCGAGTCCGTCGCCACGACGTAGCTGGCGCGGTTCGAGTCCTTCCAGCTGGACAGCTCGGGGCCGACACCAGGGTAGTCGAGACCCGCTGACACGGAGTGCGTGTCCTGGATCTGACCGTGGCTGTTCTGGAGCACGTACGTGCGCACGCCGTGCAGGACGCCCTTGCTACCCGCCGACAGCGTCGCCGAGTGGCGGGGAGTATCAATACCGTCACCGCCGGCCTCTACACCCAGCAGCTTGACGCTCGGGTCCTTGCTGAAGGGGTAGAACATACCCGCGGCGTTGGAGCCGCCGCCCACACAGGCCACGACGGCGTCGGGCAGCTTGCCGCGCTTCTCCTGCATCTGCTTCTTGGTCTCGTCGCCGATGACGGACTGGAAGGTGCGCACGATGGTAGGGAAAGGGTGAGGACCGATGGCCGATCCGATGATGTAGTGGGTATCGTCCAGGTTCGTGACCCAGGAGCGCATGGCCTCGTTGACGGCATCGCGGAGCGTCTTGCAGCCGGCCTCGACAGCGATGACCTTGGCGCCGAGGAGGCGCATGCGGAACACGTTGAGGGCTTGACGACGAACGTCCTCCTATAGATGGGTCAGTATGCATATCAAGTTTATCACCGGAAAAATGGAAGGCGAAAATGTAGGGAATGACTTACAGCACCCATGTAAACGGTACACTCCATGCCGAACTTGGCACAGACCGTTGCGGTAGCGACACCGTGCTGTCCGGCACCTGTCTCGGCAATGATCTTGGTCTTGCCCAGCCGCCGGGCCAACAGAATCTGACCCAGGGCGTTGTTGATCTTGTGGGAACCAGTGTGGTTCAGATCCTCACGCTTCAACCAGATGTTGGCACCACCCGCATGCTTCGTCAACCGCTCGGCGAGTTGCAGGTGGCCGGGGCGGCCTATCCAGGGATAGTAGGAGCGGAACTCTTCCCAGAACTCGGGGTTTTCCTTGATCTGGTTGAAGCCGTCCTCGAGCTCCTGGAGACAGGTCATCAGGGACTCGGGGACGAACTGACCGCCGAACTCGCCGAAGCGGTCGTTGACCTTGCTGTGCATGGCCGACAGCTCTTTCATCAGCTCCGAGTCGTCGTGCTCGGTGATGACGCCGCTGACCGTCACGTTCTCGCCGCTGGGCTCCTGGGCCCCCGAGAGCGCCTCCACCATGCCCACCTCGCGGGTAAGCTCGGTCTCAGGGTCGCTGGTGCGTCCGCCCACGTAGGAGCAGTACTCCTCGACCGCCTTGGCGCCCTTGCCGTCCTCAGCCTTCATCAGAGTGGTGACGATCTGGGAGCCGATGACGACACCGTCAGCGATGGCGGCGACACTCTGGAAGTGCTCTCTCGTGGAGACACCAAAGCCAACAGCGGCGGGCTTGTTGCCGCTGTACTTCTTGACGCGCTCCAGCAGGGCGGGCAGGTTGGCGTTCAGGGTGCCCAGGGCGCCCGTGACACCTTGGCGCGAGACGACATAAATGAAGCTGTCGGCCAGGGAGCAGAGGATGCGCATGCGGCTGTCGGTGGTGGAGGGAGCGATGAGCGGCACGTAGGAGAGGCCGCCACTGCTACAGAACTTGCGGAAGGAAACGGCCTCCTCTGGGGGCAGATCGCAGATGATGAAGCCGTTGACGCCAGCCTCCTTGCAGTCGCGCAACAGGGCCTCCTCGCCGTAGGCCAGTAGAGGGTTGTAGTAACCCATCAGCAGGACGGGTGTTTTCAAGCCCTTTTTCCGGGCATCGCGGACCATCTGGAGGGTGGTGCCGATGGTGACGCCATGCTGAAGGGCGACTGTGTTGGAGGTCTGGATGGTGGGGCCGTCGGCGATGGGGTCTGTGAAGGGGATACCGAGTTCGATGACGTCTATAGACGAGCGCGACAGTCAGTACCAGGCGCCTTGATAGCAGAGTCAGATTGAACAGAAATCAACATACCAGCACCACCCTTCTGCATGCCCAGCATAACTTCGGGCATTTGCTCTGGAGTGGGATAACCTGCAGTGACATAAGTCACCAAGGCGGCCTACACACGCAAACGGTCAGCTTAGGACGTCATGACAATTGAGGATGTCGAAATCCGAAAAGATGACATTGGTGTTGAGAGGTATCCGGATTCAGTCATACCCGGTTCTGGGCCTTGCAGCGGGCGAACGTCTGCTTGAGGTGGTCGGCCATGATGTAGTGACGCTTGTGTTTGACTGCCCCGCGATGGCTTGGTGGTGGTGTAAAGTGGGATGAATGGCAGCCGGCTTGGTACAGCAGCAATTGTCGTCAATCAGAAGGATTTGTGCTTCTTTTAAGGATTGTATATCAAGTTAGAGTTGAGTCACTTTGCTCTACTCGGGAAAATGAATGTACAGGTATAGATGGAGTGACGAAATGGGATCGCAGGTAGGTTGTCGCTTGCCTGTCTTTATGGCGTGGGAATGCGAAGCGTGGGCGGGGCGCGGGCGGCGATAATTAAAGTGGGATGGCCGATAAATTTTTGGAAATGGTCGACGTAGTCACAAGTGCCAAAGTGCCAGAGTGCCCCGCGATTCGGAAGCCAAGCGATGATGGATGATGAGCCTGGCAAGCCTGGCAATGCTACTGCTAGAGTCAGCATTGGTGATTGGGTCCCCTGCCCATCCTGCCATCCTAGCCGCTTCCCCCAAACCCCGGCTACATACACTTTCTCAACGGGTCGATTGGAAGCGGACGCCGTTAGAAACACCGTTGCGACTAGATATGTAGTGATACTGTAGATCCCTTGCAGGCTTGAATACGTTGCCGCGCCAGTTGATGACTCGGCGAGCCTTCTTCCTTCCTGTCTCGATACAGATGGCCGTCAATGGCGATGTCGGTGGACTGGGCGTCTTACTACGAGAGAAGTACCCCGAAAACACTGTAATTGAGTTTAGGTGCATCGCTTGGCTGGAAGCTAGGGTAGCTGCAGGAGCTGTGCGACCCTGTCCCTTGACCCTGGAACCATACAATCACCTCCAAGTAAGTACAGTGCTCCATTCCGCGGAATCCCCACGGACTGACTTTCCCGCGGAATCTCCATGGAGTTTCCATGAACGGAAAAGGTACGATCACAAGCTGCATAGGTTAATGGCTCCTTGATATTTACCCAATTCGGCATTCCCAAATTCGGGTAAGAAGGCAATCTACCAAACCTCGTGTTATCTTGAGACAAGCATGACTCAAGATCATTAAGAGGCTGGTCTTTCCATACGGAGACGAGTTTCGGCTACCATCCTCAGAGCTCACCGATGATTTCCTGACTCTCACCCTCTTCATCATCCACCCTCACCCCTGATCCACCTTCCCCTTCTGCATCGCCGTCGACGTCATCCTCAGTGATCTCGACTACATAGAAATCCTCCACCACCACCTTACCCGCCTCAACCTTCCCCCAGACCTCGGACGTGCACGTCGCCGGCTTGAGGACGTAGCACCGCGGCTCCGGCCACGGGGGCGCCACGTTCTTGATGTGCCACGTGTCCGCGGGTCCCACGGTGACCAAGTCATCCGTCACACGGCGCAAGCCCGTCGCGATGTCGCGGTCGAACATGGCACGCATGAAAGCGGCGTACGCCGCCGCCGGCTGGTAGCTCGGCACCTCGTGGCCCGCCTGGAAGACGCGCGTGAAGCTGAAGTTGCCGACCTGGCGCGTCATGCCCGCGACGACCTCTTTCTCGTGCTTGTCCTTTCGTAACAGTGGCAGATGAGACGAAGGAACGTATGTCGGGGAAGCAGCGAGAAACGCCTCATACCCCGCCGCCGCGAAATCGCTTGCCCGCGCGTGCGGTATCGCAAGGCTCGCCGCCTCCCCGCCTATCCAATTGCACGCGTAGTCGCGGTCGCCGTAGATCATATGCACCTTGACCCCCGCGTCGAGTAGCTGGCCCGCCGCCTCGAGGAACCCGCCGCGCAGCATGTCGTACGTGCGCTGGAAGTCCTGCGCCACGGCGCTTGCGCTCTCGGAGTAGTTCACGGACACGCCCAGCGCCGCCAGCACGGGCGCCGACGTCAGGTAACCGTACATGTGCGGCGGCGGGAAGGGGTCGTGCACCGGGTGCGCGATGTCGTAGAAGCCGTGGTCCGCGTCGACGTAGCGGCGGATCGTGTTGACCCAGCAGTCTTCTTCGATGCCGCCGCAGATCTCGGTGAGGTTTGTCTTCCCGGCAGAGGCGCCATCTTGGCCTACAAATAACACATGATCATCGTGGTATTTCAGGGCGGCTTGACATTCCGTGATGCGATCTTTGCAGCCCTGGGGCTTTATCCAGTTGTGCATGAGTTCGTTGTAAGTGCTCTGATTGAACGCTTCGATGCCGTATGTCTGAGAAGCAGCGCAACGCGGTCAGTATAGTGTGTCTTATCAATTGAGTTCGAGGGGCGGCAGTATTATGTCCTCACATTGTTGTATGCGAATTGTATGTTACTTTCGCCTTGGACAGCCATGTCCAGAAGGCCGTTGATGATCCCCAGTGTATCCAAGTGGATATAGTGAGCCCCCTGCTCCTCCGAGCTCCCATTCGCGATCTTCTCGTTTTGCTGCTGGAAGAACCTGGCGGGGAATACGCATGCCGTCAGCCACGTGGCGATGAGTTGTTTGAAAACCTCACTTACCACATGAAACCCGGCCCGTAGTGTCCACCGTAGCTCTCCGTCCACAAGCTGATGCGGTCGTCATCGGGCTTGTAGTGCGGGAACTCAAAGAACCAAGTCTGTGCAAAGTGCCACAGCGCGTGGGCCGCGTGGGCCGTGCTGTTGGCCGTCTGCGCGCGGTCCTGGCTGGCAAAGGTTCCGTAGTGGCTGGTCAGGTTCGCCTCCGGCACCCCATGCTCGGTGAAGTTGGCCGGCTCCACGACGAAGCCCATCTCCTCGTCCAGCGCCCAGGTTCCGTTGGTCGCGACGTCGTACGAGAACCCCACCTGGTTGGGCTGGTCCAGGTAGAGCATGTTGACCTCGTTGTTCCAGCTCCAGGGGTTCAGGTGCGTCGTTTGGGAGTCGTTGGCGACCCGGCAAGGGCCGTTTTCTAATGTGTGGGGTCCAGTCAGCCAAGCATTGAAGAAATGAAGAAGTGACGATCTGGGCGGCTGTGAATTGGGCTCACTTGCCTTCTAGAAGGCCCATCATGGATGAGCCTCCGGGGCCGCCGTTTAGCCAGATGGCCAATGGCGCGTTGGCTGGATCGTGCCGAGCCTCAAAGAACCAGAAGAACCTGCGTGAATCCCGATTAGCCCGAAACTTTGGGTGACGACGTGGTCATGATGCGCCTACGTGTTAATCGGATAGTTCTGGACCTCACCGCTGCCATCGTCGAGTAGACCGGGTGGCAGATGCACGTAGCCGGCGTAAGACTTTACACCGGGCGTAGTCTCGCATATTCCGGGCTGTAAGATGAACCTCAATTAGTCAAACGGCCGCCTGCGCGGAATTGTTTGGATTGATTCGCAAACCTGCCTCTTTATACGAGATCGTCACGTTCTCATGGAACTTGGACTTCAGCCATTTCCGTCCCTCTGGCTTGGGCGGGAATTGCGCATGTGCGAGCCCCAAAAGGCCGCCAAGAATGAATTGTTGCGCCCGCATGTTTCAGTATCAGGGATGGACGCTTCAATTGAGAAGCTTCGCGGTGAAGAGGTGAAGTCTCGATCTTTATCATTTATCAAACTTCATTCGGCCAACCTCATGAGCCGCTCGGGTTTCGGTCTCGAGTGGAGCAGCGCCTCAAGCGGCTGCGTCATTCCGAATCCTGAACGCCGAAGCAACCTGCCCCTTACGGCGTAGCGTGGGGTGGTTTACACGAGGCCTGCGGCGCAAGTGAGGACGTGGAGTAAATGATGCGTGAATGGCCTTTCACTGGACATATCCAAAGACGGATCTACTTTAGATTTCAATGCGATGCTCGTGTATATGAAAGAAATGTCTTGGACTGGCGATATGCTGGGGCACTGACGGTGGTGGTGTGATTGGCTCAAGTTTCGGCTTACCACACGCCATTGACTGCGTGTTGGCTGACGTTGGAAGACACCGCTTATCACCCATAACGGAAATTGATTGCGCTTACGAGCTTGGTCATTGGTTACTGGTATTATAATTCTTTTTTTTTCTTCGGGAATTTGCTAACTACGTAGAACGCGAATCCATTCCTCCCTGCTCCTCTAATGAAAGTCGGAATCCCAGTGTAAGCAAAGGTGAGATCTGAACTACTCCACCGGTCACAACGCCATGCGTTTTCATTTTACTTGTTGTTAAACCTTTTCCCCATTCCCTTGCTATAAGTGAGAGAAAATACAAATTGTTGATACTCCACGATACGGTTCTCAGACACTCTCGTAACGATCCAGACTCCGATTGGGTATATGATGCATAGAGATAGTCTCGGACTGCTTCGGCTTCTTAGCGTGCAGTTCCGGACTCCCCATAGGATCTGACATATTGTCATAGGAGTGACGGTGCTTCGAGCCGTAGTGGAGCAGACTCCGGAGACCCTGGCCCTTCTTGAAAAGGGGCGCGAGCAAGCTGAGAGAAGTCAGTGAACATGTCTGGGGCAACAGGAAATAAAACATCACAAGGCAATATTACGTACGGGAGGTTCGCTGCAATCAAGGAGAAACACGCTTCGACGAGGCTCCAGATGACGACGTTGGTCACCGAGTCGGAGAAGTTGTAGTAGGGGTCGCCGTAGATGGGCTCGGCCCGGATGAAGTACACGAGGCGCACTGCAGAACCGATAGCGACACTTCGGGGGAGAAAGGCAATATGTTAGTGACTGGCAGTAGTCCTGAAGGAAGAGAAGAAAGGGAACGGCAGACTGACAAGGCACCCAAGCAGAAGATAGCGCCAACCTGAATCTTCCGCTTCCTTCCCAGCTTCAGCGACGAGAGCACGGGGAACGGCAACGTCAAGATACACAGATCGAGCAGGATATCGCTAGCGCTCATCGCCGTCCACATAGCGCCCGCGTTCCAGTGGTGCGGCACGTTGGCGGCGAGGCTCCACTCGTTGTGGACGGGAAACCGCTTGAAGACAATCAACAGCACGAAGACGACGGTCCAGGCGCCGCAGAGGCCGACGAGGACGTTGGCGGCGAGGTTGAAGCGGGGCTTGGTGGCGAAGACCTGCTTGTAGAACAGCAGGACGCCGATTTTCACCGTGCCGATGACGAAGGTCACGATGATCTCGGCCGACCACAGGAACTTGCGGAACGCGACGGCTTGCTTCGCCGTCAGCTTGTTACGGGGCTCGCCGAGGCCGACGTGGACGGCGCCCCATTCGGCCGCGACGCAGAGGGAGAAGGTGATGATCTGGTCGTCCGAGAGAAAATGGAATTCATTAGTACGACGGTCGGGCTGTGGTGTTTCGTCGCGGAAAAGGCAGAGACTCACGGTGTTGGCTATGATGACATAGTCATTGGCGAGGAGGCTGCGCCGGGTGAGGCGGCGGGCCCATACCCGGGCGCAGGTGAGGAGGACGGCGAGGACGGAGAAGAGGATGCTAGTGACGAGGACGGCGCGCGCGTAGCCATTCATCTTCTCGGTTAATTTGCACTAATTATAGGAGAGAATAGTCTTGTTCGCTTGGGGTGTTGCTCCACTTGTCGACAGTAGCACACGGGGGCGGCCTCTAGTCCGGGTGGGGAGTCGCGGCGTGGCGGAACCGAGATTTTGGCTCTTTCAAAGGGTCAAAGAGATGGAGATTGCTTAAGTGATATGGTAATGGGCATATCAGCCGATGATATAGGCCTTGGTCAGGGATGTCGACTTCACATCACGGATACAGAAGTATCATGCAGATGGGATAGAGACACAAAGCGCAAGAATGTAACCGTGTCACAAGAGTCTGGGGAAGATTTGGGATTGCCAGTCGCCGAGGGCCTTGGATTCTGCTTACTTATCTACCCCAGACATAAGCCGCCCTGCTTTGCGCATTGCTGTTGTGCGTCGTATGACAGGCTCCAGAGGGCGGGAAGGATGGTAAGCTGACTGCGCCGTAATCTGCAACAAGAAGTATGTAAGACGAAAATAGCACCACCGATTCCGATTCCCCACTGCGACCGTACGTTTCCCCCAGGTTGGCAAAAAAGGGTAGATAATCTGCAATGTAACGCAGAATATCGATTATGGATATTTTTGCTAACCACTTATATCGGCACAACTGGCTGATGTGCAGCATGGCTCCAATGATCGGCCGTTTCTCTGCCCCTTATTGGGCGAAACACTCTCCAGCTCCGGAACCAACATGCCAAGTCCCGCCAATCAAGCCCAAAGGCCATGCACCACCCACCCACGCCCAGCCCGTCGCTGTGCCGTCTTTGCATTGCTTAAAGTTCAGCTCAGCCCGCTGCTTCGCCCGACCATCGCGTTATAGGGCGACCGGCGTCTACCGCGGAAAGACCAAGACCCGGGGACGGTTGGGTGCACTGAGTTGGCTTCACTCGGTTTATTTTAGTTTTCAAGACATAGTTCATACAGGCAAGGCACATTTCGTCTCAATGGTTTAGGACATACGTCGATTGTCGTGAGGGATATCCCTTTCTAATCCCTAACTGTATGGTCTGCTCTAGTAAGCGTTCCTGGAGTTGTGTTGTGCTTGCTTGCTTCCATCCTCGTGAGCATCTTATGATAATAATAGTAAAGAACCCATGCATCATGCGTTGGAATTGATAGCGGGATCGTAGAGATTCTGATTTTGCGCATGACCACAGTTGATGCTTCCGGACGGCTCCAAACGGTGTGGCTCCTTAGTTCTCTGATCTGGCAATAGAGATCATTGCCTTGAGTCTCTTGCTTTAACGTGTTCTCTTGTTCGAGTGTTGGGCTGCTCATGATGCTTTTGCTGATGTGATGTTTTCAAGTGAGGTTCGAATGATGCAACGAGCGATGTTGCATTTAAGCAGGTAAGTCGCCCAGAAAGAGTCATTGGAAATACCTATGGACGATTAGTTCAGCCAAAGTGTGGAATAGTCCAAGATTGATGCTTGAAATGGCCATACCAAGCATTATGGTGGTAGCATCGGTTGTGCTGCGCTAGCCTAGTATGATCCGGCAGGAAAAGGGATTCTGGTGGGATAACTGAGGGCTATTGGCATATAACCTTATCCCAACCTCATCCCATCTTCCAGTAGCTCCAGACTCGACAATCAGCTAGGTTCACGCACTTGACTTGTGGCCGAGGTGGATGCACATAGATGCACTTTGGCAACCGTATGTCCCGTTTCGGGTCAAGTAACAAGTAAGCCCCTTCCCGCGTACGACTACTTGGTCCAATTAGCGTATAGTAAGCTATGCGCGCTACTGGCCGCCATACAAACCTGGAAAGAAGAGCCCTCAAGAACTGACCATTAACCCCGCATTTTCATGTAAGTGTTTCCTGTACCTCCGTCTCCGTCTCACTTCGCATGATGGCATCCTCGTCACACAAAACATGGCCTACTCGTACACACCGCTTGACCCATCCCAGCAGGAAATTCGGTTATTGCGGATCAACCCCCGTCAAAGTTCCGATGCGGAGCCCCTGCCCGAATACCAACTCCAGACCTTCTCGCTCGACAGCCACCCGGATTATGTGACCATCTCGTATTGCTGGGGTGACCCCACGCCATGCAATACCGTGCTGGTCGACGGGAAGGAGCTGCGTATCGCGCGCAGCGCGGCCACTGTCCTCGAGCTGATGTCCTCCATCACTACAAGCGAAAGCCGCTTGATATGGATCGATGCCCTCTGTGTGGACCAGTCGGCATTCGCAGAGCGTGCGCACCAGGTGCCGTTGATGTCCAGAATCTACCCGCAGGCCACCCGGAACGTCATTTACCTCGGCGATGGCGATCCCCTGTCCTTGAAAGGGATGGAGAACATACGAGACATCGCCAAAGACATGCTTCGCATGGAATCGGAGGGCAGGAAGGAGCTCCAGACCCCCGTTGATAAGAATGCCATTGCAGCTTTTCTTCAGATCCCCTGGTTCACCCGAGTATGGGTCGCCCAAGAAGCAGTCTTGGCACGCGGCAGTAGTTGCATACTAGGCCGGGACGAGCTCGACTTTGAAGTCATATGCAGGGTCATCGTTGCCCTGTATGCCTTCTTTCCGGTCATCAGCTTTGTCTCCAAGTTCGACGGTTTCGTTGGCGCCATGGCTGTCTTGTTGATGTTTCAAACCCGTGATCGGATGATGAAGAAATTGCCATTTGATTTCAACTATACTCTGACGATCGCATTAGGGGCGCAGTGCACCGATTTGCGGGACAAGATCTTTGGGATCCTGGGGCTTTGCAAAGCCGGCATGGCAGAAGCGGAGACCTCGAGCTTGCTGGCCGTGGATTACAATAGAGCGTACCAAGACGTCTATCGAGACGCCACCCGTTACGCCGTCATGACGACACGTCTGGGAGATTTAGAAGAAGATGAGCGGGCATCATGCATTCTCAACTGGATATCCCACCACCGCGAATCCAATCTCCACGATCCAAAACTGCCTTCCTGGGTGCCTGCATATAATCGAACGATAGACTACAAGCAAGACGGCCACGCCATATGCGTTTTCGGCATCGGTAAAATCCCGCAGGGACAGGAGGAACCAGTTCGAGACCAGTGGGACGACCCGAACGTCCTGGAGCTCCGCGGGCGCGTCCTCGACAAGGTTGCCCAGGTCTCCCCCGTATTCGAGCCGGCCATGTTCACGGGCGACCTCGCGCAGTTGCGCAGCCAGCTCGCGTTGATCCAGGACATGGCGCAGAAGGTCGGGAGAACTCGGACCGACAATGATGAGCTGGCCCGGGTTCTTATCGTCGACACCAACTACAAAACCGCAGTCAGCACACCGGAAGACCGGGCCGGGTTCCAAAGTATGTTGGACTGCTTGGAGAAGACACCAAGCCGACTGGTCGCCAGCCTCTCCGGCGATGACGGAGCTAATAGCAGCGGTAGCAGTGACAAAGATTTGACAGACGCAGACTTGCTGTACTACAGAGTACTGGTCCAAGCATGCCAGAGCCGACGCTTCATTGTCACCGAATCCGGAGGGTTAGGCCTGGGTCCCAAGATTAGTCGAGTCGGCGACACGATCGTTGCTTTACTAGTGCATTCCGGTGGGGCACCCTACGTCCTGCGGTCTGATGAAGGCAAAGACGCCTTCAAACTGGTCGGACACTGTTACCTTGATGGATATATGCCAGGACGGGAGAAAGAGGACATAAAGGCAGACGATATTCAGTACGAGTGGCTCAAAATAACATAACACTATTACAAGCGTTTCTTCTTCTTCTTCTTCTTTTTTTTTCACAAAAAATAATTAGCATATCCGGCCCGAGGAGATGGTTGGATCGCAGACCAAGCATAGTTCAGGGTTTTACCACGGGAGCTAATGGCTTTCACTTTGTTTACAGAAGTAAGGCCAGGTCCAAGTCCATGAGATGTCAGTACTACTCGAGAGGATGAGGACAGATACCCGAGAGCGGAAGAGGCCGTTTATAGAGGGGAGCCTTGCAATTTAGCCGGAACCAACCTCAGCTGAACCGGAAGTTAATACGAATACCAAGGACTCGGGACGAGGAAGACCAGGGAAGCCCACGATGAAATCATCGTGAAGGCCGCCGGAAGTGGAGGTAGTGGAGAACATCTAGGCCTCATTCGGGTTTGACAGCCGTTCGATGTGGAGTATCTACACACTATCTAATCAATCGTAAGTTCTTGACAATCTTATCAGATCAAAATCTTTCCGCGCTAGGACGCGACAGCCCCTGGCCGGGCTCCGTAGACTCCCGGCCCTGCATGCATTGCCTACATATATACACCGAGGTTGCTTCTTGCCTCGTCCCCCATGGTTCTACTCGGTTGATCTATCCGACACCGAACCACAAAGTTTGCTTACTTTTCGACCAGCACCATGGTTGGCACCGACTCTGACATGGAGAAGAATGCCAAGACGCAAGACGTGGCCGTCGCGATAGAATCGGGCTCCGAAGCCGGCCAAGACGATACCGCACCCGGCCCCCTGAGTAAAGGAGAGGGAGACGCCGCTGCGGCCGATTCGGCGGCGGCGGCCAAACCCCCACCCCCCTGGAGCTGGAAGATCACGGCCATCGTGCTGGTGAGTCTGATCCGCTTCGGCGGCTCGTGGAGCAACGGCATCACGGGCGCCATGAAGTCGACCATGAAGAAGCAGATGCACATCAACAACCAGCGGTACGCGCTGCTCGAGGCGAGCGAGGACTTCATGACGACGCTGCTGATTCTGGCCACGGGCCTGCTCACCGACCGCGCCGGCGGCGCCGGTCTCTTGTTCTTCGGCAACCTCGTCTACACCGCGGGCTCCATCCTGGTCGCGGCCGCCGCCCAGACCCGCTCCTTCCCCTTCATGATCGGCGGCCGCGTCGTCCTCGCCCTCGGCGACATCTCCACCCAGATCGCGCAGTACCAGGTCTTCTCGTCCTGGTTCGCGCCCAGCAGCGGCTTCGCTTCGACGTTGGGGCTCGAGCTTATGATCTCTAAGCTCGGAGCGCTGGCGGGAACGGGGAGTGCGAATCACATTGCCGTCGTAAGTAATTACCAAGTGAACTGAAATAGGGATGGAGTGTCCGAAATTATTGACTTGACAACTGATATTCACCCCCTCTTGTAGCGCACCGGCAACTTCGCCTGGGTCTTCTGGGTCGCCGTCTTCATCAACATCTTCACCAACGCCGTCTGCTTCGTCTACCTGTGGTTCGTGCGGCGGTCGGCGGGGAAGTTCGGTAACGTGGTGGACCCGGCGACGGGCGAGCGGCTCAAGCAGAAGGCCAAGAAGCTCGAGCTGGGCAAGATCTTCCGCCTGCCCTGGTCCTTCTGGTCCGTCATGGCCTACTCGCTCTTCACGACCAGCACCGCCGTCGTCTTCAAGCAGAACGCCACCGAGATGGCCGAGCAGCGCTTCAAGGTCAGCGCCGTCACCGCGGGCTGGTACTCGGCCCTGCTCCAGTACGCGGGCTTCTTCATCGTGCCCGTCGTGGGGATTTGCATTGATTTGTTTGGACAGCGTGTCTCGCTGAGTAAGTCTCGCTCTCTCTACTTACGATGCTCTGATGTCTCGTTGATGTGCTTACCACTTTCTTTCTAGTGGTGCTTGGCGGAGTGGGAACGTTCATATCTATGTCCCTTGTCCAATGGGCTGGCGCGGTCAAAGGTACCGCTGCTGGCTTTGGTATCTACGCCATTGTCTCCTCATACAGTCCCACCGTCATTATCGACAGCATGCGAACTTCGCTCTTCCACCAGACTGACTTCGGTACTGCGTATGCGCTGAAGATCATGATGAACAACTCGTACGTATTCATGCCATGACTGATTACCCACTGTTCTCTGCCGTCTCTCTTTCCCTCACATCCACTGACCTTTTTCGCGTTCCAGGATCAACATCATCGTCCGCATTCTGGCCGGCGTCATCCAAGACGCCGACCATAACTCCTACAACAAGGTCGTGATTCTCTACCTGGTGCTCGCGGGCTGCTCGCTGTTCGTCTCGATCGCGCTTGCGTTGCTCGCCTACTTCTCCGTCAACCTGGGCGCGCTGCAGTGGAGCAGGAAGCAGCGCCAAGCGCGGGCCGAGAGGCTGCTCGAGATGAAGCGCGCCTTCTATGAGACGAAGGCCCGGCATAACACCATCATCTCCCGAACATGTTTCGGGCTGTTGATTTGCTTACTGTTGGGTGGGTGGTCGGCGTATTTCTGGGGGGCTGCGACGGGAGCGAAGAAGTTATAGTCTAGTCAAGAAGGGGGTTCTTTACTGTATCATATGCCAGTACCAACGTACTGGATCTAGAGGCGGTATATAACTTCATCAGTACAATTTTGGTGTAATTATCAGGGTCGGGCTTATCATGCAAGCAAGCGGCCGCAAATGACGAGGGTTTTACCGGGGCCCCATTTTCGAGTAAATATGCAACAACATCGGCATGGCTTTTGGGTGAGACGAGATTCTCGACTAAGGCGTCGCCCAGTCGGTTAACATGGGGGCGCAGGGATCCAAGCCGAACAAGGTGCTTCATAAAGGCCAGATTGCCGTCGCGAGCGGCAGATGTAAAAAGACTGGTCAGGAATCGCGCTTGCGTTTGATCTTTATCCATATCCCGCCTCAGGCGATCCCTGTCATCAGTCAAGTGGTCCTGGCAAGCTTGCCAGATTCGATCGAAAATGGCGATGTCCAGTGGATAACCGAGAATGGGGCTGTGATCAGTGAGGCTGAGCGTCATGAGCCATCGTCTCGCGCAGGGTGTCTGGATTGAACTGATATGTGATCCTTGTGGTCCTTGTGGTCGCTCCAATAAACCAGATGCGGGCAGTCCTGCATTGTAGTGAGGAATTCCCGTACAAGAGCTAGGTCATTTGTAAAAGCGGCAGCAGCAAGCAGAATTTCTTTGAATTCCTTGTCAGAGTCCAGGATAGGTAGAATATTTGTGTCAGGCGTGAACCAGTCTGAAACATCTGTCCCACGCGCCCTGGCATTAGTGGAGAGCTGGCAAATCTCCCAGAGGTAGTCTTGCAATGCCTCATGGTTGTCTGAGTCCGACGACCTACCGGTGCGGAAAGCCACGATGCGTTTTGCTGCCTGGCGAATGAGGCGAAGCTCTTCTGAGGGCAGGTCGTCAGTGTGTCAGATCTTTTGCATGAGAAACTTGGGCCAGAAGCAGGAAAACGCAACGCTCTCAAGTTCGTCGTCGAAGACGCCCGATACAACCATGGACAAGGTGATCTCGTGGTTCCATGACCGGTTGACCAGACGTAGACGTACAGCGCGCTCGATACTGCGCGTTCTGATAGCTTCGATTGCAATGAGACGAACAATCTCGTCAGGCAGGGTAGGGAAGCCATCCATGGTGGGCAAGACTGGTGCTGGATGGGGAAAAAAGCAACCAAGATGCAAGCGAGAGGAAAAGGTAAATTCTAGAGGTTGGCAGTGGCTTGGCATGAGGTGACTTGGTATCGGGTGAAACCATCAGTCAACGCTTGAGAGTGTTTGCGCATTTTCCGGATGCTGCCATCAAGGTTCACGTTATATATTGGAGTCACCCTTGTGGCTTGTTCTTTCGGTTTGGAAGGCATTGGGTACGATATTTTCTTTTCCGAGTTCAAACTTCAGTAGCTAATTAGTCTGAACAATTGAGTGATTCGGTTTGCTGGGCCAGCCCAGTTGATCCGATACAGGTATAGGTGCGTGTAGAAACTCATTCAGCGCGCTCACGTTGCCATGAGCACCTCTCAGCAACTATCGACTATCGACTATCGACTATCGACGATCCTAGTCCTGGTTGTCGATATCGTCCACCTTATGCGACCCCATCCACGGGCTCTGCCGCGGTACGCTCATCATCATCTCCACAACTGGTGGCGTTTTCACACTGCTGATACTCTTCCATCAGGTCCAGCATATTTGACTGAGCCTCGACCATCTCCATCTCATCCATCATATGTGTATATCCAAGCATGTAGGCTTTACGGCGGAACAAAGAAGTGAACTGCTCATCAAAACGGCTGAATACCCCACGAATAACTGTGGAATTCCCAACCAACGTGGACGACGCCCTCATCCCGCAAGGGGGAACGGAGCACCACGTGGCTCGCACATTACGGGGAATCCAGCCCATGGAACGTGATGAGACGTCCAGCTGATCTTGGATATCTCTCATGACTGTTTCCCCTCGAAATATGGCGGAACAAGCCAAATACCGACCATTGCGAACGTCAGACGCTATCGCAATATTCGCCGGGTTGAACAACTCTCTGGTATGCTCGGGCACACAAATAGTTTTTGTTGGATGGCCATCACGGTTCAGTAAAGGCCTTGACCCCGCCACTAGAAAGTGCAGCCGCGGGAAAGGGACCTGGCCAGCATCACATTTAGTACAGACGGATTTACGGCAAGGGGTTCGCTACTTAACATACCATACTCGCTGTCAGCTTCCGTAGATCTGAATGTAGCTGGCCTGGAAAGCGGAAAGAGGTTGTGATACCAGACATGATAGCAGATGCGAGATGAGTGAAGTCGTCATAGGTGGATGGTGGTGGCTTCAATGTGCGTTGACTAATGCTATACAGAGCCTCGTTATCGATACAGAAGGTTGCATCAGAGTATTCGATCAAATGGCTGATAGACATCACTGCATTGTACGGTTCCACTAGTGATTCGGATATGCTGGCAGACGGGAGAACGCTGAAAGTGGCCATGGTACGGTCCGGAAACTCTATATTCATGGTTTCAGCTCAGCCTAGCTCCTCACTCCAGTGGTTCAAGCACAATTGCCTAATGCTGGTGGCCGCAGGGTAGAAAGAAAGGGAGAGGAAAGGCAGTTCAGCTCACCATCCCGAAGCTTCGAAAGAAGCAGAGTACCCAGGCCGGAACCAGTGCCGCCGCCGAGGGAGTGCGCCATCTGGAAGCCCTGTAGACAGTCGCAACCCTCCGCTTCCCGACGCACGGCGTCGAATACCTGGTCTAGGAACACGTCTTCAGTACCGTAATATCCTCTTGGCCAGCATTTGGCGGCGCCATACCCGGACGGGTCCACGACGTAGCTGTCAGGGCGGAACAGTTGACCCAGAACACCAGCGCGCACAGCGTCTGCAGTACTTGGTTTGGAGTCTACTAATACGGCACGTGGGGTATAGCGGTTGTTGGATGCCTGTTCGCCCACGTCCAACGACGTCAGCAGTCATGACAAAGAGGATGCAGGTTGTAGTAGCACCGGCGTGACGGTGGAAAGCGCAAAGTCACCTCATTGAAATAAACGCCGATGCGTTCAAGCTGCTGGTTTATTGTTCCTCGATATCTAGCACACCATGATGTGACTTCAGCAGTCTTCTATTGGATGTGCAAGCTGGTGGAGGAAAGGGCAGAGAGAATGGCGCCTTACAGACCATTACTGTACAGACCATGCTCTTCTATGGCGTTCTGCCAGAAGCTCGTTCCGATCTGGTTGCCCTGCCATTGAGGTCAATTATAATTTGACCGCTGCCAAACGTCCAAGGAAGGCTTCCTAGGTTTTTCCAAGCTGGATAAGACGCAGGTACTCACACAGTGGCCTACTTGCAGGTGTATCTAGAAATGCACACATCTACTATAAGCTTAACTCCATCCCGATAATCGATACAGTATAATATACTTACAATTTCATGCATGGTATGGTGCGGTTATTAGGAGTACTGGGTAGTGTAGAATCAATCATGTTACCAGGCAAGCCAAAGCTATTTTGCATCAGAAATCTGTTACGCCATGGCCTAATATGCAGCCAGAACCCACCTCGGAACGGCGCCAAAATGGGCCGGTCTAGCTACGGAACCATAACAGCGACAGTGGGGTCCGCCTTGAACCTCTGGCGAATCTCTTCTGTCTCAACCCTCAGCCGCATTCAAGTGGAGGAAGAACTGGTACCAGGCCCAATGACCGTCCCAGGGGGCCCGAAGCTTACCAGCCGCCCTGCCTCCATGACTCCCACCATGTCCGCGTCCGCCACGGACTCGATCCGATGTGCCACAGTGATAATAGTGAAATCCTTAAACTCCTCCCTGATCAGGCTCTGCACCTTGACATCCGTTTCGGCATCGAGGTGACTGGTGGCCTCGTCCAAGAGTAAGATCCTGGGTGTCCAAGATCTCTGAGCTGATGAGACGTGTTGCCCGCCTAACGCACGCGGACCTCTGACGACGGGTGAGAGCTCTGGTACAGAAGAACTTGCTGCTTCTGCATTTGCGATGTCCTTTCTGACGATTGTCCTTGCCAGAGCAAGAAGCTGCATTTGTCCCTGTGATAGTGAATCCTGTGTTATCTGCCCATCTAGGCCACCTCGTGCGTTGACAAGGTCCCATAGCCCAACAGACCTAAGCGCCGAGATCAGTAAGTCGTCGTGTACTTTGTGGATATCGCCTAGGTTCTCGTTTCTACTCGATGCAGCGATATTGGTCGGGTCCATGTTATAGCGAACACTACCTTGGAGTACGAGACTCTCCTGGGGTATCACTAAGATCCGGCTTCGGAGAGTTATACGGGAGACCGCAGTGATTGGAAGATCGTCGATCAGTATCTGACCCACTAAGTTGGAATCACCGCGGTCTCCTGGGGGTACAATGTCCACCATTCGGAGGAGAGTAGCTATTAAGGTGCTCTTGCCACTGGATCTTCGTCAATACCAGGAATTTCATGTGATAGCTTGACAGAGTGTGTATTTACCTTCCAGTACGACCAATGATGCCAACCTTTTGCTTTCGATCCACGAGGAATGACACATTACGCAAGGTCATATTCTCACCACTATATCATCACTATTAGCAAACAGTGAAACACCGATGGGACATACGACCTACTCGTGAGACGCAGAAACGTTGCGGAATTCGATTCGGCATTCACTTGGCCAGTCAGTTGGCGGAGACCGCACCTCATCGTGGGCATCCTCCGGAGAAACGAGAGCCTCTAAGTTCTTGGTTCTCGCAACCGCTCCAAGAGACGTCTCCATCTGGGTCCAGCTGACCAGCAAACTTTGCAGCCCCTGGCTAAAGGACAAGATGGCCGACAGAGCCACACCGATCGAGCCGCTACTCGTCGTCGACCGCAACGAGAAGGCTAGCGCGACGAGAATGGTGGCCATGGCCGCGACGGTCAGATCCAAAACAAGGTTCAGCCACCTTTGTATGCAGAACATGAGGTAGTAGGGCTTCTGCGAGTTGTCCAGCCACTTCAAGTTGGTAGCAATGGAGTGGTCTTGCCATTTGAAGGCTCGGATGCTTGCAAGGCCCTCCATTGTCTCGGTAAAGTGCGTAAATAGCGGGCTCTTAGCCTCGAGATCGAGGAATCGCAGCTGCCTCGAGGTCCGTAAGTAGAACTTCTGGACCAAATAGAGAATGCAGATGAGTACTGGGATGCAGATAGCCATGTAGCTGGATCCCAGAGCAATGAATATTAGTTGAGCAATGCATTGGATTAAAGCTGCCGATGAAAAATCAGTCCCTGATAAATGGCGCTTGGGTCTATGCCGCAGAACTCACAGAGAAATGTGCCAAAAGCAACAGTAGGGAGTACCACGTCCACAAGGGTCATGTCCTGGCTGAAGCGATTGAGTATCACACCAGAGTCCGTAGTAGAAAAGAAACGCATTGGTGCATGCATAACTGTGCGCAAGAGGCTCCCGTGGAGCGCGGCGCCCGATTTGGGCACAATGCTGATCATAATCTGCCTGCCATGAGTGTCAATACTGTCTTCTCTGCAACATAGTGTATCGAAGTAGTTACCATATCATTGCACCCTGGCTCAGGGAGGCGACCGCTACAAGCATTACATAGACACCCGTGAAAACCAACACCCGCGGCGCCGGGTCGTCAGTATACCACTGGATCCAGAATCTCGGAAAGTTCGACACAAATGTGAAGATGACCAAAATACCGACGGCGGCGAAGGTTCTTGCGGGCCCAATTGATCGGTAGTAATAACGATAAAGAGATGTGTCTCCTGTACGCCTTGCCATATCTTCTAGATCTTCCTGGCTAGGTCCCTGAGTCGTATTGTTTGCTGCTCCGGGTATACGTTGCTCTGAAGCCGTTACATCACTGGCTGTGCCGTTTAAAGTACCAGAGTCCTCAGGTAGTAATGGTAAGCGGTCCGATGGTGATGGATTCAGAGGATATTGGGCCTGAATCGTCCTAGTTTCAGAATCAAATACCAGAACACAGTCCGCCATTGATATGTAATGGGCTGTAGACAGTTAGAATATGAATTGTGAATCGGCCATAGGTGAATGCAAAGCGTACCTGAGTGTGTGACCAGAACGGTAGTACAGTCTGAATTTTGTAGCAAGCCATTTTTCGAGAACAACCTTTCTGCAATCTTGATGGCAGTATTCCGATCCAGGGCACTCATGACGTCGTCAAGGAGCAACAGCCTCTTACGGGCATATACAGCACGGGCTAGAGCCTGTGTCGGGTTAGAAAGGTTTTCAATCGAACGTGATTTGACTCACTAAACGTTGTCTCTGTCCGCCGCTCATAACAGACCCTCGACTCCCTATCGTAGACAGGTCACCACGAGGTAGTTGCAGGATGTCGTCTTGTAGGTCACAAGCGTGCACCACGGCCTTGTACCACATTTCATCATACGACTCGGAGCCGCAGATTACCTCACGAATCGAACCGTTGGGTAACCACGGCACTTGTGAGCAATAAGCTATAGAGCTCGTGTCTCTTGCGATGGAACCAGAATCAGGGGTAATTTCGTGGAGAATGGCCTTCAGAAAAGTGGTTTTCCCACAGCCGTTCGGTCCCGTAATGACTGTCAGCTTCGACGCTAGAATGCTAGCATTGACGTTTTGGAGTACCAAGTCGGCACCCAATGTAGCTCGTAGATCAAGTCCAGTAACTTTTATAAGGCAGCCCTCGACACCACGAGGCTCCGCGGGCATATTTCTCATCTTCACCAAGGTATTTGGCGTCAAGGAGTTATTACTTAGGCCATCATGCCCTTCTTGGTTACACTGTTGACCTGGCTCAGTCCATGACGACCGTAAAAAGGTCTGTATCCGGTCAAGGCAGCCTTCTGAAACCCTCAAAGCCGGGATTGACGAAAGTAGGTCAACCGTGGGGCCGGTGACCAGCGACACTATCGCGAGTGAACTAAAGGCTTGGGCGGTCGACAGTGGTTCGCTGTCATTGACCCGAGACCGAATGGCATATGCAGCAAAGGTCACCAATGGCGCTAGGATTTGCGGCATAGAAGCTGTCGATTCATCGTTAGTGACATCGAAATATTCAGAGAGGTGAAATATTCAGAGCCGTACCAACCATGTTGATCCACACGATCATCCATCGGAACTGCTTCGATAGGTGCAATTCTGTGACACGCCCTCCCTGCAAGGTCTGCTCGATCGCGTTTGTCAGACCTGTCATACGAACAGTCTTGAAATTGCGAAGCACCGACGACGTCCTCCCAATACGAGTCTCTAGAGCTTCTAGCCATGGGCGCTGCCTGGGGCCCATATACCGAGCAAGCCAGATCTGCCACGCGAAGCAGACTGTTGTCCCATTAGACGACTGGCAGATGGATTGACAAAGAATAGCGTACCTAGGGCTACCAAAATAGGAGACACTGCAATGGCGCCCACTTGTCTGGCAAGAAGCCATAAGCCAACGGCGATTTCGAGTAGTCGAGCCCACGTCTCATGAAAAAGCTCCAGACCGGTGACCGTTCGATCCACATCAGTACTCATTAAAGTAATAATCCTGGCATCGTCCTGGTCATCCGCGGGGGTTTGCAGGGAGTTGACATATATCAAGGATACTAATGCACCGCGTGCTATTGTCAGGGACCTGTAGAGGAGATATTGGTATGCCGCGGTCGAGATCTATAATGAGTCAGAACAATACGGTTATATGTGCACTCTTGAGAGGGTACCAACTTACGGCAATACCCAGGTAGATCAAGGCTGTGGCTCCAATGAGTCCACGACCGTCATTTTTGGTCTCTTCGCTAGGTGCCTGGGTGACGAGTTTGATGGCTCGGTCAATCAGAAACGGCTGGGCATAGTTGAACCCAACAAGGCACAGTCTCGGCAGAACCACGATGAGCAGCGGGAGACTGATAGCAGAATAGAGCGCGAGAACCAGCGCATATCGGCCTCCGGTGAGATCTGTGAGGTTTAAGTTGTTGTATAAGGTAACGGAAAGAAGCGTGGATATAGGAATACGAAATACTGGCAACATACGCTTATCCCAAGCACGTAATATTCGTTCTTGCGCGGGCGCGGACTTGAGTGCAACATCGATGTCACACAGCGAGTCTAATGTCAGGCCCTTCTTGTAGCCCAACAGGAAAGTGGGATTCAGCCACCAAAACACGGCTCGATTGAATATGCTGGCAAGAGCTTCAGGAGGGAATAGCTTATATGGATCTTTGAGATAGCTGCGTTTGGTTCTGGCCTCGAGACATAAGAGAATGAACTTGAGCAGCACCGTCCCTAGGAGAACCCCTTTGAGGGCATCGAAATGGCCACGTAAGAACAGTGTCCGTACTTGGACAGCATCGAAAACGCAAGAAACAAGGAGATAAACAAGGAATAGGGAGGAGGGCCGCAGAGAGCGATCATGCTCGACAAGCACTGCGGAAGCAGACAATACTGCCGAGGCGATTAGGGAAACCGCGGCGTAGGGGACGGCCGTCTTGACTGCATCTTCTGTCTTAGACCACAGTACGACAAGCGTGACCTGCAGGCCGAACAAAAGGACACCGAGTATCTGCACCAGGTGTCAGCAGGTGCACAATTGGGCTTCCAAATCAGTTGCGTTGGCAATAAGCTTGGGGACAAGGCGAAACTCACGACTTTCGCAGCATATGCACGGCTTGGATGTGTTTTAGTGGTCGAACGTAAGACTCTGTACAGTTGCAGGGGCAAAAGAAGGAGACAGAGTGATGATGACGCGATGGAAAAGATACTCTGTTCAAAGACCAACGTGAAGTCGAACGAGCCGGGACAAGACAGCGCGGGACCGAATACGTCGTCCGAGCAATTGAAATGGGTAGCCATCTCGTGGATTTGGTACTATCACGTCGCGGACTCACTGGACGCGGCCCGGTTGAATCAATTGACAGCTTACGTGGTAAACCAATGGTTGTTCATCTTCTGTTTGGATGGGCGTCCCAGTACCAACATCGAGGGAGCAGCTCTCTGACTAGTGATCCAGAAGCAAACGGGAACTGACGCGTCTTTCCTGCTGCTGCCTTGCGTACAGATCGAGTCGCTCCTGCCACCACCAACATGCAACATGTCAAAAGGTAGGGTTACAGGGTCACTTTGAAGCGACAGGGATCAAGATCAAGGGGGGAAAAGGTGGGGGGACACCGAACCGAACATTGAAAGAAGCTTTTCAGGCAGGTGATCAAAAGTGGTATCTGCCAGTGCTACTCTCCAGCTGCTTATCTTGGCTCTTTCAAGCTTTCCTTGCATCAATTCTTCAAGTCTAATAATATATAATCTCTCCGCGGAGCGTCTCTGCGCGCGCCTGCAACATGACTTCCATGAAGACCATCACGCCGTCACACCAGGACCAACGAATGCATTGGGAGATGCAGCCCGCAATCAAATTACCCCGCTTCTCGTATTACGTGCCTCTGGCAATTTTCTGAGAAACACTCGTCACGGTATCGCCGGGCTGGTGCTCCCAAGCCTCCCAAGGCTTCTTAGCCGACCCTGCACTTGCATCCCATAGGTGACGTGTGGGGCGGCATTGGTGAATGCTGCCCCTGCCGAGTCCGTCCACGAAGTCGATCGCTTCCCCACCCGGCATGGTAACTGTCTTGGGGGGCTCGAGGGTTTCGTCTGCGGCACACAATATGCCCTGCTCCTGATCAGCACATCTGCTCGCATTTATGCAGCCGACCTTGTCTCCTAGTGGTGGGTGTCCGATGGGCCGAAACCCGGGCGGAATTGGAACGGGCAAAACCTTACCTGGGCTAGATAGTCAAGACAATGCACCCAATGAACCGATCCAAACTCTTGAAATGCTGCATCTCCATGATCCTCCGACCGGCGAGATGCCCCGTGGTGGTGCTTCTCGCCGCTCAGCATCGCCCGGAACAGCGAGAGACAGTGCAGCTGATGCCACATCGACACGCCCCACTCTCGAGACCCCCCGTCTTTCGTTTGCACAGACACCATGCCGCTGTTGGGCATTTCCTCGACCGACTTCCAAAAATCGTTCATGGTGGAGTTTGGATCCGTCATCGGCCGAAACACCTTGGGTATCGTGTGGGAATGGCCAGCGTGTGGTGATTGCTGCGCCGCAAGGACGCCATCCGACATCGTTACAGGAGGTCCCAACACGGCTCCCGCGTTCCAAGGGATAATGAAGAGTGTGGCCACGCAGAGTATTGCTGTCAGCGCCACTATTACGCGCGAAAATGTCATATCGATCATCATCTTTTGATCTTCAATGTTATAAGTGATGCTAGAGTAGAAGGTGAAGGGGCTGGCACTGAAGTTGTTGACCGGTGGCACTGCTCCGGTATTGAAATCTTTCTTACGCCTTATTATATGCATCGACAGGTACTTCCAGCATTTCTGGATGTTTCTGTCGGATCCCTGATCTGGTCGATCCTCTACTGAAAGGTGCATATGCCTCGGCTACACAGTTCCTTGAATATCCCTGTATCACAATGAAGTACATCACAGGGTTGTTTGGTTCCCCAACCTTATGGCTGTTCTTTTTGAATAACTAGGTATCCTTAGATCCGTGACCAATCGACATACGAAGGCTTATCAAAGGTCATCTCTGAGATGCAACTTTATATGCAGATATATAAGATACTCCGGACCTATAGGATACGGTCCGAGCCGGCAGCATTGTCGATGCAGTTATTGACAGACTCGAAGCGATATTATACCAGGAAGATGTCATCAGCACTTGGTAGGATCAGTGGGGAAGATGCAAATGCATTCGTTTCTGTATTCGTATCGATCTAACCTATCCAAACTCTCCATCTATCCAGTTCCACTATTGGGGATGGTAGTAGCTCCTATGAGACGCCCCTGTCCTCAACGACACGCTATCTTATGCCACTTCACCCCCCTCGAACTGATCTGGCCCCTCGTAAGAGAAGAGCTCCTTGAATTCAGGGGTCATCTTCCTCGGTTTCTCATCAGGAGGCCGCCTAACGGCGCCGAACTCCTCCAGATCCACCGAGTTCTCCTCCTGCCACCGCAACAGCCCCTCGAAGTCGAAGCACTTGTGGTTGACGTTGAAGTCGGGGAACGCGTTGGGCTGCGCGTCAGCCCAGAAGTGCAGGTAGACGTCCAAGTTGGGCGAGCACATGATGTTCTGGAGGATGATGTGGACGCAGTGTGAAATGTGCGTCTTATGCAGCTCCGAGGCGTTGGCACGGGTACCCCAGTGCTTGCCGTAATAGTGGTCGAAGTACGCCTCCCGGCGGACCTGGTCCACACAGTGGATGACGTGGAATATGTCCAGCCGGCCCATGTAAGCTTCGGGACCAAAACCGAAGCTCTCGGGGAACTTGGCGAACTTGTCTGGGTCTTTGCCCAGCTTCACCACATCTTCGCGCGTGATGGGGATGGGGCGCACGTTGGTGATTCTCTCCCATGCGTCGTCGACCTCCCGGCTAGGAGGCTGCCTGAAGATGGATGAATGGTCAGGGCGCAATAATGTAGCTTCCATCTGCTTCGTTTCCAGAGGTACGCGCAGATGGTTGAGAACCGGCGCTTTCATCTGATTAGCTACTTGTTTCGAGGAATGGAATTGGTATCGACTCACAATACTCAGTCACCTTCTTCAGGTAGTAGTTGTTATCCCGTAAGTCTCCGAAGTCGACGCACAACGCCGAGATAAACAAAGCAAGAGATGCCAGGAATATTGTGGCATTGATGAACATGTACCACTTCATTCTCCCAGACTGAACGGCATTAGGAAACTCTTCATCCCGCTTCTCTTCGGAGATCAATCCATCTCGGTCAGATAGAAAAGAAGGATCATCAGTGTATACGCCGTTCTCTGAATACGTTCCAGGAACTCTGTCGTATCCAAAAAAGAATGTACGGACACGGTGGGCAATGTCGAACATCTTGAAGCTTGTAAGGGTCTAAATAATAGGTGATATCTGGAAGGGAAATGTGTCATGAAATGGCTAAAGACATTACGCAGCTATCTAGTCTTGGTAAAACTTCAACTTTTAAACTTGAAATCTGTCTTTGGGCATGGTGCTGTTGGATAGCTACCACATTGTTTCTACAGATTGCAGCTCGTGTTTGGTCATTGTGTCTTCCGAATACCAAGTTTCCTGCCAGCCCAATAGACTCAGGTTTTGAAATGATATATTAGCAATGCTGCAAGCCCCATGTGGAAGGTAACCATTGATCAACAACTATTTGGAACCTATATTGCTGGGTTCCCCTCTCAATCATCATGGCTCTGCCGATGCAACTCTATCTTATCAGTGGGACATGATGTCGACCTTTAGATTCCCTGATTCACAGGCATAGACCCGTGATATCCCCATCCTTTGTACCGATGTTTCCAGATTCTTGTTGCTTAGTATGCAGTTACTTCTTCTCTGGGAATGATCGACTTTGCGAGTTACTCCGAGGCCTGGAATGATAGGCTCACGTAGTTCCTCCGTAAAAGTCGCCTATATGCAGTCTTAATAATGATATTCGGATTTCACGGATATAGGCTGCAGATCGTCCGTCCCATCCTATGATGGAAGGTAGTCCTCGCTTGAGGTGAAGGGATGTGATCCTGCGGAGTATATACGGAAACCGTGACTGGCTTCATCTAAGCTTTCGAATAAGAAATGACGGTGAACTTGGCTTATAAATCCGGAATCGAACCAGTCCTGCATCTACATCTCCACACGGTTGGAATGAGTTCGTGAGTACGCCGCCTAATACCTATGGTGATGTAGCTTCGAGCTGGATCAGAGAAGCAGCAAATAGGCAATATACACAACAATCAATAGAAGTGGACATCAATTAAGATGTATCTACCTTCTCCCGGGTTCTCAAAGAACTCTACGTGGACCGTGAGGCAACGCTATGGATTTCATATATGAAAAGACTAACCGTTTATGTTGAACCCCCTTTTCCATTTGAAGTGACATCCAAGAAGGCCCCTTAGCGCCATCGGTAACCCCTTGAGGGCTGCAATCACCATGGAAGTCCTGGAATTTGTCAGTCATGCTGTCAGCAACTGGTGATAAGGTAATGTAACCATCCCCGCTCCGGCGATCTCTTGGACGAGGTTTGTGATGATATACGCGTACGGCTAGGGAGTAGACATTATGGAGCACAGTCGGGTCGATGGGGACGGCGTGGGCCAGCATGAGCTGCTACTAAACCGTCATTTCCTGCCGAATCTTACTATAAAGCCCTGGGAGTAGAATACTGAGAAGCAGAAGCTACAACTCTTCATCGTCAACCATTCCAAATTCTCTTCATTCTAGATCATTGATTCCAGTTTCCATCTCCCTCCTCGCCCCCCAGACATCATGCAGTTCTCCAAGATTCTGACCCTGAGCGCGCTCAGCTTCCCAGCCGTCTTCAGTGCCCCCGTGGAATGTAGGACAGCCATTCCTCCATTATAACCGCGCCTGCTAACAGAGAGTCTAGCCCCGGTCAAAGATGGCGACCAAAGGCGAGGCGTCAATGGCTTGTATAACTACATCGCCGCCGATGCCGCGGAACTGGCCAAGTCCGAGGAGAAACGGGCCTCTAACGGCTTGTACAACTACATTGCCGTCGACGCTGCCGAGCTGGCCAAGCCAGAGGAGAAGCGCGGTACCAACGGATTGTACAACTACATTGCTGTCGATGCTGCGGAGCTCGCGAAGCCAGAGGAGAAGCGTGGTACTAACGGTCTGTACAACTACATCGCCGTCGACGCCGCAGAGTTGGCCAAGTCCGATGAGGAGGCTGGCGTCAATGACTTGTACAGCCACATCGCCGCCGATGCTGCAGCGCCCGTCACGCAGGCCAAGTAGGCTTTGGGAATGGTCAGATCATCGTACGGCTAGTGACGAATATGCCCAGATAGGTTTGACGTGGGACATTCGCGGCTTATATGTGCCGCTATGAGAAAGGGGGAGTACCGTATAGGAACCGTATCAGATTGTCTTTCGTTTTTTCAATTTGGATCGCGATCGGTGACCAAGGCCTATGGTACAGTGTGTTTCCATCTAGGAGGTCGCATATGAGATATGATTTAGATGTTGTTGAGTTAAGCCTTGGTTCTCCACATAAGAAATATAGTTCAGGGGCGGGGACTAAGGCCGTGTTTACGACCTTACTTTCATAAGTTTAACCCCCCCCCTCTGGGTATCATCACACCAAAAGACAGTGTGTGGCCGATGTTTTTCGAAAACGACGTCCCATCTCTCTCCGCGTTGGAATATCTGACCGTCGGTAGGTTGACTAATTATCGACCAATTGTATCTCATGGTATCACCATAGTCATCCAAAGGCCTCCCAAGGGCGTCAACCTCATGCAAGAGTTAAATTTATTCTGGTTGGGTAGTACTTTTTGGTAGCTAGCTAAACCTTTCAGCCGAAATTCAGCTAGCTAGCCGGCTGAATCCCCGATTTCGGTTAGCTAGATGTTTCCGTTGATCGTTTTATTAACCGTCGAGAGTTTAACTCGACGTTTCGAACCAGAAGCCGGCTGTATGCGGTTCGGATGATGAGGGGGAGAGGGGAAGAGGGGAAGCCCCCTAGAGAATCCGCTAGGGAGGCCCCTGGAGAGGCCTGAAGGTCGGGTCAGAAGGGGCCTGAAAATCGATTCACAAGGCCCCTGAAGGACCTAAAGGATTAGACGTAATAGAAGGTTCAGAAGGCCCCTGCAGGTTCTGAAGAGCCTTGGCTTCTCAAGCACTCCTTGCGTCAATCCTTGTGCAATCCCTTGTCTCTGTTGAGGCTAATATTAGGGTCAATAGGAGTGTTGGGTGTTGTGACCAGCGTGCCACCCACCGGACACCGCAACCCTTTTGCGACAATCGTCGTGGTATCGCCCAACTGGTGTTGATAGTGTGTGGGTGCTTTCAGTGCTTTCTTTCTGTACTTTGCTTGGTAACAAATGTCCCGCGCACCATCGAAATAGAAGCTCCTCCATTGGTCGGTCTGCAATAGCATGCGTGCACCTCTGAAAACCAAGTTCATCGGAATATGCGACAAAAGCAATTGGAACTCTTGATTATAGCAAGCATGGAAATAATTGTTCCGCCAGAGAGACGGCAAGGAACACCCATTTGATAACTGTTACTGTTAAGAACCCAAGAGTGAAGTACACTCGGTGAAGGATACCGTACCACCACCTTGTCTGACCTTATCCAAACATCGTCCAGGCATGACATTTCCGCCTCCAGCGCGGTGTTGCAGCGACTTTTCCAACAGGTATAGAATAAATAAGCAGTTCGCCCTAGGCGAACCCGCCCGAGGCCCCCAACGCCATGAACGAGGCAATGAATACTTTCGTACTTCGGCCAATGGGTATTGGTCACGGGGTCATATGGTAGCCTCCATTATAGGTGCGGCTGAATGCATTCAATTCAAGCGTCAGACGGAAGAGAACCATCGACTGCACCAGATTAGAAGAAACTTTGGTTTCTTTCCTGTCTATCCTTCGGTACAATCGTTGATGTAAAAGTAACTTCCTACTTCCTGCGTGCCTGTATTTACTGAGAAAATGGCCAATCGTCCAATTGCACAGGAAAGCATGACGGAGACACAGAGTACGCCTGTCGTTCACGTCAGAACCGGTAAGAGGAGATTGTGCCAGATGTGGTTTTCGAAAACTGACAGTCTCAGCGTCCGGTTCTGTCCCTGTCGAAGACGGGATTGGAGACACGGTGCTTCACCTCAAGCAGCGACTCTGCGCTTCACATGGGTACGAGATCAGCAACCAATGCTTCACATTCTCTAGGGGAATCCCCAGCGACCCGATCGAGGAAGTTGGAGACGAAAGACTTGTGCAAGAGTTCGCAACACGAGGCACTCTCCGTGTCCAAGTAACCGAAGCCTCCCAGCCCCAGAACACACACTATAATATCCATAACAATCATATCGGCACAGCGACGGCATCTGGCAACGCGCAGATCCGTTCCGGAGACGAATGGTCCATGCAGGCAATTGAAGCCATGCTGCTTAGCAGAACCGGACGTCTCCCGCTCGCTAATAGCACGATCAACAACGCCACTGCCGAAGGATTCGCCAAGGTGATAAGCGGGACTTTACTTGGCCCTGAGCAAGCCAATAATGACAGGGATGGTAATCAAGAGCAGGGTAAGCAGGCAGACCGGGAGAAAAACAACATGTAGTTGAGATGGTGGATGGGGAACGGACGATCGAAGTCCGGCCAAGAAAGCTGCGCCGAATGTCAGAACATCATCCGGCGAGCCTGGATCGGCGTTCCTCGCATCATTGTATGGCCATAACTTGAGTGTCTAGTCGCTTTCCGTGTGTTAATGCTAATTTTGCAATAAAAGGCTGTGTTCACCACAAAGGGAGCTCCTAGGAGTCCATGTCGACTACACTCTTCCAGGAATCGTGAGGACCCAGATGCAGTGGGGTCAATCAATAGTGGAGTGTGGTCACGTTCAGCGTACTTTACTAGAGTCCGAACAGGACGGTTAAGACCATATCTCCACCACAACAGCAGCCCTGATACGGGAAATGCACATATAGTGAAATAATGTTCAGGCAGGTCACGGAAAGTAGGCGTTATATTTGTATCATTGGGAATCTAAGGTAGATCCATGAGACGGGTGCACCTTATCTGGCAATGACCTCGACCTGTGTAGCAACACGAAGCTTAGAAGAGTCTAGGAACGGCTATTCCCGACGAACAACTTAACTTCAGCAAGGTCACATACCGAGTGGGTCTCTTCCGTCGGTTATAATCCGCGATAACCTTAAGCTAACCTCGCGTATCAACAAAGATGCCCTGTCCGCCATACCTCTGTCCCACCTGCACCCGTGACGCGCCTCGGGCAGCGACCATGCCTGCCTCGTTGGTGGTTCTGATGGTGGTACTCGTGCGACAGAGGGATAGTGCCTCGCAGCTCCACTCATCCCCGACCTGTACGCGGGCGCTGTGCTCCGTTCGGATATCCCTGATAAGGTTCTTTGTCGCGATTGCTTCGAGCTTTTCTTCCGCAGCTTGGGCTAGAACTTGGTCGACACCTGCTGCAGCATCACGCAGCGCCCTGAGATGAGGCTCTTCTTGGATCTCCTCAGTTTCCAGGCCTACCAGCTGACGGCGGTGAAGGGTTTGCTGGGGGAAAAGCTGTTCTAGATCGTCTATGAAGCCCGTGATATGCTCGATCAATCTGTCGAAGTTCTTCGAGTCATACAGAGCCCATGTGACCTTCTTGAGAAGACCGGTGCTCTTCTGCCTTTGCATCGCCAGTGTGGTTAACCGATCATGGATAAAGCGACCTGGCCGTTCCATGCTGGTGACGTCGCAGCGCCCAAGATCCTCTTCTGTCGCATCCATCTCGTATCGTTTCGAGGACTTCTGGACTAGTTGAAACAACTGCTCTAGCTCTTCCAAGATGGCGCGAACATGTCGAGAATCTCGGTCGGGCGGCGTGATCGCGGCGAAGTGGGGGTTGTCGTTTATGGCAGCGGTTTGGCCCCATCGGCCGAGGCGCGTTCGGACAACATCGAGCTTTAGCTGGCACCGCTCAAAATCGCGACCGAAATGGCGGCCCAGCTGGATGTATTCGAAGGAATTCACGCAGTTATTGAACAAAGCCGCCACGCTCAAGGCGCCAGCAATAACACCGAACGTCTCAGCCATTGTCGCAACGCAATTAGTTAAAAAAATGATGTTTGAAGTTCCAGAAATGCCGACGGGCTGGCAGGAGCCTGGTGGATGCGGGGTCGTTGCGGCTGTGTAGACAAGGCGGCTGACTGTACAGGCCCTTTGGTCAGGCCCTCTCTCTGCTTTCGCCATAACAAGTACCCAGGCAAACTTAGGACCATACATCTTGTCGCACTGAAGCCCTCTATCAAACTCACCGTATCCAATGGAGCGAAAATGACGCCCAACTCGGTACAAAGCCTTCAGGCATCTGGTTTCAGCCGCGCCCAGGTTGGACATCGTTACGGAGATCATTCCGAAACCAATTACAGCATCAATGTCGGCGCCAGTAGGTATTCTCTTACCCCGGTAGTGGTGCATCCCAGCCTGATGCAAAAATAGGCAATCTTTCTATAAAGACTCCTTCCGTGTGCCGGTATTTCCCATACCAGCGCAATCAACAGCTCGTAGAGCGTCCCGATATCGTCGAAAAACTCAACGCGCTCCTCCCTGTGTCCACCGAGTACCATGACGCTGCACTTTGGGGCTTGGGAGGAACAGGGTAAGATTGCTTCATGATCACTCTTCCCGGAACATCGCTGACAGACATAGAAAAACCCAGATCGCCCTCGCCTACGCCTACAAACGGTGCGAAGATCACGACTGCTCGGTTTTCTGGGTCAATGCCGACACCGGGACGACTTTCAAACAAGACTACCGATCCATTGGAATCAGACTAGGCCTGGTGGCTGAGTTGAATGGCGAAGACTTCCTGCAAAACGTAAGAGCTAAGATTGAGGCCAGTCCCAAATGGGTCCTTGTGCTCGATAATGCCGATGCCCTGGACTTCTTCGGCATTTCTAGAGTGACACAACAAGCTCCTCCATCACAAGGTTCAACGGTTATGAACCTGGGCAAATACATACCGCACGGCCCGACAGGAACCGTGTTGTGGACCAGTCGCGACCGCCAGATCATGACAATCGTTAGCCCAGCGCATGCAATTCAGGTGACCCAAATGACACATGATGAGGCAGAGACATTGTTCGAGAACTTCAGGGGCGCCAAAGTTCATCGGGAAGAGCGTGAAGACGTCGAGAAACTGCTCGAAGAGCTGGGTCGGTTTCCACTCGCTATCTCCCAAGCTGCGGCCTACATGCGCGAGACGTCTATCACCCCTGGAGAGTACCTAGCGGATATTCAAGAGAAAAGCGACAGATGGGAGATCCTCGGAAACTCCGAGCCCGATTGTCACCGAAGGCCGGAAGTCTCGAACAGCATCCTCGCAACATGGGGCATTTCGATCAACCGCATACGCCAAGACGACATCATGGCATATAATATTCTCTGCGTGCTAGCTTTCACGGACAACCAAAACATTCCGTTTGACCTCGCTCGCGAAGCGGCCTCATCCTGCGCGACCGACGATTATCCCAGTAACAGTCCTACTACACGCGATACACCTCACCAACAGCAAAATAAAGACAAGCTAAGGCTTCGCAAAGCTATCGCGCGACTCGAACAATTTTCGTTCCTCAATGGTGTGATATGCGACGGCAGCGCTCGGACGAGGGCGTACGGGATGCACAAGCTCCTTGCAGAAGCTGCTCGATACCACCTTCAGATTGAAGAGGGTAACCAAGCAAGGGATGTGTACTTTGCGAAAGCCGCATTTCAAGCTACGAACCAACTCTTCCCGCAGTATTCAGACCACCTCAATTTTACTAGGATTGACCGAGAGAACTGGAATAAATGCGAGACGTACCTGGCCCACGTCCTACAGACAGCGGACTGGGTGGAGCTGCACAAAGGTCACCTAGTGGTCGCCGATCTGCTCATGCGTGCATCCTCTTATCTGAATCAGAGAGGCAGGTGGGTGGAGAAACTATCAGTTGATCGGAAGGCAACGTACTTTCGCGAGACGGTATTGGGACGCCGACACCGCGACACGGCACAGGGCCTTTCGGAACTGGTCGGCTCATACATCAAAGTAGGGGACTATAGGGCAGCAGAAAGGCTCTGTAGCGAGGTACTTCAATTGCAACAGGACCTGTTCGGTGCACGAGACACAGACACAATGAGAAGCATGAACACTCTCGCCGTGATACACAATTACCAAGGGAGATATCAGAAGGCGGAGAAGATGCAGATATACCTGCTCGAGCTAAAGCGCGAGATATTCGGCGATAAGCATCCGGACACGATCAGCAGTATGAGTAAGCTCTCAGTGACATACCATTACCAGAAGAGGCACAAGGAGGCGGAGAATCTAAGGACGGAGGTGTTAGAATTGCGACGCGAGTCTCTCGGTAATAAGGATCCATCCACCATTCGAATCATGAGCAGTCTGGCAACAACATACTATCAACAGGGGAGGTACGTGGAGGCGGAGGATCTACAGATGGAAGCGCTCGAGCTGTGTCGCGAGGTCCTTGGCGACAACCACCCTGACACGGTTTGGAGCATTTCACAACTTGCAGAAACATACCGAGCACAGGAAAAATATACGAAGGCAGAAGCGATGATAGTGGAAGCATTAGAACGACAGAACCAGGCTCTTGGCCAGAAGCATCCGGATACGATTCGAAGTCTATCATATCTTGGATTGATATATTATAACCAGGGCAGATATACGGAAGCGGAGAGAATAGAAGTAGACGTGTTGGAGCTACGGCGCGAGGTCCTTGGTGAAAGGCATCCCAGAACAGTGAAGGCTATGGAAAATCTGGCCGAGACATACAAAGTATTAGGGCTAGAAGCGAAGGCGGAGGAAATGATGAAGAAATTGGTAGATCTAAAGGGTGAGGTCCAGCGCGGGACACTCGATACCACGGGAGAAACAGTTCAGTGACTATGCAAGGTCTAATGTGAGATATAGCCTTTTAGAAAAAGTGACTTAGAAGTGTAAATATATCAAATCAAGTACTTAAGATATAACCTAATTGAATTTTAATAATGAGTTCACAGGGGGTTTGCGTACTATTCCAAGTATTTCCGGTTTTTACGAGCAATACTGCCGATACAGTGGCTAGGTAAGTCCAGGGGAGCAAAGGGACATGAAAGGTTTGCATAGAATCTTCTACAACCGATGAAGAAGGTGATGAAATGATACAATCTCAGAGGATATAACTCGTTATTACAACTAGAGATACCCTTATGCTGGACCGAATAACTGATAGCTGTACTGTAAACTCCCAGGGACTTACAAACGGGTTGTTTGTCAAAACGTGTTCCCCCCGGAGCGCTGTAAGCCAGACCTAGCCCACTGTAATCAGCCCCTAAGTTAAAACTGTAAACTTGGACGGGGATAGGGGGCCTGCAGCTACCAGCGAGGCGCTAGGCGCCTACTGCATGACCAGCCTGACAATCTTAAATAACTGGTGTGACATGAGATATTCTGGTATGCGTCCAGAATGATTGAAGACCATCCCAAATCAGGAGGAAACATCTCATGACTGCTCTCATTTTTCTTGGTTCAGCTTACAATTGACTTGCATTCGCCCAGTAATCCTTGATTATGTCGGACAAACACAAGCCCGCAAATAGTACTGCAGGTAGCCCCTGAGATTTATGAGCTAACGCTTGCATCTTCACATCAATTTGCGCTGTAGTCATATTTTTACAGCCACCAACTATTGCACACGCCCATGAGTCTCGAGATAAGCAGGGGGAAGCATCCCTTCCAAATCCGCCTTGATCTGCACCGCCAAAAGCCTCGAATACCACCGGCAGATATTCGCGCTCCCTCCAAAAGCCCAGTACTTCTCCATCCGGCTCTGCCGCTTCGCGAGCCCCCGGATCTCCCCCTCGGCGTCGAGGCCCCAGGTAGCATCGATCCGACGCGCAATCTGGTCCGGCCCGAGAACGTCGTCGTCGCCACCGCCGGAACCGCCTGAGGTTCGGTTCCTCTCCTGAGCGATAGCAGCACCACTGCCACCACCCAAGATCTCCGCCGCCGTGTCACGGTAGTTCTTGTCCGAGAACCCGGTACACCATACCACCGCATCCGCATCCAATGCGCTTCCATCCCGGAACGTGACACCCCTCTCCTGAAATCCCACCAGCTCACCCACCTTGACCGCCACCTCCCCCGCCTCCAGCGGCGCCGTCCCGCCCACATCCACATAATGACCCCCCGCGCGCTCGAGCAAATTACTATTGAGCAGCGCATCCGGGTGCGCGCTGTCGAGGACGGGGAACCCAGCCTCCGCCAATTTGGCGTAGCGCTGGGGTTCCGCGCCGGCGCGCGCCATCCCTCCCAACACGTTCCGGAACAGGGCGCTGTCGACGATGATAGGGCCCGTCTGGAACAGGCGATCGGTGACGTCGACGCCGAGTGTGTCGTACGCGCCCAGGGTCTCGGGTTGGTTCATGTAGCTCATGGGCATGATGTACGTCGGGGAGCGCACGGCCATGGTGGTTTCGAGGGGGGCGGCGTGGCAGTCTTGCATGATGTCGAAGGCGGTGTTGGCGGAGCCTACGACTAGGACAGACTATATAATTGGTCACATGTGTTAGCCATATTGTCACTCAGGGCCATATTCAGGGGGTTATTGTTCCACGTATTGATCGTCAGGGATAGTAGAAACCAGGAGGGTTAAGTTGAAGGAAGGCTGACCTTAACACCTCTGTCTACCAGCTCCTTGGCGTTCTTGTAGTCGTTTGAGTGAATGCTGATACCTTTATACAAATCGACGTTTTGCATGAGTGGAATATGAGGCTTCTGCGATCCGAATCCTGTGGCCTGGACCAGGTGTTTCGAAACCACCGTGGTCTGGCCGGAAGGAGTTTGGATTGTGGCCTTCCACCGTTTGGTCTTGGCGTCGTACTGCGTGTTCAGAATCTTGGCTGAATTGATCATATTCAGATTGAACATCTCAACGTACTGCCGAACATGCTCTGCCAACTCACTCCTGGTGAGAAGGTGAGGCGATTGCAACTCCGCGGCATATGCTGATCAGTGGAAACACATCACGTGTTCTGTCAGACGGATAGATCTCAAATCTGAAGTGGCAAGAAAGGAGGGCAGTCTTGAGCTTACTCGTGTAAGGCAGCTCGCAGCACGACGTCGGAATGTGGAAGCACAGGCAATCGTACCGAAGAGCCCAGTTGTCGCCGGCGCGCGGGTTACGCTCCACCATGATGCTCTCGACGTTCATGGCTTTGAGGCGTGCCGCAACAGAGACAGCCCTATCAAGTGGAAAAGAGGGGGCGATCTCAGCATCATTCTCGCTGTATCGGGTGTGGGGTTGGTTTGGTGACTCACGAGTTCCCCCCTCCGATGATCAAGACGTCCGTCTCAATGGTGTCTCCCCCTATGTCCAGCTGCCTCCCAGGAGCTCGTAGCAGCGCCTCGTCTTCGGGATGCAGGTCAAGCTGGTCTATCCAAGTACTGAGTACCCATATCTTCCAGGCGATGTGCTTCTTGGCGTCCCCCAGTTCGTTGTCATGTTCTTCGCTGGGTAGCAACATGGCCCTGCCGCTGCACTTGGCTCCGGGGGTCTTGGTGCTAAAGCTGAACTGAAACCCGATCGCTTGCTGGGTAGCGCGTTGTTGGCCTCGTCAGATACTCCCATAGTGATGATTGAGGTATGATATTGTAACATTTCTTACCAAGGCTGGGATGAAATGGGCTTGCCCTTCAATCCTGAAGCCATCTCCCGTCACTCCTCTCAAAGACGACGTCTCCAACAGGCTTGCCGCAATGATTTGGCGCTTGGAGAAGGTGCGGAGGTGCCACGTCAGGGCAATCTGGTCGCGCCAGTAGGCCTGTTCTGCGAAGAAACATTGCTCAAGCTTCTCGGCATTGTTAGTGCTCAAAGCATCATTGAGAGATTCCAAACCATTGCGAGCTTTCGCTGTGGCGGCCTCATCGCTACTGATAGGGTCACCGGCGTAACTATCGGGGGCGATGGTTGGCAGCGGGCTATCCTCTACCATCTTGCGCAAGTCTGCGGCAGGGGGGCATTCCGGCTCGCGAGGGGGACATGGCGGGTTAGTAGCTTCCGTTCCCTCTTCATTAGATTGATAGCCCGCTATCAGAAGCTTAAAAAGGGAGAGGGGCAGGGGGGCTCACTGGAGGACATCATCTGAATTTTGGCAGGACCTCTCAGTACCAAGTCACATAACTGACAAGGAACGAGTGGCAAAGGTAAAAAGATAAGTGTGTTATATATAGAGTAAGTATTCAATAGTAGACTGTCAGAAAAGTTTTCCTGCTATCATATTACAGTGATGCATCTCGTAAAGCAGTTATCATGTTACAATAATGCATTCATCGTAAATAAGGACGGGGTTAAGCCATGATCTGATGTAAGCTCTCGGCCTTAGCCCCAGCATTTGAGCTAATGCCCGAGATGCATCGTCTTCGATGCCATTTCTCCGCAGTCCCTTCCAGTGCAGGCAGGGCCTTGGGTACCTCGCAGCTCGTCGTAATCTTGACCACTGACAATTGGGGTTTTCCCCAAGCGCTCGGCCTATTTGTTGGAGCCGAAGCTCCGGTACTTTCTCCAAACTCCAGGTGTCCTGTCCGGGAAGCGATGCTTACTGGCAACTCAAGTGAGTTTCCTCAGCGAAATGCGTGCGCACGGCATCTCTATACTATCTCTCCCTCGAATCGAGTCTTTCATGACCAGATTACACGAATCACAACATGCCCTCATCTATTGTATTGGACATTAGATCGGAGGCCTGGTCTAGAGGTGCATTACGCGGGGATCCGGTTTTGCCAATGAGCTCGAGCGACGAGCCTCACGAAGTGGCGGTCCTGCGGCCGGCCGCCGCAGACTGATTATCGAGCGGCGCGTCACTTTCTCATCATGCACACGATACGGCGACGAATGCAGAGAAGACCTAATTGGTGACGCTACACATGGACCCATCTCCCTCGCAAGGCTCATGAAGAGGGTCAGGCTTGTCAGTTCCAGTTCTGACGGTCCCCTTGCCGCTCTGTCCAGAACATCGGCCAGGGCTCGCGTGAGTACGAAATCGGGCGTCTGAACGCTACTGGTGATTACCTCTCGTCTATCCACGTGTACCACATTCACAAGCAAATGAGTCAGCCTGCCATCGCCAGCAGCAAGAAACGGAATGGTGTTTGACACACGGATGTGATAGGGGCAGTCCAGAATCATCAGGACTTCGGGGGCCAGCTTATTGAGCACATTGCATCGGACTGCATCGAAGTCGACGCGAACTTCCTTCCCGGAGTCACGGACGGGACGGAGAAGGCAGTTGCGCTTCTGGCTCTTCTCGCTGGCGCCGATGTAGATGAAGAAGAGGAGGTCTTTGTGGGTCAATGTGGCATTGCTGAGGGCCATGCTGTGAAATGTAATGTCCAAAGAATCCTTCCTGGGCCTTGTATCGCCAGCTTGCTGGAGCAGGAATCTATTAAGTTGGATTTGCTGGTCATTATTCTCAGGGTCTGCATCTTGATCCAAGCCATGACATGATACCTTGAAACCGAATCGGTCCCTGAGAAGTTGCTGGAGGCGATCTACCCGCGACTTGACGTATCGATTCTCCAGGTAGTCGCTGTCCCAGTAGGTCAGTAAAACCTTGACGGTGCGTGATGAAGTTTGCTGCATCTTGTGGTTCGATCAGTGGCGTGGTAGCAGGTGGATGGTATAAAGATATGATAAGCTGAGAAGGCGATACTTCAAGAATGGTTCAATTGAAACGTGCGGTTATATATACGTCCTGGAAAAATTGCTCGCTGTTGGGCATCCTTTCTCCGGAACCAGAACAACTAAAGAGCGAAACTTCTTAGAGTGCGTGAAACGGTGCAACCTTATGTTGCTGCTACCACTGAAAGGAGAAATTCAGCCTGAAAGATGACCATGGCAACCAGAAAATCATTTTTCTGTCGATCCTCCCTGTAAAGCTCCGGTCCCGATGTTCCCGGTTTGTCCGCTGGTGTTCTGTGGCAGCGACTCCTGCCGCTCTGAGGCCCTCGGTTTCGAGCGGTAGGCTTCCCCTTCACCCGTCGAGGGATGCAACGCCGACGGACCGCCGCCGGATTTCTCGCCCGGCTTCACGCTGTTCATCAGGTCTTTCGTTTTCTGGGCGATCTTGCTCTTAAGCGTGATCCGGTCCGGGGGGTGCTGTGTCTTGAAAAGGTCAGCACCAACATCTCCCCCATCGGCACCCTCAAGGTATACGTACCGACATGATGGGTAGCTTCTTCTTTATGCGCGTTTTAGTAACTTTTTGAGATTGAATCGTTTGGGATGAAATGCGTGGAATAGAATTATTGAAGGAAGATGGCTGCTTGACGTCAAGATGATGGACCTTTGGGGCTCTCATCATCAGGGTACTTACTGGCCGATTTAGACTTTATGGCATCGGCTGCTGTAGATTGGCGTGTCCAGAGATCTCCTTCCACTTTTAGGTCCAAGAATTGGGGGTATCTACTGGCGGCTCCCGGTAGCTGAACTCTGTTCTTGTCCTAACTTGAAGCAAAGCTGCCTACTGCCTACCCATTAAGATCTCGAATAGAATCTAGCACTAGAAATGCTCTCGACATTCATGTTTGAGGTCTTGAGGCGTCAGAACTCGGTGATGACGGATCGACGACAAGCACCTTCGAGGTCGAAGTTCCATTGATTACACATCATGACACATGGCCTTCCTGTGTCAGGCAGTAAGCAGTCCCCGTATCTCTCTGTATTCCCACGGGAGCCACTTCATGCCACAGTTTCTGTGTTGATAGTCTAGAGGGTTGCGTCCCTTTCACTCACATTCGGCGGCCAAGGCGAAACCATCACTCTCGCTATGCATCGTAATCCGTTTAATACATTCAGCCATGTACGATATCCATAATACCCATAGCACATCATCACCTCCTGAAGCATTAGACTAGACAAGTAGCATTTTCGTAGTTAAATACCAGCGTGGAAACATCACTAAGATAACGAAACGTATTATTCCACACTTTCGGGTTCCATTTATCAAGTTCGTCAAATTATAATTACGCAACTGCTTTACGTGACTGGACAATTAACATGCGTTGACTCATGTAATATGTTGTCTGCTGTTACAGCTTCAGTAGGCTAGGGATCCCGCTCGGGATGGATTCGAAATCCACACCAGCTGGATATGTCTGTATCGCTGTCCTTATCGGCCTCAATGTCGCCATCGTCGGTAAAGTTCGCGCTGATGCAGACCGTGGGATCATCCAATGTCCACCAGTACTCCAAACATGTCCGGAACGCATCGTCGTCTACCAACTAACCAATGCGTGTCCGCCCCTTGTGGCGCTTACTACCTTGTACTTCATTAGTCCATTACGCCCACAGCAGATCTACTCTGCACGAATACTGTGCGATACGACGCCGTTTGTTGATGACACTCGCTTTCCTGGCCCGCTCGCAGCGGATTTTGAATTTTCTGTGTATGACTTTGTTGTTGCCATCGATGAGTAGGTTCCGAATCTTCCCGAGCAGTGATTCCTTTTTGATTTTGGGAAAGTCGCTCTTGTCGAAGGTGGAAGAGTGACAGGCGCTCGTTTTGAAATAGAATTACAACTCGTCGTCGAGGTGGACATGAAATAGAAGCTTCCTCGAGTTGGTAGACGCCATGTTGATTTTGGTTTGAAGTGCTGTAAGTGTGTGCGTGTGTGTGTAGAGTGTTTCTTGGGAGATAGTTAGGGCTTTGGGTCTTCGGATCAGGGAAAGCATCAGTAGTATATACCTTTTCAACCTCTCATGAACGATTTATCAGTATTGCTGAGCCGGTGCTAGTCAGCAATGTTCACTGAAGACTGCAGTTGACGTTTTTGCTTGCTATCAAGAGGGCAAGGTTTCAAAGCGGGCAAACATTCGGTTCATGGTTGATTTTCTGGAATCTGTAGACGCAGAGTGTCAATGTGATTTGTGTGGTTATCCAAGAGACACGATGTTAGTCGACCGAGTGATTGGGGGAGTGTTGAGTTACTTTGTGTCAACAAAGGGGAAGCCTGTAGTGGTGAACTCAGGCCGTTACTTGGCCTATGGCTTTTACGAATTAGTGATGTGGTTGTAAAGTAAAGACCGTATTTACTGAGTGCGCACTGCTGTGATATGAGGTTAGTGAGTGAGCACGATCGTCAACTTCACTGCCGCCCACCATGCGGGCAAAGCCCGCCGTCGCCGATGTAAAGCAAGCCCCTCCAACTCAGGCAAACAAAGCTCCTTCCTGAAATTTTGACTCTCAGTCTTCTGAGACTCAACTCAACTCTTGAACAACTCTTCTACGAGTTTCCATCAACCACAAGCACAACAGCAACAACAACGCCAACATGTCCATCCCCGCCGAGGAGACCCCTTACCTGGCCCTGGTCGTCCTCAAAGTGGCCGATCTCGCCGGTCCGAGGATGGCCTGGAGAAACCCGCCCCCGGCTCTAGTCGTCCCCGTCGTTCCCGGCGTCACCAGCAAGGGCGCCTTCGTCCGCGCGATTGTCGGGCAGGCGGCCGGCGCCAGCAAGGCGCCCGACCACATCATCAATATGCCCCGAGGCCTTGGCAGCAACGGCCTCCCGCTCGAAACGGTGGTGACGAGCACCGCCAAGAACGTCCAGATTGTCTGGACCATGGCGGCCTACCCTCCTCCTGGTACGTGGCCCATTAGATAGTCTCCTTTTCCTCCTGCCCTTTGCTTCCAAAGTTCTTCGGGTCTCTGTTCGGCGGCAATCTTGAGTGCGATCCTTGCTTTGCCTGCAATGAGTTGGGTGTAATGAAATCGCTCAAGTGCGTCGAGACAGATGGTTTTCTTGGGCAAACGTTGAACAATCTATTCCCAGAATTAGCAAAGTTCTTGCCATTTCTAAATCTACATTCAATTCATGATAGAACACTACTAATATGGAATTTGTTAGGTTTTGGTAAAGGTGGCAACTCTTCCACCTTACCCTCAACCAACCCCTTTTTCGAGAAGGGAGGTGCCAGTTCCACCGAGTTTCAGGCCGTCACCAGCCTGGTCGATCTCAGCGACGCCCAATTCTACGACTGCGTCCGCAAAATGCAGTCCCGCGAGGCTAACCGCGGCCGTGAGGACTACTTCGTCATGGAAATGAAGTACGATTACGTCGAGCAGAAGCAGAAGCAGAGGGAGAAGGAGAAGCTGGTGGCGGAAGACGACGAATTCATGCCCTTGCCACCCATCGCAATGTCAACTACCCGTGAGGACTTCTTCTCACCCGAGAAGAAGAAGCGGTTCGAGCCGCCGCTGCCCCTGTTCCACCATCCTCACAGCAAGCAGTACGAAGAGGAGGAAAAGGACCTCCGGATGTTGACTGCCGCATCGTCGTCTGGACTTATGGGCCCCTCCTCTCCTAGCAACTATGACATCATTTATCCTCCTTCCCGTCAGAAAACACGGTATCTGCCCACCGTTGAGGAAGAGCCCGAGGATGATGATCAGTTTGAACGAATTGCTGACGAGGATGAAGCCGAGACCAGCCTCCGGACCACCAAGATAAACAAGGAGAAGAGTGTCGCTGCTCCTCACCCTGTGCCCTTGCCGAAGACCCCAAACGGCTCGCCTCGCCATCGCCGCCGCCATGGGCTGAAGGTACCCGCCCCGATCAAGGGCCAACGTAGCTCTGAGCTCAAGTCCGAGCCTACTTCCACTCCTTTTTCTTCGCCCAAGATCAACGACACGGATTCCCGACCTGAGACCTACACGCCCGATGTTTGGGGCATCAACAAGACCATCCTGGATGCTCGCATCGCTGCCCACGAAAAGGAGACATCGCCGGATAAAGAAATTTTGCAACGACGACGATCTCCCACCCGAGGTAGCAGCAGCAAGTCGCGTATCCCGGTCCTTCCCTTCCATCTGCCTCTTCCCCGCGGTCTGAAGAAGTCAGCTTCATCGCCTTCCCTTATGAATGACTATAAGAAAGGAGGATCTTCCTCATCACCTTCTCAGCACCAGTAGGAAGGCAGGTCTGAGGTCTGAAAAGAAGAAAAGCTCAGTAACGAGCACACACATCATTAGGTAGTCGATAAACAGCGGCGTAATGGGATGATCTGATCTAGGGGCTGTTTGTCCTGAGTTACCATGAAAGGTTATGAGAGACGGATAAACCGCCAAAGGTCTCAACATCTCTCAGACCTCTATAGCATAAAGGCGCTAGGCAGGCAGTTCTTCGAGCATGAATGACGACAAAGGACTGTATACCAGTCTTTGATAAGAGCATCATGGAATCTCGCGATGGCGTGCAAAGTAAACAATGAGTTGATGTGTGATAATGACTTTGTTTCTGGAACATCCATGTATATAATGCCAATGATACCAATCCCTGTGCAAATGTTACAGCCCAAGATTGCAAACCTCCGCTGGCACCCCTTTACTTGTTCAACAGGTAAGTACAACCCAGAAACTACTACTTCTCCCACACAAACTTCCAGAACCCACCGTCCAAGTCGACCATCATGATATTCGACACTCTCCCCAGCACCCACATCGTCCGCGGCCTAGTCCCCACGACGTTCCAGATCTTCCGCGCAGGCGCGGACCCGTACACCGACGCGCCGCAGACGCACCACGACGACTACGTGCGGTTCGAGTACCAGCACGAGCAACTGCGGGCGATTACGGTGGAGAAGGTCATGATGGCGAGCGCGCGGGAGCTGCTGCGCGACGTGGGCGGGCTGGGCGAGTGGTCGAGCATCCGGCGCGAGGGCGGGGTGGTGGGTACGGGCGCCGGCGGCGGCTTCAAGGTGATCGACGTCTACATCGTGCGCGAACAAGAAACGCCTAGCCGTGTCTACCTGGACCGGTTCTACGACGCCAAGGACCCCGATCGCGCCAACGCGCGGCTCGCGGACTGGATCGAGTGGGGCGTGCTCGTGCAGGATCCCAAGAAGTTCCGGTTCGAGGTGTTGTTGGAGGTCAAGGCTGACAAGGGAAGGGAGAAGAAGAAGTGGGCTTGTCAGCGTAACATCGAGTAGGTTGGGGATGTAAAGAGTAGAAGACGAGAATATAGGTAAGTCATGACCTCATCAATTCATTCACCATTCATTGAACAATCAAAATATGTGTCCAGGTGAAGTTTGAAAGACCGAAAGTTTGGCGACAATACTGTTTACCACCATGGACATGAACCATGTATTCTCCATTGAAGACCCAAACATCGCAGCTCGAGTTCTTTCAACAGCCGGTGGTTATCGATCAAAAGTATATCCTCTCACGTCTTGACCTCGGACTTGTAGTGCCATGCTCATCGAGAACATCATGGATCATTCGTATACCTTGGAGTGGAAACAGCGCGTCGAACGTGATGGACTTGCTCCTCATCCAGGACCCCTATAAGACCTATCAGTTCCGTAGCCTCTCGTCACTCCCTAAAGACAGCGCTCTCAAATACACATCGACTTTCACTCTCAATAATCTAACAACGACAAGCCAGTCTCTAGAGCACACACCCCTTTCATTCAACAGAATCACCAACGCTAAATAACAAGATGCCCCTCTACCCCCCTCCCTACGTCCCCAGCGACAACAACGACATAGTTCGTGGCCTAGTCCCCGTCACCTTCCGACTGAACCGCCTCCCAGCCCCCAGACATGTTGGCAGCGGCCCCGCTACCACCACCACCTTCCTCCTCCCGGGCCACCACGACGACTACGTCTGGTTCGAGTACCGCCGCACGCAGGGCCTGTCCTCGGCTGCCGTACAGGAAGCCGTGACGCAGACCCTGAGCAGCACGCTGCTCGAGATGCGCAACAACGAGGTGCCGCAGGAGATGGCGCTCGAGGGCCTCGAGTTCCGCATCGTCATCGAGCGCGGGGACGGCCGCGGCCCATCCGAGTCGCCGCACGAGGTGGACTTGTCCCAGTTCACCAGCAACAGCGCCGCGAAGCAGACCAACGAGGTTCTGGGCGGCCTGGGCGCCTACCTGGACAGGCGATTCTTGCCGCAGAATGCCCGGCTGGGGGCGTGGGTGCAGTGGGGGATCGCGCAGAAAGACCCGAGCAAGTTCCGCTTCGTCGTGTATCCCATCACATCGTCGGCGTCTGTCAGCCCGGGCCGGGACCAGGACACGGCATTCCCAGATGTGGAGATTAGTTGAAACGGAGCGGGCTGTGCCGGTTATGATTGTGAAGTGAATATGTAGCAAAGTTGAAAAGAACTGCGCGGCCTGGTCAACTGATTGTGGATGATTGAATTTGTATGGCAGCACACTTATTTGATGGCAATGATGATACAGTGAAGCAAGCGATGAACGGGATCGGCAGAAGAAGAGTCGCATCCACTAGGTATGGAATAGCTCCCAGACAACCACTGTCACACTGCGACGACTTGGTCCTTGACTGTCACCATCGTCATGAGCGTCTGGGGAAATGTAGGAGGACCATTTAGCTCTCTACAGTATGTCGCATCTTCAGTTCCCAAAATCTATCGTACGTGAGATATCCATTTCCACCAGTCAGTAGGTTAGTAAAGACATCAGGCGAGGCTCAAGTGGATAACGTAATAGTAAGACTGCAGGCGCGGGAACTAAGAAGCTATCAAGACACCAAGGTGGATCTGCATCAGATAGGGGAATGGGAGATTCCGCATAGTGGAATCATGGCCGGTGACGAGTGATGGCAAAGTCAAGTTTGCCCATATTACAAAAGCACCTCACCGCCTACGGTAGAACTGACTTGCAAGTGTTTAATGCGAGACTTGCAAGCATTACACCGCCATACGCCATCTTCCAAGGCAAAAGAGACAATATCGCGCCCAAAACCAACTACAGATCACGGGCATCGTCAGGGACAGGTTTGATGGGCAAATAGCCTCTCTGATGTATGGATTGGAAATATGCAGGGCTACCGAATCTTCTGAATCCTGTCTATGTGCCCAGCATAGCCGTTCCGCCAACTAGGGGAAAAGTGTAGACCAGAAGAATACCACGCATTACCAATCTACTACTGCTGACGGACGCATATCTGGTGCAAATTCATTGCCGCATGGGCATTCCCATTGATACCTAGCTGCTATGCCGTATCCATAATCCGTCCATCGCAAGCTGCTAACGAGAAAACCATCGCATCGTGTAGACCCTAACCGTAAACGCCGAAGATTGTATGAATGTGGGGAAGAAACGACGATTCTTAAGCCGACTCGCCGAACGTGTTCTCGCCGGAGTAGGTGATGTACAGGAAGCTATGAATGCATGTTAGTTGACACGAAAACAGCCTAGGGTATGGGGAGGTACATACCCATCCTCGTCCTTGTGCTCCTCGTAGATGCTGCTCATCAGGGCGGCTGTCGGGGGGAGGACCTCATCGACGAAGATGAAGATGGCCTTCTCGGGCGACAACTTGATCCGCTTGCGGATGACGTAGACGAACTGGCCGACGGTGAGATCTGCGGGGACGAGGTACTTCTTCTTGTCGATAGTAGCGATGTCTGACTTCTCGACCTTCTCGCAGATGACCTAGATAGTGACAAAGATGTTAGCAGCTGGAAGGCAGCATGTTGGTCGTCAAAGCCAGTATTCGAGTCGGATCAGGTCATCGATGACGATGGAGTTGAAGATGCAGCGATAAAGCGACCGCCGTGGGCGGGGTTGTTGCGGCGTAGAGATAGGCGCTCGGTAATTGTCGTATTGTCCCGGATTCGTTGGACGCTCCAAACAGGGAGCGACGAGGCATGTCAAAAGACCAGGAAATGATGCAGACAACTTACCGGAATGCGGTCGGCGTACTTCTGTCGGATGCGCTCGGCCTCGGCTTTGCGCTTCTCGAAGGGGTGCTCGTCCTTGAACTTGGAGCGCATCTTGGCGGTGATGAGTGACTAGCGGTGGGATATGGGTGTCTTTATTTGCAGGAGTTCAAGGTCAGTATTCAGACAGTGATGATGAAATGTAGGTGTTGATAGGTTGTTGGCGATGATGATGGGATGCAGTTGTTGGAGGGAGCTTTGAAATAGGAAAGAGAGAGGGTTTAGGTTGGTAAGGTGCCTGCCTGGTGAGGACAGAGCCACCTGAGCGGATGACTGATCGGCCTGACTTGATGTGACTTCCCACCACACCTGAGGGCGGGAGTGTCTACCTAATCCAGGTACCAACGAGCCTCCTGACCAGGGCACTGCATGGAGGGGATGGATGACTGGGATAACGGGAGATGGGAAATGGAATTTAATCGATCCAGGATATACTTACTGAGAATCCGTAGATACGGATGGATGGCTGGCTGGTGAGGATGGGTGTGAGAGTGTTGAAGATGTGGATGGGAGAGAGGCTTCAACGGTAGGTGCAGTTTGTTGCTTGTTGCAGGTGATTGATTGCTGGGGGGGGGGAGGTTTGGAGTGACGACTGACGACTGACGTGGGGTGGAGGGTTGCCTTGTAGGGGAGTGGGTTTTGGGTGAACTGTAAGAAACAGAGAGCAGGTAAAAGGGGGCCCTCGGATTGGCTGAGAGGCAGCACACAAAGCGGGGCCTTGACCCCTTCTTCCCTCAGGAACACAATGTGACTGGATAACGTGATCAAGGTGGATACACAGAGCCGAAAGCGGCTTAGACCACAATTCCGCTTTGTGTGCAAGCTTCAGCACGGGTCAAGTCGGTGAGCAATCACGAGTCACTTCTTGCACCATCACCGCCACATTGGAAGCAATACCACTAAGGACAATGGGCATATGACGCAAACTCGCGACTAATCAGTGGTGGCTGTTTATGAGCCCTTTGTTTGTTTGTATTGCGTTGGATGCCCTGAGCAGAAATGAGAAGGCTGCTATCCAAACGTTGAAATGTGTCTAGCTTCAAGGTTGTCCATATTCCACCTCGGCAGATAGACAGTACATACGTAATGTACCCGTTATCGTTATCGGACATCGCTATCACCATCGTACATAATCGCGAGATAAGAATAAGCATCAATGCGGGGTCAGGGACTTCGGCTTGAGGTCCCCCAAAACCCACCTGCCACTTGCACCCTGAAAGCGATCAACCGATCTCAAAACCATCCATGAAAAGCGGCTCAGCTGGGGAACTCCGGATTACTCGATGCAACCCTTGATGATTGAGACACACATCGTCATCATGAATACCCTGGCATCTTCTTTCCCCTGACTTTGAAATCATACTCGACCCAAGCTAATTGCTTGATGAGGCTCTCCCCTTGGGCAGCGTTTGTTCGTATTGAGCCATGTCTCGAGCCTTGTTTTTTTGGACAGCCACGACTATTAATGTTCGGGTGCCACGCCGTTATAAATCAGCCCAGCTGAGGCGTTGTCTCTCCACCCAATATAACCTGGGGAAAAGAAGCAAACATGGGCACTAACTCTTTCCGAACTCTCATGGCTGTCTTCCTGTAGGGACGAGACGACATATGTGCCGTGACAGCCTGGCCATAGTTGGAGTTAGAGGTTCGGGCTGTTGTGTTTGATATAAGCTGATACTATGATATGATGATAATCATGACAGGGTACTGGGTAATTCTCCGCAAGGAGCGAGATCCGGCGTCCCAAAGAGGAAATATCATTCAATCCAGACTTGATGAGGATTCCCGGCCACACCCATAGACAACGTTCTGGAAGCCATAACACCACCTGCGTCAAGCTCGGCCCCGGATGGGAAGCAAGGGGTATTCAGCTGCTGTGTCACCACCTTCATGATATTCGATGGCCACATCTGCCATAACCAATGGGCTGGGCTTCCGAAAGTGCAACTTACACTTGATGGTTTGCCATTGGGCTGTCTCAAAAGTGCGCGCCGTTCCAGGCTCACTGCCAAGTCTTAGATTTGCTGTTTCGCTGACCGCGCTTTGCCATTACCAACTACTCGGAACCGAGATTGCTTCCGAGAAGCCACTACACGACACTGTCCCTGGTGCCTGGATTTTCAAGCAACTGATGATGCACGCTGAGCTGCATAATATTGATCTGGCGTCGGCAAGGCTCTAGATAATAAGCAATAAGCAAGTAGGCTGACATGATGAGAGCAGATTATACATGATGGTCAGGCGTTGACCATCAGGGTGTATATAAGGGCTCCTGGGTCCAGCTGTATCGAGAATCTTCTCACACTGCATCTCAGATCATCGAGCTTCATCCTACAGAACATTCAACTCACTCTATCTACCAGATTCGAAATCTCAGAGACCAATACCCTCACTATCACCACCGCAACTCGAGACCGTGACCCATAAATCGCGAACATGCGCTTCCTCAGCTCCCTCCTCTTTACCAGCGTGGTCAGCGGTGCCTGTGCCTCGCCGCACCCCAACCCCCCGACCCAGGCCCCGGCCCCAGTCTGCGGCTACGGCAATGGCAAATGCCTCACCCCGGATGCGGTCGATAAGGTCACCAAGAAGTACGCCCAGGTCATCGGGAACTACACCGAGGCCCTTGCCGACAGCTTCCTGACGAGCGACTTCCAGGACACGTCGGACTCGATCAACGTGCTGGCGGGGATCCCGCTGGGCAGCACCACCTTCCCGACCAAGGCCGCCTTCAAACAGGGCCAGTCCCAGCTGCCCAAGATCCCCCTCGTCGTCAAGTCGGTCAACGCCGTCACCTGCGACACCGTCGTCCTGCGCTGGACCCAGACCTTCGGCAACCCGGCGGACCCCAAGCCCGCCCAGGGCATCAGCATCCTGGTCCTGGTCCACAAGGACGGCGACTGGAAGCTCAAGACGCTCTTCACCGAGTTCAACAGCTTGACCTACTTTACCAACACGGGCGGCACCTGCACCCCGCCGCCTCGCCCATAAGCAAGCGCTCGTTCAACCTCGTCCTTCTCGCACATCGTACATTGGGAATTGTTATACTTCTCTGGCCGTACTAAACAGGTTGGGTCCAAGGCTGCAACAGCCACGAGTCATCCAGCAAGCATACTATTCGATCCGAGCCGCGTATCAATACATGAAGGGCTCTTTAATTTCTACCATGTAATACTTCAATCATAATACTCCTTTTCTTCTTCTTCAAGTCATTGGGCATGAGTGCGTTGTGCAATATGTCGGGTTTCTCACATGGTGAAGCTAGCTGGACTGTTGATTCTATTTCAATCATGGGCTCTTGTTCACTCACTGACCTACGGTAAAGCCCGAACCAAATCTACTCACAGTATGATTCCAACCTTCTTCACATCATGTGGTGACAATGAAATACCAACTCCAGATGCTATTCACTGTCCATGGTTTTCATTCCCAATCCTTCTCCACCCTCCACTGGTCCCCCGCCTTATACCGCCTGATATCGCAGTCCCGATGCCCCCACTTCCGCGCAAACACCTGCCTTCCGGCCTCGGTCAGCACCTGCACCGACTCCTCGAACCCGGCCGCATCGTAGTAAAAGGGGTCGTCTTGCCCGCCGTGCTGTGCCCACTGCCACGTGTTGCGCCCCCGCCGCCCGCCGTACTTGTGGTGGAACATGTTATCGGCCTCGCGGCGGAGCTGCCACCAGTAGTCGGTGGGGTCGCTCATGTTGAGGGGTTCGTGGGGGAAGGGGACGTCGCGTCTTTGGTTTCGGGTTGGGTTTGGTGATGGTCTCGCAGTCACTTCGAAGTCATGGGCATAACGTTTCGACCGGTTACTGGTCTTCTTCTCTTTCGCTGCTTCTTCTGGCCTGGGCCCTTTAGGGCCAGAATCTTCAGGCTCAGGCGGCGGCGGGTTTGGATCCGTAAACCGCGGCACCACGCCCGGGTCCCGGTACAGCGCGAGTAGGTCGTCGAAGACGGACGCCGTGTCCGTGATGATGCCCGCGTTGGCGTTCTCGGCGCTCCACCCATCCATGGCGAAGCGCGAGTACGCGTCGCAATCCGTCATGTAGTAGGGGATGAAGGTGTCCCAGCCGCCGATGGCCTCGAGTGCTTTCGGGTTCTGAAGCGTCAGGTGGTCGTAGGCGAAGAAGCGGGTCGCCCAGCGCGGCGGTGGTGGTGGGTTCTTCGAGTGTTGCTGGCCCTTCTTTTTGCCGCCGAACCAGAAGGAGGATTTGGTGGAGGCGACACTACTCTCGTCACTGCTGCTGCCACTGTCGTCGGGATTGTTATTATGATAGCCAAGGGTCTGCTGCAGGGTCTCGAGGCACAAGGTGTACAGCGACTTGTACCCCGGCTCCCCCGCCGGCGCCGTGAGGCCCGGGACACCGGCCTCGTGCGAGAGGGCGACGACGTCCATATGGCTCCAGAAGTAGTACGGCCACTTATGCTCATACGAGAGCGCGAGGTAGAAGTTTTGCAGCTGGGCAAAACTGAGAAGTACCGGGGTCTGAATGACATGAACGCCCAGCACTTGCGTCAGCTGCGTGTGGTTAAGGAACCGCGGGTTCTGGAGCGACAGCTGCCCCCGCGCGTTGGCTTGGTGCGCGCCCGTGTTTTCCACCACGTATAGCTGGTCCGCCGGCCAGCCCGCCGTCAGGTACGAAACGACGGTCTGCAGAAGCATGGGCCAGTTGCGGGTGAAGCCGATGAGCAGCGGGGGCGCGAGGTCGAGGCCGGCGTAGGCCTTCCAGGCGTCCTTCTTGGGGACGTTGTAGGCCGGGATGGGCGGGGGCTTCGAGGTCTGGGACAGCAGGGGGAACGGATCGATGATCGGGGGCGCGGTATATGCCGGCGCCGGCTTATACTTGATAGGCTGTTCCGGAGGCGGTGGTGGTGGACCATCATCTTTCTGTACACCGTCCTTGGGCCGATCAGGAGACCATGGCGCCACGAGATAGGGACGGATCGATTTCAGCTGGACGTAAGGGCGGACGACGAGGGTCCCCGCACATAGCAGGATGAGTATCTCGCTAAGCAGTATCTTCCATCGTGATATCAGATGCATGGCTACTCACTCGCTGGAGCTCTCTATGTAGGCCAAAGAGGGGGGACATTCTTACCACAGTAGACCGACGCAGGGTCATGCGCACCTTAAGAGAAGACATCTGCCGCTTGTGTTCCTCAGCGCCAATAGTGCTAGCAATCTGTGGTCAGGTCCACGCGTGCGCACACACTTCTGTTTGCCCAGCCAAGAACGTTGGACTCGGGGGCTTTTAGTCGGACAGATGGTATCGATCGAGACAATTTGGTTGGGTAGAAAGTCGATTTCCCATTATTATTCGTTCCAAAATGGCTGGTAGCAATTTCACTGTTCTCGGTAACATTGAAACGGGCTGCTTGGTTTGCCGCAAACAGAAGCTCTGTGAGCAGTTCCAGAGCAAGGCAATTTGAGCAAAACAACATGAGGTCACGACAATCGAGGTCTCCCCACCCGGCAAACCAGTAATTGATAATGACATCAATCAACACAATCTCAAACGCCATATTGAAGAAAGCTATGCCTCAGAAGCAGATGTAAGCAAAGTACATGTTTCAGGACAGATGTTCATTACTCGGTACCGTGGCGATCCCCTCCTCATTTGCCAGTCGTTATCCGAGTGGTGTGGTACGAAGCGGAAAGATCGAGGGCGTTTGTGCGAGAGTCCGTATATGACCCCGGTTGCGAGTAATGGTACCCGCTACGTTGGGTGAGGAGAAGGAAGCGAATTGGTTCTTTGGGCTTAGGATCACGATGGACTATGAGATTAGATAACCAAACGCCATGTCTGAGTGCCCGAGCCCATAGCCGTATATAAGACGCCGCCGTTGAGGCTAACACTAAGTCTCTAGGTTCTAATCACGCCACTCCATCTTCTTTCCAGCGCAAATGGTAGGAATGAGACAAATGATTGGGTATCTCTCCTTCTCGCTGTGAGAAAGCATTAATGAAGAAAGTAACGGTCGTGTTACCCGCGTCCCACCAGACGACCAGAGAAGTTCATTCGAGTTGGTCGTGGTTTGAAGCGTAGAGCTTTTGGACCGGTGTTAAGACAACCTATATGCGTTCACTTTCCTTTTCCCCCTTCGATTATTCTCCAATTCGACACCGGTACAGAGACGGAGACTCGCAACGAGCATACTTCCGTCCAATATAAGAACTCAAACGAAGCGATCATACCCAACGACTTAGATACTATCAAATCCCTTCAATCTTGTACTAAAGACGAGCAGAAGGATGGTGAGTGCCCATTCATGGCTGACGCATAAGACACACAACTTGATCGAAAGGAGTAAGGGACGAGACTACTGTTCTATTTCATAATAGTGCAATGGCTGAGAAACACGCCTGCGTCTGTGTGAGCGTAAATTGGACATGCAATTAGTTAAATACGACGTCGTTTCTAGAAGATATATGGTTCGGATGAAGGCGCAAACCAGATGATGCAAGGGGCCGCCCTGCGTGTCTCAGTTTCTTAGCTCAGCTCAGCTCAGCTAGGTAGGTTTACTAATGATTAGAGGATAAAGGCAAGATGTTTGTTTAGCGGTAGCCGCCGAGGGAAGGTCTCAGTGTTCTAGAGGATTAGCTTGGATCTATATTGCTACCAATTCGTCTTGTTCCTGGTGGACATATTGATGTGACTCCAAACCTACAACAGACTCACGATCGGTGTTAGTGCCTTGCTCGTCACGTCCTCGGCCAGCCGATCACCTTGAATGGACGTCCACTCATCTTAATTTGTAGCACGCAGCCTGGGTTATTTGGAATCAAATACTTTGATCTGGAGAAAAAATATCCCTTTTGCATGCAGCGATGACCTCCCCGAAGCCGATGTCTGGAAAGACGGGATCTGCGCTCTTCTTCGTCGGTTTTTGACCCCGCGCCAAATGGACCAGCAGCGATGGACCCCGCCTCTACCAGTACCACGTCTCTAAAGTTAATGATAAGCTTAGGTAGCCGCCCCATATCCCACCCACCATTCAGATGCCATCTCGTTGCCGATCGTTACTGATTGCTTGTCCCAGGACATCTCCAAATTGTCGAATGTGAAGTATCGGCTGACTTTCCATCGTCATCGTAGCCCAAAGGACCTGCCTATCAACCCCCCGTTCGTTCAGCTGATGGGCGGGCTCCCAACTCCTCAACTCCGACACCGCAAGACCGATAAACGGTCATGCCACCAACCACCCCGATCCGCACAAGCTTCTGTTGTCGTCGCGCTCGTGTCTGCTGCAGATCAAGAAGATGCCAACGGTGTTGGCATTCAATAGCTTGGGAGACTAGCTAGCAAGACTTCCCTGGCCTGCTTATCCTTATCAGAGAGGGAGTCCAGGACATCCGGGTCCCCGTCACCTGCCTTGACAGTCAGTATGTACTCCTGCACCCCAGGACGCCACATGCTGTCGGCTCCATATGAGAGCGTACACAACAGCAAGGTGTAGGTAGTAGCAGTACCTAGTAGCGTGCATACGACTTACAGGCAAGCTTGAACAAGCTCCGCACATATGCTCGTTGTCGATCGTTATTCCTGCTGCTTGGTATTCAGTGCCCCTCCCCAGTCGACTCTGCATATCTCCAGGTTGGTGTCGCGTAACGAGCAAGCCCCCAATTGGGACATGTCATAACCTTTCTTTTCACAACGTCCTGGGCAATATGCGACAGGTCTACCTACCTTTTGCTGCGGTGTGTGCATATACGTAATACCCCCAATATGCAGCGTTACCTCTTTCTTCAACGATGGCAGTTGGTTAGGTCGTCGTCGTTGTTGGGTAGAGCGAACGGTGTGACCGCCCCGGCAGATGGCGGCATCGACTGGGCGTGAGGTGCTACCGAAAGCGGTAATCCATCAACCCTGCGGTAGCGGCCGATCATTAGCCTAACCCCATCCCGCAATCGTCACTTGGCACATTGTTTTTTGTGGTGTATGCATCCTGGCCTCTACATACATTCACATGTAACCCTCAACTCTATTGAAGATGGCAGGCAGGAAATGCTACGGTTACAGGACCGATTCCACCACCCCCGGGTTATTGCCCAACAGCCCAGATCTGCTTCGCGCAGCCGACCGATGGGCCGAATGGGAATTACAAATATCGACGAGAGTCTGGAGATGTGGTACGGGCGACTGACACCTCTCGCTGATCTAACCCACTTACTAAGCTTGGCTCTGGCGACGACCAGACGAACGTCCCAACATGTATGTAGTTGAAGAATAGATACTGTAGGGCTATCCTCAATTGATAAGGGTCTGAATCCGGTAACTTGTGAGATCTTCAACCTGGGATCTACCCTTTGGTGAAGTCCCCGTATGGGGGCTACTGGCCCCCCGCATGACCTCATATCTTATCGGGAATCAATCGTCTTCTCTGGTTGCCGCGGCTCGTGATGCAAAATGTCTTTAATGTAGGTTACTTGGGTAAGGAGATAAGGGACCAGAGGGAGGTGCGTGGGAGTGCGAATGATCCTCTGCTCCCCCATCAGATCGAAAAGAGCCCACAATACGATATGCCAGGAAAGAAATCCCATGCGACGTGTGTATGTGCGAGTGAGAGAAAAAAAAAGGGAGTCGGCGCGACTCCGGTTTGTGTGTATGGTGTTGTGTTGCTATATGGGCCTCGAAGCGAAAAGACGAGTCAAGGTCCTACGTTATGCGATCAACAAACAGCTGACCCTCGTGAGTTGGTGAAGCCATTGTTCGACACAGGTCGTATGTTCTCCATGGCCTATAGCTGCGACGATCGTGAGTCTGGACTTTTGGTGGTCCTTCAACTCCACTTGCCCATACATATGTACATATTGCCGCCTCCTTGCCAGTGAGTGATATGTACAGGGCTGTAGGTTGAGTGATATCGAGAGAGGAGAAGCAGCACGCAGCAGCAGCAGCGGCGGCGGCAGTAGCCCCAGTGGGGTAACTTCGGCGGATGCTACCTACCTTCGATCACCAGTTTCGACACGCCGCGGAGGTCCCGCATGGTACGTACTTGCCTGTGCGTTCTCGCGATATACCAAAGAAGGAAAACAGAAGTGAATCGCAGAGAAAAGAAAAATGCATAGAGTGATGGAGGTATTGGAGGCGGTCAAGGTCGGTGTGATGGGGGACGAATGGGTATGGTGAGGCTTTCGAGGAGGAGGTTGCGAATACCCACATCAGTCTTCAATTCCGGGGAGGGTCCCGACTCCCCCATGGGCGGATCCCACACTGGTGGGCTACTGGTCTTGGGAGATACAACACAGATCTCCCAAGACTTTCTGGGGCGGGCAGGCGGGCTGGTGGACTCGATGCTGTTGTTCACTGTGCGACTTGCGCGAAAATTAAAGTGAAAAGGCGCCATGATGACTTTTTGAGTTATGACTCCTCGCCGACACGAGAAAGAGAACAAAAAGCTTTGGTGATGACTGCATTCTCGGGATTCGCGGAGTGTTTCCCTGACCTAGATCCAAGGTCGTCACCGCTTCTTGCCCGACGTTGCACGCTTCGTCCACAGCAGGCAAAAATGTAGACAAGAAGCCCAACGTCTCAATAGCGGTGCCGAATCGGCGACGTCGAAACTTCGGAAACTACGGACGTATGAGCGTCAAAGGAGAGGAGCAGAGCAGGTTCAGACGACAGGGACCACCCGAACCGAGCGGTCGTGCTGACTGCATGGAAATATGTGGTTTGGGGTTTGTAGGTAGTTCGTATACTGTTTGCGACATCCAGGCGCATGGCATGCTGATTCGTAGTTGGTCACATCTCCTCGTTGGTGATGAATCCATGCACATATTGAACGGGCGGAAATAAACCCTGCATACGTAAGTAGGTAAGCAGGCTCGGAAAAAGATATTAGGTATATTCATGCATGCATGCCGAATAGCGAGCAAGCAAGCAAGCATCAGGCCCGTGAACAAACCGTTCGGTTCCCAGATCTATTCTGGAGGGTTGTCCACGTAAGACGCAAAAAAGACCACTGCATTGACGAATCTGGCGTGTGCTACGCCACACAGTCCCAAGGTAATAGTTGCATCATCATCATCATCCATCCTGATGATGACCGGAATTTTGGACCACCACGTATCTGCGTTGTTGAACCCCTGACTAGTTTTCCTTTCCTTCTGTTGTTGTTGATGTTGTTTTTTCCCCTCTACCCAGTGACGGTGGTGACCTAGGTTAACCTAGTGAGTGTGATTGTGAGGAATCATGTTCGCTACACCATCCGATAGCGGGCCACCGAACCCCACCAACACGCTACTGACCGGGTCGGTCCTGGTTGATGCCTAGTTGATGGTGGTGGTGGTGGTGCGCTTCGGTAGTTGGAGGGCAGATGATCGACGCCGGCGGTGGTGCTTGCCGCGCAGGCAGGCCAAACCTTGTATCAGATGAAAATCCAATTGCGGCCTGGCTGGGATCCTCGCCAAGGAGAATACCTCAGGTACTTCACTTCATCTCATCACACACACACAATACCACCACCACCACCACCACCACCTCACATGGACCAGGGTAGCTGGATGGAAGAATGAATAGGGCCAAGGTCAAGGGGCATTACCCAGTAACCCGAAAAAAGAAAGCTGCTTGGGAATGGATGTGTTGTTGTTTCTGGTCTTGTGTCCGGTCTTGTTTTCTCTTCTCGTCACGCAGACCGAATCTGCGTTTCTTTGTTCGGTGCTGGCATTCGGTATTGGCATTCGGTGTTTAATTTCGGGCTGTTGAAATGCTAAAGGTTCGGCATTGCCTAATCGGCCAAAGATAAGATGCGGCTCCTGCGGCAGATGGGTAGGATCATGGAAAGTCTCGAGAGGCGAAAAAGCCCCCCTTGCGCCTCGTCTTCTTCTTCCTGTTCGGGGGCTGCTCTCATCATGGATGCTGTTCAAGGGAGTAATACCCGATAAACGACAGCAAGCATAGGTTAGGTAGGTTATTTTAGATTTTAGGGAATGCTGATGATGACATGCGCAATGTCTCTGGTCTATGAATGGGTGAGGGCCAAGCGAGCCTGTCACAGTCCTCCCTTTCCTCTGCACGGTTGCACCGCCCTGGCCCCCAAGAGAAATAGATTGCCAGATTGATTTTTGATAAATACAATCAAGTATAGGCAATCAATAAAGTAGATTGTGTACCCCCAAGCCAAGACTTGTTGCTGAGAGGGGCAGCAGGGCGCATCTGAAGATTGATGGATGATGAGAGGATCAAATGAGCTTATGCGCAAGATACATCCGGTACTTTCCTTTTTTCTTTCTTTTCTCTCCCTTCGTCCAGGGCCAGCTACCGAGGACGTCCATATCCAGCCAGCACCCAGATAGATATCCGCACTTACGTATCTGGATGAGGCGGATCCGACGCCAAGTTCTTAGTTTAGATGGTCGCCGCGCCTCTCCGTTATCAAATAGACGGACGATTCTGACACACAAGCTTGACTTGACGTTGGAACCTGACCTAAGGGTTAGCACATACTGAAGTTGAGACAACGACTCGACTGGAAACATAAGTGGGATGGATGAATGTACCGTGCCTAGGTCCAAAAGGGTTTACATATTCGACGGGGCGCCTGTCCGGCTGGACTAGAGAGCAACCCAAAGTGGAGAGAGAGTCCAGTAAAAACAGGAGCCCTAGCCAGTGTTTCTAGGGGACCTTGGGGGACGACCGTGCGACCTACAGCGCCCGACGCTGCGTGATTGTGCACAAAGCTGTTGAAAAAAGAAGAAAATTACTTTATCCAAGCATGCGCGTTAGTCAGTAAGCAGCAAGTGAAAACCAAAGCAGACCAGCATTGCAAGCATTGCAGCCAGCCAGCCAGCATTGCACAGCACATCCCATTTTCCCTTTCCGATGATCGAATGTTTATTTACTACCACACAGGTACTAGTCGGGCAGCCAGTAAATACCTAGTAGTATAGGTATCTGTCTGTCTGGCTGTCTGTTTGTCTGCATGCATGCATGACATATTACTCGGGGATTGTCACTTATGATATATGTTAGAAATAATCGGCGCATGCATCTGCGTCTCCGGGGCTGTTCGTATGACATCTTGCATTGCTCGCTTCTACTCATGTTTATATAAGTCCCATGCGAAGTAGCCATCCACCCCCCTCCCCTCTACAATCTCCATCCATTCCGTGGGGGGGGGGGGGGGGGGGGGGGGGGGGGGGGGGGGGGGGGGGGGGGGGGGGGGGGGGGGGGGGGGGGGGGGGGGGGGGGGGGGGGGGGGGGGG